>CM059256.1:11578840-12778840 GCA_030347555.1 Lablab purpureus
GCGGTGCAGATAACAAGTTATTAGAGACAAGCAACTTACACAACAACAACTGTCGCAATGACAGGAAGATCCTCGCTAGTCATGAACATTTCCTGCATATTGTTCAGCCAGAATGATAGTGCTGTTAACGCGGCACCTTCTGACATCCTGGAAGAAAATGAAGTATTAGGTTTTACGTAATCCATTAATATAAAAAAATGCATAAAACCTCAAATTTGGAGGCTAAGAAAAATAGAGTTCTCAACTTTCAATTTCAATTACTCTGTCCCAAGAATATTGAGAAAGGCTTCAATGGTCACGTTTACCTGCCCTGTTAGCGTTTCAACCGTTCTCACCCTTAAATATCATAAACTACCGATTTATCCGTTGGTGCGTTAGACAAAATCATAATTAAGTACTCAAATCTCCAAAAGTTAACCATTGTACAAGAACATAAATTAGCTATCGAGACCTCAGACACTAAAAAGGCTAATTGCAGAATTGCCTGAATTAAAAGCTGAGGGTTCTACCCACCAATGCCTCAACACGGGGGGTTATGTTTTCATTTATTAAATAATGAGAGTTTAAAAAGAGTTTATTGCCACTATACCTGTGTACATCCACAGACCATACAAGTTTACTTTTACGAAAAAGTTCGGGGAACAGCCCTCGCTTTGATGCTTCATTGAGCACTCTAGCAGCCCTTTCTCGCTGGAACATCCACCAAAGAGCTTCTAACAGTGCATTGTAGAACCTTATCGCCAGCCCACACCCTTCGGCACTGAGCTTGTCAAAGACGTACTCCACAATCTGCCAATTAGACTCATCGTCAAAATCTCCCTTGATCATCTGCCCAATTACTTGATGAATATCCGACACCCTTATTTTGATCATCTCATCAATTAAATTATAGGCATCATTTGATCTGAAACCAAAAAATTAAGGAGGTAAGCTAAAATATATTAGAAGTAAAATGCAATTAATAGGTGATCACAGTCAAATCAAAGCTTTAGAAGTTTGAACCTTATTTGATACAAAAATGAGATACAAAAATTGCAAAAGCAAATAAATTAAAAAAGAAATTCCCCCATTTAACATAAAGTGAGAAAGAGTACTATCTAATCAACATACAAACGTCCTGGAAATTGTTGAAAGTTCCATCACATATCATTTATGTTTAGTTGGAGCTCGGAATATGATTGACATCCATATTTAATTTTGCTTCCTTATTTATTTATCTTTGTAGGCTGTTGGTTAAGCTTATAAAATTTACTTAAAACTCCTATAAGCTTTTTTAGTTTGTTTCGAAGAGCATTACCTGAAGGTGCCAAGTCTAGTAAGTGAGTGCTTAATTGAATTTTTTACCAAACATGCCATAACATGAGTTCAGTGATGCAAACACAGTAGTATAACATATATCAATTGAAAGCTTCAATTCAAAACATATTTTTCCATGAAGTTCTCCGGTACCATCATTTTCAGGGGACCAGCTGCCACAATTTAATTTCAAAAGTGCCTATTGGTAAGTCACATCATCTATATGAAGCAAAGTAAAATTTAGTATACAATTAACACCACATTGATAGAACAATGCGTGAAAATTCCCTACCAAAAAGGAAAAAATATAAAGATGACAAATAATATATTTTATTGATTTATAACTATCTGACAGTGACAGTTATAACTGTCTAGCAGTGACACTTATAACTGTATGACAATTATAACTTGACTGAAAAATACAAGCGTACAACTAATAAACCAGTAGATACAGTTACTAAAAGAGATATTATTCACTCACATGGGGTCAAGGACAATGAGAGAAATGTGGCCTTTAAATAAGAATAGGGGTTGAAAGGAGATTTCATCTTGTGATTTGAAAAGAAATTCATTAAGTTGTGGGAGAGTCCAGGCCTCTCAAAAGTCTTGGGAATCATTTGAGATCTTTTCTATTATAGAAACTTTTCTTTCTATGATTCTGTTCCAGTTTATGTCAAAAGGTATCACAACTGTCTTGATCCAGAGGGAGCAGTAGGGCACGATCAAAAATGGAAGCAAGATTGGCATTGTTGGAAGCAAGAATAGAGATCACTCTGTTCTCACGTGAGAACATCTATGGGTGGGCCCACCAGAACGAAAAGATATTTGATATTTTCTGTTGAAGGAGTAGACCAGGAAGAATGAATACAACAGGTGGAAGCAGCTACAGAGGGACACACTTTGAATTGGTTTAACAGTCAAAATCCTACACCTGCAAGGCCAAATGGGCAGAGTTCAAGATTGTTTAAACTAGCAGGTTTCAACCATCCATGATCCAGAACCCTGATGAAATCTTGTTGGATTTGAAGCAAGAAGGCTCCCAACAATAGAAGGAACAATTCAAGATATGTTTGACCAAGTAAGAGATGAGGACAGGGTTGAAGCTGCCCTCTAATGGGTCACTATCAGCAGTGATGGACATAGTGCAACTCATAGATGAAGGATCTCTGTTGCAAGAAGACAAAAGAAAGGTGAATCTTGAAGGAAGGAGGAGGTACCAAACTAGAAAAAAAAAACAGGAGAGGCCAATGGGCCAATCACTGGAGACGAATGGAAGGGAAAACAATCCAAGTGGGTGGCTGCATAAACAAGCAAGGTGGGAAGAACATGTAACAGCAGTGGAGGGTTAGGGGTTTAATGATCAATCCATCGTCATTGATAGAATGGCCACAACATTTGGATTCTGCCGGGAGACTGGAGAGAGGTGGATCATCAACAATGGCTTGAATGTCCTGGAATCATCTGTTTGTGTTAATGGAAACTTTTCTTCCTAAAATGCTGATCTAGTTTGGAAGTTTCTATCAGAAGAGATGCAAATTGTAGCTAAATAAAAAATCTAAAAAAATTGTGGGAAAATAAATTAACCATATTAGAAAATTGTATTGAATAGAACTTCAAGACCGAAATTCATAATTTAGCAAAGATTAATACTATCCAATAGAGTGATTTTGTGTTAGTTGCATCTGGTACTGGTCTCATGGGCTTATTTAATATTTCTATACTTAAAAAAAAGAGAAAAAGGAGTCACGCTTCAATGCAATGTGTACTGCACCGTAATTTGTTTGTTTTTAGTCCAATTTCACAAACAAGAGTAACATAATGTACTGGAATTGGTGTCGTCATTACTCAACTGTTATTTTATCCAAAATATTGAATTCAATTATTTACACGATCCTATCAGTGTAATATACTTGAGATCATCAATTGGTATTTGTAACCACCAAATTATTATAACTTTAAACTTAGATTAGAGAGTAGCACAGCAATAATTTTAAAATAATAGAAAAAGCAATGCAATATTATAAAACAGGGCTGACCTGTCATTCTTTGCATAAAGAGCTAGCATCATGCAGTAGCACATGACACTGGGCAGTAGTCCTGAAGATTTGATTTCTTGGAACTGCTCCTCACTCTCATCAACAAGCCCAGCATTGCAGTATACACTTAACACTGCTTCAAGTGTCAGCTCATTAGGTTCACAATTTGCCTTTTCCATCTCAACATGAGCTTTTACAGCCTCTTCATACTGACCTGCTTGCCTAAAAGCTTCAATCATACCGTTGAATGAATGCACATCCCGTTTTAAACCTGATTCATTCATCCTGGATAAAATTGCTTCCGCTTCTTTGTACAATCCCCCCCTTGCATATGCATGAACAAACGAATTGTAGGTCTCAAGGGTTGGGTTGCTCCCAACTCCTTTCATAGTGTTAAATGCAACAAGAGCCTCTTCATACAGTGCAGCCAGCCCAAACGCTTCAATCACCCCAGTGTAAGCCTTGGAAGTCGGCACTATTCCTTTCTCATTCATATGCAATAAAATTTTCTTCGCATCTTCATAAAGCCCTCCCTTCCCACAAGCAAATATCAAGCCCTCGTAAGTCTCCATGTTGGGCTCAATATTTTCCTCCACCATGTCATGAAACAAAGTGACCACCTCCTTGAAGTACCCTCCCTCCCCAAAGACCTGTATGAGAATGTTATAAGTACCCACATCAGGATCCGTGTTACTTACTTTCATCTCGAGAAAAAGTTCACGAACATCATCATACCTCCCATGCTTCCCATACAAATTCAACAAGATACTATACGTGGCCGCATTCGGCACACACCCTGCAGCCTGCATCTGCCTAAACACGCCCATCGCCTCTTTGATAGACCCTAATTCAGCATAAGCCTCTAATAACACATTGTAAGAAGTAATATCCGGCAAATTACCCCCAGATTCCATCTCCCTAAGAAGATCCGAAACCTTCTCTAACCTATTCAACTTTCCAAATGTTTGAACAAGATAACTATAAGTATTGATATCAGGAACTATCCCACTTTCATTCATGGTCCTAAACACCATTTCAGCCTCATCACCTAAACCTCTATGAGCACAAGCACAAAGCAAAGTATTATAAGTAATAACATCAGGCTGAATCCCTTCATGTCTCATTTCAGCAAATAATCCTAGCAACCCCTCCCAATCCAAACCACCCCTAGCACAAGCATTAATCACAGTGTTGTAAGTCAAAATACTTGGCGAAACCCTCTCCTGCTTCATTGCATCGAGGAGTTCGAGCGAGGCGTGGAACTGGCCGTTACGGCCATAGGCGTTGATGATGGCGGTGTAAGCGTAGACGCTGCGCGCGACACCGTTGCTAGGCATTTCGTCGAACACCTCACGGCACTTGTCGAGCAAGCTTTCGCGGCCCAAGAGTGTGATCATGATGGTGTATATGTGTTCGTTGGGCTTGCACCACAGCTGGCGCTGCATGTACTTGAAGAGACGCAGCGAGCGCTGCCAATCGCCGCGCTGCGCGAACTCCTTGAACACGAGGGCGAAGTCGTTGAGGGAGAGCTTGTTTTTGAAGGGGTCGAGGCACCGCGCGATGCTTCCACGAGGCGGCAGCGCGGTAAGGCGGTTGATTAGGGTTTCCACATCATAGCTGTACTTTCCCTTCTCCACCGTCAGGGAGGGGTTTATGGGGACGAGCTCCTTGAACTTGGTGGCGCATGATTGGAACTGGAACACGCGTTTTGGGGAGGGTGCGAAGAAGAGTTGGCAGAGGGTGGTTGTTGGGTTGAGGAGCGTGGGGGAGAAGGGTGAAGGCTTGGGTACAGAGAGAGGGGATGAATGGGAAAGGGTCATTTTCTGCTACGTGGTCGTTTTGCGAACTTAGTTGGGAAAACAGTTACGTAGTGGCGTGTTCATGTCGACAAGAGCGGTGGTAGAGTGAATGGAAATGGAGGTGGAAGAAGTTGGAGTGAGGTTGGTGATGGTAACAGAATTGAGGAAACGCCACGTGGTGTTCTTTGTGGATAACGGTCAGAGAGGATGGTAAAAATGGGGAAGTAATCGGGTTATTTGACCCGTTAAGCCCAATTGTATTTGGCGGTGGAGCCCCTGGACAAAGGTTACGGGTTGAAGTATGGTCCGTTTTGAACCGGATCCTTTTACCTAGGACCAATTGGCGGTAACGGATTTTCAAACGACCTTCAAGCGGGAGAAATGTACTTAAGCTTTCTGCGTTTTGCATACACTATACTTTGCTTTGTACATTAATTAAATTAAATTAAATTAAATTAATTAAATTGAATGTAATTATTGTTTACATTTATATAATACAATATATATGTAATTGAGTACTTGAGAAGAAGACCTAAGAGAAGAATATTTATATACCACGACTTTGATTATACCTAATGACACTATAAAAAACAAACTGTACCGTGAATGTACTATTTTTATCAAGAATAACGAGAAACATTAGTGTGTCTGAATTTTTATTATATTTAAATATTTTTAAGAAATTTTGAATGAATAATTTTATAAAAATGATAGTAGAAAATATGAAAAACTATATTGTGAGACAATCATGTTCATTTTTAAATGGCTATTTTTTTAGCGAAGATGTTTATGAACAATTACTAATTTATATTTTTGTTAAATTATAAAAATATTTTTATTTAATAAAAAAAGTTAGTTAAAAATATACTTCTTTTATTAAAAAGTATGAAAGTACAAGATTTATGAGTTGGTGAGTTGAGTATTTAAATTTGATGTCTCGACTAAGTTTATCTTTCATAATTTGTGGAAACCAATAACGAAACAAGACAAGCTGGTCCGTATAACCTGTAAAAAATTTATTTATTTAATTATTACAATTTTTATTTACAATACAATTTGTTTATTTGTTTATTTATGATTTATTTGATTATTTATGGTTTGGCTATAATTTTAATGCTTAGAAATGTAGTTTTATAGGTTCTTCTTCAAAAATATTATTTAAACTTTTTTTTAAGTTCTAACCGTTTTTTAATTTTAATAATAATACAAAATATTAATTGGTATAATTCAAGTAATAAATAATATATTAAATTCATATAATTATATTTTTTGACACATAATTTAATAAATTAAATTATTTATTATTTCATATAAATAAGATAATTTCATATGTTACTGTTACTTTGTTATTTAATATTTTAATTTTTAATATTTTTTATTTTAAATAACTATATTTTACTTCAAACTTATAGTTTATTATATATATATATATATATATATATATATATATATTCATTCTGATATTAAATAATTATAAATTATTTTTCATAATACAAGATAGAGAAAGACTCTATATCTAAGACAAAATAATAAAATATATTTTATATTTTAGGATTAATAATTATAATATATTAAAATCATGTATAATATAAAAATTGAGTATTGTTTTTTTTATTTTTCTATCTTTACACAAATTTAAAATGATATAAAATAATTAGCTCAAATTTAGGTTCCTATAGACAATTTTTGTTTTATTATAGTCTATATAAATTCTTTGTTACACATTTTGATGATAATTTTTGCTATCTTGTAATTAATTTAGTACCAAAAATATAAAATATTAATTAAAAATGTTAAATTATTTTTAAGTGCATAATACAATCATCGAGTAGTATATTTTTTTTTTTTAATATATTCTAGATAATAAATTTTATACTATGTTTTAAAAAACATGTTATTTTTTATTATTCATCTTAATATATTTTATAGGAAAGAAGTAGACGTAAGTTAAATTAAGGTAAATTGTTATAAAAACTTATAATGTTACATTATTGCGTCTACTTGAATATGTGTGAACTCATAATTGTTTCAATAACCTGACAATTTTGTGAACTATTTTTCACAAATTATTAGAAAATCCTAGTTGAATGTTTAATTGACGGGTTATTGCATAAATTTTTATAAAACTTTATTCAATCACTCTCAAATTTAACTGTAATTTTGTCTTCAACTCTATTTATTTTCAGGAATTTTTTGTTTGCATAAATATTATATCATTATTTAACTACCACCGAGCCATATATTTAAATTTCATATATAATTTACAAATGATGTTTTTATTATGGTATTGGAAATTGGTTCAATCAGTTTAACTGGAAACTAGTCTAAAATAGTAACAAATTTAGATGTAAATTATACAACAATTGACCTGATTTCTTTTTTTAATGGTGAAACGACGTAGGTTTGAAATTTACTTCAGTTTTATAATCATTGTTATTACAAATTTTAAACTCATCTCTCTCAAAATCCTCATCACCATGGTGTTTCTTATTGTTCATGGAATCATTTATAGAAGCATAATATACATATAAGATTCACCTTCTTTAAATTTTATCTTTATTTCATTTGACATACTTTCTTGTATGAGTGTCTTTAATTAAGCCGAAGAAGAATTAAAAAAAATAATTTAAAATACATAATAAAATATTTGTATATATATATAGAGAGAGTTATGTGACTAAAGAATATTTAATTTCATCTTATATTATTAATAATTAATTAGACTGAATAATATCATTTTTATGATACGTTAAAATGAGGTCATTAAATCTTTAAATACATTGTTACTTATTTTATATAAAAAGTTAATTCTAAAAAAATCCAGGATTTTTTTAAAATATATCGTCTTACTATTTACTGCAATAAATAATAAAATAAAATATGAAACTTTTTAGGAATTTTTTTTCATTTATTAATAAATTTATTTTATATTTAATATATTATTAAATGTAAAAAATATTATTTATTAATCTTAATTTGGATTTAATTTTTAAACATTAAATTCATATCTTCTATTTAGTTTGCCTGCATTATTTATTAGCTTAAGTATGTTTAACTGAAATATTAAAATCACCGCATTCAAATAGACTCAAAATTTTAAAATTTGTGTACAGTATAAATTGCAGGTTTTGCAGGGGAACAGAGTATTGTATCAAATGGTAAACCTTTTAAAATAAAAACAATAATAATAATAATAACCATTGGATTTTAATTAAAAAAAACTAACGGATAAGATTTAAAAATTCACTTTAAGCGAGTCACGTGCACATCTCCACACACTGGTTTCTCTTTCAGCAGTTTATGATATTCATCTACGAGTTCTCTTTCCTTTCTTTTACTCTCTTCTAGTTGAACAAAATGATATATTGCAAATCAATTTTCTTAACAATTATATGATAAATGAATTTTAATAATAAATAGGAAATTAAGATATTTAATTAAAATATAAATTAAATTAATTAACATTTTTTATCACATTTGAGATATACTCATAGAGTTTTGTTTACTATTCTATATTCATGTATGATATAATTTAACTTTAGTTTTTTTTATTTACTTTTTTTTGTAATTGTGAAAATAATAGTAGTGTTATTTGTGGAAAGTATTAAATAAGAAAGGTGTTTGTAAATAGTTTACTCTTTTGGTAGAATTTGTCTAACAATGTTATAATATTAGGTTTGCATAATTTGAGATCTCTAAACATGGTAAATATAACTTTGATTTTCTTATTAAATTCAAAGAAACTTACTCTTCTTTTGACGAACCAAACAATTAATGTTGAACTCGACGATGAGCTTACTCAATTCACACGAATGACTCAAATAATAAATTGTTTTTTGAAATAATAAGTACAATAGTCTAGAATGTTGATCTCTTCGCATAGAGTCTAGTTGATATGTCTGGAATCAATTAAGACTTCATGTGCCATAAATTACTTATTCTTCCCCAAATCAATCCAATGATTCGAAGGAAACACAAACTCGAGAAAGAGAGATGACAAGTTGTTGATCACGAGGTTAGCAAATTGCCCAAGGTCGGCTTTGTCAGAGAGATTACATATACCACATGGCTAGCAAATGTGGTTATGGTTAAAAAGTCCAATGGTATGTGGAGAATGTACTCTGATTAAACTAATTCAAACAAGACATACCCTAAAGATTCATACCCTTTGTTAAGCATTGACTGGCTCGTTAATAATACGGTTGATTATGAACCATTGAATTCCTTGGATGCCCATTTGGGATATAATCAAACCAAAATGTATCCCCGATGAAGAGAAAACGACCCTCATAACCAAAAGGGCTAACTTTTGCTTCAAAGTTATGCCCTTTGGTTTCAAAAATGTCAAGGCAACATACAAAAGACTAATGGACAAGGTGTTTAAAGATCTCATAAAAAACATCATAGAATTTTATGTCGATGTCAATGACATGAAGGTTAAGTCTGATAAAGCCGATAATTATCCTCAACACCTCAAGAAAGTCTTTTCCAGAGTCAAGCAACATAATATGCACTTAAACCTAAAGAAGTGTGTATTCATTGTCAGTGGTGGTAAATTCCTTGGTTTCATGTGGCATAAAAGTCAACCTTGACAAATGTGAAGCCACAACACCTTGAAAGGTCTAACGCCTTAATGGAAAGTTAGCTACACTTTCACGATTCCTTTTAAGATTAGCAAAAAAGACAAAACCTTTTTTCAAACTCTTGAAGGAAACATGAAAACTCATCTAGATGATAACTATGAAGAAATGTTCCAGAAATTCAAAAAAGACATTGTCTCCCTACCAATACTCATCAGCCCCCAATATGCATTAAAAAAGATATTGCCCCAAATATCCATCCAGGAGCTTAGTGATGAACTGACGAGTATTGACAAAGAGAAAATGTATTTTTTTAATTTTTTGGAACATTTCTTCATATTTAACGTCTCCTTTTTATCCTCTCGTTCCCTTCAAGAGTTCGAAGAAGGATTTGGCCTTTTTTTCTAATCTTAGAAGGAATCATGAAAGTGCAACTAACTTCTTGTTAAGGCATTAACCTCTTTTAAGGTGCTCAGGCTCCACATATCTAAGATGGTTTGACACTTGTTAGGGTTGACTTTTGTGCCACGTTAAGTGATCATGAAACCGAGAATTTTACCACCACTGGCACCAAATACACATTTCTCCAATTTTAGGTGCATGTTATGTTGCATGACTTTGGAAAAGACTTTCTCGACGTGTTGAGAATGTCTGTTGTCTTTATCAAACTCGACCACCATGTCATTGACATATATTTCCATGGTGTTTTCGATGAAATTTTTAAATACTTTGTCCACAAGCCTATGGTTTGTTGCCCCAACATTTTTAAACTAGAAGACATAACTTTGAAGCAAAAGTTAGTCCCTTTAATCATGAAGGTAATTTTCTTCTCATCGGAGGATACATTATTATTTTATTATATATCGAGTAGGCATCCAAAAAACTCTGCAACTCATAATCGACCATATTGTTAACGAGTTGGTTAATGCTTAACAAAGGGTATGTGTCCTTGGGGCATGCCTTATTTAAATCAGTGTAATCAATACACATTCTCCACTTATCATTGAACCTTTTAACCAAAATCACATTTGTTAGCCATGTGTTATACATGATCTCTCTAATGAAGTTGCCCTGGACAATTCGTTGACCTCATGACCAACTCTTTGTTATCTCTCTTTATCAAATTTGTGTTTCCTTTGAGGCACTAGTTTAGCTTGGGGAAAATGACTGATTTATGGCATATGAAGTCTGAATCGATTTCGGGCATATCGATTGGACTCCATGCAAAGAGATTGATGTTTTGGACTAGGACCCCTTGTATTTCTTCTTTCAAAAGGTGGTTTGTTGTCACACCCATTTGTGTAGACCAAGTTGGTTTATCGTCGAGTTTGACATTGATTGTTGGTATATAAAAAGAGGGGCAAGTGTTTTCAAATTCAACTTAAGGTCAAGGTCGACTTTATCATTTTCAGTGGCCTTGAGTTGTGTGAGCTCAATGTTGTGACATTGTTGGACAACTTCATCTAGAAAATGATTAAGCAAGTTTATCTTATTGATTTAAGTTGAGCAGTTAGCATAAATGACTTTTAAGATATTTCTTCTTTTGAGGTGATTGAAGTAGTGATTTTGGAATTTGAAAAAATTTTAGACACAGAATTATTAGTGACGATCGAGGAGAAATTCATTCATAAAAGATTTTTCGATACTAAAATTAGTAAAAACTTATAGTCACACACACATATATATATATATATATAATTAAATAAATATTTCTTATAAATTTTTTGAATTTATTTAAATTAGGATCTAAATAACTAAAAAATCAATAAAATAAATATATTACTTGAAATAAATATACTTGTTAGATGAGTATTAAATATATTACACTCAATTTATAATCAAATTATTTAAATTTCTCATGACATATATTATTATTATTATAGTTTAGTTTATTATTATTGCTGTAGTCCTTCAAATATAAAGAAGTATATTCATTATTAGTTCTTATGTTTACAACATCGGATAAAAATAAAAATAAACACCTTCTTTTATATGATAACTTAAAACAAAGTTACAACCAATACATAATAGTAAACACCCTCTTTTATATAAAATAAAGGTAAAAGATAACTTAAAACAATATTACAACCAATATATAATTTGACAAAATGTTATATATAATCTATAACTATTAATAAATACAATATATTTTTAACTATTTATTTTATGTACCCATTTTCTTGTCATCTTGTCTTTAATATAAAATTATTAATTATTATCATAATAAATATTATAGTTTGTAACAGTTAAAGATAATATAAGATTTTTAATTATTTAATGTGTATCCATCCTACTCTTTGCATTCTTATCTTATGTAATGAACTTTTTAAATAAAGATTAAAAGTAATTACAGTATGCAATTATAACAATTAATAAAAAAATAGATTATTTTTTATACATTTTATCACGATTTAAATTTTATAATTGATAATTTCTTTATATTTTGATAAGAATTGTAATAAAAAATTAATTATATCCATTAAATTCTATTATCATAAAGAATTTTTACATAATAATCATTATCTTCTACTCATAATTAATATTTTTTTAAACTGTGTTAATATTTTTTATGATAGGAAAAAAAAACATGACAAAACATGTGTTTTCACCTGATAATAACATTCCGATTTAATTTTTAAAAAATATTTATTTTAAAAATACAATAAGATAAAACGTGGATTTTGCGTTGAAGGGAAACCTAAAAGACGAAAACCAAAAACGTGGGCGTTTAAGGGCGCTCTAGTAGTTGCAGTCTCACGAAGAGGTCCACGTCAGTATTCTGAGATGGAGGTGGCGGAGCAGAGCTGGGGCCCACTATGGAAAATATAAAAGGGATAGGCGAAGAGATCAACGGGCCCCGCTCCCGTGTTACGGTTTGTGATTGCGACGTGGTAAATGTAATGTTATTACGCGGAGGTCAATCTTGTCATTTCGCTCTCACTTCCTAACAGACACACAGCTCCCACTGTGAAGAGGGGAAGAAAGAAAAACAGAAACAAACTCCCATCCCATCATCATTCACTTCTTTCTGTTGTTGTTGTTCCTGTTCTTCGGTTTGGTCTCAACTCAACCGAATCACCTAACACCCACTCCCGGATGCATTAGACAACAATGGAGGATTCCGAGGTATAGCTTTCCCTTCCCTTGTTCCGCTCCTCCCTTTTCAACTGCTTCTCCCGCCGCCTACCGCGGTTTTTTCTTTTACTTTTTTTGTTTTGTTTTGTTTTGTGCGAGGAAAATCGGTTCGGTTTTATTTTTCTCTGGGTTCACGGTAATGGGGGTGGTCGTTTGTGATTTGTGGTGCGGTTGGTGTTTTGGGTTTTCATTGGGTGTTTTGTGTTTTGATCAGAAATTGACGGCGTTGAAGAAGGCTTACGCCGATATCATTCTGAACACGGCGAAAGAGGCGGCGGCGCGTATCATGGTGTCGGAGAGGAAAGCCTCACGCTTTCATCAGGAACTTGTTTCTACCAAGGAAGAAGCACTTCGGATGCTGCTTAGACTCAAACAGATGTTCGATTCTAAGGTTTGACAATCACGCTCTTGCAAAGGGGTCTTTTTTTTATAGAAAGATTCTTTCTTCGCCCTTTTACGCTTCGTTTTTGTTTTTCTTGAATTTGGTGTGTTTGATTTGGAGTTTATTACCCTATTCGTGCTTTGTGATGCTGGTTTTGTGTGTGTTGTTTGTTCTCGATTGGTAATGTTTCGAGATTCCCTTTTCACTTTGTTGGTTTGGATTGCTGGCTAATTGCTTGCATCCGTTTGATGAGTTCAATGTAAAAATTCTCAGCATGTGGGTGGGAGAAGAAAGGAAATTGTAAATAATGGAAACGGGTTACTTCTTCGTGGAGTTCTTGAAATATATCTTCAACTGCTTAAATGTGGGTTGCTTTGTAATGTTATGCTTGAATGACAGTATTGTTTCAGTTTATCCTGTGATACCCTTGAAATGGTCGGAGTCAGGCATTTTAAACCTGGGGTAAGTGTTCTTCGGAATTGTCACATTGTTGTTCCCTTTTAAGATTCGGATCATCAACTCTTTGTTTATTTCATCTTTGAAACACAGGGTTGTTTGTAGGAAAATTCTTGCTAAAAGTAAAAGGGATTGACTATATTTTTTATGTGATATTTTTGTTGTGGTCATTAAAGGAATGCAATCAATATACATTTGGTAAAGTATGTCATAATCGTGACTTGGTGTCTGAAGGATCCACCGGTACTTTTGTAATTGCCTAACTCTCCATCAATGTACTGTACATCTGGTTTGAGGATGAAGCGGACTTGATTGTGAATGTAGGCACAAGACTATTACTGGACACTTTTCATGCTCGCATATTTTTGCATACTAAACTTTTTCCATAACCTGGGGAACCATATAAAGAAATATACATTGTATTATTGTTTCAGATTTTTAAAGTAAATTCAACTCATAGCAAATGCTGTGATTTTTCATCAGTGAGAGATTACTACCATTATAGCACATGCTACATGCTAACATAACAGTAATTTAACATGCTAACCTAGCTGCTAATATATCTGAAGACAACCAATTGAGTACTCCATCTTCAATAATTTCTGTGTTGTCTCATCTCCTGTTGTGTCTAATGAATGACAACTTTGCAGGCCAGTGAAGCAGAGCTGATGTCATTGAATCAGCAGAAGAAAATTGAGGAGCTTGAAGCTCAGCTCCAGGAAGCTGAGGAAATAGTTAGGGACTTAAGAGCAGAGTTGAGAGAAACCCAGGCTGAGCTGGAGAATGTGACGAAACACCAGATGCAACCATTTGTTGAGCAAAACATAGAGGGTGAAGTTCTAGCTCAGGAAAAGTTTCTGCAAGAGAACAGACTTGATCATCATGGTGGATCTATTTATTCTGCACCTGGTTTGCAGTTTGAATCAGTCTATATGTCTGACACCAGGAATCCAACTGTAAATGGATCCACTGATAGCAGTAAGTTCTGTGGGTCACATGATCATACAAAAAACTGCTACATTCATAACCCAGACTTTGCATCCATAGTCATTAGGAGGAAAGAGCCCATGCTCTACAGAAATGGATGCACTCAAAGAATACATGCATTTGAAAGGAGCCTTTTTGATGGAAATGTGTCTGTTTCAGGAAACTTAGATAATGTACAGGATGAAACTTTAGTGAGTGTACATGAAGAAGGTAAAGCCTTGACTGTATCAACTAATGTCAACGATGATATTGTTTGTGAAAAGGAGAAACCGGATGAACTTAAAGTGGTGAAAACAGATGTCGACCTTGTCAAAGTTCCAGTTCACAGAAAAAAGAGAAGATTTGGGAAAAGGAAGGCTATTAAATCTAGATTACATTCTAACCAGGTTCAGGAAACAAATAAAGAATCACTTCTGTCTTGTGAAAAACATTCTCCACTTGTTTTGGATAACGATGACCCCTCAAGGGTGAGTTCTTCTATTGCATATGAAAATATAATGTCTCCTGTTGCTGATGTACCCATAAACACAATTGCAACAAACGAGCAATCAAGATCTCATAGCAATACTGAAAATGGGGAAGTATTTCTTAAAGCATGTAGTGCTCAGAGCAAAACTAAAGCTGATAAGGAACCAATGGATAAATCTGATTTAACAACACAAGATAGTTTGTCTGCTGAAAGTGTGGAGGTTCCAGCTTGTAAAAATATTGAAGCATCTAATGGGTCACTGGATAACATGGATCCAAAAGTATCTGAGGTAGATGTGAAGGTTTCTAATCGACCTACAAGTGATAAGTTTCTTAAGTACACATTCTGTAGAAAGCGTAAGAAGGAAGCTGTTAGCTGTGATGAAGATTGCTCTCAAGATAATACCAATTCAAAGAAAAAGTGTGGAGAGAAGCAAGATGGCCATGTGGAGCCTCAGAAATCTTGCACAATGGCTGAATCATCTCGGGACAGCCGACGACTAGCACAGGTTGCTCGTCAGGTTGGTAGTTTGTGAGTGTTTGTTTCTATCTATCACTGTTTTCAGCAGGCATATCCATGTGTGTGTGTGTACATACTATGTGACTGTGTACCACTGATAAATAAACTACTCTTTTTTCAAGCATGGTCATATCATTATAGGAGTTATGTTGTTAGCTGCTGACAATGGCTCACCTTGACTAATATTTAGTTAATATTTTTTAAACATACCTAATTAGAAATAGAGAAATAGTTTCTATTAAGTGGTAATTTTGTTATACTTATCATACTTCTTTATCTAGTGAAGAAAACTCTTGAGCTGATGATTGATGATCTTCACTTTATTCAAGTTCTTATTGAACTACTTTTGAAGTCCTCAATTATTTCTCAAATCCTTCCCATTCCCCCTTTCACTACTAGCCATTGATCTCATCTTTTACAATTAGTGTGGCATTCCAACATACACAGGCAATGAATCTTCTTGTGAAAAACCTTGACTTATGATAGCACATATAACTAGGAAAATTTTAAAATTTGGCGATTCAATTACTTGAATCTAGCTGTAGACAAATATCATACAGATATTCTTTCTTGACTACAGGGTTATGATCTGGTATTAGAGACAACCAAAATCATTTTCCTCCCATTTGGTTTGAGGTTCAAAAACCATCCAGTGTCCAATCAAATCCCTTTTACCAGAGCATTTTTTCTGTCCAAGCTTGTATGCATTATGAGTCTTTAATCCTCCTCCATTTTTTTGTGTTGTCTACGTCACACCACATAGCTCAATTTTTTATTTTTCTGTTATAAAACATTACTACTTTTCTATTGATTTCATAGCACCATCTTCCTTTTGTTTTTGACTTCTTTCCTCTGTTATCGTTGCTCTTTCTCAGCCAAGGCATCATCTTGGAGATGATGATTCCAATTAAGGTAAGCCTATTGAAAAGTTGAGTTACTTTAAGCTTTAGAGGCTTATGCTTGTGTAGGACTCAGTGCTTTATTTTTATTTTTTTTACTTTATATTCCTTGATTTTTGTTGTTAATTGTCTGGTCAACTATGCGTTAGATTGGTTGTGGTGATGGCGTGTCTAGAGTCTCTCTAGACTACGACTTTTAATTATTAATGTGAACGTGTTTACTTTTTTGTATGTATTCTCAACTTTTGTTTTGTTGTACCCGTAACTCCAGTATGACAAACATCTATCTCTGACCATATCTGGGATTGACGTGTGGCTCTGGTTATTGAAAAACACTTCCTCTTTATGGAAATCCAGTTCTTTGAACTATGATTATTTATTCTGGTGATCTTTCCTGTAATTATATTTGTTTCTATACATGCTACTTACTGAGATTTGCAATGTATAAATGTCTTGTATGTGGCCTATTATATACACCCCTAATTTTATTGATCCTAGAATAGATAACTTTTGACTGTTAGTAGCATACTTACTTTACCCATCAGGTATCTATGGTTCACTTATTCTGCCCAGGCAATTATTACACGTAAACCGAATTGTCTTGAAATTTGACCCATGCTAAATGATGCTTATTCATAAACTTCAATCTCTCAAATAGCTTAGTAGTTATGTGTTTCCCCTTGCTCAGAATTTTACTGTCATGCAAGTTGACTTTTTCTGATTGGTTCTCTACTTCACGCACATCTTAAATATCCTGTTTCCTTAGTTTTGTATTATTAGTATGTAACATTGAAAAACTGCAAGGTCTTTCTTGGTTCTATGATTTGAGCAATTTTTTCTTTGTTTTCTTTTTCGCTATTTTTATTTCGAAGGAGTAACAGATATGCTGTTTTCTTCATGTAGAAAAGTAGTCATGCATACATCTACTAGAATAATGAATACACTGACTTGAATTTTTCACTTCAGATACTGTATTGTCTTCCACAAACTGATATTGTCACCTTGATTTTCATTATTAGTTATTGAAGACTGGGTTTCCCCAAGTATCTTCAGAATTTGTTTGTTAATTTTATAGGTTTTAACACCTATAGAGATGCTAAAAGGCCTTTTGCTTTATTCTCTATTTGCGGTTGTTTGGGGGTATATAGTTGGAAAGAAATGCTACAGCAGTTCAGTATGGTGTTACTGCTCAAGTTAATTTTGGATTAAGTAATTCACTTAGATTCTTTGTGTTATTCTGTTAGTGACCTTTTTAGGTGTCTTCTCTGGTAGATCTTACAGAGATTGGTCTGCTGTTAAATTACTTGTATAACATGTTCTTTATGCTTTTTGTTTTTCCCCTTCATTCTTCGATTAGTTTTTGAGGATTTCTTATCCTCTACCATTTTGTATCTCTCCTTTGTTTATTACAAAAAAAAAACTGTCCCCCATTTTGCTTTAAATTGCTAGCACTGTTTACATGAAATGCTAGCAATGATTTGGGTTCATTCTATGTTTCTACTTTCTAACATGTCTTCATTTTTTTAATATTACTTTTGTGTGAAGTATGGAACTCCAGATGCACTACCCTTCTTTATCGTTAAAGTGGTAGACTTGAAATCTTTACTTTACGAATTATGCATTTTCTTCCCCCAAAAGACCTTGGCACTTGAGTCTTCATTATATTCCCGTATAATTGCAATTAAAATAGAAACTCTCTTGTCAGGATAGATATTGTTATCGCATGTGTTTATTCTACTAGCAAAGTTTTATATCAAACATCAAATACTTGCCTCTGGTTCTATATCTGTTTGTTGAATTTTTATGACGGACCCTTTATTTTGTTGAAGCAAGCTTCTCGTTTACTTTAAATTAAGTTCGTCTTATTTCTAAAGGGAGAATGAACTTTTAGGAGAGAAAAAAATAAAATAATTTTTTCCAGAAGCTAAACTTGAAAAGTTTTAAGCTTTTAGAGAAATTAATATGAGAAAATGTTTACAAATATGCTTATAAAAAACTAATTTTAGTTTATGGAAAAACTAATCTCATTTTTAGCTTATGACCCTTTGTAAACAAACGGAAAAGCAAATATAGATATATTTGATCTCTGTACTTTTTGTATAGAAAATGCACTTGTTTTGAGCTTCAGATGTAGTCATCACAAGGTTTACTTGATAACAATAGAAAGTTGTTTGTCATCTAAAAACTAAAGAGATGAAGCTAACATATTTCTTCAATTTGGTTTGCAGCTGATATCTTTGTCTGAGAAGAAATGGTGGCAGTAGATCCATCTATTTATTCTGAGTTGGTTGGATGGATGGGAAGAGACTCAAAGCACAGTCCAATGCGCAATTCTTTCCGAAGGTGGCGTTTGAAGGATGATTTACCTTGATAAAGCTGTGGAATGTGTTAATATTATATTATAACTATATATCAACTACTACTCTTTCATCCTTAACTTAGAAATCTCTCGCATATTATATAGAACATAAAATTATATATATACTATTGCTACCCTTTTGTAGGGTTTCTGTTTGCAATACAAATTTTGGTGAGTGGTATATTTTATATTGCCGTCAATTATGCTTGCTTTTTCATTATTTGTCTTACAATACAAGAGTAGGTGTTGTTTTGTTTTCCTTCTATGTTTGTTTGCCTTTTTTGCTTTAAAGAAGCATTCTACGATGAGGCCATGTTTTGCTGACCATTGCCTATGCAACCAGCGAATGAATAACAAGGCAGAGAACGGGGTCTGAAATGAAGTATTTACTCAAGTTGGGCATCATTTTCTGTTTTTATTTATGTGAAAGTAACTGGGGTTATTCTTTTTCCACTTCCATCTTCTCTACATGCACACCCCATAAGTATAAAAAATATTAAAATATCCTTAACTACAAAAAATATTAAAAATATCTTTAACTATAAAATGGATCACGTTCATTTATATGGTTTAGTAGTTTTTTCAATTCGGAATTCGAAACTAGATGAACATGTGTAGTTCAAAAATTATTTTTAATCTGATGATAAATGTCAACATGATAAAACAATTTTTGAATTATGTAAAGAATTTTTGAATTTTAAATTATTTAATTTAAAAATTATTTGTAAAATTAAAATGATTTTTTAATTTTGTAATCCGAATAATGATTTTGGGATTGTAAGTAATTTTTGAATTATACTATTTGAAAAGCAAAAAGAATCATAAAGATACATAAATACAAAATTATAATAATTTAAAAATAATATTAAATATTTTTATCTTTTCACGTATGCCGTAAAAGAGTATGTTGAAAGCACAGATGTGGAAAACGAGCCAAGTAACTGAAAGGAGGAAAAGAATTGAATGACTCGTGTAAAATTGCGCGTAAGTTCAAGCTTCTAAAAAGAAAAGGCATTCTTTTTGCTGAAATTGTTGAATTAAATGTTGGTCATTTGAATCTTTATTTTTGTAATTTAGGAGTTAAACTAGTTTTTTTTTATCTCGTAGAAATTAAACATACAAAGTTTATAACAATTCACATACTGTTCGTTAGTTGAACTAGATTCTATTTACCATCAATAACTAATACGATGTTACTGCTATGTTTAATAAGAATCGTTTAAGATTTTCTCACACACTAATAAAAATAATAATTTTTATAATTTATAATAATTTTTTAAATTTTTTTTCAATAATATTTTTAAAAAATTAAATGTAATTTATTGGTTGACGAAAAAATAAATGAAAAGATAGAAAATAATTAATTAATACAAACAGCTAGTCAAGTCTTATAAAAAGAATCATTTAATTATTTTTATATTTTTTAAAATAAGGATATAGTTAGTAAAAAACAATTAATACATTATTGAAATTTGCAAACGACAAATAATATGAAACACATTTCTTCTCTTAAAACAACACTTATTTAAGAACATATGGAGTAGTTTATAATAATATTTTTGTAATTAATAAATTAATCAGTGTGTATTATTATTCATATAATTTATACTATTTTAGGGATAAGAATGACTTCTTTGACGTCTATATAAGTGTAGTGTGTGTGACTACACAACAATTAAAATAATAATTCACCTTAATGTTGAAATTCCTACTGGGTAAGAAGATCTTAAAATCTTGTGGGTCATCTCAACTCTGACAAGAACAATTTTAACTTTTACATTCTAGTTTTTATTAAAATAAAATTGTCACAAGAGTTATTATATGTTGATAAGAATTAAAACAACTAATTAGGCATGACATAAACTAAATGATTAATTAAATATTATTTAAAAGACCAATTTTCATTAATCTTATAGCTTTGCATATTTTTAGAGGAATTAAAACATTTAAAATAATTTATAATAAAATTTTAAAAAGAGTATATTATGAGTCCTCCCTGAAAATAAATATTATAATAAAAATTAAATGTTAAAAAGTTAATTATTAGAATAAAAGTTAAAAATATTTGTGATTCGTTCTGTCACCACGAGAATAACATAAATACGGTTATTTTAGAGACTATCAGAAGCTATTTGAATTAGTTTATTTTAAAGAAATACGTATTCCTAAATATTTTAAGAACTATTATTTTAAATTAAACTAATATTTTTGCTCTAAAAATACTTAATTAAACATGTCAATAGGATTCTTTTAATTTAAAAAACATTATATCTTTATTAATCTATATCATTATATATAGGAAAAATACCATTTAATAATCTTTTTAGTGTTATTTTTTTAATTGAGGAAACTCTTTAATAAATAAAAAATAATTTATCATTAAGTAAAATAAATAATTGAACATTTTTTTTTCTATTTTGAAATAATTAAATAATTTTTTTAAAATAATTATCACATAATTTTTTTAATAATATTTTTAAAAAATCTTAAAATGAAATTATTTTAATATAATAAATTTATGAATACGCAGATGTGTTTTCGCTGGTATTTACAAAAGTATTACCTTATTTCTGTCTGGAAATATTTGTAAATTTTTTTATAAATAAACCTTTTTCTAAATAAAATTACTTAAATAAACCTAATTTATAAACTGGTTTATTGTAACATTGTAGGAAATTCATTTTTAAAAAATTATAAATCACGGTCTTCATTTAGTGCTGTAAAAGAAAAATCAATCAAATTTTAATTTTTAATATATTATTAAATTTAATTAGTTAATATTTATAATTAGTAAAATTTGGATAGTATTGTAAATTATACATAATATATTTTTATGATTTAAAAATATATATGAGTTTAACAATAATATTTATTTTTAATAATTTTAAATATTTTAAATTTATGAATAATATCCAAATATGTATAAAATATAATTAATAAAACTTAGATATTATTATATATTATATTTAATATATTTTTATGATTTAAAAATTATGTATGAATTTAAAAATAAAAACTATTTTTATTATTTTAAAATATTTAAAATTTATGAATAATATTAAAGTATGTATAAAATATAATTAAAAATAAAAATTTAGAAATATTTAAAATTATTTAATATAAAATTAGTAAAAGAATTTAAAATATTAGGTTTAATAGACATTTTAGTCCCACTATTTTATGAGAATTTACAATATTTTTCCATGTTTATTTTTTTTCTCAATTAAATCTCAAATTTTAATTTTTTTTAATTGAGTTTCAAATTTCATTTTTTTTTCAATTGAGTCTCGAATTTTATTAAATCTGTCAATGTGATCATTTTTGGTCAAAAATCCAGATATTGTAGTGTTCATATTCATGTTTATATTCTTTTCCTTTTATCATTATTTACGTACTAAGAGTTAATTTGAATGTGTTACGTCTCATATAGTTAATACCGTTAACATTAATCTAATAGAAGAAATCATATTGAAGATTTTAATAAAATTTAGGGCTTAATTGAAAAAAAGATTAAATGTGAAAAATATTACAAATTCTTATAAAATATTAGGATCAAAACACCTATTAAACCAAAATATTAATTTTTTTTTTATTAAATCTATACATTGAGATATATTAAAAAATTTTAGTGTTTGTTTACCTAATAATAATTTATTTAGTTCATTAAATAAAAAAAATTAAATTTTGGATTGAATTGAATTTAATAATGTGAATGAAAAATAATTTATAAATTCTATTAATAAAACTTGTTAAATATATCAGTTATATAATTTAATTATCAAAAAAATTATTAAAAAGCATGAACTCTGGACATCCAATAGATAATACATAATTTTTATTTAAATACTCTACTTAATTCATTTGTTTATATCTTTATATATAAAAAATGTAAATAATTTTATGAAAATAAAAATTGAAGATTTATATAATTAATTTTTATAAATTTATGTAGTTATGATTAAATAAATTATATGATTTAAATTTTTTTTATTAAATAAAATAGTACAATTGTTTTAAATTTAAAAAAAAATATTATTTTAAATTTATTTGTTATTTTATATTAAATATTTTTAAATTATTATTAATTATATTTTATACATATTTAAATATTATTAATAAATTAAAAATATTTAAAAATATTAAAAATAAATTTTATTTTTAAACTCATACATATTTTTAAATCATAAAAATATATTATATATAATATATAATACTATCTCATTTTTATTATATTATAAATATTAATGAATTAAATATAATAGTATATTAAAAATCTAGTCAATCCATAGTTTAAAAAAATTGATTGACTTTTCTTTTGCTCTAATTGACTTATAATTTTTGGAAGATAGAGTTCTGATAGATTAAATAGATGGATTAGCTTCATTTAAAAAATTATATTTATAAAAAAGTTTATTTATTGAAAAAATTCAATATTTGTATTATTATATTTTTCATCAAAAAAAGGTATAGGAAGAGAAGAAGGAGATAATAGTGCGGGAAGTGAGTAAACCCTAGTTAGTGCAATCGGGTGAGAATGGGAATAGCAGGTAAGGTTGGGGATTATGCTTTCAAGGCTTTCACCGCCTCTCTCGGATTCGCCACCATTTACCTCACCGCAACCTTTTCCGTCAACGTTTACAGAGGCCTCTCCTGGCACAATGCTCAAACTGTACTTCTCTCTCTCTCTCTTTCTCTCCTATGTTTTCGTAACCTCTGTTACTTTGCTCATTTAGAATCGTATATTGCATTACTTGCTTCGATCGATCTAGGTTTAAATTATGCTTAGAACTGTTTGTTGGATGGCTTCCAATTCAATCGATTGTTTTGTCCAATCAGTTAACGTTTCCTGCTTCAATTCTCTGCTGTCTATAACCTAGCATCGTCTTGTGTTCGCTTTTCCTCGATCGTTCCTGTTTCGTGCAATTCTCGTTTATTCAAATTCTCAGGTCTAGTAAAACACAAGTAGATGACACGCCCAACAAGGCGTGAATAAGGTTTTGGATTAGAAAACGAAAGAACCTTGGTCAATGCTAACCGATGATTTTCTTCAAGAGGAATAGACATTGGTTTGGCTCCAAGTAATCCAGTCTCAAATAATATCCAAGGCATATTTTCTTTGATTCAAGTAAATTCCGATAGGCGAGCATGCAACCTCCACTCCGAGGAAATACTTCGATCCTCCCAAGTCCTTTATATGAAATCATGTATGAAGATAAAGCTTAAAGCGCTCAACAGCGCTGGTGTCAATACCAGAAATAATAAGATCGTTTACATACATTAGTACCTCAAGATGCACACTTCCAGTCCGCAAGATGAACAAGGAATAGTTAGAGTAAGATTGGCGAAACTCACAAGTCTCTAGGGCAGCAGATGACTTGGAAAACCAATATCTAGGAACTTGCCTTAAATTGTAAAGAAATTTATGAAGTTTACACACCATTCTTTGGTGTTGCACCATGAACTGATAGACATTTTCATGCACACATATTCCTGGAGGTCACCATGAAAGAAGGCATTGTGAACATCCATTTAGTGGAGCTCCCAATCTTTTGCAGCAGTGAGAGTCGACACAGTACATACAGTAACCATTTTTTCCTCTAGGGCAAAGGTTTATGTGTAGTCTAACCCTTCAACTTGGTGGCTTCCTAAAATGACTAGTCATGTTAGTGGAGTTGTCAATTTCTCCTTGTTCATCACTATTTCAGAACATTGTATCAATGCAACCGTATTTTTCTAGTGCAAGTTCACATGCTTCATGTTCGTCATGAGTTGAACCAGCACCTCCTTGCCTTGGATATCTTCATCATCATGAATTACTTTCAACCATGTATTCCTCATTCATAATGGGCACTTGTGGGATAATACTACCTTTTTCTAAAGGAAATTTTGTCTCAACAAAGTTTACATCCTGCAAGATAAGGAACACTTCTTTTTTAAGTTAACTAATTTCCACCCCTTTTGTTCATAAGGGTAGCCTACAAAAGTGCATTGACAACTTCTACTATCAAATTTATCTTCTTTTCTATCTTGATTGTGAGCATAGCAAAGTGTCCCGAACACTCTTCAGTGGGCATAGGTAGGAGATTTCCCATGGATCAATTCTTATGGAGTTTTCCACTTAAGAATGGGGGGTGATGTCAAATTAATCAATGCGGTCGGAATACATTCACCCCAAAAATATATAGGAAAGTTTCCTTGAAATTGTAGTGCCCTTACTACATTTAAAATATGTTTATGTTTTCGCTCAACTCTTGCATTCTGATGTGGTGTGCCTATGCATGATTTTTGATGAATAATGCCATGATTAAGAAAGTATCAAACAAGTTTTGTTCCATTGTTACTTCTAACCACTTCGATGCATTTATCATATTGTTCTTGAGTTAGAGCAAACAAATTTATTATTGTCTGTGACACTTTCCTGTTTTAATCTAATTGGTATATCCAAACAACTCTAGAATGATCATCCACTAGAGTTAAACAGTATAATGCACCACATTACAAGGGTGTTTTATAAGAACCTCATAAATCAAAATATATAAAATCAAAATTGGTTGATGCGAAGCAAAGAAAATTTATGTTTTGTTTTGTTTCACTTTCACAAGTTTTATTCAAAAACTCACTCTTACAACTACTACGTACATTAGGAATTTAAACAACTTTAGAGGATGGATGCATCATTCATTTGTGCCAAAGATCAAGTTGATTCTCTGTAGTAGTTTGAGAAACCATTTCATTTTGGACACCATGATACCGATAGAGTCCATCTTTTTGGTCACTTAATCCAATCAATATCCTTGATGTGCGGCCTTGTATTAGACATAATTTATCGGTGAATTGAATAGAACAATTTGTTTCATCTATCATTTGTGATATAGATATCAAGTTCCAATTTAATTTTGGTACAAAAAGGGCATTTTCTAGTCTAAGACCCCTATCAAGAATCATCATTCCTTCCTTGTTTATCTCTATTGATTCTCCATCGAGTAACCCACCCCACTAGACATCCACATTGTTCTCTGTTGATAAAGATTGTTCAAATTGTCTGTCATATGGTTAGAAGCACTTGTGTCTAGTATTCATAAACTATATGACTGCTTACCAATCATTTTCTCATTCTCACTTGTTTTATAGTTGTTCAACATCTCTATCAAACTCTACGGCTATTAATTACTTTGATGAGGTAGCCTAGATTTGCCAATTTCAATGTCATAGTTGGTCACATTACCACCAACCACTTGGGCTGCATCAGCATAAGTCTTGTTGAGATCCCATGTTGTTGGTTTCTGCCACTAGTCCATATTTGTTTCGTGGGTGATCAGCCCCCTTTCAGGATATCCGATGATTTTGAAGCAATTTTTATCCTCATGTCCTGCAATGAGAGCTCACAATTGATCTATCTTTCATTTCTCATTGGCATTGCACTTGCATGATCACTCTCTTGTGATTATTGCTTGAGTTCAAATTATAGGGTGATGAAACTCTCTTGGTCCCATCCATTTTACCTCATCTTTTTACCATGACTCACCATGCCAAAATGAATTTGTCTTATTTATTGAATCAATAAGGACGTATTTACACAATAGTGCGCACTTAAGTATCATATATATTTCTTCTAGTATCATGCTAACAATTTTCATATCTTCCTGTCAAAAATATAAATGGACTACCTGCCGGAAGTAACAATCCAATTACACTTCAATCATTGCTGATATAATTGGATATTATAGAGACAAACATAGTAACGTTATATTATATCTTTGCATTTACAGCATATAGTTGCATTATATATCTTACGATTTTGCCTAATTGTGGTCACTTTGGTGCTTTTCTGCAGGAACTAGTCAAACAAGATGCTGATGAGCAGGCACCGTGATTTGATGTCATAAGCCCCACCTTAAATTTCAAATCATGTTGTGTAGAAATGTAATGTGAGTTTCTTATATTTTTTTACTTAATTGGCCAATAATTGAATGACAAGTGATGAGTAATAACCCGCTTAATTAACTAAGGTAGTTAGGCGTTTTTGATAGATTGTGCTCATACGTAATTATTTGTTTGTGTTGTATGGGTCTGAAGACTTCCTGGAATCAACTTCTGGTCATATACGACGACATAATGGTTGATGATTGAGTTATATTGACTAGGGGTGTAAATCACCTTAGATGTTGGTGAATTATTTCAGTTCAGCTCATTAAATACTCATTATAGACAGGTAAATTGAAACATAATTAGGCTTGATAATCTCATAAGTTGTGTAGGTTTTATATTTGTACAACTCTCTCTCACGCACGTATAGAGAGAGAAACGTATATGAGAACTAAGAACTACAATTATAGTCTACTAGATCTATTAGCTCATATTTGAATGGTCAAGATTGAGAGGAAAATACATATGAATTTTTTAATTGGTTATTTAACTACTTACTAATTTTTAATCTTGATACAATAATAATGGTTCTCACTTAATAGGATTTGAATGTATATAAATGTCACTTGGTTGTATTTTTATTTATTATATTAATATGAAACATTATATCTAATGTTTATTGTCATCTAAGATACATATACCATTTCTAATGTTATTTTTTAAGAGTTGTATTCTAAATGAATTAGTTTACGTTTTCTTTACTTTTTAGCTTGAAGATATTTGTCAAATACTAATTCACTAAACAAAAATTTATTTAAGTTAAAATCAGTAAAAAAAATAAAAAGAGTCACAAACAAGTTTCAATTGAGTAAATCTTAGTTGTTTGGTTGAATAGTTGACTCATTTTTATCAGAACTGAGTCGTATTTGAGTATTTCTTTTAACAGTCAGGCTTGAAATAACTTCTTTCTTGATGCTTGATTCATTAAGAGAATGTCTAAAAGAGCTTATTTATGTTATTTGAGTTTATAACACAAACTATTATTTTGGTGAGGTTATAAAAATAGCTAATGATATATCAATAAGCTTTTTTTATCTTATGTTAATAATTTACAACTTGCATGATGATAGTTTAATTTCTTTTTTAATTATAGAAACAACTTTATTTTTAAATGCTTATATGATTAACACTTATTAATACCAGCTTAATTAAGATCCAACACTCTAGTATTACGAATGTTGATTGACCTTTTTGAAGTCTAGTGTTTTTTTATTCATAGTGTAGTTTACTGGTGATGAAGAAACACCTTTTGTCTTCAGTGTGAAGGTCGTGATTTTCTTTCTTAGATTTGTTGCGATAAATTTTTTCTAAAGAAATTACATAAAGTTTTGTGATTGTATGCAGACACATGATTTTTTATTCAAAATTCTGGTACTTTTATTTTAATGATGGTTATTTATTATTGGAAAAGAAAGGTCTATATATCATTATTTGAACGGGGAATTAGTTAGGATACAAGCAACTTGATTTAAGTTTTGTTCAAACGTTTTTGCCTATTAAGTTAAAAGTTCTATTATTCCATTTTTTAGCTGTTTCTCGGTTTGCCTTCAATCACGGTTTATCTAGTCTGGCTGTAATAACTTTACTTGGCAGCATTTAGATTTCAATTTTTTTAGTGCATTTTGTTGAACATAAAGGGTTGTGTAAAGCTGAATGGTAAGAACTCTCTCTCTCTTTTAATTTGATATTATCGGATATTTATTCTATTATTTTTCGAGTTTAGGAATTTAAGCAAATATGTGTTACTTATTTCAATGTCAAATTAATACGCCATGAATAAAAGTAATATGAAGTGAATAATGTTTCTGGATGTACCAGGGAGAGAATTATAAAAGTTTATTAAAATATTAGCTGTTAAGAATGTGATCATTTCATAATTATATTTGCTTGATTTTATAATTTTAAACAGTTGATTATTTAATCAAATTATAACTCTCATTTTATCGTATAAAATACGTAATTTATATATGGTATTAGTTGCTAAATGGACGAAAGGGAACCTGACATAGGTTATCACGTATATTGACGTATTCGAGGTTTATTGAATTATCTCCAAACTAGAATGTAAGCAGATAATAAGCGAGTATAGCTAGTGAAGTTGCTGGTTAATACTTGACATTTTATAAGTATGCGTTTCATGCCTTCTAGTATAACTTGCTTTCTTTGCAATTACTACTATACTCATATTGTAGGCCCCAATCTTGTAATTCTAATTTTTTAGTCAAATAGTAATGGATTAGATGGTTCTCGTAATTCCAACCCCACATTTGAAATTCTTTCGGCGGCTTTCTAGTACCAACACGGACAGCAAGCACGACTCCCGTTTACGTGAAGGGAGAATTTTCTCACACGATTGAAAGTTTCTAGTAACTCGAGAATGTTGTCAAAGTTCCTTTCTTTTAAGTATTCAAGCTAAAAGGCCCAACCAGGATAACTAAAGCAATGTAACAAGTATGAATAGGTTTAGGGTGTTAGAATATTTTCTTGGAGTTGGAGCAAGGATCATGATTCTGGTAGAGTAGAAGAAACAAACTTAAATATTCCCATATTATCTCTTGTTCCTGCCTTGATATGTAGTTCCACTGAGTTTAAGTAAGGATATTGTACATCCTAATCCATCATGGAAGCAATATCATCATCTTCTAATTCAAGATTGATATTTTAACATTTTTCTTGAAGTTTGGATGCAGATTGATTTTTCCTGCAGAAGCTTGGAATTTGTAAGAACCTTTGTTACGTTTATAGATGAGTGGAAATACTGTACTGATTAGAGATATAATTAAAATATAATTTATTTTAATATGATTTAACATGTTTATCATGGCATTTACCATTTTATCATTATTGAGTTATTTGCATCATCAAAATGTTTAATGTTTTGGATAAAAGATGTGTAAGGCATTTAACATTGCATAAACATACGGTTATTCAAGGGAATTTTGTAAGATTTAATTAGAATTAAACCTAAATGAAACAAAATAAACACATTATCTAGTTTTTTTAATTACAAACATCATCTATTTATACATTTCAACTTATATTTATTTATAAATGTAAATACAAGTGTTTCCTATCTGGGAAACTAATCCTATTTAAGAGATATTGTGATAAATAGGGAGTACTTACATTAATATGCCTTTTATGTTTTTTTAAATTTAAATTCACGTTAAATATGTTTTTAAAAAATCGTTAGATTATACGTCTTAACAATCATTTTAACTATTATTTAGGAACATGTCTGTCAGTAATATTTCCTTCTAAAAAAATACCCAGTATAGGATTTCTTTTGCCTAAGTTTGGTTTTATAAACAAGTAGAATAATTTAGTAGTCCAACTACCGAAGCGACAACCAAGAAAGCGGTGGGGATGAGGGTTTGCACATGAGAATGTTATTGGATCCTTTCCCTTTCTAATATTTTAGAGGCCTAACCTCGACTAACAGTGAAATAAGCTAAACAAAATGGATAATAGAGCGCACACACGAAAGAATACAAAACTAGAATAGAAGTATTGTTATCCAATGAAGAAATGCCGATAGAACATGCCAGTGTAGACAACCTTTTAACATAACTCGAAGACATTATAAGACACAATACTTAATCATAAAATAAAAAAATTAAGCAGCCTATAACTCCTGTGTTACATATACAAAATTCACCCTTATTTAAAACAGTGTGGTATTTAGTCGCCAACTCACTCCAGTTTGCCGTTTCTGTCCAAAGATTTATCACGAATGTGCAAATGAAATTCTGCGCTGCGACGTAGAATGTTTGGTCTAGCCCGCTCGCTCACGCCTTCTTCACCTGGAACAAGACTAAATGGAATATTCTCCACTAGCACAACAATTTAGATATTCTGATTGAATTTTAACTCCGACCAAGGGGGTCCTTCCATTTTGAGAGAGAATCAAAAGATCAAACTTGCATTCTAGATTGTGCAGTCTTCTGCAAGGAAATAAGAAATAAGGGAATTAGGAAAAAGAGTACACGAGTTGCATGCCTTGTTTAGAGGCATTTAGAAATCTAACTTACTTTTAAACTAGCTCCGGTGTATCAAAATTCCTGGAATCTGTATGAATCTCTGCCAGTGGATTAGTGATGAAGCCTCCATCAGGCCTAAATCTATGGCTTGTCAACTTGGTTTCAGCATTCTTGTCGGCTTGGTAGTTCACCGCAGCAAGTGATTGGGTGCCACCTGATCTAGAGAACCGCGGGATTGAATGGCGGCCATGTGTTTTCCTCCAGAATTTGGAGCTCAAAAATTCCGCTCCAGGTAGCATGCAACATGTGTTGCCATGAACATCAGATTTAGTCATCCTTCCACTTGATATAGCCAAATCATAAGAGATCTCATCCAATGCCAACTCAAGGCCATGCACACGAGTCTCTAAAGAACGCATTCCATTTTGTGAGCTTCCCATAAATTTCTGTAACAATATGGACAAACATGTTGGAGATGTTTGTCATTATAGAATTGGCACAAATGCTACATGTACATACGATGGAATTTTAGGAATATGTGTTGGAAATATCAGATATATAAGAAATATAATTTATAGTGGAGCAATTTTACAGTTATTTTATTCATGTACACTGTATACAGATCAAATGCTACAAAATATCAAATATTAACCATATTAAAATAAAGGATGAAGTTTGAACACGATAGTATAACCGGCCTTCCTTCCAGCAATTTGCACAATTAAGCGGCACAGATAAAAGAATCTATTGAGGGAACATGGTTTTAAGTATTACGAACAAACCTGCAGAAGATCGAGTAGACTTGACTGCTGCTTCTCAATCTGGTGTAGCTGATCACGGATCAGCGATAAATCTTCACTCTCTTTGTCATTCCTATGGAAATCTTTAGAGACAACACTGACAGGAACCGAGTCTTGATTTTCTTCATGATATGGAACCACACGAGATCCAGCTTTTGACCCACCATGCTTGTGTATTCTATCGTCAGAACCTCTATATAGCAGTGCCCTTTTCACTTCTGGCTTTGAAATTTTGCTTTTATCCATTTTGCTCCTTTCCAAAACAATTCCATCCATCTCCTGAAGATCTCCCTGATCAACCACAGCAGCTTGAGTATCCCAGTTCTTATGATTTAGTTTCCGAGAAACAATTGAACTCACTCTCTTGTTGTTGTTGTTGTTGCCACTTGAAGCACTCCTATTCTTGGCACTGCTAGCAGAAGAACTATCTGCTGGGCTGAATCTGCTAAAAGGTGTAGTTTTCTTCCGCAGATTGGCCATCACTGAACCAGGACTACATGAATTTTGAGAAACAGCAGGATAGCGTCCATCACTTGCATTCTCTGAACCAATCATGAGCCCATAAAGAAAACAGGTATGAAAAAACACTCGAGACAATGCAACACAACAAATTGATCATGCAACCAAATACATGCGTGAGCAAGTTGCCAAATGGAGACCCTAATTATATCACGTTTAGTTCCAGTCCCAACTGTGATGTTTCACATTCACATAGAAGCTAATGGTCATAGCTTCGACGTCTGAGACATGGCTTCTTATTTTTTAACGAGTTCCCAAATTTGCACTAAATCATAGCAGACAAATATTATGAGTCTATCTAAAGATCGAACAACCGTATATTGATCATCACCTTTTTCCCTTACCCCTACTTCTATCTATCATGTTTTCTATTTAAACCCATAACAGCGAACATAACATGACCAGTTATTTCATTACTGAGACTCACCCTCACCCATCACGGATTCTCCAATTAACACTAAAAAACCAAAACGGCAAAATCAAATTACCTCTAGAAGAAGATTGCGATTTAAGAGGTGGCGTAACTTCATCCGAAACATCAGGAATCTGCTTCCACGCTTCCAACATCTGATTCATAACGTCCCGAACTAACTTTACCTAAACCAAACACCAAACACTCTCAATTCACTTTCAAATTACCATAAATAAACATCAACACAAAAAAAGAAATATAAAATCCCTATACAATTCACACAAACCTTATCAAACCGTCGATTCTCAAAAACTCTGACACAGTCGACCTTGAACTCCGACAAGAAATCCTTCTCTACGTTGGCAACCACCACGAGAGTCTCCGCCGCTGCCTTCCGCGTGGCCCAATCGTCGTTGCTCAACACCTCTACCAAGCATGGAATCAAACTCCTCAACGGCGCGTGACCTGACGCGCCGCCGGACGCCACCACGCTTCCCACGAGAGTCAACAGCCCGGGCTTAGCCTTGAACCCGTCGCGCTTCAGAAGTTTCTCGAACCGCGGCAGGAGCTTCGCTAGCCTGGCCGGGTCCGGATCCGAAGCACCATCGATCGCGGCGGCGAGACACAGCGCCGCACCGGCCTGCGCGTTCAGGTCCTGCTCCGTGAACAGCGCCTCCGCCAACGGCTTCACGAACGAATGCAACGGCTGCCTGCTGACGTGGCGCGACAATGCCGCAACAGAACTCACACACGCGGATCGCACCGACGAGTCCGCGTCGCGCAGCCGTCGCACAATGCTGCCGAGAATTTTCGACAGATACGGTGCGAGCATGTTGCCATGCGTCTCGGCGACGAACCCTAGGAGCTGTACACATTGCTTGCGGACCGGTGGCTTGTCGGAAGCGTCAGTGGAGTACATGCAGGATAGGAACGCCGGCACGGTGGCTGCATCGAGACACCGAGCGATGGACTCGAGTTCGGCGGCGGCGAGAGACTGCGTGTCGCGGTCGGAGAGCTTGGTCAGGCATGCGAAGACTCTCTGCTTTACGCTCTGCGGTGAAGACGACATTGTGATTACTGAAACGGTTCCGGCGAATGATCGGTTAATTTTCCGGAGGTGGAGCCGGTGGAATTTCCGGAAACATCGCCGGTGACTTTAGTTGGTTTTGCGAGGAAGTGGAATGGGAGAAACGGTTTTATTGATGCGCAGTTGCGGAGAGTGAAGGTGAAGGTGAAGACATAAACCGCGTGTCGTTTTCTGGTTACTTAAGCGAGAACAGCTGCTGAACTACGGTGTCGTTTCGTTGATGGAGACTGGGTTTGGTTTGCGAGTTTTATTTATTTATTTATTTATTTATTTTATTATGTTCTCCTTTTTTTCACTCTACTCAAAGCCTGGTCCGGTTTGTTTGTTTGTTTCCATGTTGCTGACTTCTTATTTCCAAATATGTTAATTAATGCCACATAACTGGGAATTCCTAATTTGTTGCTTAAGTGATGATTTTCAAATTAGTATTACGATCCTTGGTAGCATGTGGGAGGAATGGGTCTCCATTATTTTATATCATCACATCACAAAGTCTACGAATAATCTCACGTTTCCCTCACAATGTGCCTTTTTTCAACTTTAAGGTTCAACTCTTTTTTTTTCATTTTACATGTTAATAAATTAAGTGATCTTTTTTAACATTACATCTTTGATTTTTTAAATTGCAGGAGGTTTAATTAATCGTATTTAAAATATTGACCTTCTAAATTAATTGTGCTTTTTTACCAACTCTAATCTGTAACATTCTAAATTCTTGCTTTAATTAATTTTAATCTTAAATTCTTTTGTGATACTTCAATGTGAAAAAATTTACTATAATATCATAGAAAAAATCTATGTTTGCAATTAAGACATGTAGAGTTAAACTTGTGAGCTCATTATCATATTAAAGATAAATGAATATATATATATATATATGTAAATTAATCGTATTTTTATTAAAGTATCTCAATATGCTATTTATAAATGAATAGAATATAATATTTTTACATTAAAGTTAATTGTACAATCAGTAAAATGAAAAGTAATTAATTAAATATTTCATTTAATTTAATAAAAAATAAAATTCAAATTTCCTTTAAATTTAAGTTATAACATATTATTTATAAATAGTTGCAGTATAGTTAGTAAATAGTTAATTTTCTAAATAGGTTTATAAGGTCTTTTTAATTGTGTATAATAAAAAGGTTTCATTGAGGATATCTGTGTATGTGTTTAATTTTAGTGGTGTATCTGTAAAAAACATAAAACATAAAACATAGTTGTATAAGCGTGCATATGAATTCGTGATGGATGAGAGCTTATTACTATTGTATTTAATTGTAATTTTAAAATACTTTTTTATATAAAAGAAGCGATACACATTTTAATTTCTTAATGGAGAAACCATAATTTTAAAAGAATTTTCAAAATATTTTTATGATTAAGATTTTGTAATTTAGATTTTTAAAAAATTATAAAGTATGAAATCATAAAATTTGAAAAGAATTTATACATTTATAATAATTTAAAGGAATTCATGCACTTAAAAAACTATTTGTATTTTTACCTATTATTTTATTTTAAAAAATTACGTAAATAAAAGTACATTCCATTGACAGTATATGTTAATACCACAAATTATTCAACATACAATCAACAATTGATAATATATTATTAGTTTATTATTGAAAATAATAACCATCTTTTATTTTGTTTTTTTATTGTAATTTTTTTTAAGTAAGAAACTAACTTATTATAATATTATTCTACCAAACCAATATATGTAATCAGAAAAATGAAAATTTTAATTAAGTATTAGTAAAAAGATGAAAAACACACCAACTTAAAGAAAATGTTTACATCAATCTATTTATTATTTTCATTTTATATTATTCTTACAGAAATATTTAATAAGAGTTGTTTCTTAACGTTGTGACATCTTTGAATATTTCATTAATTTTTTATTAATTTATTTCCTTCTTGCTTATTGTTTTCCGTCAAATTCTTAATAATTACATTTTCAACTTGTTAAACGTAAAGTTTAGAGAATGGTGTAGAAATTTAATTATAACAATATTATGATTAAAAAAGGGTTTAAAAACTTAATAATTCATATAACAATATTAGGTATTCAAGGAAAAAATATATGCATTGTCATTGATTGAGAAGTAGTATATTTTAATAATAATAACTCCGAAATTGATACTAAAAGATAATAACAATTTGAAAGTAGAAAAAGTACATGAAATTGGAATCATGGTTGAGATTAAAAAAAAAGTCCTACATATAAATAAAAAGTTACACAGACTCTATTACAATTTTATCAACAAAATAATCTAATGTATATAATTTTAAATATGAAATGGTTGTTTTTTTAAATATCTTAAAATGTGAATTTAAATGTTACCATATTTTATTGTCATCTAAAAAATATATGATATTTTTAATTGAATGGCATAAGATATTTATAAAATGTTTAAAAATCTTGAAAAATTTTAAATCCCAACGATATGATGATACTGGTTTGATGAATAAAAAAAAGTCCAGTTATTATAAGTATTTTTCACAAATACATTAGTCCCAGTGGAAGCAAAAAAAAAAATGTGTGGCTTGGCTTGTCATAATTAAAATGTGCTTGGTAGCTAATGTAGTGTTAAAGACATCCGAATTTTACTCAACCATTGAAGAAGGCCTTTCCCAAAGGCCTCCACGTGTAGATATGAAATGTTGGCACAATGATTATAGTGACCTAACACCACACTACAAAGCACACACAATAAAATGGAGTCACACAAAACGTCAATGGCGTAAAGAGACTGTGGTAATCACGATTGTGATGCACATATGTATGAAGAGACTCGAAGAGATCAAATATTATGTGTTGCAGGGAATAATCAATCATGGGTGATGAGTGATGACGTTCAGCTACAACATTGTTATTATAAGGTGTCAGATTGTCATATGATGGTGCCAGGCCATTATCATTCAACACTTACTCTACTCCTACTTAATCCACTTCCTCAAAAAACTTACTCTTATATTATTGCTTTTTTCAAACACTCATGTTTCTTCATACACGTTCATCATCACACCACAAGACTGATTTACTTTCGATTCAAGTGATTCCGCAGGTTTAGCATACTCAATCATAACATTGCATATATGGTTCCTCAGAATGGTTAAATTGCTGCTTTTGTTTTAGTTGTGATTATATGCAATATCTCGATCGAGTTGATGCTGCATGAATATCATTAATATATATGACATTGAGTTATAGTTTCAAAGTAAAAATCTGATAGGATTATAGCCATCTTAATTAGTTTCAGTATCATTAATCAAGAACGTAAGTTACTGTGTATACATGCTATGCTGTGAATTTGTATCACCAAATAAAAGAGGTTTAGATAGTTATGATACGATGGTCATGACCATCACTCATTGATTGGGTACGTTACTCTTGTTGAAGGTGTGTGTGAAGTTGCAGTAGGTAGGACCCATGTCCTTTATTTGTCATATCTAATCTAATCATAATAATGTTATAGTGAAAGTATAAAACCATAGCTTGTACTGAATTAAGCATGAGATGGTTATCAAGGTGCAAAGATGATTCAATGTCGAACCTACTCACAGCTTGGGTCTCAACCTCCACACCTACCTTTCTTCTTTTTACACACAAGAATAATAAATAACTTAGCCTTTTGTTCCCAGTATTTTAAGAGGTTGAAGAAGGTAAAATATACATAAACATAAAGACATTTTCACTTATTATTTCTCTACTAAAATACTTATTACTAACTTGAGGATTTGCATCAATGCCTTTTTCCACCCACTCTACTAAAACCAAGCACTTCATTACACGATCAAAACCCTGTCACGCTAGATAAGAAAAGTCAGTGACCAGAATCAAGTTGGTGAACTATTCAAAATTAGTCTCCTAGTTTTAGTCTAGGGACGTTGATCAAACAAATAGCATAGATAGGTCTAACAGGTACCATTCAATGATCACTCACATGCATCAATAAAAACAAAATCAAAACAAAAAATATGACACTAATTGGGCATATATATATTTAGTGGCGTAAAAACTCAACTTGATAATCATTAGAACAAAGTTGTGATTTTGAAAGCATTTGACAATTTTGTTTTCTTCCCTGAAAGGTGTGTTGTACCGTATGATGGAAACGCACGTCTAACTTTCAAATAAAAGAATGCATTAAGGTCCTTTGGCGCCAAAGATCTTTGTAAGAGCAATCTTCTTAGCTAGTGATGTTATTCAAAATCATGCATAAAACATTGACGGAAAAGGACTAGTCTCTCTTGAATTGGTGAGAAGTCATCATGGTTTGCATTATTGTCTGTTCAAATACATGTGTATAACCATGTATAATTGTAACTATACAATTTCTTTTTCTTATGCATAATTGAGCCTATAATTGATCTATGCTTAACACCTAACAAACCACATCTAAGCATATACAGCTTTTGTGTTCCTTAACCACAGGGAAAACCAGGGCTTTGCTAACTATTTCTTACATTAAATCTAGACACTCTTAACAATAATTACGTACATAGTACACTTTCAAATATTTCAAATATAAATATACTTTAAAATTAAAAAATAATTTCATATAATAATAGAAAAAAAGTTAACCATTTCTCCTATGCTAATATGATCTTTTTAAACATGTTCATTTATTGATATTGTGGATTTGGTTGCCTTGACAAATTGCATATTTATACCATATGTCTACCATTTATTCGTATTGTTTTCGTACATTTTATGTAAATTAGAAATTAGAAATTAATATTGTTTTCATACATTTTATATACATTAGAAATTAAAGTTAAAAATAATTTATATAATAATTTCATTAAATTTAACAGTAATAACATGATTACATATATGACTTCGTCAAACTTACGAAACAATTATTCTAACATTATCGAAATGTCGCATCAATAAATAAGATCGATAATAAATTATATTAAAAATTTATATCTTGAACTCAAATAAAAAATAATATATTGTAAACATTAATATATATATATATATATAGACTACAATTAAAGAGAAACGACTGGAATTTATTCAGAATATGATAAAAGTAATATTTTAAAATATTTAATTATTTTCTTATGTCAAATGTCTAACCACGAATGATTGAAGGATATGATAAAAATTAAGAATGGCAACTATATTTTCAGGAAAAGAAAAATCCGATTTTTGTAAGCTTTTTTTAATAACAGTATTTATATTAAATTGTTATAATATGGCAATTTTGATAAAAAGGAAAGTAATGCTAGTTATCATACAAAAAATTATTAATATTAATTAAGTTTATGCTTTTAAAGTTACTTATATTTATTTGTCCAACAATTTTAATGTGAAGTTTGATGGAAAAGTTTTGTAAAAAAATTTAATATTGATAAGAGAATTATCATTTAAAAATATTATACTATTTCTAATCTAAAATCTTAAACTTAATATTTATAAGTTTTTTTATATATATAGTTTAATTTTATAATTTTTATTTAATATGAAAAGTTACTCACATTCTTATATTTATATTTGAATTTAAATTTCTAATCATATTTTTTAAATACTTTTTTTCTTATTTTTAGTCTCTAATATATAATATCTTGTTTTAACGTTAGTCTCCACAGATGTTTTATTTATTTATTTATTTATTTTGGTATCTCTAATATGCTATTTGTTTATATACTGATAGTGTTAGGACCTCTCATCTGAGTATTACACTGTACATGTGAGAAAGTTAACCCTAAGAAAAAAATTAAAAATAAAAAGACTAAAACAAAAAATATAATATAATGGGAACCAAAAACATCCTATTTTATAGAGACAGAAATAAATGATATATTTGTTATCTATTAGTTGTATTAAATTTAATTATTTTGTTATCAAATATTTTTTTATCATCATAATACTGATATGAATTATTTATTTGTTTTTTCACTGCACAGTTTGGCATACCAAAATCAAGAGTAACTAAGAAAGTAGCCATGATTCACATTTAGGAAGGTTTGTAGAATGAGTGTGTTGATCACAATATGCCCTAATGACCAAAAGAATTGATGTGAAAGGAAAACAAAATTGTCCCACTCACATGGGAATGAAATAAAAGACTGAGAATTTAAAACAAAAATACAAAGAAAGGAGAAACAAACAAAAGGTGACAAACCCCAATTGGTCTATTTTCATCCCCCTTTGAAGTCAAGGTTCTGATAAAAAAAATATTATTATGGTTTTTCCAAACTTGAACCCATGAAGGCACATGCAGTTTTGGAAGAAGTGAAAGGACAAGTAACATGAAATGGGAGCCAAAATCTGCACAATTCTTTAGTTAGATAGACATTCTTCTGGTCACTCATGGATTTGTCTCCTTTGTCACACATGCTATTAACCTCTTCCTACAAATATTCACTCTAACTACCAATTGTGAAGCACCTACACAAGAGCAAAACAAAAACCATCAAAATCAGAATGAACTAGTTTCTATAACTTATCTCACTCATTTCCATATTTTTAAGTTGCCTCCTCCCCCACCCACCACCATCCTAATGTTCAACTTATTTTTCATATACTGATATGCTACTTTTATATTGTCAAATAATTAAAAATTATTTTCAATGTTACTTCTAAAATAATTATTAGCCATCTTATTATAATGATAATTAATATTTATATTAGATATAAGGATGTTCAGATTTGGATTGATGAAAAAATAACCAAAAATCAATAATAATAAAAATATATTTTTAAAATTTTTTGGATTATTTTTTCTATAACTGTTCAGATATGTTTGCTATTTAAAATTTTAGAACCAATTAGAATCATACCAAAATTAATTATTAAATATTATTATTTTATTTATATTTTAAAAATTATTAAAAATTATTTTATTATTTATTATTTTATTTATATATAAAATATGTATGTGAGAGAAAAATTTAATACAATTAACTTAAATTTATGTTTATAAATATTTGATATGTCATAGAACATATTTAACCATGAACAAGATAGAAAATAAATTATTATACTAATATAAATGTTACACTACTAATTTTAAAGAAAAAATATTAAAATAAAATAAATGTTTAAAGTTGAATGATATCTTTTAAAATTTAGGATTTAGAATTTAAGATTTAGAGTTATTTATACATCGTCAACTATATGTAATTATATCTACCATCAATCAAATCTAAATACAAATTAAGAATTCTAATATTGGATATAAAACAAAAATATGCACATACACTAAAAATATAATGTATCAATAAGTGTTCAACAACCTATAAATTGATATTTGTACACTAACTACAAAATATCTACTTTCATCATTTCTTTACACTTCTAATTATTATTAATAATTTTTTGTTACATCAAATATTAACTTTAATTTCCTATTAATTATTATGAACAAATTATATTTTATAATAACTACAACATTTTCACTTTTAAATATTACAATAAATTATTTTAAACAAAATTATTTTCGAATAATAGTACATTGATATTTTTATTTCTTGCATTTATTTTTATTCGCATTTAATTTTATACAGTGTATTTCTTACAAAAATTATGTAATAAAAAACAAGAAAAACAAGTTTCCTCGAGGCCCAAGGTCAGAATATTTTTGTCAAAAAATAAGAAAAAAGAAGAGGTGTGAATAGTGACATCGGGATCTGATAGTAATGCCCGAATTGAGTGCATTGGGTCATCATCTCCGATACTCATTCGGCCCAATCTTTATTTCCACTTGTACCAAACTTATTAATATTTTCTACTTGAAATGGACTTTGTTGTTTGGACTGATGATGGACTATCGGTTTAGGTTACCTTTTCAAACAAAACTAGTTTCCAGAGTTTAGAGAACAAAGACAAATATTAAAATTTAGAATTATATTACAAAAATGGTGTAATTTTATTTTAAAAGTATTTCTGAAAAAAAATTAGGTATAATGAAATAGTCACTCTAGTGACAGCTTTTTATTAAAAAAAACAAAATTATTATAAATCGGTACACTCAAAAGTAACTTATCTATTTTTATAATATTTTTAAAATATTTAAATCAATAAATTATGAACAAAATTTCAGCATTTAAAAAGAAAATATTTGTGTGTAATGTATGCTAACTACCCTATTTTTTTTTTCATTTAATGGTTTCCAATTTTGATCCAACCAGTTGCATAGTCAAAAGTCAAAATTGTGTATTATTGTGATAGAGATTTCAAGAGTACTGTATTGCTTGTGATTGAAACTCTCAATGCCCTAATATATTAATTTGTGCTGAAAACATATAAATAAATAGGGTACCATAGGAATAAAAAAATTTAGTTACTTTTATGAAAAAGAGAATATAAAAAAAATAAAATACTTTTTTAAGTTTTAATTTTTTTATATATAATTTAATTTATAAAAATTGTATTTGATTTCTTTAAAATCACGCATTTAAGTTATGTATAAAAATTAATTTTGATTTATAAAAAAATTATCTAACTTGTTTTTATAATTGTTGTTCGAAAATTTTACTCAATCAAACCCTTATATGCATGTGGTCGAGTCAATTTCTCTTTGTAGTGAAATTCTAATTACTTGGGCCTAGTAAGTCTTTTACCTATCCTTTAATTAAATCAATTTTTAGAAGATTAGAATTTATTTATTAATATATCTTCAATCTTAGAACAACTTTATCTTATTTTTTTTATTTAATTAACGTTAAAAATAATGTTATTTGTGTTTAATTTTATTTTACTCTTGTCTATTTAAGAATATTCTATCCCACAAATAAATTTTAAGATAAGTGATATCTTACACTTCTCATATCTTTATTTTTTATATACTTTGTTAACAGTTGTTGGTGGTGTATTCATCGTAAGTGATTTTAATTGATTTTCATTGTTATTGACCATCTAAAGAATAAGGTATACCTTTTATATTATTATATTCTCATAAATTATTTTACTATATGAAAAAAAAAATGTTTCATTCTTTTTAGGTAATTATAAAATACGTGTTTACAATAAAATGTGTATATTCCTTATGTATTATTGTCTCCAATCAAAACGTGTTTCCATTGTTAAAGTGTATTTTGTGTATAAAGAAAACATTAACATTAACATGTTTTTATGTTCTATGAAGAGTTTACTACCAATATAACGAAAACAAAAGCATGTCTTCATTGTAAGTTAACCTTTCAGTTCCTTATATTTTTAGTAATTATTGTTTCTGTATTTTATATTTCAAATTTTTATTTGTGCTATTAAGTTTTTAAAAATGAATCAATTTTAATCCTTCCACCAGTGTCAAACTAGATTATTGATATTCTACATTTTAAAGTAATAATGGCTGTAAGTGTTTAAATTAATTATGTTATCATGAGTCAAACTTTATCAAATAACATATAATCATCGTCTAAACTTATACATTGTTACAAAATATATATCGTCAACATAAATTAAATGAGATATAGTGAATTTTTTTTCATATACTTGTTTGAGGGTCAGATTATAAGAGATAAATTATATTTTTTAAACAAGAAATAGATAAAGAAAAAAATCCTTAAACAAATATCTCTTATGAACTTGAAGTGAAATATTTTTCTTTTGTTTTTATAAAAGAGTAAAAAATATAAATATAATATAATGTGTGGTTAATTTGATTGTGATAAATGATAACTAGAAACCTAAAAGAATTGTTTTAGAAAATTTATGTTCAAAGGAAACTATGCATTATTTTCATATTAAGTTTGTATGCAACATTACTTTTTATTCTTTCACTATACTAAAATGCCATTAGACAATACATAAAAAATGTTATCTAAAGTTAAATAAGTGTGACTTAACTTTATGTAATGGTTTGATAATATATTTTCAGTCATTAATTATATAACTAAGTTTATTTATAAGCAACAATTCTTTATAAGAACACAATTTTTTCAAATAATGTTTAAACAATAATATTGTCCAAATATGACTTTAAATGCTGTCTACCATTTAAACAAATAATTTTCAAATTTTCAATGTTGTGACAACATTTTTTTTTGTTGTGGCAAGAACCACTAAATATCAGAAGACATTTTAAAAGTTTTTATCATGCATTTAAACTCCATGGAATTATATCTTAGACAATATTATTTTTAGACCTGAACAAATATAATTGTAATCAATAAACAATCTTGACAATAATTTTAAAATGCAACTGTACATTTAAAGCACACCTATAGAAGTTTTAAAGTGTGATTTATTATTTTACATCAGTATAATAGTTTTAAAACATATGGTTTACTAAATAATTTTAATAAAAAAACTACTATTAGATTTTTCTTAATAAAATATTGGATATTGTTTCCACATTTCTTCAATATATCACATTAACTATTTTTTCCCTAAATGATCTTTGACTCCTTAAATACACTTAATTTCTTCCTTTTTTTTTATCATTTATTTCTTTCATAAAAAAAACTTTTTTCTATGAACATCTAGCTTGATGACAAGTCATTTGTCATGTAAAAATCATATTTTAATTATATGTAATAATTCAAAAGAAAAATATTAAAACAGTGTAAACTTATAATAGAAAAACCCATAATTAATGTTTAACCTCCACAAAGATAAATAGATGAGTTATTTTTTCACTCATCCTCAGTATAACCTTACTATATTATCTATAAAGCATTATAGAATATCACAACCATTATAAGATTATTAATAATGAGATCATAAAAATAAGTCTTTAATTAAAGAATAGTTTCAAGAAAGACAAGTTAAAAAGTACAAAAATATAAAAAAAATATAATACAAAGCCTTTCACATGAAAAATATATCTTAGAAAGAGAAACTTTAACTTGTTTAGAAAAGTCTTATAATATTCTTTAGAATAAAAATGTGCGGCTCTTAAAGTTATATAAAAAACTTTTTTTTTTATCTAAACACATACATTCGTGAAATACAATTGATCTGAGTTTTTGAAAGTATTCTGAACTTTTTAGTGAGAGTGTTGTTTATTTAATTAATTTATCCAAAGTAAAATTACAATTAAATATTTTTTCTATTTACACCAGTATTTTTAACTATGAAAGCCATTTTCTTCTTAATTATTTCAAATTAAAATTTTATTCTTATTTATAAATTGATTTAATATAGTTTTTCAAATATGAATTATATTATAAATAAATTATTGTTATAAATATACATTAAATTAAATTTATAAAATAAACATAAGCTATATATTTTTATTTTCCAAGAAACAATCAAGTAGGAATCATTAATTAATTAAAAGAGATAGTTTAGTAGTTTAATAATAAATATTGGGTAAATATATGCTTACGTACAAGTATATTAACGACGTCGTGTTGCATTTCACATGTACCTTTTGACATATATAACCTTGTTTGTCTTCTAATTTCCACAAAAATTGTAACTCTAAGTTGCTAGAATTTGATAAATGACAAGGGGTAGTGAGGTAATTGAACATGCTATAAAGATTCAAACCTGGACCTCTTCTGTTGCAAAAAAGGGCAAGAGGATCAGAGGAGTTACCGTGATCCATTGTTGTTCTCTATCTAAGTTTTTATTTCTCTCTCTAGAATTTTCTATCTTCTCGTTCTCCCTCACAAATTAGGGTTTTTGCGAATCTCTGGTTAGTCTGTAATCGAATCGAAGTCATGGTTTCCGATTCAATCTCTGCCGTGCCGATTCCCTCCGCCGCAAACACTAAGAACCCCGGGAAGAAGAAGAGGGTTCGATTTGTTTTCGTTTTGATTTTTCTAATGATACATGCATTAGGTTTTTCATTCTCATCAATCTCATCGATTAAAATTACCCTGTGTGTACCAGACTAACAGGTCTGCAAAATTGAAGCAGTACAAAATCGATGCGCGCCGCGAACAGTGGCTATCGCAAGGTACGTTACAAGCGCATGTGCGCACTTTTGTCTCCATTGATCCATTCACTCGTTGATTCTGGTATGTTTTTTCAATTTGTATCGGAGAGTTTCAGGTGCGGTGAAGAGTAAAGGATGCAAGGACGGTGTGGACGATGAGGTCGTCCACGCCCCGCCGCCGTCAGTAAATCATGGCAAGCACTCGTTGGAGCCTCTGAACACGAGGCGCCAAGGCGAAGAAGACGACGGATTGATCCATCATGACAGCGATTCTGAGTCTCCGACCAACTGTCCTGCCGGCGTGTCGTGCGGCAACGATTCGGGGACGAATTTCACCGGCAGCAGTAGCGGCGGGAGCAGCAGCAGCAGCAGTTCAAGCAGCGGCGGGTGCTGTTCCGGGAACGTTACTGAGGAGGAGGAAGAAGAAGGTGAGGACGATGATGATGGTTGCTTGGATGATTGGGAGGCCATGGCAGATGCTTTAGCCGCCGATGACAAGCACGAAAACCCTTGTTCTGATTCACCCCCTGTGGTTTTGCCTGGTGAAGGGTCCAATTTAGGGTCTCCGAATTCAAAACCCGAGAGTGGTAGATTGGTTCCTTGGGGCTCTGGTAGTAGCCGCGCGTGGAGGGCCGATGACGCCTTTCGCCCTCAGAGTTTGCCCAATTTGTCTAAGCAGCACAGTATGCCGAACCCTGATCGGCGCTGCGTAGGAGGGGTCCCTTGGGGCCGTGTTTCCACTCCGTCCTCGTGTCCTATTTGCTGTGAGGATCTGGATTTGACGGACACGAGTTTTTTGCCTTGTTTCTGTGGGTTTCGGCTTTGCCTCTTTTGCCACAAGAGGATTCTGGAGGAGGATGGTCGTTGTCCCGGATGTAGAAAGCCTTATGAGTGTGAGCCTGTTGAGACAGAGGCGAGTGTGCATGGAGGCAGCCTCACTCTTCGGTTGGCACGTTCCTGCAGCATGATCGAGAGGTCTTGAGCACGCGGTCTGTCCTTTTCTGTTTTTTTTTTGTTGCATCATCGTCTGTATTTTAGGGGATATCTAATTTTCATAGATTTAGTTGGCCTAGTGTTATGAGTTTTGAGCACCTTGAAATCAAGTTGTTTCTCGTTTGATCTTATGGTGCATGTGGTAATGTAGAGTACTCATGTTGGTATGTGAATACATAAGGTGGTATAGAAATTCAATACGTTGAAAATGAAATCGTGCGGTTTATTTCCTTTATGCTTCTATTTATTTTATTCATATTTTGTGTACAGCTTCTCTTATCTAGTGTCTATTACTTCGATTTGGAACATCATATATGTTTAATTGAAAAAATCAAATTTCTGATAATGTTAAACTTTTTGGTGGTGTTGGAATGTGTAATGTTTATATTTTCTATCTGTCTTTCTCTCTCTTACATAATTGAATTTGTATTTATTGCACTCTGAGATACTTACAATGATGTCATGTGTCCTGACCTCTCTCCCTTTAAGATATTTGTGGCCGTGTATTAATGAATTGAAGTTATATGATAATAATGATCATTAGTCAAGTCATAATCTATATGGTTTTCCTAAAGTTTGTTTTTATCATCTTTGAATGATCTTTTGATTTATGAGTGAGAAGGGAGGAAGCGAGTACTTAAGGAGAGAAAAGGGGAAGCAAGGGAATATAAAATCCATCCTCTCCTTTCCCCCATTGTCCACCAACCAATATTAATGATACTTTGTATCTGCTAATAGGTCATTAACCGTCCGATTATGACTTGTGGATTGTTTCTGTCCATCAATATGGTACAAAAATACTTTTAGTTTATGTTGTTTGATACTTTGTTTCTAGCCTTTCATTACTTTTGACGAAACTTTTATGCAAAATTAGAATTTGTTCAATATGGATGCAACATTTTGTTGCTGGAACATCTTGCACAAATAACATATATGCCACTATTATAGCTTGGTCCTTCTTTCTCCTACAACCAGTTCTCTCCTCATGAAAGGGATCTTAAATATCAAGTTTTGATGCGAGTTAAAATTGCAAATACAGTTTCTTTCATGAAATTTGAACATTTTTTTTTCTTGTTTCCCATGGATTCTCTTTTAGGAGCCAACAATATACTGGTGTTAAGTGTAAGTATGAAGACAGGTCAATAGTGTTTTCAAGTTTTTCAAGGTATGCGAATATCTTTATGGCATTGTTGTGCATTAATCTTATAGGTTTAATTCTGTTTCGGTCAAAGAATAATTTGTCGTTCCTGCTTCCTTGGGGTTCAGATAAGTGGTACATGACTGGTTTACCATTGATTTCAATCAATTACCATCAGATCATCATCTTGACTCCTTGTATTCTTTCAAATTGGTACTTATTTTAAATTTTGTTTGTATGAATAGTTTGTGCAAAACGACCATTTACCATGTATACTACGACTGCTGAGTCATAGTCATTCTACAGTGATAAAGTTCCTTCCTTTTATATTTTGCTCTTTCCTTGTTCCACCCATGATCAAGAGATTCACAGAATAAGATAGCTCAATTTTAATATCTACTCGAAACAGAGAATAGAGAATTTGGATTTTCTATATGACGATGTAAATATTTATAGAACTGGCCTTTCTAAAATTCTTTCAACATGAGTATTTGGTTCTATAATACGAAAAGTGAGTTAGCTATTTAAAACAATAATTTTTTGAAGGATCAGTAGGCTACTTGTAAGAAGAAATTTGAGAAGATGGAGTGTAAGAAAGATGGAATTTTTTTTAATGAAAATCATTTCATTTGCGTGGTGTATGATAAAAGTATGAGAAATCAGGAGGAGATTTAATTGGTGGACAGTTGCATATTTTGTTCTTCTATCGTAGTTGTCATAATATTCTCATATGTCGTCATTTTTTATACTTGGTAGCATGCTTTTCACAACCAATTTCTCTGTCTCTCCTGCAGTTACTAGTTTGGGGTTTGTTGTAGTATAGACAATGGAACTGATCACGTGAAAGGTACTAATAAATATTTGTCGATGCCTTGTGAGCTTTGATTATACAATCTGCACTTGTATTATGTTAAATGCCTCATTTGAGAAGAGTTGGTCTTATGAGAAATATAAACCTTTGACTCTCACCCTAGAAAAGATAAAAGGTTATTATTATTATTATTATTATTATTATTTATATTTTATTTTTATTTATTTATTTATGGGCTACACATACACACCTGTTGGTTGTCTTTATACAACAAATCTGATGCCGAGAAGATGACTCCAAATTTGAGAGTTTGAGAAATAGAACTATGATGATGACACATAATAATACACAGGTTACTCTGCTAGTGGCAGGTCTATCTTTTTTAATTTGACGATGTTCCTAAATAAGCTGAAGAGTAGGAATCCCTTGGAAACGATAAAATTTTTTTATTGAGTTTGAACGTTTCTGATGAATTATTTAACCAGTGTGATAAAGTAACAGCAGTTGCTGGAATGTCGCTTTGCACAGAGAAGACAGTTGGGCCATTGGCAGTGGAAACATGCACGAGAAAAACTAACTGTTGTAAATGTAATTGAACATGCTCTACATGTGAGGAAATTAGATTTGGGAAGTACCACTTTATAACTTTCTGGTTACCTGGTTGTTCTGTATTGATAAACTTGATGTGTAAGGAAATGAAGAGACCTTTTATCTCAAAAAATGTGCATGTTGTACACACTAAGAAACCAATAATAATTCCCTTTATTGTTGTTGGTATTAGTTATTGTGGTAAGTTAACTCAGTTTTAGAAATAGGAAGGTGGGTAAGACTTGATGATGCTGTATCTGGTTTGCTATGGCAAAAGATAGGTTTTTAAATTGAAGATTGTAATGGACGGCCAACTAATATTAAATTTTATGATAATTTTATGCTGTCCTATGTTTTTCCCGTAGTAGTGTTTCGTTCGTAATCTCGGATAGCACAATATTAAATTAATTATTTTTACACTTCTATGACATAGACGCAACTCATCTGTTTGATTTTTCAAAACAGTTATTTTGGATAAAATTCTGTTGACATTCTCCATGTGAAAGTTTGGGGATGTGAAAACTATAATCCAAACATGTATTTAATATTTGAACGGGTTTTTTTTCCCTTAATCTTAGTCATCTGTGCATGTAACAATATTGTTTGTGTTTTCAACATTCTCGGTTGCTCTCTTTCTGGGTCAAATAATATGCTTTGTCCACTTTCTGTAGACGAGCTTGCTTGCTGCAATTTATATGATGAAATTTAGTTTTATTTCAAACAATCTTTCGGAATGAGTCTGTTCTTTGTTTGGCCCTGTGTTTCTTTTAGCATAGGAGGGAAGTGCTGCAAACAAACTGGGTTGCTTATTCGTAGTTTATTTTCTTGCTGCTATCACACATTGCGTAAAGTGGAGTCTTTTAAATGGAATTTGCTCTAATGTATTGGATTTTGTAGTTTCCAACTATTTGCGACAAAGTGACAGCATGTAGCTATGCCTTTCTCGTGGGTATCTGTCAAATTACTTCGTTTCCCGTCAAGTTTCTGATGGGTGCTTCTTGTCCCTTTTGAGTATTACAAAAAGGAGAAAAGGAAGGGACTATTTAGTTATCAGAATTAAATTAGCTTTTAGGATACGTTACGTCTGAGCGAGAATAGAATCTTTTAATTTTGTTAATGGAGCAGGGCTGTGCTGCTGCTTACAGACAAATTTAGTATGAGTGAAATGTTCAAGTGCACGAATTCATTTTTTCCCTTGCTCTATTAAGTTGAGTAAATAGTTTATGCATAATCAATGTTAAAAATTGATTTTTATATACTGATATTTATATTTAATGTGATGAAGGAAGTTTATTCAATTTTATAATATAATTATGATTTTTTATTAATTTATAATATAATTTTTTTACACTGTCTGACAGAATTACACATAATTAACTTTGGGGGATAAAGGACATACTTTTTTTGTTAAAACGAAGGAATTGTCGAGTGAAAGTGGATCTGTTGAATTTCATGTATGCTGGACACGAGTATCTGCACAAAGAGTCTTGTTTTTTAGGCGACGAAGAAAAATGTAAAATATAAGCATCTTATTGACCCTTGTTTCATTGTATTTCTTTTTCTTTTTTGTTAGTCTCATCTGTTATATTATTTTTTTTCTGTTTCAATTTTTCTCCCTCTGCATATTTAGTGTTCCCTGAAAACTAATGCAAAGTCATTAATGTTTTAAGATATTAGTCCTTTTGACGAATTAAATAATTTGACATCCTGACCTGCTAAACTTGTCTAGGAATCTTTACTGAATTGTCATTCTCAATTTCACATTATCTTCTAACTTCAAATTTTTATAGGATTCTTGTGTGAAACTGTAGCTAGTATCTACAACAAACTCTATGTATGTTTCTTTCCAAATTTTAAATCGTTTCACAGCAATTTTAATGTCGGCCATCTTGAAAAAACTCGAAAAAAAGAAAAAAGTTTACAATTTTGTCCATCTAAAAAATTTATAAAATTTTATTTCAGGACCAATAAAAATGTTTTTATTACAAAAAAACCATTTATACCTGATTGGAAGATTCAGATTGTCACAACATGTTAAAAACTAAGAAAAAAGATTATTAGACTTGAAATTTTTTAATTTACTGAATTATTAATTAATAAGATGAATAGTCTAAAATATTAGGGAATTTTTTTAGTTTTTTATACATGAAGGACTTGGTAAAAGAGAGAGTGATGCATTAAGAACCATACATCATTTAGAAAACAAAGACGGAATAGCCACAAACAAGAAATGACATGGTTACCTGCTTACCCTGAATTGATGCGTTTATTGAGGAAGTTGATTCAAGCTTGACCACTTCTTGGCGTCCTGGTTCATCATCATATGCACGAGTCTTATCAGTTTCTTCACTGCAAAAGGAAAAAAAAGAAATCCATGGCGAATGGGTGGCAATGGAGATGGCTTTGGCAATTGCAGATCCCACATCGGTGCAAGATCTTTCTATGGCTGGCACTGAACGAGAGGCTCCCTACATCAGTTCCTCACATTGCAGATTTTGCATTTTCACCATGCCCATTTTGCCACGGCCACGAAACTCTCCTTCACGTGTTGCGCGATTGCCCTAGAGCCACAGCCGTGTGGGTTCAGCTTGTTGCCCCCCAACACCAACGTGGCTTCTTCTCTTGGTCCCTGTGGGAGTGGATCATCACCAATCTTCAGCACCCTTGGTCCAGGGCTGACTCCAATGATAAGGATGCTGTTTTATTCACTGCCACGGTTTGGTTACTGTGGAAGGATAGAAAAAGTTGGGTATGTGATGGACGAAGTTTTTCGTCGGAAAGAGTGCTTCAGCGTGTGGCTACTCTTGCCGATGATTATGGGCGAGTTGTTGAAGTGGAACACTCTTCTCCTACCACTGTTGTACGCTACGTTTCATGGTGTTTCTACTGGAACCAACCACCTTCTCAGCTTCACTTGCGCTCCGTCGCTCACACCTCAAATATTCTCTCTCCCAAGTTGTAGATTTCCATGCCTTCGCCTTTCATTTCACTCTTAAATACCTATCTTCTATGTTTTCAGTATATCCAATATTCACTTCATGTATACACTGCAAAATTTAGTGATTGTAAATGCTAAATATGTTTAAACGTATCAATTCCATTTTAGCATTTTAGAAAATGATTAAGGAAAAATATTTGTGCACTGCTCAGCTAATTTTGATTTTTGTTAATGTTTTAAAAGTTTACGTACCTTATCCACGACTGCAGTTGGATGTCGGTAATATGAACTTATAGTATATAGTATATCATGATCAAAGACTAAATTATACCTAAAATTTACATATGATACTTATTTAAATTAAGAAGGCAAGTTACAAGTTTATAAAATATGTGATGTAAAAAAAATAGAAAAGAAAAATGTTGATGAATGCGGTTTTTAATTTTTATCCCCAGAATAAGATTATAATAATTTTGTTTGGTCTATACAAACGTGTAATTTCGCTTCTAATACAATTCTAATTGCATATTTTCTTTTCAATTTATTTTAAATTAAACAATTTTAGCCCAATATTAATACACCATCAAATTGACAGTGAAAAATGCTATGTTTTATTGCACTATAAGAAAATCTAATTGTATAAACGACAAAAATTTGTTGGTAAAATAAAAAAATTATCGGTTAAATAATATTATTGACCATTTTTTTGTAATTGTTAAAGATTTAAAATATATTTCAAACAATTGATATGATAAAATTTAAATTCAAAACTTTAGAGTTAAATGTCGATACATCAATTATTAAGATTTTTAGTTTGGGAATATATTATTTATATATTATTATATATTATCATGTATTATTATATTTTTTTTTATTTATATTAAAATTTATTGATAAATTGATAATAAATTTTGTCCTGAAATTTTTTTGTCAAATAATATTTAATTTATCGACTGATTTTCTTTCTTGTCATATTATACTAACTTTTTGATGGATTTTTCAACAAATTATAATCTATCAGAAATATAAATTCTTGATAAAAAAATTTTCGTCAATAATATCTGTAATCCATACATACATTTTTCTAGTGTTAATAACAATAATTTCACTTGCTTATTTTATTCACATGAAATAAAAAATATCATAATAAGTTTAACAAACAAATTTTAGGTCCTATTTTTCTAACAAATAAATTAAACCTTGTTAACAAATAAATTAAAAAAATTTAACAAATAAATGATATATCAATAATGTACAAAAATTACTTAATTTTGAAAAATTAAAAAATCAAATATGTAATTAAAATTTTAGAATAAATTATCATTTATCTATATAGAAGATGTAAGCATTGTCTAATTAGTTCTTAAAATGATTTTAACGAGACACAATTTTCTTACCTTGAGAAACTAGTATATTTTTTTAATAATTATGTAACTTATTATATTTATCTCTGAGTTAAATGTCATGTTCATATATTTTGAAAGGTAAAAAATATATAGGTGTTAACAGTTACATCTTTGAAAGATACTTCTAAAAATTGAATTAGTATAATTTATTGTTGTTGACATATTTATCTTTTCATCATTCTTCCTTAGAGCATTTTCATTACAAAAATCATACTTAAGATTATAAGTTTAAGATTTAAATTTTATAAGACTTTTACATTGAAATATGTTGACATGATAATAAAATTAAAATCTATGGTTTTAGATTAGTCCCTCAGTCATACTTATTTGCATTAAATGTATTTATGATATGAGAGATGGTAAATTTTGCATTAGAGAAAAAGTGGATAAAAGTAATTTGGTATGATAAGACTTACAAAAAGTGAATTAAGATCTCATGACCCTTGTAATGAAAATGTCCTTAGTAACTTTGTTAAAAAAATGAACAATAACAACATTAGATGCATAAAGACAAAGAAGAAAATTGAATATGTAACCTTATAAGACATCATCATATTTTGAAAAAGACAATAGTCAAAGTTAAAGAGTTAATTGCACAACTCTTACTTCAAACTACTATAGATGTTCAACAATCACTAAATGAAACTATCAAGAAACAAGTTGAATGTCAACTAAGTGAGATTGAAATTACCAATTTTGCTTAATAACATTTTAGAGAAAAGTATAAATTTGTTTTTCTTTCATAATATGCATGAAAGTTATTGTCTTATCTTAATTATTTTCATTGTATGTTGATATACTTGTATCTATTAAGTTTATTTTAGTTGTAATTTTTTATAATTATATTTTCAAAATTTACTTTAGTTGTAATTAAACTATGATATAATATTTTGGTAGAAAATGTTTCCAAAAGACTAGATACCATTTATTTTGATTTTGAATGCATTTTTTAGTAATTTATAATGGATTATAATTGATTTTTTAATTTTAACATATGCTTTCATTTTAATTTATGTTTTCTTGCTAAAGCCCACATACAACATTTAATGTTCTCTAGCCAAAGCCCCACATAAGTTATCTCAATTTACGTGGAATAATAATAATTATTTCTTGAAGTTATTTTTTAAGTACATTGTTTTGGAGTTACAATTTGTATAGGAAATAATGTTCATTTTGAATTTGCTATGCTATATTGAATTAGAGGCAAAACACGGGTGAACTTCTTTACACATAAAAACAATAACAAAGCACTGGAAGGATTCAATTGGTGGTAGCCAGATTAACTTCACAATGCCAACCTCCCAAAAATAATGTTCATTAGTTAGAATGTGCAATATAATATTTGTGAAACCTTTGTTTTTTTAATAAAATAGTAAGATTATTTGTTTTTTTTTATGTCTATTTTCTTTTACATATTTTCTTAAGTGAATATTTACTTGGAACCAGATCCATTAATATTAGTGTGTATCTATTCATTCATATAAAATAATTTTAATGAAGAAACTTAATTAATAACAAATAGATAAATTAAAAATACATTATAAATTACAATTAAAAATTAAATAAATGGAAATACAAATAATTGAATACTTTTTGGGTTGGAAATTTAAATGTAAGTGTAAGTCTTATATTAGAGAAAAATAAATGTGTTAAACAATATATAAAGAAAAATATTTATAAATCCATTATTTTGATATCTTTGATTGAAAGTGGTATGAATTCTCTTATATAGATTTACTCATAACTTATTTAGTGATATTTTTTTAACATATTCTTTCTAAAAACCTAATATTTTGAAAGATTTTTCTATACTCTATTTTTATTATCAATGTGACATTATCTTGATTAAAAAGTTTAAATTCATTGTGTGTCTTATATTTATAGAAACACAAACAACATAAATTACTTGTTAAATTCAATATTTAAGAAAAACATAAAAAAAATAATTTAATATATGTATACTTTACTAACATTAGTATCAACAACATCATTACTTGTATCAAGATTCTTCGTCCTCTGCTATTTCTTGAACTTTCTAATTTTCTCATTCACATGTGATATATTTGTACTATTGTATCTCAAAGTTAACAATTTTTTATATAATTTCAAGCAATACGAAAACATTTTCTCTGTACCTTTGAGATAGAAAAAGAAAGGGATGAAAGAAAATAAATAAAGAGAAAACTGCAAATAAATGACTTGAAGTAACACCAAAAGAAAAATCAAATATTAAAGAAGCAAACTTCATTCTGACACATAACTCATCTCTCTGGTCGTTTATTTCCTTTATGCATATAACGAGTCTTCAAATGACGAAATCCGAAACTTTGAAAAAGATGACTGTGCTTTAAATATCTCTTTCTTAACTGTGCTTTTCTTTAACTCTTAAATTAATATTTTAATTACTTTTAGCGTGAGACAAATATTAATATAAATAATATACTTATTAATTAGAGGTAATTATTTTTATGATAAATATTAAATACTAGTAATACTTTTCCTCCACTAAAAGACTTTGAAACTCAAAAAATCTTATTTCAGAAATGAATATATTTTAATATTTTTTCTAATTTTTTTAATAAATATTAGTGATAATTTATTTATTTATTTTTCTTTTTTATTAATCCGTCGTGATTTCTATTATGACAATTGAAATTAAATTTAAAAAATATTAAAATTACATTTAAAAGATTCACCACGAAGCCAACCTGTTTAACCTAACTTTTTTTTGGATTCAAAAGTTAAAACCAAAACTAGAAAGTGTATAACAAACATACGCATTAAGTAAATTACACTAACTTAAATTGATATTGTGAAACCAAATATGTTAAACACCTCTAAAATAAAGTAAAAAACTTTAAATCGAGATTCTCATAAATTAAAAATTAATTTATAAATAAACTATTTTGTATAAATTCTTTTGTCTGGAATTTTTTATTTTTAAGTTGTTTATGTAAACTTTTATTTTTAAGTGGTACATAAGTTAATTCTGGCTCATAAAGGAATTTACTTTGTCTTGTTTTCCTATTTTTCTCTTTTATAAGTATTCATGGAAAAAGAAGTAGTCTAAATAGTTGTATAATTAACCTAAGTTATTAATTTCCTTACATAACTTTGGTAGTTTATTGAAATTTAACTATTTATTCTATCCACTTCATTTGCCTCCCTTTTTCAGGAGTAATAAAATTTAATTATTCTTTCACGTTTCTCACTCACTTATCCTCTGTTTTTTTTTCTAAAGATTAAAATGGGAGGATGTAATAGTTATTCATGTTTAGACTTTCGATCCAGAATCCTGAAAAAAAAAATAAAGTAACGTGCAATTATATAAAAATCTTAAAAAGTGGTTGGGTATTTTTAAAAATAAATATATTAGTTATTCATGCAATTATATAAAAATCTTAAAATTTCCTTTGAGTGTGTTTTATTAATTTATTAATTTATTTAGGTCAATTCTATTTGGTTACATTTCTCTCATTTTCCAGAGTGAAGGAGTGGGATGAAAATGATGGATGAAATGAGAAGTGAAGAGTAGAGATTAGAGATGGAAGAAGAAAAGGCAGCGGCATACTACGACGAGTTGACACGGAAGGGCGAGGGGGCCGCAAGATTTAAACAAGGTCTTGGTTTTTCCTCTTCCGCATCAAACGACGACGTTCCCAAACCCGGCTCTGCCCTCGCCTCATCCTCCTCCTTTCTCTCCAAATTCGTCAAAGCCTCCTCCGCCGCTTCCCACTCCGGCATCCAACCGCAAGTCAATGCCTCCTCCGCTCCTTCCGAGGCGGAGAAGCAAGCGCAACTGCAATCCATTCACGACAAGCTCAAGAAGAAGCCCTCTTCCGAGCCTAGGGTTTCGAGCAGGGAGAGGGAGAGAGATAGAAGCAGAAGACGAAGCAGGAGCCGAGACAGATACAGGGAATCGCGGAGGCGAAGCAGGAGTAGAGAGAGACGTAGGTATAGAGATTCCGAAGGGGATAGGGAGAGAGGGAGACGGAGAAGTAGAAGCGTTTCTCCTCGCAGACAACGCAGGTCGGAGAAGAATGATATAGGAAAAGTGAGTGAAGCGAGAAAGGGGAAGAATGTCGGGACTGATTATTCCAACCTAATTGAAGGTTATGACCGTATGGTATGTTCCACTGTTCTAATTCCCTTTTTTTTGTTTTCTTTCTCTCGCTTTGGGCAGATGAAGATGTTGCTTTCATGTCTACACACACTTTTTCTAAACTCTCTCTACTATTGGCTGTGTGTCGTGATTCATGGACATCTTTTGTTGCTATTGTGTTGTCTACAGTCATCTGCCGAAAGAGTCAAAGCCAAGATGAAGCTTCAGCTCTCTGAAACTGGTAAGCCAATAGATCTCCAGGGAAGAAATTATCCATACTTCTTAAGTACATTCTCACCATATGTTTTGAAATAAATTGTTTTTTCTTGTATCCAGCACCGATCTTAGTTGCACTCATCTTAAATGTTCTGAAATCTTCCCTGTAGTCAACTAGTTCGAGAATGTTCTTAAGAATTTATCGTGTTAATCTTACATGGAAAACTTAGTTTTTGGCAATAATGTTTGCCTCGCCTTATCTGGTCTTCTTGTAGTATGTGATCATTTGATGTTAGAAAGTAGTGAAGGTTGCTACTATCTAGTCATATATATGAATAGGGCTAGCTAATACAAACCAAACTGTTGATATAAATTATAAATATTGCTTCCTAACTTGCCAAATGAAAGAGTTTATCCATATTGTATTGATTTCTTTTCTCATCTACTTGATATTTTAAAATGTAGCTGCACATGATTCAGAAAAGGGCGTGGGCTGGGAGAGATTTGAGTTTAACAAGGATGCCCCTCTTGATGATGAAGAAGTTGAAGGTCAGACTTGTTTCTTAATATATTTGTGGGATTTCTTTCTGTTGTATACCTATGAATTCTTCAATTTAATCCTTTGTTTTTAATTCCTTTTTGGAGCTATAAGGACAATTTTCCTTGACTGCTGGTTGTTCCCCATACTTGGTAAAAATCACCAAAACTAGAAGATTCTTACACTTTTCATTTCTATGTAGACATTTTTTGGGTCTCCCCGTGCTTCTCCTGTTAATCTAGTTAACATTTTATGGATCTTGCTGTTGGAAATTAAAGGAAGACCTTTCTCAGTATTGAGTAATTAATTCTGTGTTTGTCGGTTATTCATCTGTCTTTTTTAAGAGTTTATACTTTTCCGTTGTTGAATGATGGTTTTTTCAGTATATACACTTGTAATGACAGTTATATACTTAATAGAACTGATTTTACACGCCCTCCATCTGCAGTTGCTGAAGATGATGCATCCTTAGTCAAACACATTGGTCAAAGTTTCAGATTTTCTGCAGTTGAGGTATCTTCCTCTTCTCTTATGTTTGAATAGTCAGTTTGGTTCCTCCTTGATGAACATATCTGATCCTTGTTTGGAAAACTGAATTTCATTTTGTTACGTAGGCGAGGAGGGAGGAACAGATACAAGCTGCTCATGAAGAAGCTATGTTTGGTGCTACAGCGCTTCCACCTCCCACTAGTACAGATAGTGAACCTGAAAGGGAGAACGAGAAGGAGGTTGATAAAAAAGATCTGGCTACAAGCCTCTTAAGTGAAACAGTAAGCATTTTTCTATGCCACAGGATATGGACGGGCATAACAAATAATTCAAGTAACCCTGTTATACTTGATTTCAGGTGCTGGCCAAGCATAAGGGATCTTGGCGTGATCGGGTTCGGCAGGCTTAGAATTTGCCCCTTAAATTTGATCTGATGACAGAAAAATTGGCCAAAATTTCACATGGATTTGGCTTTAACCATGTATGCATATATTTCAATTTTGCAGCTGGAATGATTACTGTGCAAATTTTTTTGGCTTCTATATGGTTTGAGGTGGCTTTAACCCATCATACTATTTATATCCGGTTCCCATGCAACTGCCATTATTTTCAAGCCTATCTCCCTGGTGAAGTGGGCTGTGTGGTGGTGCTTGTAATGTCAAATTTCGAAAGGGGAAGCGGGGGTGTTTGATGTTTTGTGTAATATCAGTTTCGTAGTGAAATATTTAGAGGGAAAGATTGCAGATAGAACAATGTTAAAGCACAGGCTTTACCTCTGATCTTGTATGCAGAAGTCTTCACCTTCTGATTGTAGTTGGTCCCTACTCATTTTCTGTACATTTCTAATCATGACACCTTTACATAGATGAGAGATTATATAACTTTTATGGGATGTGTAATAAGCATATCTTCGTCTCAAATTGTCGAAGTGTTTTATCGGTCAATTTATGATTCATGTATGAAATTAAATCCAAGAAGGATAAATTATACAAGGTTGAAAAATTTATTTCACTGGTTTTCAAATGTTTAGTTTTGGAAAAAAAATAAGTTACCTATTGACACAAAAAGTTGAGTAAATTAAAATTACGAAGTTGAGTTTTTCAGAACACAGGTACAAACGTGAAAAAATCCATAAATTTTATATAAGTTAATTTTTTAAATCTTTAAAAACTTGAAAGTGTGTTTCATTAAAAATTATTTAATTCTTAATTATTTATTGTTTAAATAATAAAAAATGTTTTTTTTATAGAATTCTTGTGTGTTTCATAATTTATTAAGTTCCATGATTTAATCTTTTCTTTACATTAAAATTTATCTTCATTTGGATGAGTAAAACAGGGAAATTCAGGGAAATTTAGCAAAATGATCAAATTAAATCGAAAGAATTTATAATAAAGTAAATCAAAATAAAAAATTTAATACAACTTAAAGTCACAGGTTATAACAATTCAATCATCGCCATAATCTCACTGCTATAAATTTATGCAACAACCCACCAGCATTCTCACTGCCACCAGCATGGGTTCCTGGGAAGTAGAGAAGGTGCGCACGGAGCAGAACTCCGGCAACCGCATGGAAAGGGTGTTGATGGTGGGCAGCTGGCGAAGGAGGCAATTCCGGCAAACAATAAATAGGGAAACCTTGGAAAGAAGGAAGATGAGTTTTAGAAGTTGTAGGCGATGTGTTTGTCCAATAACTTGCCACACAAATCTTTGAATGACCACCAAAACTAACCTGCATTTACTTATACACACAGTAGATAAAACAATTTTATCTTTTCTGATTTCGCAAATCTTGAAAATAAGTTTTTAATACATTTTATTTAACATTATTGAACTAAATAACATTATTTTATATATATATATATATTATTAATTATTTAAATCTCTTAAGAGTCATTAATTGTTATTTAGTAATAGCTTATTCTTAATAATTTTAAATAATCAAATTTCTTTTATAGAATTATCGCGTGTTTCACAATTTCGTAGTAAATTACATATTTTAATGTTTTATTTCTAAAGTTTGTCCCATACCATTTGGATGAATACAACTTTAAAAAATAGATATCTAACGAAATAAGAGAGTGAGTGATCAATTGTATCGTTTAAAATTGACCAAGATGATGATACCTTTGTTCGAGAATAACTTATTTAATTATATGATGAAATTGAAAAAAATTATAAATAAAATATGCTTAAAAAGCTTATGTAATACAGTTTTTAAATATTTAATTATTACTTTTAGAATATATCAATTCACATACAAAATTGATATTAAAATTAGAAAACCGGAGTTTTACTAAAATAAAGATTTCTTTAAAATACTTATAAGTTGTTATATCGAAAAACTTTTGAAGTGATTTCAACCTCTAAATTAAAATTAAAGATATTTATTTTTTCTCTCCAAAATTTTATTGGTTTTATTCTGAGTAAGTTCTTATATCCAAAAATTTTTTTGGGTTATTTCAATTTCTAAATTAAAGATATTTATGTTTCCTCTCCGTGTAGATAAAATAATTTAATTTTTATTGATTTTCTCTTAAGTAAGGTTTTAAGTATTAACATTTAATTTTTCACTAGTGGATTGGTAGGAGGTATGAAGACTGGATAAGAAGTATTTAATATAATTTGTTTAGTAGCATTTTACTAGAGTCCTCAAAATAAATGGTATGATACTTAATCATATAAATTAAGTTAAGAAAATAATTCTTTAAATTAACTTATATTTTCAGATAAACTATAATTTTTAGTTTAATCTGATTTTATATTGGGTCTATAAGATAATGAGTTGTTTTTATTCCAATTAAAAATAAAAAAATTATAATATATTTATATAAAAAATACTATAATATATTCTTAAATAAAAGTTTAATATTTAATATTAAAAAATTAAATATATTATAAAATGTCATAATTATTAATTAGGGTCTCTTGAAATCATACGTGTAGTTAAAATAAAAAAATAGTATAATAAATAAATAAATAAATCTATTATCTTATTCACAAACCTAATTTTGAGCTATATAAATATTGAATCAAATAGATCAAATTAAAACAAGTTCATTTTTATTTAAGTTACTATTTTTAAAATTTAAGTTAATTACATGAATTGATTCACCAGATCAAACTTATATTCAAAATGTTAATTCCTATTATTAAAGTAGATAAAATGATTTTATATAAATTATTAATAATTTAAATATTTAAAAATTATTAGTTGCTATTTATTAATAATTTATTAATAATTATTTACTATTTAAATAATAAATGTAGAACTATTAGAGCGTTGCACATGCCTTCACAATTTCCTAGTAATTTGTAAATTTTGTTTAGCAAAGTTTGTCTGTGTGATTCGGATGAGTAAAAAAGGAAAAACCAGTAAATGTCCAAATAAAATGAAAAGATATCTTACCATAAAAAAAACACTTAAGACAACTTTAGTAATGAAATTCACTAGCTATAAAATTTTAGGGTTATACAATTCAAATATATTTTGATCACTGTGTATCTTTAAATGCAAGTTGGTTTAAGTGGTCATCTACAGACTTACGATGCACACTGTTAAGACAAACAGGTTATGTCACAGCCATCTCTCCTTTTTATGCTTCCAAAATTTAATTATTTGTTTTTAATTTCTCTTCAGAGCTATAAATATAATTTGCCTTTAGGACATTCTATACTCTCTTTAATAAATATAAAAATGCAAAAAAAAGTTTAAATATCACTTCAAATAAAATTTAATAGAATTTCAAAACAAAATACTCATCCATACTAACTCATCTTTACGAATTCTCAATAAGGTAACTATAATAAAATTTCTAAATAAAAAAAAAATATTTATTGTCATATTATATCTAACTATAACATCGCACAAATAAAAATATTTTTTTATTAATAATTTTTTCTTGTTTGTTAAAATCATATTCACCTTTAAGAATGATTAACTCAAATAAAAAATAAATATAAATACATATAAATACAAATAAGGAAGTAATAAATCCATCTTACATGTACTAAGCGCAAATTATTAGAGAGTAGAGCTAAATATACAAAAGAAGTTTTATACACTATTATATGCTCAATCACAATCTCATTTTAATTGATTTAATGTCATTAATGTTCTTATTTCTAAATGTATATGGTATACGCAATTATAATGAATCATGTACACATAATTACACAACACAAGATACGTATTACTCATTATATATCTCAAATGATTAAGCACAACGTGAAATTCTCACATTGTTAGGTCATTCCTTAGACTTCTCAAATGATCAAATATAACTTGAATTTTGCATGTTCTTGAGTTAATGTTTTGATTTCTCAAATGACCAAGTATAACTTGGAATTGTCACACTACTAAGTGACTACTTATACTTCTTAAATGACTAATCATAACTTAAATCTTCACGTCGGTAAGTCATTGCGTATAATGTGATTTTGACAATACAAATTTGTTCTTACAATTTGTTATTTGTGGGTTTATTGTTGTTTCTAGTGCATGTGACTTTTTTAAATGACAAGTGTTAGTGTCCCATCACAAACATGTATTTATATTGTCAATGGTCTAGTATGTTTTATCACAACATGAGATGAGAAACATGGTAAACTCTATAATGTATTTACCTTTTATATAATTTCAGCTATCTAACATGATAGTTAATTAATTGAGTGTCATCAAGGAATACTTTGCTTTTATGCTATAGTACATCTCAGGGAAATATTTATTTATAGGAAAACTTTGGAATATAATAGTCATAATTACACATGGTTATATGACTGAGATAACTAGAACTATTTGATGTACTCATAATTTTTAAAGAAATGAGGTATATGTCTCTATTGAAGTTATAATATTTTACTAGAAATTATATGTGAGATGATGGATTGAAGTTCTTGGTTGATGATAATGGTGCAATAGAGATGACATTTAACAAGGGTAGATGGTTAAGTGTTTCGATATGTTTGGAATCAACTTCCAAAAGCAAAATTTCTGGAAGATTTACTAAATTATGAACTTGCTGATCATTTGTTGGAATATGAACTTGCTGATCATTTGTTGGAATATGGACTCAGTAACAACTTTAAAAAAACATATAACATACTAGAAGTTATATGGAAAACAAGATATGAAGAACTTCATAAAGAATGATAGCTAACACATGGATGAATGACTTAAAATTGTGATAGTTAAAATAGTTTAAAATTAAAATCTCCTTTTAAAATGATAACTCTTTTTGGTTTTAAATGTGTTGGATTAAATATTTATTTTAAAGAAATTTTATAGAATATTTTAAAAGAATATCTTCAAAATATTTCTTGAATATTTTAAATCATTTGTCTAAAAGAAATATTTTTTATAAAAGTTTGTAAGGAAATTTCCATGACAAAAGTTATAATATAAGGTTTTAATTCGTTATTGTTGAATCTCATCATGTCACATCATTTTTAAGATCCTCATGTTCATTTTTCTTTTGATAGAATAATCTTATAAGACATATTTAATAATATATTTTTTATACTTCAAACGAGTAATTTCCTCATATCAACTACAATTAATACAAAAATATAGTGTTTTATTCTATAAATTCTGAGTTTTATTTTTATTGTCATCTTCCAATACATGAGTATTATCATATTTAGGTCTTAAACTTATGATCTTAAATATGACCTTTACAATAAATATATTCTAAAGTATTTTAGAACAAGATAATTAAATGTGATTAACTAAGATGTCAGATATAATTAATGCACCTAACTTAATATTCTAAATCATTTATCTAAAAGGAATATCTAAATAAGTTTCTAACATGTTTTAGAACTAGCTAATTAAGTCTCATTGGCTAACTCTATCTAACTTAATTAATGTATTTAAATATCTATCATCATCTTAGACCTTAATAGAATATAACTTATTAAATTTTTTTTCTTACTTCTTAAAACTTTATGATACATTTCTAATTCTGTAAATAAAATTATATTTTTTAAATTAATCAATAAAGTATTACTATGAGTAGATGACATTCTAACATGGTTAACACCTTATACCTCAACCATCTACAAATAAAAGTGATTGTTCTTTGTAAAAAAAATGTTTTTAAAATTAGATGATTTTAAAAATTTAAGTGTTTCGAGAATTTGATTATCTTTTATTAAGGGTTTTATGTTAAAAAGTTTCTTTAAATAGCAAATTTATGTTTCTACTTATCCTTTGAGCAACATTATCTTTCATATTACTGATATTTTCATTTTTTTTATGGATCATAATAGATGAGCACACAAAAACATTATATTCTTATTTCACACCTAAATTCTTCTCACATTAATAGTAATTTTTTTTTAAAAAAAATGATGTAAAAGTAGGGGTAAGGTGTAAAGAGAAGTTCACTAATTATTTTTTTTTATTTAAAAAGTTGACGGAGAAACATAGTTTCGAAACCTAAAAGTTTGTCATATATTAAAATGTACATTGTTTTAATTAATTTAATTTTGAAGTTAATTTTGAAAGAAATATCAATTTCAAAATTAGTATTAAACCAATTTAGTAACATCCAAATTATTTTATAACATATAAATTTGGATTTAAAATTCAATCCAAATATTTGGAAAATCCAATCTTGTTAAAAAAAAGTATAGATTTAGATAAAAAATGCAATCCATTAGATTGGATTTTTAGGTAGATAGGGTATAAATTGGCCTCACAAATGTCAATTCATAATCGATGCCATAGAGATTATGCATAAGTCAGACAATTTATTGATGGTTGGTTACAATTGTTCCTTTGCCAATGGTGGGTGTAATGGTTCATCTGTACCAACTCGAATATATTGCCATTGGTGATAGGTACAAAATTGACTACCCTTCTGTTTGGTATAATGCATTGCTTCTCTGAATGATAATATTTGTCGTGTTTTGTTTATCAGAATGATGCTGCTTTCTTTAGTTTGTAACTTGGAAGGCGACAATGATGCAGGTGCTACTGCATTGAGTAGTAAGCTTTTTTAAGGGGTTTGATTGCTACTTATTTGTTGTACTCACGGTCGGTTGTTCTCATAGATTCTACTAAAAAAGCGCATCTTCCGGGTATTGTCTTCTAATCTAAGTCCTTTTTGGTATGTTGTAAAATATTTGTGAAAATTGATTAATAATCACTGATAATGCCATTCAATTTGGAATTCGCTAGCTTCAAAATCAGTCTGCTGAGATTAGTGGGAAATTGATTAACAACTCAGTCCTAGATCTTCTACTTTTGTGTGCAACGAAAAGTTTAGGCCTTTTAAGAATAGGAAACAACAAAAATACAAGGAAAACTTTTTCACACCACTTTTCATAAAACCAATCTAAGTATTAAAATAAAAGAAACAGGAAGGAGAAATGAGGGTGGAAGGAGAGCGATGATAAAATCTTTTAATATATATTCAAGATTGCATCGTCTTCCTTGTGATTTTTCCCAAACTTTCAAGACCGAGTCCATTATTCAATTTTTTTATTGTTGAGCGTTGCATGTTCTAGTTTGCATATTTTATTATTATTACTCAAATATCACGAGATTCATTCATTTTATAAAAGTTAAAGAAACCATGATCAGTGAAGAACGAATAAACAGAATGGATGTATTTATGTAAAAAAAATGTTGCAGAATAGCGCTCTGTTTGTGTATATATTGATCATTTTCCTCTGTACATGGCAAGATCAATTGACAAACAACGGGCCAAAAAATTAGCGATTTTGAGATTTGCTTTTCTGATTCCTAAGGTATCGATTGATGAACAAATGCAAAATGCACTACATGCTGAGATATTAACACCGGGTGTCGACAAAATTGGAGACAGACACTAGTCAATCTCTGATCACAATCTAGCTTTCTTTGAGGATAATGGTGAGAGTAATGATGTTGATGAGTCGCATGGAAAAGATATGGGTGAGCAAGTTGCAGATAGAGGTGCACTGCAATCAATTGACCGCATTCTTTTGAGAGATATTTTCTCAACTTCCTTCACTTTCCCTTTCATGATGAAATCTTTTAAGCGTTTTACGTCTGACAATTTGACAGGTTTCAACAGAAACTCCTCGGCCCCTTCCTCCAGGCATCTGTCAATTAGTAGGTAGAACTTTTAAGATACATGCCTAGAATAACTTGTTAGCATACAAAAGTATGCATTATTGTTAGGTGTAGGATATAATGCAATGCTTTAACACAATTTGATAAATTACCAGAATTTTATATCACCACAAGAACAATACAACAAAGAACGTAAAAAAACTCATGGCACAAATCTGTATCTTAGGTAAAGGATTTTGGCTATGTTTCGGAACTTCTGATAAAAATTTGGTAACTATTTAAAATATGCAAAGCACATCCCCAATCCCTGTTAGGATTTCTTATGAGTTGACGGCTTCAAGCATAATCAGTGCTAAGCAAATCATGGCATAACCAATCACGGTACCACCATATGTCCAAGTGGCAATAAAATATTTCTAGGGAACTCTAATTACTATTCAATGTGAGATCTACACAGGGATAGGTACCTAATGGTTAGACTCAGTAACTATCTTGGTCAGTATTATCAATTTAGAGCTAGAAAAAACGTTCATATCATTTGGAATTCAATTTATGGAAAGGATTCACGATCATATCCAGATGTTCTTTTTTTTCACTCAAAAAATATGATATTGTACATGCAATATGAAGTAGATCTCAATGTTCCCGATACATTTTATGCTCACCTCGCCAGTTCATAGACCAATCAACAAACACCATCGAAATTGTAAATGTTAACAAAATTTAGAAATTATTTCCAAGAGTTCATTAAGAGAGAAAAAACATAGTTACCACCTAAAATTCCATTACAGATCCAAAAGACGTGTAAGGTAATGGAGAGCGTACCTATCAATTCGAGTCAAAACATTCTCCGACGACATGATCACCACTGGAATCTCTCTAAACACGGAAGACTCCTGCTGAAATTAACAGAACGAAATATAGTAAGAAAATTGAAACCAAACCCAAAAGCAGAAATACAAAATACAACTTTATGTCCAACAAACTAATTCAGCATCCTCAACAACACACGAAATAAACACCAGCAGTCATCAAACCTCAAATAAAAATTATCCTAATAACACAAAACAGCCTTCGGGGAATAAAAATCAAAGAGACTACACACCTTGATTTTCTTAAGCAATTCATATCCTGTCATCCCCGGCATGGAATAATCCGTCATTATGAGATTAACCTTCACACTCTGTCACCACAACCAATAAACCAAAAAAACACCGTTAGCACCAACCTATTTCAACAACCAACATCCAAAAACGCCAAAAACTAAACAGCATAATTCGCTTACATCGAACCCGAGAGAACTGTTGTCTCCGTCCAAGCCCAAATACTGAAGAGCATGCGTTGCACTCTCCACAACCGTCACTGAAAAACACCCATTCCAAACACACACAGCACTTGAGAACCAATCTCAATTTGGCAAAAGAAAATCACAAGCACGCTATTCGAAACGCCGGGTTACCTTTGCAGGAAGAAATCTTAAGCAACCGTTCGATGACCTTGCGATCAACGAAGCTGTCGTCGACCGCAAGAACGTGAAGCTCCGGCACACCAGAAGGGGAGTCCTCGAGAAATTCCGTTAAGTTGTGGCGGAAGATATCGCCGGCGATAGCCATGAAAGTGAGAAGTTGAAGAGAAGTGGGTTGTGAGAATGGAAAGCAGAGAGAAAAATGAGTGGATTTTATTTATTTATTGAGAGGTGAAAAGGAGAGAGAATAATAAATGAAAAATAATGAGAAAAATAAAGGCGATGGATTGGGAGGATCCAAATCTGAGAGATCTTTGGAAATCCATGAGAAGCGATTGTGGCACCTCCACTTGTCCCTTCTCTTCTCACGTCAAAATCATAATCTTACTTTTATTATTACCTATTTTTTTTATAATTATATTAATTAATAATAGTAACCTTGGTCACGGTCAGAGGAGGCCGAGCGTATCTTCTTTGGGTCCACTCTCTCTGTACTTCCCCCCCTTCCCACTGCCCGGTTTTGACTTCTCAATATCATCCCTACCCATTCCACTTCTTTTCCATATACCTTTTTCTAGGATAATTCACTTTTAATATAAAGCATATAGTACTTTAATTTTTTAAATTCTTTTTAAAGTAAATCAAAAATAGAAAATCTATGAATATGTTTTGTTCATTTCGTATTCTATTTAAAAAATTATTTTATTTTTTATATTAAAAGGTAATTAGGATATTTTATATCAGGAAAATACGTTAAATAAATATCATTATAAGGTTTTTAATTTAGATAAGTATTTTTTATCATGATTTATTTTTCTTTTACCATATTCTTGATTTAGTGTTGGATTTGAAATTTTAATATTAGAGACTTGGTTTGACTTTAAAAATGTGTATGTGTATAGAAAAATTTTATAACTAGACATGTTATCTCTAAAATAAAGTTGATTTTAGTATATATTTTAATTTTATATTAGAATAATTATGAGAAATATAATATGACTATAAGTATGTGTATATGTACAATTTTTATTTAGTTAAGAAATATATTATGGATAATAGATATTTAGTGTATATATTTGAAGGATAAAGAATTAAATGTGTCATGAAGGTAAAATAGATGTGTAAAAAGAAATTTATAGAATATATATGTTTTAATAAATAAGAGTGATACAAGACTTAAAATAAAATTAATTCCTCATGTTTTCACATTGTTACTTTGATATTGTACTTTATTTAAAACATTGCTGAGTAAGGAAGGAATAAGTACTCATATTTGTAATCTTTTAATTTTTTTTAATTTGGAAAAAAATAGTTTGTTGGATTGTGGATCTAATATAGAGTCAGACTATGCAAAAAATTATTATCTATTTTAAAATGTAAACCAAACTTTGTTGTTATTTTTTTCTTTAGTTTCTATGGTCAGGTTAAGTTAGATTGGGTAGTCCATTTTGACAACTATAGTTATATAACAAATCAACCTAATATAAAAGAACTAAGGATAGTTTGCATCAATTGTGTTTTCTAATGATCCATCTCTTAGTGGATAAATATTATACATATTGTTAGTGGTTTGTAACATCCCGTCAAAAAATACTCCCATACAACATGATCTTCTCCCTTTATCCTATCAAGTATGATCATTGCAGTTAACCTACACCCAAAACATACAAGAGTGAACTAATGTAAATAAACCACAATGTAGTATGAACATTATCATCATGCATATATAAATATCATTCATATATTATCATCATATATCATATAATCATGTTACATCATCATCATTCATATATTATCATCCTCATATATAATATCATCAGTTTAAATCATCACTATGTTTAGTTTAGCATGCATATGAATGTAAATGAACTTATTTTTAATCACACATTGTGTCATCATCTTTCATAAGACTTTAAACCACGATACAAAATTTCACCTGAGGTTAATATGTGATATCTATCATAATTGAGTGAAAGTTTCTCAATGAGAGTGTCACAAAGCATCTACTAAGACACTTGTACACTCGTTATGAAGTTAGATACAAGTCTCTTTCAATTTCTCACCTCTTAAAGTGTTGTTTACATATCGAAGTCAAGATGTCTTCATTAAATGAGTTACATGTTTATCAATATCATCTAAGGCTTAATATCACCTCACCTATCCCTACATCACTCATAAAGGATTATGAACTACCTATTTAAGACTAATTTAATGGAAAACTAACTTCAAATAACAACAATTTCCACCAATTATTTAATAAAATGAAAAATACAAAAAAGAGACATTAAAATAAAAATTATTTTCAAAGCAATTCATTTAAGAATATTACTTGCCTAAATATATTTCTCTATCTATTTTAAAATCTCTAATACTTTATTTGAGTTAAAAAAATAAGAAAAAGAAAAAAATAAAAATAAAGTTATTTGAATCAGAAAAAACAAAATGTATTTATTATTACTAATATTTTATTATTACTTTTATTATTTATTATATTAAAAAACGATAAATACTAATAAAAAATTAACGAAACATAATGAAATATATTATATATATAAATACATAATAATTTATTTTTCAACATAATGCTGTTAATATTTATTAATATTTAATATATGATCGATTGTATTAAAAATATAATTAATTATTTATTCAGTTTCTGCATATTTTTTAAAAAAAGTTTATCGTTTTTATTTTTTAATAATTACATATTTTTTTTCTATTTTTATATCTTTTTCTTAACTTTGATATTTTTTTTCTTTTCAGAATTTAACACACGCTACAAAAATAGGTGAAGAAATGTGATCTTATAAAATAATTTGATATTAATAAGGCGGCGTAAGGAAACGTGTTAGTTATAGAAATAGGATGCGGCCCCACACCGTATTCTTCTTAAACCACAATTTACATTGAAAAATCTTACAGATAATGTTTTTTTTTCAATATTGTGATGAGAAGGAGGAAGAAGAAAAAAAATGGAAGAGAATCATAGTGAAAATAAGCAGAAAATATAGTTGTTTAAATGATATAAAATAACGAAGTAAAGAAAATAAGATAATTTTGTTTATTATTTTTAATATTATTATTGTAATTATTTATTATTATAATAAAAACATTTATAATCTATTTTAGGTAACTTACAACAGTGACACGTAATTGAATAGAAATATTCCGTATTCCATAATGTATAATATTTTAAGATATTTGTTTAGCAACTTAATTTACGACATGTAACATCAAAATAGAAAATATAAGTGGTGGGACACGTATGAAACATCAATTTTCTTCTGTGATGATATGCAGATGAAAACCGCAACCATGGCACAAAATCCATGTAAATCCATTTGCGTAAACAACAGATACAAAACAGAGGCTTGGTGCATATTTTCTTCCTAGAAAACAAATCAAAGAAGAAATCATATTTAACATTTAGTGCAGGTATAGTTTTTAAAGATTCGGATTCACGCTTCGTATCTAAGAAAATGAAAAGTATTAAAAATAATTTGACTGTAGATGTTGATCACTGGTCCATATTTAAGTGTATGTTAGGTTTTGTGGGGAAGCAATTGGAATTGATGATCCAGAAAGTTAAATTCCAGCTAATCTGCGTCCCTTTTTGTGGTCCATTCAGCATGAGGTTTTAGTTTATTGTTGCCTCTTCAAAGTAGGCACTATATTCTTGATATGAGTACTATAAGATTTGTAAGTCTCGGATTCTACACCTTTACAAGATTTGCGATTTTAATTACAATGTTGATATGATTCTTTTTCAGATTCTTTTATACTTTTTTCACAACAGAGATCAAGTGAAGGATGACATCAACAATCTTCAATAAATATAAAGTCTTTTTCTTCTTCTCCTTAAAAATTTGTTTAGTTTAGGTTTAGGTTTAGGAAAGAAAAATGTATATAAAGCAAGATGGATTTTACTTCTAAACCAGCACTTCTCATATGGAAGAGAAAGCCTTTTACTTCAGGACTATAAAAAATAATTTTTCTTTCCTTTGTAATTAGAAAATCAAACAAGGAAAAAAGATGTTTCTTTCTTTATTTTTTTTATTATTTACTTTTCGTTCCTTCTACTTTTATCCATGTACACCAAACAAATCATTCAAGGCATAGAAATTTAGTTTGAGGTTTATAAGATCTTATACCAACGTTTTATAATTTAAGGATTTTTACACTATTTATTTTTCTTAATTTAAACTTTGTTAATTTTAAAATTACAATGATTTATAATTTTAACTATTATTTGTATCAATAATTTCAATCACACTTTATATTTAAAATTGAAATATTTTTATTTTCTTTTTAATATTGGTGCTATTATGGAAAATAATTAGTTGAATAGTGTTAGAAATTTTAATATATATATTTTTGGTAATTTTTGAAGATTTACATTTAAAAACATTTTTTTAGTTAAAAAATCACATTAAATTGAAAATATAAAATATATGTTTAATAATGAAATTCACACGTTTTTTACAAAAATAGAAAAAATAATATAAAAATGAGATATTAGAAATATGTTACTAGTATTTCTGGATAACATGGATCTCAATAACTCCTTAAATTTTTTCTATCATAAAAAAATATTTTAATGAGAAAAAAAACTCAATCTTTATTTATTTGATTTAGTTTAGATTAATTAAAATATTTCATAAGTTTAATTAAATTTAATTTAAATTATGACTTATCATAGGAATGATGAAATGGTTAAACAGTCTCTTATGATCAAACGGTTTAGAAATCTTGATCTCTCCATAATTTATCAACTTTTTTATAATTTTTTATTTTAATATATATGTATATATATTAAATATTTGGCTTGAAAATGAATTATTTTAAATTTATTTTGAGTAAGAATGATATAATTTAAAGGATTTTTTTACTAGTACATATAGTCAGTTATATTTTCTGAAAGAGATCAATTATGGATGAATAATTGTTATTCCTAATATGATTTAGAAAGAAAAGCCCAATGAAGGAAATGTGATCTCTAGTTAAGAAAGTCCAATGAAGAAGAATCAAATCTCATGGATGATTGTGAATGATTAGTTAAGATTTTAGACTACTGTAGGAGATACCTCATTTCTTGTGTTTGGGGCTAACTCTGCTTTTAGCCCTGCATTTTTCTTATACCCACCAAGTTGAATTGCAACCACTCTAATTTTTATAAATTAATGGTTTAGTACATCTTAAAAAAATTATACACATTTATATATACAAATGCAGAGTTTTTTTTAAAGTCTAAATAGTTAATTAAGTCAATCCAAATAGGTATGATTTTTTTCAATGCATCACATTATTTGTTTTTCTGACTCAATCCATTGAGTTGGGCTTAACTAATTTACTTAACATTATTATTTAAATTTATGTCTGATAAACAAGATAATGAAACTCCTTTTTTTATTTTTTTTTCTTTAAATTCATCATTTTTCTTTTTCTTATTTTCATCTTAAAAAAAACACATCCTAAAAGGTGGAAGGAGAACGAGGAGAACTTCCACCGTCCATGGTTTTGATTTCCATGGCTAAAAGAAGAACTTCCACACGGTGTAGTTATTGAATTACAGAATCTTAATCAACACCTAAATATATATCATACATTTAGCTATTAACAAAACATAAATTATCATTATAATAAAATGTATTATGATTAAATCGGTCATTAAAAAATTGGATCATAATTAATTTAGACTCGTAAAAAAAATTCAACAAAATTATAAATATATTGATAATTTACAAGCAATTATTTTTTAGTTACACCAACAATATTCCAAATCACAACAACTACACTATGAAAAAATAGAGAAGACATTTCAATAGTAAAGGAGACATCTATCTCAACTTCAACACGAACAAAATCACCATCTTTTCTCGTAACATGGATAATTATCCTTCATGAAGCTCTTGCATGGATGAAGTGCTTAATTACGATGAAAAAAGTAAAGTTATTTTTATAACTTTTTTGTCTCACCAACTAGGTTTTATTGTCTTTTTTTTTATACATTAACAAAGTCTCATCACTTTTTCTTGCAAATTTGTGCCCTTCAATTATCCTAAATGAACCAATACAATTATAATAGTCATTAACTTCACTATTTGAAAATAATACTTTTCCAAATCAATAATACTTGAGTAAATGCTTATATTATAATATTAAAAAAATGAGAGATATGTTTATATTATTAAAACGTAAATAATTATAACATAAAACCTTGTCTTGTAAATGGTTGTTTTCAAATAAAAGAAATTAGTACTTAACAAATAATAATATTAGTCCAGATATAAATAAATAAATTCAAGAAAGAAAGAAAGAATTCAAGAAATAAATAAATAAATAAAAATTTAAGAATTGAAGGAAGAAAGAAAGAAAGGAAGAGAGAGAAAAAAAAAGAAAGAAAGCAAGAGACAAAGAAAGAGAGAAAAAAAAAAGAGAAGAAGAGAGAAAGAAAGAAGGAATGAAAGAAGGAAAGAAATAAAGAAATAGAGAAAAGAAGAAAGAAAGAGAGAAAGAAAGAAACAGAAAAAGAGATAAAGAAAGAAAGGAAGAAATAAAGAAATAAAGAGAGAGAAAGAAAGAAGGAAAGAAAGAAAGGAAGAGAGAAATAAAGAAAGAAAGAAACAGAGAAAAAAAGGAAGAAAGAGAAAAAGAAAAAAAGAAGGAAAGAAATTAAGAAAGAAAGAAGGACAGAGAGAAAGAGAGAAAAAAAGAGAGAAAGAAATAAGAAAGAGAAAAAAAAACAAACAAAGAAACAAAGAGTTTAAGAATGAAAGAATGAAAGAAAGAAAGAAAGAGAAAGAATTCAAAAATAAAATAAAGTAATAAATAAAAAGAAAAAAAGAAAAAAATAAATAAAAAAAGAAAGATGGAAAGAAAAAAATAAGGAAGAGAAAGATAGAAAGAAAAAAAAAAAAAAAAGGAAAGAGACAAAGAGACATAAAAGAAAGAAAAAAAAAAGAAAAGAAAGAAAGAGAAGAAAAATAAAAGAAAGACATAAACAAAGAAAGAAAAAAAAATGAAAAGGAAGAAAGAAAAAAATAAAGGAAAAAAAAACAAAAAGAAAAAAGAAAAAAAAAGATTCACTTTAATCAATTAAGAGTACATAATATAATTAACTATTTATATGTGTAATATAATAATATAAAATTATATAATAAGAATATTTAAACAATAATAATAATAATAATAATTAAAAATCATTAATAATAATTATAAAATATTAATAATCAAAATAATTTTATAAAATAATAATAATAAAATCATAAATGACAATTTAACAAAAAATATAAAATAATATTATTATTTATTTAATTTATAATATATAATTATTATAAAATTATATTATTATTATTATTATTATTCAATACTAGTAATAATAAATTAAAAACAATAAAATATTTGTCCTATTTTATTGTATTATTGTATATTTTAATTGTGACACTAATTTATATTTCTCTAATTAATATAATTTAGGTACTGAATATTTACATCAATTTCTATTTATTTTCTTAAGTTTTACAATTATTGTTATATAGATTTTATTTAATTTTATAAATATTCATTTTTAACAATATTGTATATATTTACAATGTCAAATAATTCGTATTTTTTTTAATTGAGTTACTAATAATAATGAAAATAATGTTTTAATCACACGCTAGTTTTATGTATAAATAACTAATAATATTTTAATTTAAATTAATTTTAACTATAAAGATAAAATTATAATCTTACAATTTTAGTAACTATTTTTTTATCAATCTCACTCATTATATCATTCACAAATTTTAATAAGAAAAATTCATTTCTTTTTAATTTTCACTCACTTTTTTTAATCTAAACAATATTATTTTTTATTTGCTTTTCATTTAAATGCATCATTTTTCTCTTCAAATATACTTTTTGAAACAATACAAGTCTTGGTGGATGTGGTATTTTAATAAAAGGTAATTTGGTAGTAGTTATACTTCTTCTTTTTATAGTTAACCAGAATTGAGAATCAGCTAGTTGTTTGGTGGCTTAATTTGAAAGTCTGAAAATAGTCTTCTGAACTATGAGCACCTAGTTTCGGAACCTCGATACTATAGGCGGAATTAACCAGAATTATGATCAAGTGGATAACACTATACAATAGTAGTTATTAATTATTTTTAAAAATATATTTGAAGAGTATCATATCGACAAATAAATGAATAAATAAAACAGTATTAGCTGGAAAACGTAAATAAATAGCTAAATATAACTTTTTTTTTCCTAAAAAGGCATGTGAAAATGAATCTTATTAAGTTGTTTTGCTACAAAACTGAAAATCTATGGGCGAAATACCATGTCTCTGAGACCAAGATCACCAGGACATCCTTTCTTGTACCCAAAGTTAGCCATATACCAACAAAAAAACCATAAATAAATCAACTTTCCAACGCTGTAACAGTTTTGCATAAAGTTGGTGCTCCAACTCTTCTCTTACCCACGCACTGTGTTCTTCCATTGCAAGTTTTAGAACTTTTGCTCTGTTTCATTCGTAAGGCTATGGCGAATCGATGGCTTAGGCCCGAGGTACCATCCGTGTCGATAATTCATCATTTTGCTTGTCTCTTTGTTTGTGTCATTTGCATGTATGCATGCTGTAACTATGAGGGTTATTGATGGTATTGGTAGGTATACCCATTGCTTGCAGCAGTTGGAGTTGTTGTTGGGATATGTGGTATGCAATTGGTTCGCAATATCTGCATCAACCCTGATGTCAGGTCTCTCTCTCTGTCTCTATTCACTCTTTGTGATTTCTGGTTGTGGTAGCTTTTCATCTTCATGGTTTCTTGGTAATTCAAAAACCAGTTCCATTTTTCTTTTTCTTACCAGTAATTATAAGAATATCATATTAGTACTTTTGATGAAAAAAACAAAACTGACTCTAATACCTGTTATACTCACTGGTAGAGCAAGAAAGAGGAGGGAAAGAATTTTATGTTACATTTTTCTAAGATGTGATTGATGGTAACAGAAATGGTACAAACATGAGGAGATTTCATTTAGTATTAGATGTATAACTCACTACATGATAAAATAATTGTAAAATATTATGGATAGTTGAAAATACCATCCTAGTTATTTAGGAGTAATTTGATATCAGATCTGTTTGATTCAGTGTTAAGCAACATTTTTAATTCAAGTGTTATAAATGAAAAAAAATATAAAATAGAATATTTCATTAAAAGTGGCCAATTAGAATATTTGACGAATTTTCTGAAAGAGACAGAAATTAATAATAGGAGAAGTTAATAGGTACAAAATTTATCCCAGTTGAAAACAGAGAGATATATTCAATTGAGATTTTTTTAAATATATATTTTTTGTATAAAAATATAATAAATTTGTAAAAATAAAATGCTTTTATGATTAGGATTTATAATTTCAATTTAAAAGAATATGTAAAATATTAAATTACAACATTTGAAAGGACTTTATTATTTACCAGATTTTAAAGGTTCCATGTATTTTACAAAATAAATTATAAGTAATTTTTTTCTTTTTATCTTCATTTAATTGTTAGATTAGATGTATTTTTAATTATTCTCATGTTCTAAAAAATGGTACTAATCAAAATGTATTTGATACTAGTCAATATTGATACTGTAATAAATTAAACTGTTAACAAGAAATTTCAAAATAATTTTTATAATTAATAAGAAATATAACAAATAAATCATAAGTTTTTTTATAAAAATATAAAACTAATATAAATTATGATAAGCAGTGGACTCTTGTTTATTATTCTCCTATATAGTATTTTTTGAAGAGTCTTCTGTACAACTTTTACTTTATAAGCTTTAATATATAAGTATTACCAACTTAAATTGTTTTTAAGTAAATATCTAATAAAAAATTCCAATCCATATTTAGCACTCCAATTTATGATTTAAGCTCTTCCTTTAATAATTAAAAAAACTCATTTATTGACAATTTTTTACTTAAAAAATAAATAAAAAATTAAAAGAATTGAGAAATATTTCTCTATTGATTTTATCCTTTATGCTTATTTTTTTTCATAAAAATTTTTAAATTTTCAATTTCATTGACCATAAAGGAGTTTAGAACATCTACTTGAGAAAAAAAAGCATGACAGTACTATAACTAAATGATAATATTTAAGAATATAGTAAACCAAAGCTGAACCTCACATATAAAAGGCAAAATTAGAAATATAATATATATATATATATATATATATATATATATATATACATATATATATATATATGTATATATATAACCTATAAAATTGATAGTAGAAATTGATGATTTATAACAAGAAAAAAATTATTTGAAACTGGGAAAGAAAATTGTATTATTGTCGCATTTGGAATTAAGAAAATTTTGAATAACAATATACAATTTTCACATAATCTGGTGAGACTTTTTCATGAAAAAGATATTTATACATATAAATAAAAGTATATATATAATCCCATCAACAAAATAATTTATTGGAATCTATATAATTTTGAATACTATCCAAAAATTTATTGTTTAATATTTTTAAATTTTCGATTCAATACCGAAAATTTGTTACTAAACAATAATGATGTTTTTAAGTGAATAATACAAATTTTGGTAATTTTAAAAAATCTTGATTAAATTCTAAAAGACGTTTTTATATATATAAGAAAAATCTTTTGAAATGTCAAATTTAAACTGTTTTTCCAATAGAATTCTGTTTGCGGGGTTAATCTTATTGAATCGTGTTAAAGATAGTTGAAAGTGTTACCCAGATGAAAGAATAAACTTAGCAGGAACATTAGAATTGTGTTTGGGGAATTTATTTGATTTAAAATCATGTTTAGAGTAATAAGAAGAATGGTTTTCAAAGGGGCATTGAAAGAGATATTTGTTTGTTTGCATGTGTGTGTGTGTTTTGGGTGAAAATGAAACAGGGTGAGCAAGGAAAAGAGAAGCAAAGGAGTACTCGAGAACTCTGCTGAGGGAGAAAGGTACACGGAGCATGTTCTGAGGAAGTTTGTGCGCAACAGAGAACCACAAATTATGCCCTCCATCAACACTTTCTTCGCTCACAACAATGACAAATAACTTCAATTTAGCACAACACAATGTCAGAACCACACATGTATATAATTCTTCTCTTACTGATCAAAGTTTTTTATGCTTTCAAATAACAGCTGGTTTTAGGACTAAACCACTTCTGGGGATTCAGCATGTTTAAGTAGTTGTTTAACTTTTTGTATATCATGTTACATATTTTGAAAGATAAATATTTTTTTCTGAAAAGGTAAAAATAAAACAGTTACACAGGATAATACCAGAACAAAAACCAGCAAGCAAAACCATTGGTGCACAATATATATATATATATATGCCAAAACATGAGGCTTCCCAAACCCAACAAACAGCATACAGTTTTTTGGTCCCATAGTTTCCAAAATGAAAACGCCCACCTATTCTGCTGCAAGAAAAAATCAAACTTTGAAAAGGAACATATTTGTAAGAAGTTATTTTTTTAAATTAATTTGGTAATAATATGAACCTTAAACCAAGAGAAATGACACTTTCACGTAATAAAAAAGTTGAAAATATTTTTTTAATCATTCTTTCTTCTATATCTAGCTACTAATCCTGGAGTTGTTAAATGGGGTGCTAGAGTTCAATTTCACAAGTTACTCAATAAAAATTGAAGTGATACATGGACAGCTTGTAAAATAGACATTTATTGCAACATTCCAGGTTTTAGTATAATTTTTTATTATTATTTTGTTATTTTTAAATTAAAAATAAATTTTTACAACATTTTATATTTTAGTGTAATTTTTTATTAATGTTTTTTATTATTTTTAAATTTAAAAACAAATCATTACAATATAATTGTAGCTTAGATAAAAATCACTTTTTTTTTTCAGATATACAGTTAATATTTTTCAATAAATATATGTTGACTTAGCTTATTATAATTATATATTTTTTTCGATCTAGTCCTAAGTTGGAATAAAATGTCATTTTAACCCTTTTTAAAAAGATAAATTAATGTTAAATAAAAATAAAAAACATGTATTTTTAAAATTTAAATCATATTAATTAAATTAATTTTAATTTTAAATATAACAATTTAATATATAAATTAAATTAAACGTATATGTTATTGAAATATTTTTGTAATACTCTTATTTTTAAAATATAATAATTAGTTTACAGAACATGAAAACTTAAATTTGTGAACTAGACGAACATAATACTATAGGTTAAACATGTTGGGCAAAAACTAATTCTAATTTATTTCAAGCTACAACTTTTGTTGTATGACATACATTTTGAAATATTTTTAAATGCGCAAATGAGGTCTAGTCAACAACACTTTTTCTATGTATATTGTTATGTGGTCTCAAGACATGATCGTCACAATCATATAATAATTGCAAATAACAAGCTAAGTTGTTGAGGATGAGAAATAAATAATAATATCTAATATAACTCTAAACCTTAAACAAATAATAATACTCTCTCTTTTTAAATAAGAGTGATTTAAGATTTTTTCACAGATACCAATAAAAATAATAATTCCTATAACTTATAATGAATTTTTAATTTTTTTTCCATTAATACCCTTAAAAAATTAAATATGATTTATTGATTGACGGAAAAGTAGATGAAAAGATAGAAAATAATTGATTAATACAAACAGCTTGTCCATTAAAGTCTCATAAAAGAAATCATTTAATTATTTTTATATTTTTTAAAATAAAAGTATAGTTGGTAAAAAATAATTAATGTATCATTAAAATTTGTAAACGACAGATAATATCAAACAAATTTCTTTTTCTAAATCGACACTAGAAATAGAGAGTATAAAATACGAATAAATAACTCATAAAGAATCACACAAATAATCATAAGATTAGTCAATTTTTGAAATAGTATAAATCTCACAACTTATTAAATGATTACATTCAATTTATTATTAATTTAAAAAAGTTTTAATATGCACTATTTTTACTAAAAATTCTCTTTAGTTTTGAAAAATAACTATTAAACAACCAATTAAAAATTTACACTAAAAATATTATTAGTAAGAAATATAAAGTCAAGTTAAAAGGTTAAGTAAATAAATAACTCAAAGAGAATAAAATATTTTAAACTACAAAATATCAAAAGATGAAATAAACATAATAAAATAAACTATAAAAAAACATGACAAAACTAAGAATTTAAATAAAAAGAAAATGACTTTAAAACACTGAACAAGTAGATCTAAACAGCACATTCACAATTACTAACATTGACTTTGTGGAGCAATACAAATGATTCAAGCAATACAAAATATTCATACATTATCAATAGTTAAAATTATTTAAATAAATATAATTCGATTATTTTTAATCAAACTATTAATAAGTTGGTTTGAATAATCATACAATTCACTTTACATAAGAATGTTTTTATATTTAATCATTTTAATATTTTGGTTCAATTCTATAATAATTTGGTGAAGTCGCGGATACATGATGTTTACCAATAAATAATCATGTAAAATTTAAATAATTGAATGATAAAAACATATTCAATTATGAATTTTATTGAATGACAAATTACATAAGTATGATTTTAGAAGTAGTTTTTATAAAAATGATGTTACTATCTTATACAACAATATATATTAGATAAGAATAAGAATATAAAATTATTTAACACTATAAATACATTATCTTATATGTAAAACTTAAATGTATATAATAAAAATAAAGTTTAATAGATATTTTTTTCAAATCAATATAATCATTTCTCTTAAGTTAATGATGAGATTAATTTGTAAAAGACATTACACATCTAAATATGAATAAGATTATAAATACAAATTATACAATTTGTAATTCTTTTTAAAAATTATATTGATATATTTTAATAAATTTTGTACTCAATTAAAAAAATAAAGAAAAAAAATATTATAAATTTACGTAAAGTATTAAGTATTAAACCTAATAATAAAGTAGTTTGATTGCATAGAATGAACTAAGATCGAAAGGGAGGGCGTGGTTGGGGGCAATCAATTGCAGTTGTTGATAAAGAAGTTCCCGCTTAATCGTTTGTTTTTGTTTAAAAAACAAACCAACATCCCTCCCACTCCTCTTCAGATCCAATTTTCAAAATTTTTGCCCCGCCAAAACACTCTTTTCTCCCCTCTCCCTCTTATTTAACGCTCCCATCTCACTCTTCGCTCCTTTCTCCCACTCTTCCATGGCTTCTTCAGATCCCATCTCTTCCAAACACTACACTTACAACAGAAAACAGAAGTCCTTAGGGCTTTTATGCACCAAGTACTTCTTCTCTTCTTCCTCTCCTTTTCCTTCAATTCAATTCCACTCATCGCTAATTCTTTTTCTTTTTCATCCCAGTTTCCTCAGTCTCTATAACAGAGACACCGTGCACTTAATTGGCCTTGATGACGCTGCCACTCGATTAGGTAATCGGTTTTCTATTCTCCCTTCATCTCTCTTTTCTTTTTTTAATCTAATTCTTCTTTATCTCCAGGCGTCGAGAGGAGGCGGATCTACGACATTGTTAATGTTCTCGAGAGCATTGGGGTCTGTACATTTTTCTTTATTTTCTTATGTTGCGCTTTTTTTTTTCACACGTTTCACCTCAGTTTATTCGTTCCGATCTGTTCGTGTTTTAGGTTCTCTCAAGGAAAGCGAAAAATCAGTATACCTGGAAAGGTTTTTCTGCAATTCCTCTCACCCTTCGGGAGCTCAAAGTAATTCTAATTTTTGTCAGCTTATGATTTTCGAGTTTCATAATTAGGTTTTAATTTTTAGCTTGTTGTGTTTTCTTAGGAAGATGGTCTGAGGGAGAATTCCACTTCCTTGCGCGGGTCCACTAACGACGACATGGATAAAGTGAGTGTTGCCCAAATACTGAAACTAGCTGCTACTTCTTTTTGTAGTTAAATATACATGTTTTTGGATAAAGTACTGAGTTAATATGTGTCAGCAAGTAATTTGTTGTTGACTGTGTACGTAGGTGTCCGATGATGAAGATGACGAAGAAACACAGTCCAATTCCGCTACAGGAAGTCAAAATGACAAGTTGAACCCTAAATCTACCCAGCCCAGATCACTAAAAAATGGTAATTATACTCTAAGCAAAAAGAATTAAGCTGTGTCTTTTGACGTGGGAAATGGCTTGTTGTATACCCTCGAACTATTTATAAAAAACATCCTCAAACTCTGATTTTTGTTTCATATTATTTTATAGGAATGATTATTTGTTTTTTTGTATTAATTTTAAATATTTTCTGGAATATAACATTATCTTTAGCATTTAGTTTTATTGTCGATTGGTTCAAAGTTTGAATAGGTTGTTGCCTTTCTTCCTGGAGTGAATTTTCATAATAGTTGATGCTTCTACACTGTTTTGCAGAAAATCGAAGGGAAAAATCTTTGGCTTTGCTAACCCAGAATTTTGTCAAGCTCTTTGTCTGCTCTAATGTGAGAGTTACCATAAGTTTCTTAGACTTTCCGATTTGATGTATCTTTTTCTTGCCTGTGTAGCAAGGTTGTTCAATATTAACAATGTTGACTCTACTTTACAGGTTGAATTGATCTCCCTTGACGAGGCTGCAAAATTGTTGCTTGGAGATGCTCATAATACTTCAATAATGAGAAGTAAGAGTATGTTTTATTCATTGAAAACTACAGTACTGGACAATATGAATATAAGTATTCCATGGTTGATTTAAAAAATATCATGAGACAACGCATGGTAAATAAGGATTGCATAAAAGCTTACTTTTTTGTTATTGGATAAACCATTGGCACTTTTTTGTTCTCCTTATACTATGTTCTAACTTGTATTAAGCGCTTTGTAAAACAATGAATAATGTAACTTGTTCCTTATCCCTTCCAACATTTTTTAACTTACACTCTGATTTGGCCTTGCAGCAAAAGTTAGACGCCTATATGACATCGCAAATGTGCTATCCTCCATGAACCTTATTGAGAAGGTGATGCTCGCCATTCTTTCATTTCTTATTAATTTGTATTTGAGTGTTTTAAAATAGCTGAGAGTGAGGTTCACATATCCTCGTCTGTGTTGATTTGGTTAACGTAATTGTATAACTAAGCATATTCTTGTCCTCAGCTTACGATGATTTTACAAATTGACAGACCCATACGTCAGATACAAGAAAACCAGCGTTCAGGTGGCTGGGTCCTGAAGGGAAGACATGGAATGAGTCACTTCACAAATCAAACCAGAACGACTCTAGGAAAAGGGCGTTTGGAAGTGATGTTACAAACATCAGCTTTGAGAGGAATAAGGTGGAATTATTCACAAATGGGGACTTGAATTCGAATCCCAAGAAGCTAAAAATTGAAAATGACAGTGGACCGGGTCAGGCAGATGAAAACAATTTAAAACCAGGCGCAAAACCAACAGCGAAGAGCTATCAGTTTGGTCCTTTCGCCCCAGCGTGCGTGCCCAAAGTTGGAGTCTCTGGGAATAATAATATGAAGCAGGTACATGACTGGGATGGTCTTGTAACTGCACATAGCCCTCAGTATCAAAACGAAGGTAATCAATATTTCACATTTCCCCCAATATATAGTCTGGTTTAAATACTTAGCACGCAAAATTTTTAAAATATTTGTTTCTTGGTTAATTATAAAAATGTTTATCTTGGTCACTTTAGTTTTTTAATTATAAAAGTTGATTATATGATTATTTACTTTAATTTTATAGTTTTAGCATTCGAATTTTTTAATTTTTTTTCCATATTCATTTTGATAATGTACTTGTAGAAAGATTAAAACAACTTAGATTATTGAAATTAAAGAAATAATTTTAAATTTACGGCATTAAAATTAAACTTAGTCAGCTTTAAATGATTAAAAACAACTGTAAAATGTTTGATATGTGTTATTCATCCATCTTTCTATTAGATAGGTTAACTGTTGTATTTGACAACTTAGTTGACATTTAATTTTATTTTTTCTATATTTATGGTTTCATCTTTCATTCTTGGCCCATCTTTCCCCTCCATACTGTACACTTATCATTCGGTAGCTTGATTATCGACATGTTCATTGAAAACCAACTAATTTGATGTCCGTTTTTCAGCTTTGAGAGATCTGTTTTCGCATTACATGGAGGCATGGAAGTCGTGGTACTCTGAGATTGCAGGGAAGAGAGCATTACAAATTTTGTAACTTTCCTGACAAGAACGAATCAATTATATGCATTTCCTTTATGCGCCCGCAGAGCTTACGGCATTTTCAACCGGGGGGCTTCATCAACATCAGCTTAGGCAGTTCTTGCAAATTATTGATCACAATTGTTTGTTGTATAGTTTCAACCTTTTATGTAATGGAGCGGAGATCTTGTGCGGCCATCTTGTACTGAATCTGCTAATTTAAGCAAAATAAAATTCATGAGTTTTTTTTTAATTTAGTTATTATGCAATGCAAGCCAATATTGCGAATTGTAGTTAATCTGGCACGTGACAAAACAATAGACTATTTTCCTTACAGTTTTTCTTTTCTTCTGTTTTGGGCATACGGATAGGCACAAACCCACTACCCACTAGAGTAAGAAGGCTTGTTTTTTTATGCGTCTTCTAGTTAAGTATTTATTTTCCTCCAAAATTCCACGTTTCTTTTTAACCGGTCTAATAATTTCCTAATGAATTCTTCCTTCTAGTGTTTCTATTTTGTAAGAGTGCAATTCTCTTTATATAACATTTTCATTTAAGTTTTTGTACAAATAAGGGAGAGACAAAAACAGAGAAATTTAAAATAAAATAAGTTATGTAACTTGGAGATAGAGACAAAAGTGGTATTATATAAACAAATCGTTCAAAAATAACTTAAACAATAAAATTGTTCAAGATATTAATTTTATATTATAACCATTCCCTAAAACAAACTTATGAAAGTATTATTACTTTCAAGCTTCACTAAAGAAATGTCACCATATTCCACATAAAAACATGATTCACTATCCAACATCCAACGCAAGAAAAAAGTGTGGCATGGACAGTGGGAATGATATTTCAGTCCGGATGAACTAGAGTTCAGAGAAGTCTACCACGATGCCATTTAAATGTTATAAATTAGCAGCATGATGATGGGCCAACTATAACAAAGTCAAGTTAAAAACACTACCACCATAAAACTAGAAACCAGTTTTGCTGTTATACATAGACATCATGTCTTCTCCACATTGGGATCCTAATCACACCTTATTCCATCCCAGCTTTTAGAAACCTGTCACAGCTTTGAAGGAGACTGGTACCAGCCCCACGGTTCATCAGAGATGTACTGAGTCACTTGCTTCACACTTAAGTAATTATCAAGTCCCCTGAAAAAGTTAATAAAAAGAATTACTCAAAAGCTCAAATAAAACTAAAACGCTTTATCTTCCACTCCGTATCCGAAAATGATAGAGGTGAAGGCATCTTTTCTCTTTTGCAATCATACAAGAGTTTAGTGTATTGTGTCCACAACCCTAATCATTTTTATGCTAGCTTCAGAACAAGGGAACATCCAAATTAGGATAAATTCACTCAAACCGGCAAGCCACTAAAGGAAACTAATATTGCATTTTTATTCATGTTCATTATGTACAAGAAGACTTCTTATTAAGATGATTGATTTCAACATGTCAACACATCACAATCTCTATGGTTTAAAATTGCTCCAATTAGACAGTGCAAAAGATACACCAGAGCCACAATATGTTACACAGCTGTACAGAGTTTTAGATTGAATTTGGTTGTACAAAGTTGATGGTCAACAAACTGTCAACAGATGAGTGGTACCGGAGAATTCAACAATCCATGGACTTCAACTTATAAGTGTGGTTTTGTTTGCATGCTGGACATAGTATCCAGAAAAAAAAAGAAGGCATTTGCGGTTACTTGCATTTGTTAATTAGGAAATAAAGACCATACCATTCTCCTAATTCACGACCAAAGCCACTGCGTTTAATGCCTCCCCATGGGGCTTGAGTGAAGCATGGTTGAGAACAATTAACCCACACAATTCCAGCCTTAAACGCCTGCATTGAAGAAAGATGATCTATTAAGCAGCAGAAACAATCCAATTAATATGTTATTTTCTGTGATAACCTAGGACCAGTCTCACCTTAGTAATGCGCTCACATCTTTCTAGATCATTTGATATTACAGCAGAACCTAAGCCATATCTGTGGAAGGTCAAAGTATGTAACTCAGATATCAAATCATAAATGAAGAGAAATACAAGTTTACAGAAGAAGTTAAAGTCAGTTCACAGAAAACCGCGAACTCACACAGTGTCATTTGCTAGATCAATAGCTTCTTCCTCAGTGCTAAATGTTTTTACACAAAGAACAGGTCCAAATACTTCTTCTCTCCAAATTTGCATGGAGGAAGTCACATCAGTTATGACAGTCGGTTCAACAAAGAATCCCTTCTTTAGATGCTGCCATTGAATTCGAGAAAAAAAAATCCAGTCCTCAACAATTGCAGAAGCACGTAGCCAAAACATACTTTCAAAGAAAAGTATAATCATACCTCGGGGCGAGACCCACCAGTCAAAATGGTTGCACCCTCACTCTTAGCATTTGAGATAAACTTCAATACTTTTTCATACTGAACCATATATAAATAAATATAAGATATCACATAACCTTGTTGAAGAAAAGTATGCTTATATCAATAAGATATTTTAAGTTGCAAGACTAGAAAGAAAGCTAAAGAATGGGAGCATATACATTGACCAGGAGAAGGTTCCTTCTTCCCTGACTCCCTCTCATGATATATATAGCCAGATAACCAATAATTCTTCTATGAAAACTTTTGTATCATTACATACTACATTTGGCTTGACCATAACTCCACCTATGATCTCACTGCCATCCCAAACCCAGATAAAGAAGGAAACTGTGTTGGGTCTTTGACAATCAAAGTAAAACTTGTTGATATAAAACACATTCAGTCTGATCATAATTCATAATTAATGATTATATCATATTGCCATTACATTTTCATTTTCACTATTAAATAAGGTATTTGCATTTGAACATACAAAAGCATACCTTGTCCTTTACCACAAATAGAGTATGGGTAACTTGTGTAAATATTATAACATATAAACAAGTGAGAAATGGCAAGTTACCTGTCCCTCACTAACAACAGGGCCTAGTCTGCAACCTTCTTCCAAGGGATCAGAAATTTTGATGTTTTTTATCCATTTCACAATCCTATTCAAAAATTCTGTCGCTATACTTTCCTGAAACAATGAGAGTATCTTTGTTTATCAGTTTTAGCCTATAAATGTCCACATAATTTCTATCAAGTTGTTTAAAAAAATTCAACCACGATTGCAGTTAGTATGATCATTCCGATATATGTTCACAAAGAAGAAGAATGAACAGAAGATGCAAATACTTGTTTTTAAGATATCGCATGTGTTGAGGAAGGAGTAGGATCTATTCAGTAAACTTACATGTACAATAAGGCGGGAAGTTGCACTGCATATCTGACCATTTGTCCAAAAGCAACCAAAGATGGTCCATTCAGCAGCTTTTTAAATCATGGAGAAAGGATTCAAATCACGTAATAGGTAATTGATAAAAAAATTTATTCATTCTCACTCAGTATTTAAGGCAATGTGATTCCATGATGCAAGTAGACAAGTGCTGTCCATAACTAAATCGCTATACTTAAGAAAGTCACTTACCCTTGTCAAGGTCAACATCCTCAAAGACAATGATTGGACTTTTTCCACCAAGCTCTAGTGAAACAGGCTGCCAAACAACCACAAATTTGATATTACAGTGATTCATAAAGAAACCACAAATTTGACACGACAGATATTCATGCACAAGGAAAATGCAATTAAAACATGAGGGAAAATAGGGTCCATGTGTGCAGTTTTGTAGGATAGAAATGTATGTGCGGACTGAGCAAAAATATAGTTGTAATAGGAGACTGAACTTATGATAACAGGCTACGTATCATTAGATAATCAAATATAGTTGTATTTTACAGTCAAAATAATGCGTTCCAACTAGAGAAGCCAATATGGGACTGGCCATGCGAACCCGCCTGCAACCCTATATAAAAAGGGTAGGTTGAACATTAAGTCTATTAGCTTACATAGATTTATTCTTTATAATTTGTTGCCCACTAGTCAAAATGCATATCAACCCTGCAACCTGCTAATTTTTCTTTTAATCTTTTATTAATTTAATATAACTAAATATTTTTATTCATTATTTTATTAATATTATATATTTACAATTACAAATTTAGATTTTATTTAATAGTTCACTTTAATACAATTTTTTCATAGTATGTTTCTTTATTTATTTATTTATAATAAATAATAAATTATTAGTTTTTAACTTTTTTTCGTAATTGTTATACTTAGACTAAATTTTTATTCTAGTAATATACTTAAATTTAAAATTAAAAAATTACAAAAAAACTTTTTTAAATTCTAGATTTTTTCAATTTCTTGGGTCAGCACAGAGAGCCATTGACCCACATACTTACTGTGCAAAATGGGCCAAACCTACTAACCTGCAAGTCAATTGCAGCCAATCTGGCCCGACCTATTTTGGGTGGGTCAACATAGATAGGACGAGGCAAAACTAGACGGGTTGACTCACATTGTGTTACAATATATATGTAATCAATTATAAATATTTACTATTTCTAAAACAAATCATTATTAATTTGTATTCCAATGGAAATTCTTCTCTTTTTTATTTCAACTCCGTTCTTCTTTAACCAAACACGTTTATTTCTACTCTATTTCTCTTCAACCAAATACATTTATTTCCATTCTATTTGTTACTTATTACTCTTCTTTTCTTTTGTCACCTACTTACTTCCTCTGTATTTTTTCTCCCTCTACCAAAGAAGGTGTTAAAAAGATAACTGCTTAAATACCTTGACCAGCTGAGCTGCTGCCGTCATAATCTTGCTCCCAGTTGCCGAGCTTCCAGTAAAGGCAATCTGTCCAAGAAGTTATGGTCAGGATGCCACACTAGCTTTGCAAACTCAATACATGCAACTATGCAAAACAGAAAACTAGATGCAACCCAGTAGAACAGAACTTCAGTCGTTTTAAAAAGTGAAGGGAATTGAACCTTGTCGACATCAGGATGGGCTGCTAATGGAGCACCGGCTTCAGGTCCTAATCCAGTGAGAATGTTCAACACACCAGGAGGAAGCCCAACTTCTTTGCAAATCTCACCTAGCTCCAAGCAGGTCCTAAAAATTGAACATAACACAGCATGAGAATAAACCAACAAAACGAAGAAGCGAGCATCAACAGTCAACGAGAACAAAACATACACAGATGCCAACTCAGACGGCTTCAATATTGCAGCACAACCCGCAGCCAGAGCAGGAGCAACCTTCCACGTAGCCATCAACAGAGGATAATTCCTAAAACAACAACATTCAATAATCATCAATTGTATATAGGACGAGCATTGATCAAAGCGGGTTAAAAAAGAAGGAAAAAGGTAGTACCAGGGAGTTATTAATCCTACAACCCCAATTGGCTCCTTAAGAATGTAACTCTTGAATGAGTCCATGGGAAGAGACACCGGAGTCTTTTGCTTGGAGTCCAATTTTTCAGCCAGATCAGCGTAGAACTCAAAGCAACCAGCAACATCGTCCTACACAAACAAATAACCGCGTTCGATGATTCAACTTTAATTAAATTTTTAGCTGTTCTATTTATTAATTTAGGGATGTGAGGTTACGATGTCCCAGGCCGCTTCATCCAGCGGTTTTCCACAATCGATGGCTTCGAGTTTTGCGAGCTCGGGTTTTTTCTCGGTGACCTGCGAGGTATGGAAACAAGGAAACATGGAGCAATAGAAGGGAGAAAATAGAAGTGTGCGAACTAAGAACCTTGGCAGCGATGGCGCGGAGATAGCGGGCCCGAACGGCGCCGGAAGCGGAGGCCCAATCGGCGCCTTTGTTGCGGGAGAGGGCGGCTTTGGCGGCGGCGACGGCGAGGTCGACGTCTTCCTTAGTAGCGGCTGGGATATCCCCTGCAGAGAGAAGGAAAGAGTGTTGAAATTGAGATCTAAGGAGACGGTGGAGAGAGAAGAAGAGAAGGAAAAAGAACCAATGATCTGTTGTGTGGAAGGGTTGATGATGGGAATCCGTTTGGTGAGGGCAGGGGATTTCCAGTCACCGTCTATGAATAATTGACGGTTGGGAATTGGGATGGACATGTTGTTGCGTGGGTCTGTCTGTAGAAGGAGAGACGACACTGCCAATTGCTACGTGGAAATGAGTGAGCGGAATGGAGCTATTAAACCGATGCCCTGCTTGATCTGTTCCTATATTTTCTTTTTTTCACTCCTTTATTTTCTCCCAGATTTTCTGTTCGACTTTCAGGCTACTCTCTTCAACGTTTACAGAGTGGCTGTGTTAGGCGGGGCGTTCTATTTTATAAATAACTAGTATAAATTATTTTTTTAAATTAATAAAATACGAAATATTTTATTTATGTATGAAAATATATTTTTTAAATTAAATATATACAAATATTTTATCGGAAATTATGTAAAAAAAATTCCCCACATACGAATATGAAAAAGTATTATAATTTTTTTATACTTAAAATTAGATCTGCATATTAAATTTAAACATCACGTTTGCATTCGTAACGTAACATGAAATATATTATCAAGTACTACTGTAGTTATTATATCATACACCGACATCATATTATCAACTATTTACAAAAATTATTTTATGAAATGTATAATTTTAAAATCTACTATCAATTTATAATAACTTTGTTCTCATCTGAATTATTATTTAAAATGTGTCAACTATGATTGAACATTTATTTTAAAATTATATTTGAACTTATAAATGTTGAATTATGTTAGAATATAACTATGCCTCAGAAACATAATCCAAGATGTGTGTATTCACAATTGATTATATCCTCACTTAATGGCACCGACAAAAGCTCTAAGTATATAATTATGATTTAGGTTAATTTATTATAACGGGAAAGTCTAAACATATTTATTATTATAATAATAATTCTTCAACATTTTTTAACCTACAATTACAGCATACAAGAGCATGCATGAAAAAAAGTTCATTTAATTAATGACAAATTTTGACGAAAAAATTTAGAATTCAACATTTATATACATTACTATTGATATAATAAAAATAACTAGAAAAGAATGATATTTTCTAAGGATTTTTTTTTAAATTTTTTAATTCATCAACAAAATTATAATTAAAATTTTTAGTTATCTATTTTTTAATATAAATGATTATATATTTTCAAGAATTTTATCTTCCATCCTATTTCACAATTTTATTTTAATAATTTTCATTATACAAAATTATCTTTTTATTATAAATATCAAAAAATAAGAAAATAAGAAAATATCAAATCAATCAAATAAAATATAAATCCAGATCAATAAAGTAAGATATATTTTATTGTCTCTCAATGTTTCAAAATCTAAAAAATAAACTATAAAAATATAATTAAATAGTGAGAGACACAAGTTATACAAAATTTTATACAAATATATTTAAAAAATTAAAAACACTTATATGAGTTAAATTGTAAGAACTTTAAAAAAAAACAAGATATTTCAAATATTATTTGCAGATATAAAAAATAAATACTTTTTATGAGAAACAATAAAACATCATTCACTTATATGAGAAATATAACATGAAAATAGTATCTTACTATTAAGTTGGATAAGAGAAAATATTTTTATTTTTTAGAGGAATGGATCAGAACATATAAGCATTAAATGAACAAATAAATAAAGTTTGTGTTTTTTGTGTTAAAGAAAGAATGAATTGATAAATGTATTTTTTGTGTTAAAGAAAGAATGAATTGATAAAACAAATGAGGAAGAGAATATAAAAAATATCTTAATTTTTTTTTAAATATTTCATTAGTTTTTTTTTCATTATTTATAATAATTAATTTTATGTTTTAATATTTATTAGAATTAAATGATCTAACTTAATTCTCATATGTATATGTATTTAATTTTTGGGAGATAGATCTCTCCTACTCAAGAAAAACTAGTGTCATTTAACTCACCTCAAAGTAATGCTATGGTGATGACACTTAAGAGAGGTAAAACAATACTTTGACTTTGATGAAACTCTCTTTCTTAACCTAAAGAGAGTTTAGTGTGTTGAGAATATAAGAATAAATTATAAAAATTAGAGAATAATGAAGTCGTATACAAAACTCTCTTTCTTAACCTTAAAGAATCTAATGTGTTAAGAGTATCTGAATGAGTCATGGAAAGTGAAAGATGATAAACTTTTATATAAGATCATTTTTCTTAAAAAAATTTAGATCAAATCGATTTGGTCAGTCGAGTCGAATCAATCTAAACCTAAATTTGATCAAGTTTAATTTTTTAATTTTAAATCTTATTTTAAAAAATAAATCTAAATTTTATTTAATCAAATCCATTTTATTTAAATTGAAAAAACCTAAATTAATTGAATATATTTAAAATAGATTTTGATTGAGTCTATTTTATTGAATCTAAATTGAATCTAAATTAATCCATCCATTATCACCTACTTAAATTAAAGTTTTTTACGTTTTCAACCTCCAATATTTTTGCATATTATAATTAATTTCTAAAGTATTATTTACAACTAAAATTAAATATTTAATCTTTTATACGAATATTTTGACCATAATATTAATTAATTTTCAAACTCTTCAAACAAACCGTAAACTGAGTACCTAAACTAAATTAAACCCTACAACTATCGGGACCAAGATTAACAATAATACAAATTCCGAATTTCATATCAAGACAATATTTAGTTTAGGTTGCAACGTTATTCATTTATACGCATGCTTTTAGGGTGCAGCATAACCATTTAGTTAAAAATAAATTTACTATAAGGCAAAAATATAATTTCGTAAATTTTCACCTCTTTTTCTACTAATAAGTGCGGCAACAACAAACCCAACGTCCCCTCGTTTTCATTCATTTAAATTAATGCAAATGCATAAATCCAAACACCTTCAATGGATACTTCCCTTTATACACAAACAATACATTACTTAAAACAAACACTACATTAGACTCTTTGTAGATAAAATCTTAGAGGAGAAAAAAATATATAATTACTAAAATATACAAGAAAATGAAAATTTTAACTTTCTTTCTAGACAAAATATTTGTGCACAAATTGAATAAATAATCAATTAACTTTTTAATATAATTAATTCTATATTAAATATTGATATTATAATTTATTGTCTATTACATTTATTTTTATATTATATATGAAGTCAGTTATTACTATAAAAAAAATGTATGGTTAGCTTTTAGAAAGATGCGTTGGTGAAAGTAGGAATGTAATTAAATTGGTTAAGACACTAAAATATTTAAATATTAAAGAATAAACCTAGGAGACTTTAGGTCAATGCTATAATTTTTTACAAAAAAGAAAAAAGGTAATACGGAAATTTTATATCTTATATTTAATACAAAATAATATAGAAAATTTACATTTTAATAAAATAAAAAATTATTTTTTTATTATTATGAGTGTTGATTAAGTCGGTGTATAATATGATAAGAAGGTAACATTGATTAAGAAAATTGAATAAATTATTCGACTACATGTGACATTAAGTGGAAAAAACATTCGTCTCTTTCACGTCCTAACACGTGAAATCTTCCTTCAATCTCTGATATTTTCCTTCTTGTTTCTGAAATCCATTTCCACTTAAGTTTACTCTCTTTGTAAAAATCAATTTGTGAAATCTCCCTCTAGACATGCTCCCTTATTTCTAAAATCTTCATTTATGAGTTTCTCAGAAAGAAATTGTCAAATCTTTTTTTAGTCCTATTTCATCGGGAGCCTTAATTTGTGATCTTCTTTTCCTTTGGGGTTTCTTCCACTAAGTTTTTGTTAGTTCTTGCCCCCAATGAACCCTAACTTTGCATTTGTTAAATTTGGTAAGTTCTTCTCCCCGCATTTCTTAATAATGTGATCTCAATTCATGAAAAACCTCAACCCATGCAAGGAAGAGTCACCACAAGAAAATAAGAAAAGGAAAATATGAAAGAAAAGTTTATAAAGAATTTTAAAGAAAAGGAAGAAAAAAAAACAAGAAGAATGTACAAGAAGCTTGAAGAAGAGAATAAAAATATTAATAGCTATTGTAAATAAAAAATAGAGTTAGTTTAGTGTCTTTCTTTGAAATAGAAATAAGAGGCTACTTGTTTGGACACATGGATAGTATAAAAAACAAGGGCCTTGTTTGGAAAGCTTTGGAGCATCTTCCAAACATGGTCTAACCTTTTAGAATTCCACCCATGTACATGTAATTTCGTGCTCCCCTCTCTATATAAGGATGTGAGTCTCATTTGTAATATAACTTTAAAGATTAATTGAGAGTAAAAACTAATTCTCTTTGAAGTTCAAGAGGTAAGCCTCATTTCTTGAATCTTATCTTGAGTTTTTCATAATTCAAGTAATGATTGTCTTTTGAACTTATCTTTTCTCTTGAAAAGTGTCATGTTCTTCATCTCTTTCTCTTTTCCATGTTTTCCTTTTCATGTTATTGTTTTGTTCTTCATGTGTTGCACCTATATGGATCAATTATAGCCATTTGCACCGATTAAATTCAAGTTTAATTCATTCTATGCCTTCCTAAGCATGTGTTCTTGATTTTAATCGGTTGAATTGATTTGTTTTCAAGTTTTAAAGATTTTGCACCGATTGGAATCCTAAAATTTTAGGAGAATTTCGGTTTTCATGTTCTTCTATGATAATCTTCATGTTATTTTGATTTCCTATGCTTCTACACATGTTTGAGAGATCTTACAACACATACAATGCCTCCTAGACATGCATCACTTAAGTTCTTCCATTTCTTAATTTTTTCTTCCCTCATCTCTAGAATTTGAATTTGTTGTTCAATAATTAACATGCTCATGTGTTTATTGTTCGATTATGAAACCTTCGGTCAAGTGAGAAGCTGAATTGTAGTAATATTCGTAATCGGATTCAATGAAAGAATAAAGTTTATGTTTGCAATGTCCAAGCTTGTTGTGAACGTATATGAAGTCAAAAAAATTTGTTTGTTTATTAATGTTCTGGCTAATGACCTTATATATGGTGAGAATGTGAAATCAACTTATGAAGAGATTGATTGGACTGTGTGAAGTTTCTTGCTGATAATTCTCAGTTGCCTTCCATTTTTCTTAATTATGCACTCATGTCATAATTGAGGAAAGGTTAGAAAATTAAGCTATGAGGTATATGTGATATTTGTTTGTTCTTGCATGATAGAGTGTATTCTTAGTTGGCTTATAAAAGAAAAGTTTATCAGATAACCTTAGTTGGATTTACTTGGTTGGTTCATATGCATAGAAAATATTTGCAGAAGCTTCATTATATGATTTGAGTTGTTAGATTTGACTTATAACTTTGAGCTTGAAGGGTATACAACTCTGATTTGAAGTTGTATAAGTGAAAGTCTTGAAATCCGATTTTACACTGCAAAAAGAATAAACCTAAATTTGGAGGGTATAATTTATTAATATAAAACTTGTGTATTTGATGTTATGAAATTGTTAAGAAAAGAATATTATATTTATATTCTATATAAATAATAGATAGTTTGACTCTTTGTTTAAGGATGAAGTTGTATTTAGTATTAATTTTGTTCATCTTAATACAACGCTTTACACGTTGTTGATATTTCAAATGTACACAGGTTTTGTTGGAGCTGCTAGAAGATGTAGTTCATTGTTAAAAATTGTGTTATGTGAATCCCACTGCATCTATACAATTCAAAACATTTTATTTGGCGTTGTAATATTTACATGGACCTTCAATATTAACAGTTTTAAGATCTTAGACTTACGCATATGAGAATTACCAACTATCATTGGAACTTATTTTCTCTGGAATTAAATATTATTCACTTCAAATTTGGACTTTCACACTGAATTGTTTAAAACCATTCCAATTTCATTTGGTCCTTGGAACTTATTTTCTCTGGAATTAAATATATCCACTTCAAATTTGGATTTTCAGAGTGAATTGTTTAAAACCATTCAAATTTCATTTGATTCTTAATTTCTTATTCAATTGGTTGCTTTAGATTCAAATTTTATTTGAGATTTCTTGTTCAATTAATTGATGGTTTAATTTATTAAATTTTGATTTATGTAATGTCGACTTATTATATTATTATTAGAGTTAAATATATTTTTAGTCCTTAAATTATTTGTTAAAATTGTGTTTTATTTTTGGAGCAAATTTTAGATCAATTTCGTCTGAAAAGAAATGGAAGAGAAAAAAGTAAAAGAAGCTTAAGAGACACATAAAAGTGAAGTAAAGAGATAAAAAAGAATTTTGACACATCATAAAGAATCGTTTAGACAAGTTTATAAAACATAAGGACGAAATAAGTCCAAAGTTTGCCTCATGGACAAAACACAATTTTGACAAATAATTCAAGGACTAAAAATATATTTAACTCTAATAATAGAGACAAACTTTGGACTTATTTCGTCCTTATGCTTTATAGTAAACGATTCTTGATGATGTGTTAGAATTTTTTTTTTTTTTTCATAGTTTTCTATTTCACTATTATCTGTCTCTTAAAGCCTTTTTCACTCTTTTTTTCTTCTATTTACTCTCATTTTCTTTTCTTTAAAGATGTTTTCTTTTCTTTAAAGATGTTTTTATTTATCATCGAGGATCATTTATACCTGTTTATAAAATATAAGGACGAAATAAGTTTAAAGTTTGTCCTAAGAACAAAATACAATTTTGACAAATAGTTCAAAAAATAAATACATATTTAACCTTTATTATTATTATTATTATTATTATTATTATTATTATTATTTTGCATGCACAACTTTTGAGACACTACTTATTGTAAATTAATATTTTAAGACACAATATCTACACTGGTCAATAGTGAAATTCGTTTTGACTGATTTAGGTTTATTATTTTCACGTTTTTAATATAATTGACTGTTGTTAAATGTTTTATTAATATTTATATATTTTCTATAATAAAATAAAAAATATAATAATGTTATTAAAATAAAAATAAACAAACAAAAAATATTAATAAAATAAAAATATTTAATTTTTTTCTTATTTTTTCAATTTAAATTTTCATTTATCATTTTTTCTTTAACTCTTTCCCTCGTTCAAACGAAAGAAAATATGAGAAGATTTAGGGAGAGTGTTGGAGGATAGTTGGAAGGAACTCTTTAGTATGTCCATCAATACTACATAAAAATATAATTGAAACTCCATTTATCTAAGAAACGTTTACTGGCAAATTTTTTACAAGGGTGCACAATTTTGTCTTGCCCATTTAACAAATTGTATCGTATCAATCACTACATTTTGGTAAACAACTTAGAACATTTCCAATTAGTTTTTTTTTTCTCGGATATCTTGAAATTTATAATGGTTGTCAACACACAAACAAATTAATTTTACTTGTAAGAATTCCATAAACATTTTAACCATTGCAAAGGTATTAGATTTTCCTTTTTAGACGCAGATAAATATTAACCAATAAAAATAATATCTTTTATATAAGTCAGACATACGATTTTTTGTTGATAACACAATGATTAATTATAATAAATAAAATAATCTTTTCGGTAAAACTGTATAACTAACACATATATAATTAACACGACAAACATGAAAACTATTGTACATGGATCATACTTAATTACAAACTACCAAGAATAAATGAATCCAGGGAGGACCAGATTGAAGACATAGAAACCATTAAAGTAAAAGAAAGAGAAAGAAAAATAAAAGTAGATGTTTGGAATCAATGAATGAATCCAGAAATGCAGAAGAGTGTTTGAAATTAATGTTTGTGGGTGGCTTTGGAATATTTGGTCTTAATCCAGTGAAGGCCAACGGATGTGCCATCCTTCAACTTCTTGACGCCGGTGGAGGCCACTGCTTTGGTCTTCCCGAAACCCTCCCCCAGCTTTTGCTTGTATTTGGTGGTGCTGTCGTTGCTCTTTTTGTTGTTGGAACCAACCGTCACAGGGTCAGGTCCATCATCCCATTGATCAGCCCAGGAATTGTAGTTGCTCCCATCCATTTCTCAAGAGTGATAGCTTCAGATTATTCAATTGATTGGGGTAAAGCAAAAGATAAGATATACGGGTGTTTCCAAAGGAACCAAATTCAAGGGTTTTTATAGTGATAGAAGCTTTTGCTAGTAGTTGATCAGAAATCAACTATGGGTTAAGTTAAGGTCAAAGGTTAGAAATTTGATCGCATTTTGTCACGTGTAACCGTTTTTGTTTATTATATTAATTACAATGTTATTCAGAAACTAACAGTTGATGATCCAACAGAAGTATAACAGAGACATTTCACGCGGTCATGTTCAACATTGACGTCTGGATTGAAGCTTCTCCTTGAGAATTTTATTTGACTTGGTTAATAAAAAAAAAATCTGGAAGTTTTAGGATCAATCCATCCACGGTTGTGCTTACGCTTCTAATTCTTTGTTTTTTATTCCTTTCCAGAAGCTTCGAAGATTTAACTATGGTCAGATTGAAAAAACAAGCCAAATAGTTTATAACCATTCCCACCAGAATGGAATATGTTCATGAGTACAAGGATTATTTTTCAGAATGGATTTGTTGACCTGAGTTTGGTGGTCACCATCGATCTTATGATGTTTTGCCTTCTGGATTGTAAGAAAATATATTTTTGCATATTTAAGAAAATAAACCCTGATTTAGGATGACATCTTTTCTATTTAGTATATATAATATTTTATCTTTAAATACATTTTAAAATTAAATAAAAATAAAATAAATCATCTAAAATATTAAAAATAATTACACATATTTAATACAATACATTATAAATTATTACTCATATTTTTAATCACAAAATAATATAAATCCTTTATTATTTTTATATAATCATCATTTCCCTCTTTTTTTTCTAGTTCAACTAAAGCATAAGATAAGGATGTTTGGATTCATAATATATTGAAATTAGAATAGTATTAGTAGCATATCACTTTATTTCAATTAAAAAACCATTAAATAGGCAAATATATTCTAATTTCACAACAACCGTTAGATGATGTTAAATTAAATTCTTCTAATGGTACTTAATAAAAAAATTAATTTATAATATTCGAATAATATGTAGTACTTGAATATTGATTATCCAAATTTTCAAATATATATATATATATATATATATACATTAATACTTATTTTGGACTTTATTTTTAAATTAATTATTTTATAATAATAATATTTAATTCTTTAAAAATATTATTAAAAAAGAAATTAAAAATTTATTACAAATTATATTTTTATTAATCTATGTATTAAAAGCTTCAAGATAGAACTATTTTTTAGGCTTTGAAAAAGATCTGCAATAATTAATCCTAAAAGATATGGTGTTTGTCTCTTTTTGTAACTTCATTACTTGGTCACAAAGTAAGGACAAGTAACGAAATTCGACATTTGATCAACGGATTCATGTATAGTAAGATATGCATATCCAACACGTCACTTTTTTTTTATAAATTCTGATTAAATTTCTAATTTTGATGAAAAAAAGGGTTACATGGTTTTTATTTTTCTATAAAATAAAATGAATTGGTGAGTGAGATAATGCACAAATAGTCTTCTTCTATAGAGTGAAATTATATACACTTTTAGGACTATTAAAAATACAACTTTAAAAGATAATTATAACTTTTAAAGACCAATTTTTATAGATGACTTTTTGAAGAACTAAAAAACAACTTTATCAAATTGAATAGTATACAATATTATTATTTACAATATTATTATAATAATATAATAATATTATTATTTTTTTTATTCATTTACACATTTATATTTTTATTATTTATTATAAATTGTCACATATATTTATCCAAAATATAATTTTATACAAAGATCCATGAAGAAGTCTTTATAGGAGTGTAGTTTTTATCAAAATAGAATAAAATAAAGCAAAAGCAAGGATGTGTCCATAGGAAAAGTGGGTCTGTGAATAATAAACTTCAAAAAATTAAAGAAGAAAAATTGTGGGCTGGCCTTTTTTAGGCCTCTAAATTTGATTTTACACTGAATAACATTATAGTTGACAACTGTTACTGAGAAGTTTTAAAAATAATTAAGGAGAGCACTCAAAAGAGTAGCTAATAGAAGGAACTCTTATATAATCCTCACACATACATGACAAATATGTATTGGGTTTATTAAAGTTTAGACATTCATTAAATTTAATTACCACTTTTTTAACTATTTCATACCCTTATATTATCACTTAAAACACAAGTCCTTACCATTTATATTTAAATTAAACAATTTAATTCTTATATGGTAAAAAAATATTTATTTATGAAATAATAAATCTTAAAATTCAATTATAATATAATAAGAGTTTAAAGTATTAATTTATAAAAATTGTAAATTCAAAGATCAATTTAAACAAAGTTAAGGCTTAGTGTCTATTTGTGAAGAGGTAAAGTTTGATGATGAAAAACGTAAAAAAAATTAAGGATTAATGAGACAAAATAATTTTTTTTTAAATATCTACTTATTAAAAAGTTAAAATTTAAGGTATAAGTAATATTTTCCTATCTAATATAATAAAATGATTTTCATATCTTTCTAAAATACTTGGTGAGAGTATTTTTTTTTTATTATTATATTATTGATAATTATTTTCTCTGTCTTTTTGTCTTTCACTCTCAAAATATTTAAACTTAAAATATACAGGTGTGGGTACGGATTGAAATTTTAAAAATTCAATCCAAATCTAATCTAAATATAAATAATTGTATTAAATCCTAGTTCATACTTTTTAAATAAATTAGTTTAATTTTTTTATAGATTCAAATTTAAATAATTAGATAAATTTTAAATCAAAATTCATATTAAAAAAAGATTTGATGTTTATAAATTAGTTTAATTCTGATTTTAAAATTGTTTCTCTTAAAAAAAGTTAGTTTTAAATTAAAAAAAATATTATATATTTTCTAAAAATAATTTTTAGAATAAATATTTGTTTGAAGTTTTCGTAATATGTAATTAATTAATAACTTAAAAAGCAAATTAATTTTAAATATTTAGTATATTTTTCTCTTAGGTATAATATTCTGTACACATTGAATTTGAGTGAAAATCACATGAATTAATAACAAAACAAAAATTAATTTGAAAGATATGCTCTTCAGGAACTTGAGTCATGAGAAATAGATGCGGGAATGTCAATAAATGTTACTTGTTAGAACTATAAAATTATAAAATTAATCGCTAATTAATTTAAAATTTAATTTATTAAAAAATTATAAGTTTAGTAATTAACCTTAAAATTTAATTTAATTATTATGATATAAAAATCAATTTTATAATTTAAGATAAATAATTAAAAAATATAATTTATATTATAATAAAAATTATTTTAAATATTAATATTTTTTAATTTATAAAATAATTTTTAATTTAATTACAACTAATTATTTTGCCTTTAAATTAATCTATATTAATGAATTTTATATCCAATTCAAAATTCAATCTAAATATAATCTAATCTAGATAACTAAATTAAAATTAAATTCAAATTCGTATTTTAAAGTTAATTTAATTTTTTATGAAAAAAAATCCAAATAATTGAATTATATTTTAAATCTAAATCCATATTTTAATATTTAGAAAGTTTATAAATCAATTTTAAATCCAAAATAATTAAAAATAATATATATTTTGTAATAATAACTTTTTGAATGAAGTTCTTTTAAGAATTAATTAATGATCTAATTTTCTTTTTTAATATTTGGTACTTGCTTGAGGTTGTTACAATCTTTGCTACATACTACATTGTACATCACTTCTTAGCAAAACGGTGTATTACTTAAAAACAGAATGTCAATTATTATATTTTAGATTTTAGTATATATGTATATTTTAGTATTCATAAAAAGTTCAGGTAGGTAGGTATTCCTAATAGCTTCTGTGTAGGTCTTTTCATTTATACACTTTTAGATGTGATATCATGTAAAATAAATACATTAACTGAATGATATATATATATATATATATATATATATATAATATCTATTTTTCTATCTCTATATTTTTAATAATTATAAAATGAAATTAGGTGAAATGGATATGTAGGACATATTTTGTGAAATGATATTTTTTTATATGTTTAATTCGTATTTTTTAAACAAATAATTTTTATTTATTTATATATGTAACATTTCACACTAAACAATATTAATTTTGAATTTTTTATATCATAATACATATTATGACTTTGAATAAAGTTTACTGTCTGAACATATTTTTTTATCATTAATTTTAAATTATTTTGGATTTATAATTTTTTTTAATATGAATTCGAGTTAACTTTCAATCCAAATTATTTGGATATGAATTTGATTAGTTCAGAAAATCATGTAAAGAAGTATCACTATTTATTTTCACTAAATAAATAAATGAGTAATTTTTTCAGAAGTACTTTCTAAAATATTTTTAAACTAAGGCAATAACAACAATAATAAGTCTGAAATATTACATATAATTAGATAAACTTATAAGCTTTTATTTTTTACTTGAATACTCTTTTCAATAAATAATAAATATGTAAATTATAATATTAAGATGTGATTGAATTATATCTCAGAAAAAAATATGAAATTTAATTAGTTATCAATGCTTAAAACTGATTATTTATATTAAGATATTGCTTTATAGAAGAAAAACAAGTTTAAACGAATAGTGGAATAAAATCATCACATCTTTCAAATCGAAAACTATGTTCGAGTATTACAAAATAAAAAAATTAATCAGCTGATATTACAAAAAAAATATTGACCATGCATATATTATTTTTAACAGATTATTATACACATGACGAAGAAAAACACGTCATTTATTTATAAGTAGATATCTTTTTACTACAAATATGTTTTATCTTATATTTTACTAATTAAAAAAACTAAACTATTTTAAATATATAATAATTCAATTTTACTGTACACGTACATGTTATATATACCACACGAAGAATAAAATCAAATATAACACACCGACACATCTCTCTTCTGTGTCTTGTCTCAAATTCATTGGACCCTGGAATGCATATGCAGTGCTCTAATAGGACAAATCAATGAAGTTCATAATAGTTTCAGAATACACCACAAAGAAACTAACATATTGTGAGTGAGATAGTGAGCTTAGCTTCTAATTTATAATATGAAATAACATCTGTCTAAAAATGGAAGAAGAGATATATACATGTTTAATATTCTTTTAGGATAAATGAATGAAGAAGCAGCAGAGTTTTATAGAAGTTGGAAGAAATACTCAACGTGTCAGAAGAAAAATGGAGCTTCACTTATAAATGGTGGGACATAGAAAATGAATGAAGGCGTTGCATCTATCAAATGAAGGAACCAAATCAACACTGGATCTGTTCCAATGGGAGCAAAGGGCGTGGAAAACGGGAACCCCAAGTAGGAGGGTCCAAATTAAATGAGTGTCCACTGGTTATGACTTATGAAGAAACTCACCATAAACTGCAAAGGGGATGGGGCAAGAAAATTCAATGATTGGTTCAGAAAAACAATTGCCACTGCTTAATAGGGTCCATCATTCCCATCAGAGACCCCTGTTTTATTAGACAAAACTGTAAATGCTTCAGTATCTCTTGAGAAGAAAAAAGTGTTACTTGTATATTTTCATTTTAGTTAATGTGCTATGCATCGCTACCATAAAAAACTGGACAGTAAGATTCTTACTGTTATTACAGTATCCTAAGAAACGAGAACGTGCGCATATACATACAGATATGTATTTGGCAGAAGCAAATTCACATGTGAAGGATTGAGTGAGACATAAATGAAGACAAGTAGACAAAGAAGTGGATGCATGGATACATATGGGACCAAGGGCTAGGTAGTTAAAGCCAAATGGGTGGAGTTGACCTGCCCCAGCTAGGTTTCTGATTAACAATTTATAAGCTAAAATAGTTTTACTCTAAATAGTAGTTATTTCCAGTATTACACTAAATACTTATTTGGTAAAAGGTATTTCAAGATAATTAATTCCCATAATACAGAAAATTTATCTAAAATTATATATCTTGGTTTGTATTTAAACATAATTTTAGACAATAAAAATCATGTTGGCCAAATATGCAGGGGACCTTCACCTTGAGTAAAGTAGGTTGTGTAATACTGGAAGAGACACAAAGACAAGAACACTAGAATCCCCCACTATTGGTGCAGCCATCACACACCTGATGTCTATGCTGTTCTTTCCCCCATCTTTTCCGTGACGAGTCTGCTTTATTTGTAACTTACTCAATCAGTTTCTTCGTTGGCATCATTATAAGCCAAGTCTTTTAAGATATAAATACTTCATATACATAAAATCCTGTTCTTCCAAATCTGTAAACGCCTACCTAGCTTTTTCTATTCTTTTTTTTATTTATCTGGGTCTTCATGGTTGTTAGCCAGGCTATTCTAAGACAGATTGAACAGTCTCTGTCTATGATAACCGACAAATTTATTTAATGTCTCTGTTATATGTATCTTTCATTTACATGGACTAATTGGTGCTGTTGAAATTTCATGATTTGCAGCAGCAGCAGCAGCTAGAAAAGATGACAGTAACAGCCACCATGCATGATGCTAGTGCAATTGTTATCTACCTATATAGTCATTGACACATCCATCTTCACAGATTATTTTATTGCGGTTTGTTGCCAACAACTAGTCCAAACTTTAGTGGATGTGAGCAAGAAATCACATACTCGGAAAACAACACAACCTGATGCCACCAGGACCTAGTGTTGGCGAACTTCTACAACAAGAAGGTTAAAATAATTCAATGTTTGATTAACTTAAAAGGGTTTGTTAAATAATTGTAGCAAATTCTCAAATATTCCTGTGTATTTTTGTTTTTTTTTTCATCAAAGTTATTGTATTATCTTGTACGATTTTTTGGTTCAGACAGCTGATTCCTTTATTAGGGGTGAACAAAAGTCTATAATTGACCCAACTTTTAATGACGAAAGATATGCCTTGACAATATGAAGCCCCTTAATAACTTCAAATCTCGCCTCATGCTTCTAAACTTAAAATTGTGAACCTGATTTAAAATTATGGATTAAATCAAGTAATTAAACTGTAACAATTTCGTAGTGTATATCTGATAGGCATCTTATAAAGGAAATCCAATTAGCTAGTCCGGATTTGGGTTATCTATAGTCATGAAACACCTGCACATAATCCAAATGAAAATCATTGCACTTTTATTGTAACCCTAATAACAAAATCTAAAAAATAAAAATAACGACCATAGGATGCACCTCGTCTTCTAATCGCGTTATCTATAGAAAATCATTATTGTCTTCGTTTCCATCTCTTCAACTGAATAGTGTCAAATTTAAAAGAAAAAATGACAGCAAAAAACAGAAAGTCTTACTCCTACAAAATTTTACTAAATGATGATCACTATTACAAAAGGCAAAACATAAGAAGTAGGTAAATATAGACAGATATTTGAACAGAAATTCAAGGGCTAAGTAGGCTATATATGTATATATAGCCATGCATGCCCCACTTATGAAGGTATGATGTTGGAAGGAATCAGTGCAAGTACCAAATAATTTTTGTTCACCATTTATATAAAGTCAAAAACCCTCTTTCCTTTCAGCCATACCACTTTTTCTCACCATGGAACGCACCACATCTTTCAACGACACCAATAATAGTCTCTATTCACAACGAAGTCTCGCTTCAGTTCCTTCCCTCAACTCACACCTCTTCAACGCTTCCACCACCTCTCACACCTGCCTCGCCACTCTCAAACCCTATACCTCCTCCTACACCTCCTCCCTCACCCTCGCCGGCAAGTTCCTCTACGCAGGCTCCTCCGACAGAGAAATCAGATCCTGGAATCACACCATTTTCCTCTCGCAACACCAACAAAACACCAACATCGTAACCGCGGGAAAAGGTGCCGTGAAATCCATAGTGGTCCACTCCGACAAGCTCTTCACCGCACACCAAGACCATAAAATCCGCGTCTGGAGAATCACCACCCACGAACACGACCACCAGAAGTTCACACGTGTGGCCACACTCCCCACGCTCGGCGACCGCGTTACGAAAATCTTGATCCCCAAGAATCACGTTCAGATTCGTCGCCACAAGAAGTGCACCTGGGTTCACCACGTGGACACCGTCTCCTCCCTCGCCTTGTCCCACGACGGAACGTTATTGTACTCCGTTTCTTGGGACCGCACGATCAAGGTTTGGCGGACGAAAGACTTCGCGTGCTTGGAGTCCGTTCGCAACGCCCACGACGACGCCATAAACGCTGTGGCAGTTTCTGAGGATGGGCACGTGTACACTGGATCCGCGGACAAGAGAATCAGGGTTTGGAGGAAAAGGGAAGGGGAGAAGAAACACTCGGTGGTGGACACGTTGGAGAAACACAACTCAGGGATTAACGCTTTGGCTCTGAGCAGTGACGGGTGCGTGTTGTATTCTGGTGCATGTGACAGGTCGATACTGGTTTCGGAGAAGGGAGAGAATGGTAAATTGGTGGTGGTTGGTGCTTTGAGGGGGCACACCAAGTCCATTTTGTGCTTGGGTGTGGTTTCGGATTTGGTGTGTAGTGGTTCTGAGGACAAAACGGTGCGTATTTGGAGAGGGATGCAGAAGGAGTATTCGTGCTTGGCTGTTCTGGAAGGGCATAGGAGTCCCATTAAGAGCCTAACTGCAACGCTTGATCCTTCAGATGACCCTTCCCAACTATCTTTTCTTGTCTATAGTGCCAGTTTGGACTCTGATGTCAAAGTTTGGCAGGTTTTTCTTCCTCTTCTTTCAACCTAATTTTTCCTCTTTTACCCTCTTATATACTCATTTTTTACATGTAACTATTAGAGAGAAAGTGGAACATAACATTAATAATGTAATGTGATAAGATATATACAGAAAAGAGAAAAAGGGTTATATGTGTAAGTTGACCATTTCTTTTAATCCATGCTACTCTCTCATTGTGAATTGATTGGTATGTTTCTACAAGGGTTAACTTGTAATTTTGTTCAATACCTTCCTTAAGAAAGACAAGTGATAAGATATTTTAAGGCGTGATATCCATTACTATTCAAGTGTTGGACTCCATGGGCTCAGGGAGGAGAAAAGCACAATAGCACTTTTCTTTAATTAAGCAAAAAAGCAGAAGAAGAAAAACTCTTGGACTTTACCCAAGATTCCACTGAAAGGAGAAAGATAACTGCATACACCTGAATTCATTAAGGGGTTCTATCATTCTAGACAAAGTATGCTAAAGAGATTGAGATACTTCTTAGTGTTAGGGTTAGAGTTGATACTGACAATGGTCGTTTAAACATGTGCCCAACTTGTACCAAAAAAAATTATTCCTTTATTTATATTTTAAATTATATTTTATTTTTATTAACTACATCTTTTTTTAAAATTTACGGATTGAACGATTTACTTTAAATTTCTAAAGATATATATTAAAATATTGTAATATTAATATATATAATAATAATATACTCAATTTATCAAATAATGGATCATCAATAAAAAAAATATTTTGAATTAAATTAGATTTAGTAACCTTTAATAAAAATAAAAAATACTAAATTTTAAATTGAGAAGTACAGTTAAATTTTAAATTAAATTAAACTTATTGATGCAGGTTGTAAGTAGTTATAAATTTTATAGGTAAAATGTACTTTAAAGATTATGTAGGTCGAATATAAAAAAATTGTATTAAAAATTTATTAAAAAATAAAAATTCACATCTATGCTTGAGTTATATAGATGATTTATGAACTTTTATTCAAATAATGTATCTTAATTCAAATACAATTCAAATATTACAAAAATAATAATTATTTATGATAATATATTATATAATGAAAGATTAACTAAAAAAATGGATGAGAATGAAACTTTTCTTTGATTTTAGTTTTCTTTAAACAACATTCTCCTAATAACTAATAATAAAACAATTTATTTACTATTTAAACTATATAAATATAACTTAATTACACAATTTTTAATTTTATATAATGTGATTTTTTAAAATATATTATTTTGTATTCATTTATATAATTTAACAAAAAAATTATTTAAAATATGTTATTTAATATCTCATTTCACATCCTTGTTCAATATAAATTCATTATTATATAAAATACATCAATTCAATAAAATTATTAGATTTTATCTTAATATTCATGTTTAATTAATCTATATAAATATTTTTAATAATTCCTATAACACAAATAAAATAGATCATATCAGAATAAAGCAATTTCGTTAGGCAGATTATAATTTGTTTGTCGAATTTAAATAAAAAATTAATCAATTGTTGATATTCATTGAACGAAATTTCTTTTTGTTGAGCGAATTATATAAAATTAACAAAAACAACAAATTTTATAATAATACATAAACAACAATAACTGTAAATTTAACCTTTCTCAAAATTTCAATTAATCAGAATATTTAACAAGAACATAAATAATATCACAGTATTAATTTCAAGCAATTAACCAAATGTGAAATATCTTGAGACCACTATTAGATAAAATATTTTCAATGACATCTTTTGACATTGGTTATATGAGGATTGATGTTGAAATTTGTGAAGTGATAAACTTTTTTTAATATTGGTTCTTTAATAATCAACGTTGAAAGTCCTTTACATTAGTCTTATTGTTTAGAACGACATAGAAGATCTTTTATATAATGTCTATTTTTCATTCTTCATTTTGGGTTTTATGTTCTCAGTTACCATCACCGTGTTGACCCTCCCATTGATTACTGAAATTTGATTTCAACATTTATACTCTCCACCTAATTGGTTGAATTTGAAACCAAAATTGATTGAATGAAATTGTTAGTGTTCTTGTTGGTATTTTTTTCATTTGACATACTTTTTTTATTGTTCTTGCTATTATTTTTTAATTTAGCATATATTTTAGTGTTGTTGCTATTATTATTTGTAGGTAGTGAAAGTGATGATATTATTTAGTGGATTCAGTTGAAAAAGAAGATATCTAATTGGCATTTTTGTTATAGAAGAAGCAACTAACATAAATTAGTAAATAGTATAAAAGACATTGAACAATGTCTTAGTGATGAAAAAGTAGTAATTTTTATTCATTAGTGAGTTTATTAATAAACTTCATAATTCATATATATTTTTGTAAGATAGTTAAATCTAATTTTCACTTGTCTTTTGTAATGGACATTAAAAGTGTCTTTTAAAATTAATTTTTGAATTGATGTTGAAAGTTTATATTTTTTTCTATATCCTATTTAGTATCAATTATATCACTTGGAAAGCTTAAATTAATATCACAGTTTAGACGGTTGAAATTAACATTTTCTTAGTCTTATTTATTATTATAATCTAATATTCGATTATAACACTCAAATTCAATACTAAAATAAAAATTAAAATAACAAAAATATATTTTGTTACTATATAATATTTAATCAAATCAAAACAACATCATAAATAATCTCAAATCCAAAAATTTTATATAAAATTTATTCATATTTCCAACTTCCTTTATACTTTTATATAGATCTCAATTTTACCATTGAAAAGTTTCTTTTAACAATATTTTTAATCAATATATTAACACATAGACTCAATGATTTTAATTTTAAGAACATTCCATTTATAATTAAAATCAAATTAATTTAAGATTTAAAATAATTTTCATAATAGAAATGTATAAGCTGTTTTTAATGTTTATCCAATGATTTAGACCTTATAGATTATCTTTCTTTTTGCATATATAAAGCTTTATGTACTTATAATCAAATATATCCTGTGCATTTTCCATAGTTTTACTAATAATTAAAATGTTTCATCTCTATTAACAATGGCCCATGTTCCCATCTCTATTAACAGGGGCCCAATCATTTCTTTGTTATTAGAAGTTTCCATTCTAAATAAGAATATAAACATCATATGAACCATGCAACTATTAAACCATCATTTTGTTTCCTTGGTCATTTATTCCATTATTTGTGACTTATCTGTAAATTCAAAATAATTGATTCCTTTGTTTCTATTATAAATAACGAAGCTATTTTATTTTGCAATTAAATTATTTTTCTTTTTATTTATTAAATTTCAGTATAAATTTAATATAAATGCATTGTGATTATATGAAACATTAGATTAAAATATAATTTTTTAATTTTTTTATTGAAATATGATGAAATAATAAAAAAATTAAGATTTTATAGTTTTATTTAAATTCCTAAATTAAAAGAATAAAAAAATATTATTTTTATTTTAAAAATATATATTTATATCTACAATCAAATAAAATATTAATTAAAATTTAGATCTTTTAAGATTATTGTAATCGAGTAAAAATTATAAAAATATCTTAAAATTATATAACATAGTAAAATTTAAAAAAAAAAAAACATCATAACCAATTTAGATGTAAAAGGAATAAACTATACATTCTAGACAATTAAATTTCTTCAGGTTGGACCAACTAGTTGAGGCTCAAGTAACAAATCTTCTTAAGCTAAATAGATTTTGAAGAAATAAAAGCAGTTTTTGTTTTAAATAAGTATACTTTTTTGTATATTTATGTTCAATTATGAAATTATAATGGACAATAACTTTTCCAAACAAGTGTTAATTATGTTTTGTCTTCATCTTTTTATAAATTTCACTTTTAATTACTATATAACCATTTTGAGAAAAATTATTCCTATAATTTTTTCTCTTATTGTTCTAGTTCTTACAATCCAATAACAATGTTAATTTATGGCTCATTAGTCACATTAACCATCCAAAGAATTATCAAGTTATTAAGAAATTTGATGAAGATAGTGTTTTTGTTTTCTATGAATTAGTGTTTGATGTTATTAATTAAGCAATCTGAATTGGCAAGGGATTAATATCACAGTTTCGTCAAACATTTTTATGGCATCATAAGCCATTAGTCTACCAACAAACCCTGTTAATTAAGAATTTATGTTGCTATTTGACAACAAAAATCAAAATTGTCAGTAAACAAAATGTACAATAAAAAACACTAAATTATTTTATCGAGGGACTTTTAAACAAATATAAGGATAAAATTCTAGTTAACTATTCAAATAGTTATTATACTATTTATTTAACATTATTTATCACAGTACGAATGTAGAAAGTTTTGGGTTTTAATTTTTTTTTCTTTTTTTATTCTGTTTCTTCTCTCTTGGACCGAGTTCTTTCTCTTCTTTCCTCATTTTCTATGTAACTTATATATTTTATCCTCTTCTCTTTTAATTTATGAATTTTTTTTCATTGTTTTTCTATATACCCACTAGAAGTTACTTGAGTAAAAAAATATTTCTGTTTGATTAAAATTCAATTTAGAGTAAAAATCAATTTTATTCCAAAATTTCTTTATCCTTAATTTTTTTGGCTCTGTTTAGAAGTATTTAATACTTTTGCTAGCTTTGTTAGAAATGTCATCTCTTAACTAGTTTATTTTACTTAGGAATATTTGATTGCATGTTTCTTTAATTTCTTAAATTTATATTATTGTTTCAAACACAAACAACAACTAAATAAGGAAAGTTATTCAGAATTTGATTTTAATTTATGAAAGGTTTGAATACTAAAATTATTAATATTATGTTTTGGTGTATTTTAATTAAATAGGTAGTCATAAAGTATTCATTTATTTTGAACATGATATTAAGTTTCAGATGTTGAAATTGAGTTGTACTAGCCAATGGACTCAAATTGTGTATTAAATACGTTCAGATGTGCATGCTTGATTTTGGATCTAAAATTTATTTTGGTAAATTACACAAAAATTACTAATTTTACATAATTTATCGAGCATATGAGAATTCATTAAGCGACTCTCATCCAAAAAATTATCCAAATATATTTCTCCTAATGAATTTTAATTTGCCTAGTGAATTTGATAAATTCTCCTAACGAATCTCAATCCAAGATAATTCTTTATTTAAATTCACTTAACAAATCTGTTCTATTTATGTTATATTTAAAATATACGAGTTGTATATAATCAAGAATGTTTAATGATAAATATGTGTTAAAACAATGTTCTTGAACTTGCATTTGTGTCTTTATGCTTTGTAATAATTAAATATAAGAACATGTTATTAAAAGGAGATATTCATATTTAATTGATAATCGAATCCATACAGATAAAAAATCATGTGCTAAAAAACTGAGAGAGAGTTATTTCACCATTATTACATATATATTCGATTGTATGGTTATTTAATCCATTTTACTCGGCTTAAAAAGTGGATATAGAAGCTTGAACAGGATGGTTAAGAGATTTAGTACTCCATTATCGTGCATAGGGATGAGTCTCACCTCGATGAGTAGAAAGATCTTTCAAAAAGGAAAAAGAAAAGTTTTGTACAACGCCAACGAGACAAGAGCAGAAATTATCAAAGTTTTGTTCAGTATGAACTACAAATCTAACCACTGGTGCACGTTATATATATATATATATATATATATATATATATTTTACATTACAGGCCCCTCTTGGTAGCAAATTATTGGTTCAAAGAGTGATGGTATTGGCTAAAAATAACAAAACACTGCCAACAGAATTAGCATCACCTTAATTACAATGGCTCTTTAGCTGGTGTACCTGGATCCCGGGGATATTTCAACGGGGTAGGACGATCCTTTGAACATATGACAGCAGTTCGCTGACCATATGGGCTTTGCGATTCCACTGGAAATGACAAAATCAATGTAAAGTTACTTCTACAAGCTAGCTCATAATCCAGGTACCAAAAACAAATTAATTGAAATGAAATGCAAACACTTCCGATGGAATCAACAATACATGTACGTATCCATAGAAAAAGATAAAAGATCAAGAATACAAGGGCATACCCAGAATTAACTATTTCCGGAAATATCATGAAAGACCATACCCATAAGGCCATGTAGGTGAATCTTCTAATAGGTGCAATATTTTTGTTTGACAGTCTAATATGTATTCGGCATTTTCTAAGCAGGGGTTTGAATTGCTCCCAGGCTTCATAGAATGGTTCATCTGGTTTTTGCTTGAAGGTAGAAATGTCTTATTTGACACTGATGTATATGGATGATGGAAAGAACATATTCAATAATTTTTCTTCTAAAACACTCCGATTAGTTAAGTTGTGATTTGGATGAGATTGCAACCAAGCTTTAGCTTTCCCAATTAGAGAAAATGGAGAAAGTTGAATATTACACAACTTCTCCTCGTGGAATTCTCACGTTCCACACAACTCATGGAATGTTGACAAGTGTATGTATGGATCCTCATGGTCCATTCCGATAAATAGAAGAGCATTGGTTAAGCTTAGGATAGTTGAATTCATCTCCATTGCTTTGGTAGTGGGAGGAGCAACAATGTTGGGAAAGTATCTGGGCCCTTGTTGCTTGGCATAGTAACCCAGAGTTTTTCTAGGTGGGTTTTATTGTTCACATGCATGTCCAGGGTGTGCCATTGTTTATTTTGGATTTGATGTTGATGTGTTTGTTTGTTGCAATTCTAGCTTCTATTTCCTTGCTTTTAGATAATTTCTCCTAGTTGTCTTTTCTATTATAGGATCAAAGAGTGAAGGATTAGCTAGAGTTTTGTTTCTCGTACAAATTATACTAGAATTGCACGGTTAGAACTGATAACAAGAATTTATAAAATTTACAATTTATAAACATTTATACAAAATTAATAAATTAGAAAGATACGAATTAATAAGAATTGGAATTGTAATTCCCCATCGACTGCGTAAAAAAACTTGATAGAAATTTAGTGTGCTTGCCAAGAGAAAAAAGGCTATTTACGCCAAATCCTCGTGAAGTTTTCTCCTTCACAAGTCACTAGAGCATTGGCAACCATAGCCACTCCATTGACCTTAAGCTCCCTACCATTTTGCAGTGGCTTACATGATAAGCTCCAGAAAACTCAACCAAAGAGGGGGATGGAAGGGGGTATCAAATCCATAAAAATTGGTGTTTCATAAAACTAATCTATTTACGTGATGGTTAGCAACTTAGCGCTGTTGGACAAGGAAATTATCAATCTGTCCACTTCAATTCAGAACATAAATTCTTTAAAACCTATATTCCAAGAATATAAACATGTTTGAAAATTTTAAATTAGATACAAAAGTTTATATTGCAAGAGCGAAGTTTAAAGCTGTGTACCTGAGCACACTTGCAATAGAGATGCACCCACCTTCTCGATGGCACTTTCAGCTTTCTTAATTTCATCCTATCCAAATTCATCGTGTAGGAAATAGATGGTTCACAACTTCAGAAGTACAAATCCAAGGGACATTAATAGAAAAGCCAAACAATATCTCGGCTTGATTTGAAATATACTTATTTGAAAAAACAAAAAATAATATAGATTCAATTAGATCTTTACATTATCAGCCAATCATGCATTGACAAATTACTAAAAGAATTTGACCATCACGATCACTGTGCAGGAAGTCTAACTTGTTAAATGATGTACCGACTGCCAACAAATTATTAAATGACAGAGTAAAAACTTCGTGCTGACAGAAAAACATTTAAACTCAAATAATATAAGCACAATTGAGATATTATATAGTCAGCAACATAAAGTTTTCATATTAACTTCGAAGTGTATAAGAGACATAAGTCACTTGGCAGAGTAGTTTTGCAATGAATGATTGAGTTGAATGTTTATCTAGGGCAAGAGGAATGAAAAACAAAATCAATAGTCAAATCAAATTATTTAAGGGTTTAAAATAGCCTCCACTTTTTCGTTTTTCAATAATGTATCCAGTTCCAGACAAACTATTTAGAAGAATTTGATAAAAAGAATTGAAATCTTAATAATAAAAAATTTCACTGTAACTCCTAGACTATTAGCACATATATATCCTCTAAGGGCATTATCAAATCAACACTACACCCTACAAATGAACTCAAACAAGAGGGTGTCTGGACAGAATACTTGTTTGACATGTGAACTCTTCCTATGTTTCAGCACAAGGTCCGTAAGTTCTCCTTCAATATTGGCATTCAATTTTAATCCCCTGAGCAGGAGTAAACTTCAAAGTTTGTGGACATTAATCATTATCAATACCAATGAAATACAAGTAATATTAAATAAAGCAATCGACCAGGAATTATTAAATGCATAATATATGAATCGGAAAAATAATTTTTTAATAGCTGTTACATATACCTCAGGATCATGACCCTTGGCAGCTATAAACAACCCACCAACACGAACCAAAGGAAGACAGTATTCAGCTGGAAATGCAACAGCAGCAAGCAAACACTAAAGTAGTTACAAATCACAAAGTGTCAATGCAACGAACTAAATTAGGAAGCACTCAATTTACCTAATATTCTCATTTCTGCAACTGCCCTGGCCACTGCTACGTCAAATTGCTCTCTGAAGCAAGGATCCTGCCCTAAATTCTGCTCTATGCACAGAACAAGACATATTTTCAGGCAGTAGAAGGTATACAGAAATTAGCCGAAGTTAGTGATGCCAAAAGTAAAACAAAACAAGGCATAACAGCAATGTAAAGATCTTTGGGAATTGGAAGTGTTTAAGTTTAAGAAACGTATTCCATGTTAATCCAGGTTAATAATCTCCATGGTGATTGCTTTAATAATATAACCATGGAAAATCGTGTTTGGTTATTCTCTCCTTGTTTTCGTTTCTAATGACAATAAATAAATGTAACACTAATATTGGTTATGTCCTTTTTGTGATGGTGACGTGGTCCAATCTGCTGCAATAATGGTGCTTTTACTTAAGCATTTTCTCGTGGGCTTTCTCATTGTTCTGTTCTCGATGCTGATTTCATGGTTTGCGAATGGCTCCTAACAAGGGATTGCAGAATCTAACTGTGAAGTCGGACTGTCTTGAAATAATTGGATTGGTGAATTCTGGTTGAGACTTGGAGGATCAATAATTTCGGCTATTGGATGAGATTGGAAAATTGAGGGATACTTTTCACAACTGTTTATTTGTGCATATTCAAAGGAAAGCTAATCAAAACATGTTTTATTGCTTACTAGAGATAGTTGTTTTTTTATGTTATTCATCATTTTGTACATTACACCTTTATGGAAGAGGATGGTGTACTTAATAATATGATTAATAAATAAGTGTGGTTCTGGGGCTTTTGCCCAGACCCTCACCCAAAAAAATGTAATACTCTAAGGAAAACAGTTCAAAATAGCACAAAAAGATGCGTTTAGACTTAAACAAAAAAAATAAGAAATATTCACATGGAAATAGTTATAAGAAGAATAGGAGTGTGTGCTACCTCTGCTCTTCCTCTCACGATTTGAATGTTTGAGGAGCCGATAACACCGACAACGTGCTCCAGGAAGACGCATCGCTTGTTCATAGACTCCATCAGCGTTACATCCCACTCTATTCCATTGAATCACATATCACAACGAGCTCCGCTGAGCAATAACACAATTCAGATTGTGAATGCAACACATAAGAACACACCTGGGCGAGCAATGGCCAAAACTACTCCGGGAAGGCCAGCGCCAGTTCCAACATCGACGAGACTCAACTTATCGCATGAAGAGCCGCAGTGCGAACGGTAACAATCGCTCAGAGCAGGCAAAATCGCGAGGGAGTCCTCCACGTGCCTTTCCATCACTTCATTAACCTCTCTAACAGCAGTGAGATTCATGCGCTGAAATTGCAATTGCGATGTGCAAGTGTTAAGGGAGAGTGTGAGTTGTGTTGTATTAGAGAGAGAAATCGAATACCTTGTTCCATTGAAGAAGAGTGTCGATGTAGAGATGAATCTGATGTTTCTGGTGGTAAGTTAGCGTTCCAAAGTGGGAGAGAGTGGCAACGGATTTGTGCTGACAGAGTGTTGTTGTTAATTTGAATTTTCGTGTCGGAAGGTGTTTGAGGAAAGTCCACCGAGAAAACTGTAAGTTACTACTTAGCAGCATTTCCTCCCGCGCGCTTTTACGTTCCCGCACTCTACAACTTATGTTGCTAAGATACCTTGGGTTTACATTGAAGTTAAAGGCCCAAACCCATAAAGCAAATTCTATTTGCAAACTCTCTTTTCCTCACTACATCCCTTTCTTGTTTATTTTGGTGAAGTGTTACAATAAATTACTCATCTTCTTTAATCTGGTATCAATGTTGGGTGCAAGAATTGCTATAACTTGGAGCATTAAGCAATGCAAAAAAGTCTAGAGCTTCTCCCTTATAAGCAACAGCTATGCTAATTGGAATTTCTCATTGGGATGACCTGATTGATACTCTGTGAGTGGCTAATTAAGTATTTTGAAATTAAAAAATATATTAATAATATAAAGTTAATTTAAAAAATAGCTTTTAGACTGTTATACAGTAATAAAAGATATATTTTATTTAATTAGAAATAAGAAAATAAACCGTCATGCAATAATAAAGAATATATTTTACTTATTCTGTAAATTAAAAATAGATTTTGAAACAGTTATACAATAATATAAATAATAGTATAAATAAATATCTTAATTTGTATATTTTATTTTTTCTTCAAATAAAACTTATTACTTAAAATGTAAAAATGAGAGATTTTTTGTAGATTTAAAAACTCAAAAGAGAAATGAAAAGAAGAAGAAAAAAGGAAAAGGAGAACGAAAGGAGGGTTTACAAGGACAGGAAAAAAAAGCGGTGGTGAACATAAATAAAATTGTAGGATTGGGCCACTTGAAATAACATCCTAGATTAGATTTTAGCATTGGAGTGATAATTAAATTGGATTCTTAAGATTTAAATTTTGATTATTGCAAACAAATATTAGTTTTTTTTAATACGGAATAACTATGATAACAAAATTCTTTTGTCTCATATATAAAAAATATCATGTGTTTTTTTTTACATTATTTATCTAAACTTTACTTTTTTATGCACAAATTTCGCATTTAGTTGTTTAGCAACATATTTTATCTAATAAGTATTATCAAAGGTTTTATATGTTGCATAATTGAATACATCTTACTTACCTTCATTAAAATAATTAATGTACTATATATGTTTATTCTTTTTCATAAAATATTTATGATAAAGGAAAGTATATTTACAACATTTTTCATGCCTAAACTTTTAAAGTTCAAATTCATAAAAGTTAAAGCATATTAAAAGAGAAGTTTTGTAGATGAAAAAAGAACTATTGACTTTCTAAACATCTTACAACTTTGTTTCACCTATTTTTTTGGGCTTCAATGAAATGACCATTACTGAAAAAGGAAGCAAGTGCATTGGTTAAGGAGAATAAGTAACTTGCTCTATGAGAGAAGGAGAATAACTAGTTTCATCATTGTAAACATTTTTCGGTGTGTAAATTATAAGTGATCTGTTGAGAAATTTAACAAATTTGCGTAATTTTTATTGGATTTTAATGAAATAGGTAAAAATTAAAAAAATTATTAAAAATGGGTAAGTTGTATTAAGAGACACAATTTCATAATAAAAAATTTGTATTTATACAAGTTTAGTTTTAACCCACTAAAACGATAGTTTTACTTATTTTTAATTAATTTAATTGAAATTGTGCATTTTGTATTTTTTTTTCTTTCAGATATTGTTTTCTTTTAGATTTTGGTTTTTGTTTTGTTTTTAAATTTTAATTTCTATATATTTTAAAGTATAACTAATTATCTTTAATTACTTTTTATGGTTTTTAATTTCAAAATTATGATAAAATGAATTTTATTTTTTAATTTCAAATTCAAAATAAAAAATAAAATACAATTCATAAGTTGAAAAAATATTTTTAAATCAGGCATTAAAATAAGCTTTTAAATTTTTAATATCTTTTATTTAGTGTAAGTAAAATCGTGTATTTTTCGTACTTTTTTTAAAAGTTGGCTTTTTTAAGGTTTTTTATTATTATTTTTTATTTTTAATCTTGATTTTTATTATATTTAAATATATAATTGATTGTTTTTAATTAAATTTTATAATTTTAATTTTTTTGTAATTTCAAATTTATGATACTAACGTAATGCAATTTAGTAAATAAAAAATAATATATAATGAAAAAAATAAAAAAATGAAATTAATATATTATTAATTAAAATGAAAACATTTTTTAGCTTATAAATTATATTTCTATTTTTTATTTTGAATTTGAAACTAAAAATTAAATTAAATAAATTATATAATGAATTTTAAATTTAAAATATAAAATTAAAAACTATAAGAATTAATTAAAGACCATCAATTATATTTTTAAATATATTAAAAACTAAAATTTAAAATAAAAATTTAAAATTAAGTCAAAAATCTAAAAATCAAAAGAAAATAATATAGGGAAAAAATAGATAAAAAGTGAAATCATGTTCAAGTATATCATTTTAATTGAATTGAATAAAAAATCAAAAAAAAATCAAAATGTGACTATTGATCAAAACTAAATAACTAAACTTATATTTCTAAACACAATTTCTTTATTATGAAATTGTGTACAACTTATCAATTTTGATAATTTGTTTAAATTTTTTACCAATTTCTTTATAATCTAATCAAAATTATACCAAATTTCCATGTTCCTAACAAAAATACTCATGTTAAGTAAAAATTCTAAAACACTTCATAAAGAATAATTATATAATTATTTTGGAGAAACTAATAAAAGAATACTTGTATGGTAAGTCATAACTTATTTTATAAATTACTCATATCAGTTAAACATTAGTTAGTCAAGAAATAAACAAAATCTTACATTAAGACGAGCCAATAGAAAAATATTCGAGTCATTTTTTTTCCTTACATGTATTTAATCTTCGAAACTAAATTTCATTGTGTTTTTTTTTTAACATTTAAAGTTTCATCATTCGTTGTCTTTTTCATAGTCAGTTTACAAATCATACTTTGAGTTTCATCCTGTTTTATATTTAAAAATCACACACAATAACTTCGGGTGCTTGCAAACAAAAAAGTTTAAAAAGTAATTTAAGCTCCCTTTTTATGTTTTTCTCTCTTTTACAAGTTCTATCACTTGAGATACTCTTAAACACAAAAGAAAAACGCAACCTAAAAGACTAAATTACTATGTAGGTCCCATGAAATGACAATCATCTTCATTTACAATCAAAACGCAGAAGGTTTTATCATTTCAGCTCTAATTGTGGGTCATCCACTACCACATGCTAAATTTGAAGGCAATGATAAATCTATACCCGAAAAGGTTTTGGGATAGTTGCTCCCACAAATTTTTTTAATATAATATACATGTATAGTTATAAATTTGTCTTCATAATTAAAATAATTAGTAGATTTACAATGTGAGTTTTATTTCCACTAATTTATTGTCCATCCAGAACTTGAAACTTTTGTATGCATCTATGTGGGTGGCAACCTATTTACTTTGTGATTTTGGTTCCAATAGAACAACATATATATATCAGTGCAAAATAAGCCGAATGTGTCAGAGAAGAATAGGCTACTCCTCTTATGCTCAGTTAAGTCACTCCTCTTATGCTTTGATGCGTTTTTCAAGTCCCTCCATGATTCCGTGTTTGAAATGTTTCAAAAAGTGTATCAGATAACAGATCGAGAAAATCAAAATATGCAGGATTGAATGGTCAAAGACATAAGAATCAAATTCATATTCATGTATGTATCTCGGGGGTCATTTTACTTTTCATTTCAATTAGAAGAATCTTTTAATTTATGTACTTGAGTTTTTAGGACCCGTAGTAGAAAAATGTTATAAGCATGCAAAGTTGAAAAAATGAGAAGCATAGAAAGGAGTTTTCTGTTATCCTAATATCCATAAAATTGTACAGTCTTTACTCTTGAGGGGTAAAAAGAAAAAACATTGGGTGGTTGGTTGTTTGTTTCTGCAGTGGCGGTCCAACTAATTAACCTCTGCATAAGAAATTAAGGAGAAAGGGAACATGGCACACTGTGCACTTTATATATCTTTGGGCTTAGACTATGTTTTGTGGCAAAAAGATTTGAATCTCTGAAAAGAATTCGACTTTTATTCTCGAGTTTTACTTTTCCACCAAACTAATTTGGTTTGCCACATTTTCCTCCATTCATGAGAGGAGAAAGTGGAAGAAAAGGCTGGCTAATGCGCGACTTTATCTGAGTCAAACATAAAGTCATAAGCGAAGGTTTAGATGGGTTATTTTCCGAAACTACTTTTGTCCTCTATATATGCTCAAAACAGCATCCAAACAAACACACAAGAGTTGATACAAGCACAAGGGCCTCTAGGATGGATGATGATGATGGGTCAAGCCAGTTCAATTAATGAGATTCTAGAACGGGAGGAAGGGACATAAATTAGCTTAATTGTTCTTACTGGGGCAAGGGGACCCAAAAAAGGAAATTAGATAGGATAGGTTTTGAGGTAAAAACATAGGAGGAATTTGTTACATAAAATAAAGTTAGCTAGAAAAGCAAGGGGTTGGGGGCGTGCGGCAAAAATGTTGAAAAAGCAAGAAAGGAAAGGGCAATATAAAAACAAAAAGAATTATGTAAAAGATGTTTTACACACATATATATCAGACTGTTGAGTGGTGCGAGAATCAAGAAGTATCATCAGACCAGGTATATGGTACTGGACAAACATTCAAAATATGCTTATCTGGGAATCTTTTTCTCTATCTCTGTAAACAATGAATTATTGCTTCCAAGCTTCAGAATGCCGGGAACATTATTGCGTTATGTGTACAGTAACTAACATTTTTGTCCCCATAACTTCGCTTTTGCAGCAGGACAACCATTACATTCACAAGGCCACATATTCTATTTCTATCTTGTACTTAGTATGTGTCTTCCTCCTCTTAACATTTTTTTACACTTATATTCTCTCAAACTCTGCCATCCTCATTCTTTTCATGACTTTGTCATTCTTTATTCCCATGGGTAGTATATATGTCTCTCTGATCTGCCAAATTCCATCTTTAACTAAACCCTATAAAGCTCATCTCATAACCATTTCAATATATTCATCCACTTCATATACAGTCACAGACAGCCTTTTACTGCTTTTCGATTTAATAATTGCCCATCATATAAACAATCTTAAACCCTCAATTAATTAAATCTGAAATAACTTCACTAATTCAGCTACCAGTCAACACAATCACAGCTACATATCAATGAGAATAATAATAATACTATTACATCACCCAATCATTCTGTACCTTTTCTGTGCTCCAATTAATGCATTTTGCAATTTATAGGCTGGTAATTTTGTTTCAACATCCCACATATATGCAACGACAGTGTAGAAGATAGTTCTATTCTATTGAAAAGAACCAAATTACTAATATTAACAGATAATTAATTCTTGTATGTGTATAATAAAGGGGTGCTTATAAAAAAACCAGTCTTTTAATATATTTCAACATTTCAGAAGTGTAGTCTATATTTTCCAACCATAAATATAGATGGCAAATAAAAAAACATAAATGGGGTCATGTTTCCTTTTCCTCGCGAACAAGAGCTGGAGGGCATAAAAAAGTTGGCACCACGGTTTTCGTGATAATTCTTTTTCTTTCTTTCTTAGTTGCCACAATACAAAAAGGAGAGAGAATAGAGAGCCATCAAGTAGTCTCTTTCTCTTTCACAGAGGGATGGCACGAACTACCTTGGATTTTTCTTCAACCTTTCAACGCCCTCACCCAACAGCAATCATCATGCCCTCACCCTCCTTCGCCCTCTCTCTGACCGTCCAAAACCATCATCATTACCCCCTCAAGGCTCCCACCCCTTCCTTTATCAGAAACATCATCATCATCCACCAACCTTTTGCTCCTGATCATCACCACCTTCACCATCACAGGCACCACACACAAGAAGAACACGACGAACACAATCAAGGAACATCCAAACATGTTGCTGCTTCGCTTATACGCATCACAAAACCCTACTTTCGCACCTAGCTAGCTTCAGCAACTTATATATATTGAGTCGTGAGAAGGGTCTATAGCTTTTGCTGCCAGGATCCAACCACTCACACTCTCGGGGAATCAAGCGTCTCGGTCCGATCCATTTTCTGTTTTGTTTTCTCTTTAAGTATATTAATTCCATGTTTCTTGTTAAGTAGCTTTTTTTTCTTTTCTTTTCAATTTTATACCAATTTTTAGTTTGATTCGCAGAAGGGTTGTGTTAGTTTGCTTTACCACCATCTTCCTTCTCTACTTCTAAGTGTGCAAGTGTTCTTACTTATTGTGATTGATAAACTTTGTCTAGATCAAAATTAAAGGCTTGGGTACCATATACATGTTTCAACTTTTTTGCCTTCCTAAAAATATAGTGTAGAAACTCATAAGGAGACCACAATATTGCTATTAATATTTATAATGATTGTTGCCAGTAATAATGATTAGTTTTCTTACGTTCGAGCAATCATAGTTCTGAGAAGAGTCAAGGAACTCTTTGTGACTTTGTCACTGTATCCATATTCTGGGTAAAATAATGATGCACCTATTTGCTGGGTCTAGCTAGGGTTTCCCAGCAATATCCCTTTAATTTACACTAGTTTGTTTACTTCCCTTTGTTGTAGATTTTAAGTGATGATGTCTAGCAAAGAATAGATATGGATTCACAGATGCAAGAGTATGAATCAGAATTCATGGATGAATTAAGATGAAACGAGTGTTACCTAATCAAGAAATAAGAGCAGAAAGTCTAAACTCTTGACCAGAATTCCTTTTCCATTGAATTTTCTACATCTTGTACTTCTTGCTTTCAATGTTCTTTGTCCGTAACTCCATATACTCATCTCTAACTTTGTCTAACCTTTATTTTTTTCCCGGTTTTTTATGTGTTGCACGTCTAGTTTTAGCTAGCAATCACGTCTTTCTTATGAACAACAACCAGCTACAAAGATTTCTCTGTCTAGCATGATGTATGCGAAAAATTAAGCTAAATGCAATTTGTCAATGGCGATATACGTATACCCATGCTCGGAAAGAGGTAAAGTCCTAAGAGTCATCGTTAACTCAGAAAGAAAGCATCTGAAATTAAATACATGTTCCTTTATTAATTTTTTAGCTACCCCTTAGAAATTTCTTACTCGTTAATTAAAATGCTGTAAATATCTCCTCATTTTTTTTACTTCACGTTTAGATATATTTTTTTACAAATATACTTATATAGAGAAAATAAAAAATTAAATTAAATTCTTCTTAGGTTAAAAAAATAAGTTTGTGTGAAAACCATTACTGGAAGCAAAGCAAAGCAAAACATAACAAAAGGTGGCACCCATTTATGATTGAATGGATCCTTCACCCTCCTACGTATGGCAGCTAAACGAGCTTCAAGGTTGCTCCCTCGTTCATTTTTATTAGCTGGAGAGAGAGAAAAAATTCTGCCACCACACTCCGTCGTTTGTGAAGGAAGAAAGAAAATTACCATTAATATTAAGTATATATAATAAATATATATACAGAAGAATAAAAACACATATAACCCTAGAAATTTAAGTCCCATTTGTTACGAGTGTAAAACTTTAATCTCATAAAAAAAATCCAAAGCAAAAAATATATTTATAGAAGCAGAAAAGGTGGTTAAACCCATATACATATATGTACAAAGTGTAAATCTTGGTCTTACAAAACCAAAATCACATTTATCCTAAAAAAACAACAACACTCATGCAATTCATAGGAAAAAAGATGATCACATGAAAGGTTCAAGGATTATAAAACCTTACGATGTAGTAACATTTCATTTTTAAAGTAAATAAATTCAATGCATATTAAAGTGGAAAAAGTAAAATACTATCATTTTCATGGTAATAAATCGGATTAATATTCATCATAATACTCCAGAATAAAATCAACAGTGAAAATGATCAGTTTAAAATTATGTTTTAGAGGTTTCAACTTATCATAGTTTTCAAATTTAATCTATGATTCCTTTAACTATAAACTCCAAATTTAAATTACGATATATACAACTTCTTTAATGTTTTCCCTTTTAAAATTTCTGACACGGTCTAAAAGTCTATCAAGAAAATCTACTCTGTAAAAGACTTTTAAATTAATGAACAAACCTACTTTTAAACATATTAAGCAACAATTATGCAATTACAGAAAGTTATTATAAAAATTAAATAACGTATATACACACACACAACCTTTTAAATGATCACTTATCTCTTAAAAAAGTATTTACCTAACTAATTTAATAAATAAGTTCACATAAACATACTATATGTTCGGATAATTGTATAATCTCTTAATAAATTATACTGTAAAACTTGAAAAGAAAATTTTGAATATTTTTCTCCAAAAATATTCAAATCGTATTCCTTCCAATTAACAAAAAGACAACTTTTTATTTCTAAATATAATAGTTTTATTTTTTAAAATTAAATTAAAGGAGAGGAGAGAAAAACATATTGCAAAAAAGTCGAGCCGAGACAGCATACACTAATTTTTAGAAATTCTTATAGGCTCATAAAGCACGAAAGAATTTCTATTTGCGTATCATACAATTATATTACTTTAATTATACTATTAAAATATTGTTAAAACACCAAACAAGATAATATTATATATAAATAATATGTTACATGTTATACATAGAAGAAGAAGAAGAAGAAATAATAAGTGAAGAATACCTCACTAGTTTTTTAGTGTTGTGACTGTGGCATTCCTCTATGGATTACTTAAAAGTGGATCTCATCTTCCTCTAATAAAAAAGCAGCATGTATTGACTGTGAATTTTATTCATTTAAAATGGAAAAAAAATTCTTTATTTCAATTGAAGTTTGAAGATGTTGTTTAGCTCAACAAAACTGAGTCTATTAGATGAGTTAAACAATATTTGATTCAACTGTAGATGAAAAATATGATTAAAAAAATCTGTTCAAGATTGTTAACTAGGTGTTTTAGTGAAGATTAATCACTGACAATATTTTTCATAAAAAATGATTAAATAATCATAAATTTAAATTGTTTTAAAATTAATAGAAAGGTAAAAAAAAATAGTTTGCACTACCCTATTCTATTTAGCTTCTACATCCTCTCTGCTTGAATTGGATTGCGTTTGTAGCATGTGGTGTAGCTGGTTTTGGTGACAGTGTGAGGTACCTTGCATTGTGTGTCTCTATGGCCCACACCCACCATTTCTGCAGAGTTGGATCTTGCAGTCTCAAACCTCCCAGAGTAGCTTGGGAGAGAGACCCACTTTTCTTCCACTTCTACGTACAAATCTACAAACTTTATATTTTTTAACCGTAGTGTAAAACTACTAGAGTTGTTCACCCTTCTCACTCTAGTCACCGCATTCTACTTTTGTTCATTTCATCATCGTATCTCTCACTGTTTAGGAGATTGGAAACACTGCTTTCAAAGAGCAAATCGATTGATGGTGTCAAAGAAAACTTTCCAGGAAATTGAAACATTGGAATTTTGAAAGAAAACATTTTTTTCCTAGATATGCAATTCGAGTTAAGAGAATATGTGTTTCTTGTCATATTCAAGCCGTGTCCTAAGAAAGAAGAAATCAACGTTAACTGCAATTGTGAACAATGATAAGTTTGACGATTTTGCTGACTTGATGGTGAAACTCGGTGATTCTCCTCCGAGTTCACTTGAATACGTAACAGACATGGTGGTTAGGGCACTTCTTGTGTCTCAAATCAAAATTTTCAATGTGTTGATAAAATGCTCATAGTTACTCTTGTTAAATGTTTGGGGATGGTTTTGAAACAATGAAACATTGTTTTTTTGTGCGTGTGGAGATTTTGGATTATGCATGTTGTCGTGCTTATTGGTTTGGTCCTTTAGGTCAAGACCTGCTATTCACATTCCCTCATTGCTATCTAAACCCCCTGCACGTTGGTATTTTTTTTATTACTTTTAAAGGAAATACAATTCTATTGTGTATTTCACTCAGATATACAACCAAAACAAAAAGTGTAAATGAGTCTATAAGGGATGCGAAATGTCAATACACAATCGAATAAGTTTTTTGTACTAAACTCGTAAATGAGAACTTGTTTTCATGATATACTTATCTTTGCTACTCGAACCATGGAAATATGTTTTCGTTGTATAACAATATAAAGGCACAACAAAAACTCGTTTAGTTGTATATATTTCAACACAACCACGAAATAATAGAGGATTAAAAGAAAACAATTGCATAAAATTTAGTTCAAAATGACATTGCGATAGAAGAAGTTTCATAGCCAAGATAACAATATATATAATCAATACATTTTGTCTTTACACAAATAAAAAATTGAAAAATCCTTAAAGATTTACAAAAGAAGAATCTAAGTCAAGCTTTATTATATTATTATTTTTCTTTTTGCAAAGTTATTGGAGGAAACAAAGTTTGTTATCATTTTAATGGACCTATAAGAGTATATTCAAATGTGAGTGAAATTTTAAATTGAGTAAAAATAAAAAAAGTTGAACTCTTTATTAAAAAGAAAAATGCATAGACATGTCTTGTTGAAAAATTTATATTATATTGAATTCTTTATATGATTTGCTTATCAATGTTAAATCTTCTTTAAAAAAATACATCAAATTTAAAATCTTCTTTAAAAAAATACATCAAATGATAATTATTAATTATGTATATGATCATAATACTGTGATATAAAAGTTATTATTATCTCTTAAGAGAAAAACTGTCATGCATTAATTGTTAGATAAGCTAAATAAATGTCATAAAAACAATAATATAATCATTCACTTATTCTATTGTAGCATTGTATATTTGTTGTCAATATATGAAGTTAAGTAGTTATTAAGCTAGTCCTTCCTGAAGTTCTCTGATTAACAATTTTTTTTTCCTGAAGGACAATTTTCTTTAATCGATCAGGTAATGTTACTATATGAATTGACATTGGTTATTGAATATGAAAATAAAAGTGGCACAACATTCATCAAGATAAGGATTTTCTTAATCACATACAGTAGCATGTAAGTCATGACTAATGTAGTATATATTGGTTTTAGTTTAATTAGTGGTTTTAAGTTAAAGTTACATAATTGTATTAAATATTTGGAGCAATATTTATTTTTATTTGTAGAAATGATATATAATTCAAACATAATTATAAGAAGTAATTTTTCTTTTAAAGAAGCATTATAAATAACATTAGATAATAATATAAATATATGCATATATTTTTTATTTATTACAAACACCCATGTATCTTAGTATGTAGGTGCTTATGGACTAGCTATATCAAATTCTCATATATGTTAAAAGTGAAAACAATATAGACATGTGATTGATCACTACATAATATCTTTGGTTTGGACTTGAATAATAAGGAAAATCTGGTTGGAGGTAGGAATAGCAAATGAACCTATCTATGTGGATATTACTCGAATTCGTCCTAATTTTTGTGGGAAACTTTCGCATTGGTTGGATATATGTATGAGTATGTGTAATATTTGATTTTTTAATTTAAGTATGGGGATGAGGATGTACATACTCGCCTCATCCCCACTTTCGTACCTTGCTCAATATTTATTTCTTTTTTAAATTATTGAAACACATTTAGCTTATTAAGTAATTTTAAAAATTTATATTAATTTTTTTTAGTTCTTAGTTTTGTAATTTCTTTTTATAGTATATATTTGATAATTATTTTACTTTTTTATAATTATTTTACTTTTATTTAGTTGTTATTTGATGATACTTTAATTTGAAATTTATATAGTTATAATTTTTTATTAATATTTATTATTAAGAAAAAAAAAATATATATTTGATTCATTTATAATATTCAGTTTTCTTTGTTATGATTTTTATTTTTTTATAAAATAATTATTTAATCAATATTTAAAATAACAAAAGATGAATACAATTACTTGGTGAGAATAACTCATATGCGGTAGGAATGGAAATGAAACACATTTTTTATATCCGTTAAATATGATAAGAGAGATGGGAATGAACTTTTGTTATAAAGATAAAAGATGAAAAAATAAACTCTCTCGTTGCCATTTCTCTTCCTAATTGGAGGAGTATATGGATAAGAATACTGTAGAATAGAATAATGATAGACAGACCTCTCATTTTTCCGTAAACACCAAGCCACACTGCCACGGGGAAATTGTAATTTTAATTTTTTTAAATTACCTTTCAGGTGGCAATAGTAACGAGGGAAGTAAATTTGAGTGAGTGAAAGTGAGAAACTTTGTGTGAAAACCGAAATCTCTCTTTCACCTTCTTTTGCTCTCGCCTGGCTATAGGAGAAACACAAAACACAACGTTTGATATACGCTTAGGTGCAAGATTTAATATTTAATCCAATATAAAATTTAAAATTCAAACCACTTTTTTTCTAACCAGATAAATACTAAGGACAAAGATAGAATTAATAATTAAAACAGGGAAGAGGGAATTCACTTATATTAATAAAAAATAATAAATAAAAATTGAATTATTATATTTAATCCAATATAAAAGAGTTTAAATATGATAGAGAAACAAACCCACTTATAATGTCTTCCTTTTCAGACGAAGAAAAGAAAAAAAAAAGAGCCACAAGGAAAGTTGAAAAAATAAAAAAAAATTAAAATTAAAATCACAAAAGACGAGATGAAAAACTGAAAAAAAAAACTTTTTTTGTTAAATACATAACATTTACAAAAAAAGTTCATGTATAAAAAATAATAATTTATAATATTATTTTAAATTAATTTTTAAATATTATTATTAATTATAAATTATTATTATAATATATATATAATTAAAATAAATATATTAATATTTTATAATTAATTATATTATACATAATCTATTACATATAACCGATTATGTATACATAATATAATAAATTAGATTATAATATAATTTATTTTATTAATATTATATAATAATGTAAAATTATTTTAAATTAAAATTTATTTATAAAATAATAATAATATAAATAAAATTATATAATAATATTATTAAATAAAATATTTAATATTTATTAAAAAATATATTTTTATATATTAAAAATTTATATTGATTTAAATTTTTAAATTTAATTTATATTTTAAAAATATTTTTATAAATTATTTCAAATATATTAATTTTAATTAAAATTATTTTATTACATCAATCAAATCATACACAAACTTCCTCTTCACTTTCTATTATCTTTTCCTTAAAACAAACAATCTTACTTTTTCTTTAAATCTCTTCTTTTCCACTTCTTCATTTCTTTCCTCTGACAGGAACAGAGCCTTAAACTCCACAAAAAAAACAGTGTAAAGTGTATTCAATTTATTTTCTTTCTTGCTAATTCTCTCACCAAGTGTTCAAAAGTTATCTCCACTAATACTAGTACAATATATGATATGATAATAAAAAACTAACATTTTTTAGTTATTTAAAATCTATTTATATATATATATATATATATATATATTTATATATATATTCTAACTATTTACACACCTCTGTGCAACATATTCACTTATTGGATTCACCTTTATGGAAAGAATCCTCAAAAACATGTTTACTTTACATACAATGTTAGCATAACACATTATGATTGTTGAATAAATTTATTCCAATGTCACTCTAAATTCAACATCCAAAATTACTCAACAAATTATTTTCTTTAGAATACTATGCTTCGACCTCATTTTCACTTAACAAATTGGGTTTCACTCAATGAATTTATATTCTTCCTCTTCATGCTCTAATTTCTACTTTTTTTTCCTGCAAAATTCTAAAACAAATAGAATTAATGCATCATAGTGATTTTTACTTACAATATACACCATTAAAGTTGTAGTAGGACTTCCAAATTGAAAGAATTTAATTAAAATTTCGTCTAAAAGAACCAATTAACAAATAGAATAAGCTCTTAACACTATCAAAATTGTTTGACTAAATAATTTAATTATAACTTATTCAACGACAAGTTTAACATTAATTTCGTAGAGAAAAAAGAGTTTTTCATAGAACAACTTATGTCATAATTTGATCCGTATATTAAAACAAATATATTAGTAACTTTGAATTTAAAAACTCAAATTGCATAGAAAGAAAGGCTAAAGTTTTTTAGCAATGTAGTCAAAATCGAGATTTTACTCGTAAGATCGTAAGATAGTACGATTTTTAGTTCAATTTCATGTTAGAATATACTTATAATCGTAATACAGTGTAATCGGTGAAATCGTAGAGTAAAATCGGAAAAAATGTAGAATTGTAAATTTTAAAGTTTTTACAAATGCAGGTGATGGATGTGTTTTAATTTCATTTTAATTTCATTTTATTTTTTTAATGGATTTTAATTTCTTTAACATTGAGTATTGTTTCTACTTCTTTCAATGGTTTTTAAATGGTTAACGTTGAACACTGTTCCCACTGATTTAGGAGGTGAACAGTTTTTAATTTTTTAAAGGTTTTTAATATTTTTTAATGTTTAGTAATATTGTTCCCATTAATTTAGAAGCTGAACAGTTTTTTTTAAAGATTATTTTAATATTTAATTCAAAAGATTGTTTTCACTTTTTTAGATATTAAACAATTTTAAAACTTTTTAAGTCTAATAAAAAATTAAAAATTAAAATCCTTCCTTTTTTAAAAATAAAATTAAAACTCATTTTTTTTTCATAATTTTGCTGTGGACATCCAGTTTATTAATAAGTTAGATGTCATTTTAATAAAATTTATAAAAAATAAAATCTATTATCCGAGTTATAATTTCATAATTTACGATTTTGTAAACCCTTTACTATCTTAAATAAAATCTCGATTTTAATTATATTGATATTTAGTGTTAAGAAAGCTGCAATTTTTTTTTTTCAAATTTACTGTAAATGGGTAATCATGTACATTTGCAGTAATAAGCCACAATAAAGGGTTAAATTAAAAAAGCAGCAAGGGAGCGGTGAAAAAGGTAAAAACAGAGCGTGCAATAGACGTCAACGAGAGAGGGAGGGAAGAAGAGAATGGAAAAGAAGCGGAAGAGGAAGCAGCAGGTGCAGCGCGCTGAAGATCGAAAGCCGAAACCGGTTCGTGCCGGTTCAACCGGAACCGTCAATGTGAAAGATCCATTCCCATCCCACGCTCGACCCACCCCGCAAGAATGCGAAGCCGTACGAGACACTCTCTTAGCCCTACACGGCATTCCCCCGGAACTCGCCAAGTACCGGAAACTCCAACCACTCAATCACGCGGTCCAACCGGAGCCACCCGAGCCCGTTCTCGACGGTTTGGTCCGAACTGTCCTCTCGCAGAACACCACTGAGGTCAATTCCCAAAAGGCCTTTGCTTCTCTCAAATCCTCCTTCCCCACTTGGGAACATGTACGTAGCTAGTGTACTCGTTTGTAATCACTCGCTTTAGTCTTGTTTTTTGCTGTTGGGTTTGAACGGTGCCATTTTCTGTGTTGAAGGTTTTCGGTGCCGAGTCCAAGGACGTGGAGAATGCCATTCGATGCGGTGGTCTTGCCCCGACTAAGGCTTCCTGCATTAAGAACGTGCTGCGTTGTTTGCGCGAGAGAAGAGGTCAATTGTGTTTGGAGTATTTGCGTGATTTGTCTGTCGATGAAGTTAAGGCGGAGCTGTCCCTTTTCAAAGGAATTGGTCCCAAAACAGTATTCTTCTTTTTCTTTAGCAGTTCTACTTGCCTCTTCATTTTCAGTTATACACCTAATATTCAAGCATTAAAAATCTCCACTTTGTCGTTCTGTTAAAATTATCTGGTTTCATGGTACTTATGTTGGCTGTTTTGGTTTGTTTATCATATGCCATTTTAGTCATCTGTAACTTATGTCATTGTCATTTGTTAGGACATGGGAATTATAATTGCTTTTGATAGCATCCCTAGAAAATATATGTGACTTTATGCTGTATTAGATTTTTGTAGAACAAGCCACCTTGCCACAGCGTACAATATTTCATGCCTGGCAGTATGGAAATCTTTATTGTGATACTTCTTAAATTGCAGTTTTCCCTTTTCAATATACGACGTATTTTGAAAATTTTGAGTATCTGAATGTTTTCCTTCAATTATTTTAAAAAAATCGTCAAACGGGGCTGCCTTGAAACCTTGTGAAAAGTGAGATACTTACGTTTTAATTTGATAAAAATGTTGAATTCTTTTCCTCACTGTCAGTTTTCTGCTCTTGATCTATTTTCGGTTTTATGCTTATTTCAGTTCTTTGTTTGTTTGTTTGCCATGATATCCACAATTTTCAATTGATCTGAACATATCTATACTATACATTTTATCTGCAAAAGAAGTGGCAACCGTGAGAAAATTATTAACATCCATTGTAGTGGTTTGCTTAATCAATGATGTCGATTTTCTATCTTTCGACTTATTTAAGAGTCTCGGTCTAGTGGAGCTCAAGTATGCGAATGTCACAGAAAAATCTTTTTCACGTGCATGCACGTGTGACCATGTTTTTGCAACAATAGGTAGTATATGAATTCTAGAGCAGAGATAACACGGACAGTATAGAGAGATAATACAGGGCGGTTTCGGTATAGAGAACTAGAGAAGGCAATTGGTCCTACTACAGGCCACTCAACGCACTGAATTCAACTGCTTTGAGGTATCGGATAAGCTCAACAAGCTTGATTTGGACGTTATGTGATTGCTACTAGTGGTCAGCACAATAGCTTGTAGGTTTCGCACTGAATTGCCTCTTACAGTGCCTGTCTTTGCCCATTGGGGTAAAATAATAAGCTTTTCTGTCACACCGTATTTCTTATTTGGTTGAAATATGAAATAATTTCCCCCTTATTCGGACACTGTTTTCTTTAATCTGTTTTAATCCTCTAGTTGAAATGAGGGAAGGCTTTCCCTGTTTCCCATTCTTTTTGAGACATCGTGGTATCTAGGCATTCAGATTTTTTTGTAAGTGCGCAGGCTGCTTTCTACTTGCAGCAGATTAAGTATGGTTTGTGTTATTCGTTGGATAATATATTGTGTTGATAAACACATTGATGTTGATTGTATTTTATTGCATCCTCGCTCATTAAGTAAAAAACATTTAGAAATCTGTAAACTAAATTGAACACAAATTTATTTGCCTTTCCCCCTTTGTGTTGGTTTCTCTGAACTGAGGAATTGATTGTAGGTGGCGTGTGTGTTAATGTTCAATCTTCAGCAAGATGATTTTCCAGTGGACACTCACGTAAGCATGATTTCGTCTTTTACTGTATACTCATATTTATAACACTTGATTCAGTTGAATATTTATGCAGATATTTGAGATTGCAAAAACCATGGGTTGGGTACCAGCTGTTGCAGACAGAAATAAGTCGTATCTTCATCTAAACCAAAGGATACCAAATGAACTTAAGTTTGACCTAAATTGCCTTATGTTTACGCACGGAAAACTTTGCCGCAAATGCTCCAGTAAAAAGGGTAACCAGCAAGGAAAGAAAGGTGACGATAAGTCCTGTCCTTTACTGAATTATTGTAAAGACTCAGATTGAAGTTTGAATTGGGCAATCAAATTATTTTGTAACTATATAGAATACTAGTAGCTTAGACTTAGGCTGTTAGGCAGAGGAACAATTTTAATATTACATGAAAGAATGGCCAACAATTATGAGGTAGTGCATGATGTACATGCAGGGATTAGATTGTCTAATGCTTTTCCATTTTTAATTTTGTGAAGGGGTCTTGCTGGTAAATAGAACATTCTGTGTATCTCTCCCTTCATGGACATTAAACATGCAGGGCTTACTTAGTGAGTTGCGAGTAAGAGCATGTCTATGTAGTGCCACATCACTCATTCATAAGAAATCAATACATCATTTTACACTTTCAAGAAATAGCTTTTTATGATGAAGAAATAGTTCCTTGTGCAAGGAACCTCTTTTTAAGGAGAAGAACTCAAAGTGCCACATAAACCTCTTTCAACGTGTCTTTTTTAGGAAACCAATTCTTTATATCTGGAATTAGAGTTGGTCCAGGATGGTCCTATTCCAACCAGTTAATTTATGCTATTAATATTGGTATTATATAATATTAAAATAATCTACGTTCTACCCTCATCCCCAATGACATCTATAATTCTTTTTTGTGTTGTTTTGTTTTGTTTTCGTTATACTATAACTGATTTATAAAGTATATTTATTTGATTTTTAGAAATAAAAATTTAGTGGTTGAGAAGTAGATGGATCTTAATTATATGGTTGTATTACACTGTATGTAAATATTTTTCCTGGTTTGAGTTTTTAGCTGTCTGGGTCTATAGATTTTTATTTTTCATTTGAATATGTCTAAGTTTGTATTTTTAATTATATTTGTTTGTGATCTAAAGTCTATATATTTTTGAGTTTAAATACGACGAATTATCAATTCGTTTATAGAATAAATTGATAATATTGGATGGTACACTCATGCGACAAGAATAAATAAAATTAAATATAATAAAAGATGTTTTTATCTTGAAGAATGATAGTTAAAAATCTAATACAGTATATGATATGTAGAGCCAAGAGTGATTATTTATAACTCAAATGACATTACATCTCTCTAATTTTAAAATAATTATTTATCTTTTTATATTTTTAATAAAATCACATTCACTTTTTATATCTTTTAAGAAAATATTTACTTTCATCCTATTTTAAATAAATGATACTCATTTTTTATGTTTTTTAATAAAGTGGCGTAAATCTCTTACAAAAAATATTTTTAAATTTTTCTGTTTGCAATTTTTTTTTACATTTTAAATTTTCATATCTATCGTTTCATTTTCTTAAAAATATAAAATAATTGAATGTTTGTTTTAAAAAAATTGAATGCCATTTTATTAAGAGGTGAAACATTTTAAAATTATAGAAGATATAAATATTATTTAATATGACATTAAAATATCTAAGTACAATTTTCCCTATGTATAAATGATCTAAAAGACTAAACTTGGACTATATTACTGACACAATATAAAAAATCAACAACTAACCATTTATTTGTTATAAAAAGGTTATTAAATGTGTAAGTATTCATAAAAAGAAGATATACAGCTGACCTTAGGTGTTAAATTTTGTGAAATATCACTTTTGATAACTTTCAATAAAATAATTATCAATCCGACCATTAATTTTGAAGTTTTACCAAGTCCATAAGATTTACGTCGTTTAAAAATTTTAATTTACATTTCATTACACTACATCACTTTAACACATAATATTACATTTCTATAATTTGATGGCAAGTATTTTTTTTTGTAATCTAGATATAAGTATTTCATTTAAATTTCAAAAGCAGTATAAATTTTCAAATTAATATAAAAATAAAATCCAGAAGGTTGGAAGTAAGAAGGTAAAAAACGTACATACGAGATTTAATAAAAATAAAATAAGAATATCGTATAGAAATTTTAGTGAGAGAAATTTAGTATTATATTTAGATGTGCTGAATGAAAAGTAATTCGAAATAAGTTAATTCTTGTGTATTGTTTAAAAGAATACCTTATAATAAATTTCAGAAAAAGGATATAAAAATGCTTTTTGCAAATATTGGTCAAAATAGATCATATCAGGATAAAATAACAAGGGAATTCAACTTAAAAAATCTTATAATTTTTAATTATAATTTCAAAACTTTTATTGTGATGATAAACTTACTTTGATAATTATAAAACATTACAAATATTTGGAATCAGCTTTTGTCCTCTATGGGCAGAATTTATGCATAATTTTTTTATCCGAACATGTTTTCTCTACTGATTTTTATTTTAATGTCAAAATTATATAACTTTACATATATGCAGTGTAGATGTTGGTGTAATTGTAGACTGCTTTGCTCAGATCCATGTTGACGTGGAGCATTGTCGTGAACAATGCCTACCTCTAGTTATTAATATAACTCCTTGAATTTTACATTAACGTTTTACCTTAATGTACATAAATTACTCAAGAATTTTTTTTATTATTCATTAAATGGTATTTAATAAACAAAAAATATCACTAAAAATAGTTATAAAAAATGTATTTCTTTTATGTAATAGTATTGATAACAGAAGATAATACTATTTATTTATTTGAAGATTTTTTTATTAAATAACTCTTTTAAAGTTATATATATATAGCATGGTGTCTACTGTATATACATGTTTCTACTGTATTTGGACAGAAATGGAACAAGGGATACGGAAATACAAAAAATGAAGCATTCAACAGATCTTACCCAGTCCTCTTTTGTTCACCGCGACAGCATACCATAATCCACTACTCTTCTTTCCCTTTTGTTTCAAACCAAAGTCCTCAAAATCCCATGTTTCCTCCTCGCCATTACACAAAATGCCTTCTTCTTCTCTTCCTCCTCGTACTTTCGGACTTCTCCATATCCCAATCGCAATCCCCTTGGACTGCCAAGAAAAAACGTATGAAAGAAAAAGTTCGCAATATGTAAGTAATATCACCTTCCGATTCCGTTGTTTTTTTCACATTTCAATTTTACCTATTCATCTCTTTCTCGGCAATGTTTAGCTCATGCGTCTAAGTTTCGAGTTAGGTATGGGGAAAACACATTATGAATAATGAGCCTTAAGTTTTCCTAGCTAAATCCTGAGTGTATTGAACCTATTGATTGTTTTATGTATTCTGCAACTTCGATCCTCTTGAATTATACTAATAATAGTGGGTTTTACAGAGGAGGCAACGAAGGTAGTAGGAATTGCTATAAGTAATCTTTGAAGTAGGCTGAGTAATATTTTCTTCCCTGGTGTTTGGCAACAAATGCTTATTAATGTTGTTGGTTTATGGAACTTTTGTTTGTAGGTTTTACCACGCATATGACAACTATATGACTTATGCATTTCCGGTCAGTTAATGTTGCTATATGTCATTTTTTTTATATTGACCTACAATAGTGTGCAATGTTATGATTGTCATATTCTTGCAGCATGATGAGCTTAAACCTCTCTCTAAAACTTTCACCAACTCCCTAAGTGAGTTGGGAAATTTGAAGGTAATGACATATCTATTTAAGAACAGAAGAAGAAAATCAGTCAGAAAACTGTGGAAATAACTGTTTACTACTGCAGCTTGAACACTTGCCTCAAGACTATAATGGCTCTGCCCTTACACTTATTGAGTCGCTGTCTAGGTATATGGATCCAACTACTACATGAGTTGTTAGTTTATGTAATTCTATTTTTATTCAATTTGTCCTGTTTATGATGAATTTATGTTGTCTATCTTGTTGAAGTGGAAACTGATATATACTGTCTTTTTTTTTTCTTTAGCCTTGTTATTATGGGAAATAGCACTGAATTTGAGAGGGCAGTGCTTTGGCTTTCAGAAAATCTGACGTTCGATGTTGATGCTCGTATAAATCTTTTTGAGGTAAATATTTCAATTTGGTTGAAATTCTTGAGTCTAGAGTTTTGTGTGATATGGTATTAGTTTGTTCAAGATTTGAAAAGGTGATTGCTTTAATTTTCTTCTGAATGATATTGAAAAATATTTATTTTAAGCACTTCACTTCTAGAGCACTATAATGTGTTTTCCTTATCACTTGATTGTAATCATTCAGTGCAACATAAGAGTTCTTGGAGGACTTGTCTCTGCTCATTTACTTGCATCTGATTCTTCAAAGAAGTTGTTTCAAGGGGCTTACAACAATCAGCTGCTAGTTCTGGCTGAAGATTTAGGGAAACGCCTTCTACCAGCATTTAATACGCCTACTGGATTGCCGTATGCATGGATTAACTTAAAGGTACTAGCACTACGTAGAGCATTCAAAGTCCATCATTCTGTATCTTTTATTTAGAGGGCAAGGCATCAACTTACAAGTTATTTTCATTTTATTTGGTTTGTAAACATTTTTGAATTTTTGAAAATAAGTATGGTAATATTAATCCTGTAAAAAAGTCAAAAGTTCTTATTGCATTATTAATATTGAATAAATAAATTACATTTCCGTGTCTCTGTCTGTCACATTTCCAGCTTGTTTTCTGCTATCCTCTGCAGCTGCTGTCACTAGATATTGTCCATCCCAATGTCAAGTCAACAAGCTGACCCATCATTGGATTAAAAATTAGCCACTTTGAGGGGGATTATGAATTTTTAGGTTAGTCAGCCTGCATTTCACCCCTCTCCATTGACCTCTACCAGTGTTCTTGCATGAAACTGTGTACCAGTCCACCTTTTCAGTAATTCGTCCCTCCACAGATCATCTTGTCTTCTGTATTCAGTTCTACCACAACCCATTTCATTTTGGTTCCACCACTCGAACAGGCAGCTTGACCTTGTCTCTGCTGTGTGTGGTGGCCATCTTTGGCTCTGTTTCTGTCCATTTGTTCCTGGTGCTGTGTGCGTTAGTATGTTCGATCAGTATTTGTTTGTCTTCCCATCTCTTTGGCTCTGTTTTGTCTTTCTGTTTATATTTCTGTATGAATTGGCATATTGTGTTTGTGCATATACTTGAACCATGTTGCTTCAAATATTTAGGCATCGAAAATTTATAAATTGTAGTCTGTTGCATTTTCTTTAAACTTTCTTTGTACTCTTTTAGAAAGATATATAACTCCACACCAATGCAAAATATTCTGTGCACAGTATGGAGTAATGGAGAATGAGACTACAGAAACAAGCACTTCAGGGTGTGGTGAGAGGTCTAGCTTAGTGTTTTAAGAGTAGGGTATTGTAAAATGATTAAGTTGCTTCTAAATTTCCATCTTTGTGAAGGTTCTCTGATTCTTGAAATGGGTGCTTTATCAAAAATGACTGGTGACCCCATATACGAATCAGTAGCTTTACGAGCTCTTCGCAAGCTATGGAGTATGCAGAGCTCATTAAAATTATTTGGAACCACACTGGACGTGGCAACAGGGCAATGGATTGAATATTCTTCAGGAATTGGAGCTGGTAGGTTAACTCTGACCCTGAAGCAGAACTGGGATATTCTCAATAGTTCAATTCATTGGACAATTCAGCATATAATCTACATATTTATTGTCTGTTGAAAGTATTTGATAATTTTAGTTATTTTTCAAATGCTAATGACCGGCCTTGATATTTCTTTTGTTGGATTTTATTTCCCTTGATTATTCTAGGTGTTGATTCCTTCTACGAGTATCTACTCAAAGCCCATATCCTTTTTGGGAAGGAGGACTTTTGGAAAATGTTTCACTCTGCTTATATTGCTGTGCAGAAATATTTCAGACACGGTTCTTGGTATCATATTTACTAAGAAAATCTTTGCTTTTTGTTTATGCTGTCTAAAACAGTACTTGAAAGATACAGTACAGGGGAGAATGTGATCAACAGTTGTAACCTGGGCTGGTTGGCCTAATGCAGGTACCATGAAGCTGATATGAGGACTGGAAGAGCAACTTATTGGCAGCTTACAAGCCTTCAAGCATTTTGGCCTGGCCTACAGGCTAGTAGCTGGACTTCGAATTTTACTCACTTAAAAATTAGGTTTGATATCTTTCTGAGTTTGTAATTGCATGACTTATGGAAAGCAGGTTCTTATTGGGGATGTTCTTGCTGCTAATTCATCTCACCGTGAGTTCTTCCATGTGTGGAAGAGATATGGAGTGCTACCGGAGAGGTATTTTCTGATTTTGCTAGTTTCGTTATAGCATTAATCTGTGTGTATTTTGCCATCAATCTGTCATCAGGTTTTTGTTCTTACAGTATATATAATATATGTATCACATTGAATCATAAATCCGTGTAAAAGGTATTTGCTGGACCACCAGATGATTCATCCTACTGAAAAATATTATCCCTTACGTCCTGAATTGGCTGAGTCAACATTCTACTTATATCAAGCTACTAAAGGTCTGATAGTTCTTCCATCTTTTTATTTTAAGTTTGTTGATATTGAGGATTAGGTTGGACTGCTTCTAAAATAGTGTGCTCTTAAAAAGATTGGTGCAGAAAGGGTCTCAGACTCCAAATTTAACAGGATAGCTATAGCAAATAGCAACATTTTAGTCAAATAATCTGGCAGCTAGGCTTGTTCATGTTGTAATACATTAGTATTTGACCTAGAATTTTGGTATAAAAATGAGTATTATCTTGGTATTTTCTATCAACACAACATCATAACAATATCACAATATCACAATTATTAAAGTTTATTAAATATATCTTTTAAATTTAATCTCTATAACATCAATAAAGAGAATCGTCCCTGACCAAGGGTGATATAATCAACCTTTGTTAATTTCAGATCCATGGTACATTGAAGTCGGTGAATCAATAGTCAATTCCCTTAATTTATACACCAAAGTTGAAGGTGGGTTTGCAAGCATTAAGGATGTGACAACTATGCAGTTGGAAGATCATCAGCATAGTTTTTTTCTTGCTGAAACGTGAGACCTTATTTTCTTTCCTCTTGTATAATGCAAAAGTTAAAAATTATAAAACAAAAGATGAGCAAATGGGAATTTTTCTCAAATAATTATTGTGTTTGAGGTTTTCTGATTAACGATCCTGTGTTTTCTTCAGGTGCAAATATTTATATCTTCTATTTGACGATTCATTTGTACATGAGAATAATTACGTATTTACTACTGAAGGTCATCCTCTTCCAGTACTCAGCAATTGGCATGAAGAGCTTCCAGAAGCTTATGTTCCAACTAATTGGACTTTTGTGAAGGTATTTTTGCAATTTACTGTAGTGCTTGTAGATTTTGCTTACATAGATAAATAAAAAAGTGTGTATAAATCTCCTAAAGTCTTTCCTCATTTGCAAAAGGCCTCCTTGAACCTTTAGAGTCGTCCCAATTAGTCCCTAAACTATAACAATTACATCATTAGACCCTTCTATCCACCTGCTGTTGGGTACTCTAACTGAAGAGTAATTCGGTAAAATTTTACCCTCCATCCTGATCAATTATGAATCTATCCTTTAAAATATACTTCTATCTAATTTTTAAGCTTCCTAATGTAAAACAAGGAAAAAAGCTTAGACAAAAGAACAAAACTTGGATGCAATTATGTGAGTGCTTTTTGTGCCCTCCTATCAGAATTGAAGTTTTATCTTAACTTTTCTTGAATTTAAGGCAAACGTTTTGTTATATCTCATGCCCGCTGTACTCTTCTGTATAATTAATTTACTTGCAGTTAGAGTTAGTTGGAGTCTCTTTAGATTCTCCATAAACATTTCTAAAAGAAGATTAATAAGTAAAAAATGAAATGAACTTTTTCATAATGTAAAATTAGCTTGTGCATAAAATTAAAACATCACCTTTTAGAGAAGCTAGCATGAAAACTTCTACAAATTAGTTTTTACTTAAGTTAATTTCAACTAATGGATTTCAATTCATTTTTTCCTTTAAAAGTACTTATAGAGAAATTTATCCACTCAAAGCCTTGATTAGTTCTAGTTCTATTTGTTGATCGTATGTATAGATAGCCTGTACAACAACATCTCTAAATGCCTGCTTTTAGTTTTGATTGATAAATCTAGGGAAGAGATTAACTCTAAACTTGAGTTTTGGTGATAAACATTGAAATCAGAGAATTTTTGCTTGAGTAGGAGTAAGATGGAATATATGCGTTACTATTTTAACTAGAAACAAGAGGTTGTTTGGGAAGATGTCATACGACAGGTATAAGTTTAAGTTCATAGGTTTAGTATCAATAAATGAGATTGGAAAATTAGTGAAGACATCACATAGGATACAAGGTGGGTGGTTGACACAGAAAAATACTGGGATTTATTTGCGACTACATAGTACATATCAAACTCAATGGTAATTTTTGTAGTACTGTTAATGTGACCTGCTATCTCCCTGGTAGTCAATGTTGAGCTTTAAAAAGTGGGAATAGTAGGAATGAGCATGTTAAGATAGATATGTGGTTGGTTGCACAAGAAGGGACATGATGCAGAATGATTGTATACAAGGAGATATTGGATAACATCTGATGAGAAATCACAAAAAATTGTTAAAGGAGGTTTTAACGAGCGAAGATTAGTGGAAGCATCAATGAGAGTAGACTGCTTGGATTTATGAAAAATGGTTAGAAGGAGATTAATGGGGACCACTCATTAGGATTACTGTATCTATTTAAATCTTAAATTATTTCAGTATTTGTTTCTTTATCATAGAATCCCTGATTTAACATCCTTAGCATTATTATTTTTAATGAAGAAATTTTTCGATTATGATTCAATTAATTAAATATCCTTTTATTCTTTTATTTTATTAATTGGGATATTTGTTTGATATGGTCCTACTAATTATGGATCTCTTTATTTTTTTTATCAATTAGGATAATCGTTAGCTATTATCTTATGAATTTGGGATATCTTCGTAGTCTGTTTAAAAAGCAGATCCGATTGGAATATTATCATGCATGATAAATTTTCAGAAACACTCGTGTTAGTCTAGTAGGAATGCTATGAAGGATGATTCTGCCTCTTGGTTTCGGCATCGGTTGGAAGAAGGATTCTTCTATGTGTAGACATGTGACTTGATCCAACACAAAAGTTCTAAATCATTTTCTTTTTCTATGTGAAGGTTTTTCTTTTCCTCAACACTTTCTCTCATACCGAAAAATATTCATATTGAAAGCGCAGATTCACATATACATATGGGATGTGGATGCCCAAGATACAACTTTTCATAACTAGATAAGTGGTGTAATTCAGTGATTCTGATACCATGTTAGATTTCAACCTAAAACTAGTTGGTAATAGGTGAAGTTGTCTATCGATATATAAATTATATTCAAATAATTTTCTTTTTCATTGTGGGATTTTTTTTCTTCAAAATGACTCGAATGACATCGTGTGATCCATATAACATTGTTGGTCTCATCTAATGCATAAAATTTTTGTTATTATTGAACTCTTCGTTAGAAACTTCATGGCAGGTGGATGAAAGCATTCATTAGTGTAATTGTTGTAGTTTAGGACTAATTAAAACAATTTTAGAGCTCTTGATGGCACTTTGCAAATAGGTCAAAGTTGATGACCTTTATATACAATTTTCCCTAAAACGACACATTTTTTATTTGTTTCTTCCATTTCATTTGCACATGATATTGAAAAAAAATTCTTAGAATCTTCTTAGCTGGACTAAAAAAATAGAATATAGTCGTATTTTTATTGGTTTTTGTTTTCTTGGAAAAGAAAACAACACTTTCAACAAGTTTTGTGGTCCTCACCTACACAAAACACCTAAAAAATGGATATTTATCTTACTGTGCAGAGACAACCTAGAGTGAGTCGAATCAGCGCAATGTCTCTGCAAGTGTGTCCTGCTTTAAATTTAAAGTCAGGTCAACATATTGAGAGTGCTTGCCACATCCCCGATGCTCGTAGTGACTTCAGGTGTTTGACTGATGAAGATTGTGGAGTCGATGCCACTACATGCAGACGAAGATCATGTAGCATGGCTGGTTATTGTGGATTATGGCTCATCATTTGATACCATGTTTACAGGAATTGTTTTAGGATCAGAAAGGATAAGTGAAAATTTCATTATACAAAAAATAAATGCAATGGTAGGCCATCTTTGTCGACCATTAATTAGCACCCGTCTAATGTCACAGGATTAGAGTAAATTGCTAGGTAAACATTTGAGCAGTTTTGTTTAGAAGGGTATTAGCTTTTATTCCGAGGCATGCTTTGGCAGAAGTAAAAATGGGAGAAACATGAGTTCATTGTATTTTGCCATTAACCTGCCTTAATATGATACAATGAAAAATTGTATTTACTTCCTCATGCTGCTTTTATCCTTTCCATTTTAGACCTACCAAGTTTATCTTGGAAAAAAGAAAGAGTAATAGAAACTTGAGATAAAACAAATTATACTGATGTCTAATTATTCAAAGGTAATATTTTTTCAGTAATAGTTTATCTAAATTAAACTCTATTAGATAAGGACACACTGATGTTTAAAGTAATATTTTCCTCTTAATACGAGAATAAAATTAATAAGTCTAACTTGTCTCTACTAGAGATCAACATTGTGGCCTGGGCTTTCGAAAGTCAAGGGAGTAAATATAATCAAAACAACAATATATGTAATTTTTTTACCTTGTCTTTATCACAAGAAAAATAATCACTAACACTTGTTGTGTTGGTGGAGATATAAAATGACACAAATGTAGCTAATTATGACATATAAAAAGGATATACAAATCTAAACATATCTAAGAAGCTTTCAAAATTGTAAAAGATGAATAAGAAGAGAAATTACTTGTTATAATATCATGTTCTACTATCAACAAATATATAAAAGATTTACATATAAATAGTGGTTCTACAAATTATGTTATTTAGAATAGAGAACTTTTTAAAGATTTCAACAAATTTGATAACTTTAAAGTAAGAATTGAGAATATAGAATAAATTATTGTAAAAGGTATAAGAATAATTGCAACTAAAATTTATTCAGGTGTCAAATTAATTTTTGATATTTTATATGTTTATGAGATTAATCAAAATTTGTTAAATCTTGTTGAACTGTTAGAAAAAGATTGAATATGTCTTCTGAAAACAAAGTTATATATAAAAGTATTCAAAGTTTATATCAAAGTGAAAAGTTTTGTTTTAGATTTGATGATAAAGAATTTGATTACAAATGAAAAGACATAAAAGAAGGATTAAAATAAAAGGAGTATTCATATTGTCTAAAAAAAATTGATTTCTTAGACAAGAAAATAGATAAAGAGTCATTCATAATAAAGAAAGAAGAAGAGTTTGATAAAAGAAGAAATACCATGAAAAATGTCAAATGTGAAAATGAGATCTCATGCAAGAAAAAGAAAAAGAAAAATAAGAATTATATTTAAAGAAAGAGGATATGAAATATTAAAAAGGAGAATCAAATTTAAAATTTAAATAAATAAACAAATATTAAGAAAAGAAATAAAGTCTAGAATATTTGCTTAATATCTTTTATTTAAATTAACTTTATGAAAATCTTTTTATTTTTTGTTATAGAATATCTTTTACATTAAGATAAAAATATATACTTAATTATTATTTAGATTTGGGGTGTTAAGAATATTTGATATTTTATTATGTTTTTACTTTATACATATTAGTGGAAAAGAAACACTTTTTATTCCTAAATTTCGTAAAAAAATTGTTTAAGAATAATGGTTACATACAAAAATGTATACTTACACTATTGTAATGTTTAAATTTAGTTACTTTCAGTAATTGAATAATTTTTTTATTTTAAAATATAACTAAGGATAAAATAAGAATATAAAATATATATAGAAAAAGGGAAAATCTCTTTATTGTTATAGATTTAATTTTATTTTAAAATATAACTGAGAGTAAAATAGAAATATGAAACGTGAAATGTGGACACAAAAATAAGAATCTCCACCATATATTATTATAGATTTTTATTTTAAAATATAAATAGGAATATGAAATGTGTAAATCAAAAGTGAGAATCACCTTTATATATTGTTGTAGATTTATTTTTAATTTAAAATATAATTAAGAGTAAAATAAAAATATGAAATATGGATACAAAAAATGAGAATCATCACCGTAAATTGTTATAGATGCTGTAGATTTATTTTTATTTTAAAATATAACTAAGGATAAAATATGAAATATGTACACGAAGAGTGAGAATTCCTATTATACATTATTGTAGATTTTTTATTTTAGAAAATAACTAAGAGTAAAATAGAAATATGACATGTGAACACCAAAAGTAAAAATCCTTATTATATATTGCTATAGATATAAATTGTTATTATAAATGAGGGTAAAATAAAAATATGAAATGTATACATAAAAAGTGAAAATTCTCATTATATATTCTTGGAGATTGATTTTTATATTAAAATATAAATAAGGGTAAAATAGAAATATAAAATGTGGCCACTAAAATTGAAAATCTTCATTATATATTGTTCTATATGAGAATTTCCATTGTTGTAGAATTATTTTTCTTTTAAAATATAACTAAAGATAAAATAAGAGTATAAATTCGGATATCAAAAATCAGAATCTAATTATATATTATTATAGATATTTTTTTATTTTAAAATATAATTAAAAATAAAATATGAATATAAATTGTGAACTTCAAAAATAAGAATCATCGTTATATATTGATGTACATAATATATAAATAACATAAATCAAAAGTTATTCTATATACAATATGTGTTATATTCTTTAAATTCTAAGTCTCAACTGTTCTTTATAAATAAAACATGTAATTGATCTATATGTTACCTATATTTATAAAAAAAAAACATGTAATGGAGCTTATCTATATGTTACCTATATGACAATAAGGGTTTCTAATTGTCTAAAATTTTAGTGCTATTATTTATGTAAAGAATAGTGTTTAATAAGAAAAATGAAAAAATAATTACTTTTAAGAATTATGCAATAAAACTTTTAAAATTTTGTATGAATTGCTTAAAAATAGTAGATTATAACAAGTTTCACTTAAAGTAAAATGAGAACTTTAATATCTTATTTATGAGAACTAACATTGGAAATATTTTTCTATTATAAATGAAATAGAATGTAATGTATTATTAAATGTGATTCAGTGATTAATGTACACAATATGCCAAACACATTAATTCTAATATAGATGTAATTTATGCATATCGGTGAATTGGGAAGAAAAGAATTAATTTTGAAATTTTGAACACGAGTAAATTTTTCTTATAAGAATAAAACAGGAAAACAATTGTGGAATATTATTCCAACTAATTTTTACATGGGATGTATTCAAACTTCTCGATTTGACTAAGGATACTAATACACATACATTCTCCAGCGTGCTTTTATGTTTATTAGATTCTTGATTAGAGTGGTCATTAACTTATTTTGTTAAGTGTCAAAAATAGAAGACACTAGTTGTTGATAACTTAGGTGTTAGAACATAATGTAGCATGTTATTATTTTTATTAGATTCCTGGTTTGAAAGATTTGGATTTCTTTACATTAATTTACATGAAATATAAAAAGACATGACTTACACGAAATAAGAAATAATAATTAATTTATAACTATAACACGGATTAAAATAAAAAATAATAATTAAATTTAAATTGTAAGTTGCATAAAAGTTGTTAAATAAGAATTCATTAATTTCTAAACATCATACAAGAAAATAAATGGGAAGCAACATATATTAACAATGTTTTATATAGAAATTTTTTACTTGTTTCATCTTCTACAATAAAGACAATAGGAATGTTGTTATTATAGTAATCTTGTGCAATTGTCACTAATAAAGTCGTTTTGTACTTTTATTCTATCAACTTACTTGTATTTTTTTCTTAACAATAAATACATTTAGGAATCCAAACCATTGATCAAGTCTAATTGTATTTATAAATCTCTTTTAAAATTTATCAAAAACTAAAATAATTAGGTTTTGGACTTAATGAAAAATAAGTCATCGAAGTCCCTTCTTATTCAATTTTGACATGTTTAGAACAATCTTTAATTTTTTTTTCAATAGTAAACACATTAGAAAATCCAATTTAAAGTCCAATTGTGTTCATCAAACCTTTTTATAATTTGTGAAAATTCAAAATAATTATGTTTTGGACTTAGTAAAAAGTTTATCATATGAATTACTTCTGATACAATTCTAACACGTATGAGATCACCTTTATTTTTCGCTTTTATTTTTTTTCAACAATAAACACAGTAGGAAATCCAATTGCACCATTGAATAAGTCCAACTATGTTCATAAAACCCTTTTATAATTTGTCAAAAATTGAAATAATTACGTTCTGGACTTACTGAAAATTATGAGTCACTTTTAATGTAATTTTGACATGTATGGAAAAATCTTTAATTCTTGCTTTTAGTTTTTCCCAACAATAAATGTCAGGGAATCCAATTGTACAATTCAATAAGTCCAAATGTGTCCAACTATGTTGATAAAATTCTTTTATAATTTGTGAAAATTCAAAAAATAATTGGACTTAGTGAAAATTTGGTCATATGAATAATTTCTAATGCAATTCTAACATGTTTGTGATAACTTTTAATTTTTTTCTTTTATTTTTTCTAACCCTAAATATATTAAAGAATCCAATAGTATCATTCAATGAGTCCATACAAGGATTTACAGAAATCAATTCCGATCCATCAGACAATATTTGTGGAGTCCATACAAGGACTTGCAAAGATCAATCCCACTTCAAACATACTGACTAGTTATAGATTTTATGTACAACTATAATTTGTTTTACAATTATTGAACAACACCAATATGATAGAGTGAAACTACAATTTGATTTGTTCCAAAAAATTTCTTTTCCACAAAATAATTTTGATGACTTACACAAAATAAGGAGGAGTTGATAAACGAACATTAATGGGTCATTTAATAAAGATTTATTATTTCACAAAAGAGAACACTTGAAATGTTGCATTTGCAAAATTCAATTGATTTCTAATTTCTACTATCTCTATTCCAAGATCTAAGAGTCCAACGACAACCAAGGACTAGACTCATTTTTGAAATTGATATAACTCTCATGCGGTTGTATGTGGAGTTGCGAATAACTGCAACAAATTTTCTTACCACAACAATATGTGACGTCGGAACGAAACATAATTAACAAAAGACATTCTTTTGAAGCATCTGAGTATATGTTTTCAAATTTATTTAGAATAAAACTCATACTTTGACATGTAAATACATACATTCCTTCTACCAACCCAATTATAATTATCAATGTGCATTCAAAAATTCAGTTATTTAAGAAAATTATAGTAATCGATGATCTCCATTCGAAAATTCAGTTATTCATTAACATTCTCCTCAGATTCTTCCTGATATTCAATAACAACAACAAAAGAAAATCCAGTACATAAATATATTGTTTTTATTTTTATTATAGAACCATCATTATAAAAATTAAAACTTTATTAATATCACCTTCAAGTGTTCTTCAATATTTTTATTTATTAATTTTATGATACGTTCTTATTTATGAATCATATCAAAATAATATTTTCTTTTTTTAAAGTTTTATTTTTTTAAGTAATTTATTCTTTTTATATAAAATATAATATATTATATTATTAAATTTTAAATTTTGTAAGAAAATATTTAACTTATATTTTTTACATTTATTATTTTGTAAAAGAGTTATATATTTAAAATATATAAAAAACAAAAAAATAAAAATTAAGCATAGAATTCGGTTTGGGGTAAACCAAATACTAGAAAAGGAAGGTTAAAAACGATTATAAAATTACATGTAAATTTTGGTGAGCAGAGAATTGAAATCTCATTTCTAGTCCAGTGAGGTAAATAAATTATAGATAGGTTTACTTTGTAATATTTTTTAAAATAAAGTAAAAAAAATGTTCAAATTACTGTTTGATGCAAGGATTGGTACGAAACGTACTTTCCCCCACCAAATAATTTATATTGTTTCTCCATTCCATTGGTGACTGCTGATACTGAAAGTAACAGTGTCAGACTGTGTCCTTCTTGTTCTCACCGACTATTGGGATAAGAATGGCAGAGAAACCGATAACATTGCTTACAGCCTTCATCCAGCTGTATGCAATTCATCTTTTCACCTCTACAACTTGGATTTTATCTGGACGCATTCACCCAACTTGGACTATTTTTTCACCCACTACTCTTCAAATCCATCAACAATCAAACCATGACATTGCCTTCACCAAAATTTAGACAAGAGTTTTTCTTATCATATAAATGAGACATCTTATTTAATAAAAAAAACTTTGTGCAACATTACTGGTATCCAAGATACTGCAAGTCCAGTGCCATGTTTTCTCATACCATCGTCTTAATAATTCTCTTGTTATTTGATAAAAATTAATGCATATAATATGTTAAGATTATAAAAAATGTTGTGTCTTTATTCATAGTAGTTGAGAAGATATATATGAAAAAATTGTACACGCTGAAACAGTGTACTTAACTGGCTCCCACTGTGGCAGACACTGACACATAAAACATGAGCTTTTTCTCTCTGGCATTTGGTAGATTAAAATCTCTTAAAAAATAGGCTTATGAAAGCCAAAGATTTGGCATTTTGGTATTTTCAAGTTGCAAGATATGAATTTTTTTACTACCCTTTCGCCTATATAAATGGTAACATGTAGAGTGAACAAATCACTAACAATTGAACTAAAACATTCTAGCATTTGCAGGCACTGTTTCTGCTGCAATGGCATTACGCGAGCTTCTAGTGCTGGGGATATTGCTGTTGGTTTGTCTTGCCAAGGTGCACAAAATTAGCATTACCTTAGTCTTTGAGACATTCAATTCTTCAAATCAAGTTCTTTTTGTTAACGTTTATAAAGATGAGACTGACCATTTTACTTCTTTCTTCTGTTGTTGTTTTTGTCATACACAGGTTTCGTCCGATGTTGACATAGAAAAAGAAGAAAACGAAGAACTTAACTTTCCTGATGACCCTGTATGTTTTATTTTCTTGGCAAAATACTATAGTAAAAACGATTCTTTAATTCTGTGATTTTCATATGTGTGCTTGATGTAACCATATACTATGTTATAACATCCTCACTGAATTCTCTTCAGCTAATAGTAAGAGACGGGAACAGAAGGCTAATGCAAGACATAGGTAAGCATCACAGAAGTAATGTTAGTACACTTTTTCAGGTTAATGTTGGTCCTGTGCTTCCAGTTTTAAGCATGGAGTACCCAACGTATGATAAATAGTTACTAAGTACACAAATTAAAAGGAAAAAGTTGTCTGTTCACTTTAATGATTGAGTGAAACAAAAAAGTGATATGAGTAATTAAACCTTTATTTTGGTGTTTATTCAGATTGTGGAGGATTGTGCAAAACAAGGTGTGGTGCCCATTCGAGGCCAAACGTGTGCCATAGGGCATGCGGCACGTGCTGTGTGAGGTGCAAGTGTGTTCCACCTGGTACTTCTGGTAATAGGGAGCTCTGTGGAACATGTTACACTGATATGACCACCCATGGCAACAAGACTAAGTGCCCTTAGACCTTAGCAAGCCCATACAAGGTTCACTTCACTCCAATATAATTGGTCTACGTTAACGTATCCGAGGTCATCTCACCAACCAACAAAGTTCTAGTTCTAGTTTAGTACAAATATGTGTTCTAGTTTAGTACAAATATGCGTTCTAGTTTAGTACAATACCTTGGCCTTTGTATTTAAGGACATGTGATGTGTTCTTGTTTTTACCTTTCTTATAATGCTATGGTACTGTTTTTTAACCTAGTACTACAAACTTTGCACTTAGATTGCTTTATATATATATATATATATATATGTGTGTGTGTGTGTGTGTGGATCCTTAAAATTTAAAGTGATAGTACCATAAATACAAGGTGTCCATTTAGTGCTTGAATTTGTAAATATAAAAGAACATAAAATAAATTGGGGTGTTGTTTTTTAGTATAATTTTTGTGTACTGATTTGGAATCTCGCTTTCGGGCCCATATGAAACCTTATTTTTAAAGAAAAGCCCGTATGGAAGCATATTTTTAACTAGGATAAAAATAACCGTGGGCTATCTTATTTGATTTAAGTCCGCCCACTTGTTATTGAGCATCCATATTTTGTGTGGAATGTCAAACATTGGGCCTAAAAAAAGCAAATTAGCTCGAAAATTCTACCTTTGAAAGTTAGAAATGGATTTGTTCTCGATTGGATTGATTCCACTCTTTCAGTGTAGTTTTAGATTTTTGTTATTAATATGAATTTTATATATATATATATATGTGTTTAATTTTGTATTATTATGCTAGAATAATTTTATTTTAAAAATTTAGTTTCTTATAATATTGTTTCAACACTTCATTAATTTATTTATTTTTTCGAAATTTAAAAACAAATATAATAAATAATTAAATTGAAATAAGATTATAAGATCAAATACCTAAAGTTATTAGGTTAGTTCGAGTTGGAAAGATTTAATTTAAAATTGATCTGATTACAAGTAAGTGGTTTAAATTAAATTAGTTATATTAGTTCAGATTTGAAAATAAAAAACAATTAAATCGATTTGAATAATCCATTATCACCCCTAAATAAAGTATTTTAATAGTATATTGAATAATGAGATTTATTTAATAAATTGTCGTTGACGTAAAATTTTTTCCTGTTTTATATTCGAAAAGAAAGATTGTATATGGTACATGATATGGAATAGATAAAATATAATATAGTAAAATATATGATGAAATTATGTAAGTTACTTCGATTAAAATTCTATTTGAAAGTTACTAAATCCTAATACAAACATGGTTTTACCTATAACTATATACAATAAAAAAATATTATATATTTTCTAAATCTTGATATAAACTTGACTATTATAATTACTAATTTTGTTATAAATACTTTATTTAAATTTTATCTTTTAATATTTTTACATTAAAAACAAGAGCACATAATTTAAAATTTATTTTTTATAATATTTAATAATTGCTTGTTTTTAAAAAAAATTAAAAAAGTGAAATAATAGAAAAACAATGCTCTTTTATGCAGCATCAACTACTCTTTCTACTCTTTCTATATAGTTAAAGGTTTTCCCTCTCAAATTTTATTCTTTGCATGGGATATATATCACTAAAAGAACCTCTTTGCTATGTATTGTAGTTTCATACTTCCATGAAATAAATAATAAAATAATAATTATTAGTAAAAACCAATAAACACTTAAATGGTGCAATAGCGTTTGGTGTCTCTAAAAGTCACATAAGAGGCCTACTCAGACAAGTGAGCAAGCATCTCTTGGGAAATTCAACAACAATTTGGAAGGGTTCTTCTTCATCTTTTATCTGATAATTTTAAAAATTCCCTGTTGCAGGTTAACAATAGTTGATAATGTACCATTATAATTTAAAACTAAATAAAAAATTTATAATAATTAATATTTTAATTTTTTCACAAAATTATTATTTAATTGCTTATTATTATGTATGATAATCTTACTTACTTTTATAGTTATTTATTTTTATGAAAATTTTTATAATTACTCTAAAAACTACAGTTAGAGACTTTTTGTATTTACACTTGCAAGTGCATTCTAATTAATTTCTAATAATAACTTCCTCCAATGAGAAAAATGGTAATACAAGAGCATGCATTATTTTCTTTAAAAAAATCAATAAAATATATGTGACTTAATGATGTAAAACTTATTCGTGCTAAATATTTGAATAATTTTTTTTTCTTTTTAGTTTTTTCTGTCCCTAACAATATTGTTTCTCGTTAAAACTACATCTAGTCTTCATGAAAAAATAAATACACTGATATTTCACATTAAAAATGTTAAAACCAATTTTTTGTCATTTTGGTGATGCATATAAACCCACTTGTATTCTTTTCAGTAATAATAATAATAATAATAATAATAATAATAATTTTATTTTACCTCTTAGAAAATATTAAACCAAGTTAAATCAGTATGTAAAATCGTCCATAGTACACGACTTGCATAATTTATGGGTATTGCGTACGCGCCTTTAATTTTATAATTTTAAATATTATTTTAATCTTCTCACTTAAAAGTCTTTAAATTAAATGTCACTAAAATAAAAAAATTAATAAAAAATAAATATATAACAAAGTATTTGATAATAAAATACAAAATTAAAACATATTATCATACACTCAATTTTAAAGTCTTTGATAAAAATTTAATCTATTTATACATTTCAATTTTATTTCATTATTTTACTTAGCTTTTTCCATGAATTCGAGAAGAAAAAGGAAGTGATGACGAATGTTTTGAAGGAGAGAGTAAAAAAAAAAAAACAAAAATTTGGAATAGTGTTAGGAGCTGTGTTGAAGTTATAGAGGACATCTAATAAGAGGATTCCAAGATTTGAAATCATACAGACAACCTTGTATTGAGGAGATAGTGGTCTCATTCAACGATTTCATTTTTTGTTGTTATTTATTGGTGGTATTTTTATTGTTTATCTATGTGGTGGATATTATGTGTTTGAGTGTACAAAGGTTAAAATAGTAGTTTTTCATGAAATTTATGTTTTTCAATTTTTTTCTACAATTTTGTATAAATAAGTTGGACACTACAATTTTACTATGGAAAACACTAGTACGTGAACTTATAGATTATATTGTAGAATAAATCAATACATAAGAACACTAGTATGTGAGCTTATAGATTATATTGTAGAATAAATCAATACATAAACCTAGGCAAGTATTTTAACTTTAAGTTAGTAGGTATGATGAAATAAAACTTAAAATTGCTTTGAGTCATAATTGTAAAGTGAAAATGTTTACTAAGGATGCTAATATGAACCATGATAAGGTAGAACAATGTGAAAAACTCTTTAATAAAAACTAATGGTAGTTTTTTTTTAAAATAGTGAAGAGAAAAGAGATAGTGAAGAAAATACCTTAGTTCCTTTGTGATAACATGAAAGATATTAGGAAGCATTCTCACCTTCTCATTTAACACATTTTCAACCCAAACAATAAAAAATTATTTGTTATTTTACATTAAATGTGACATCATTTTATAATAACTAGAAACTTCATATTTTTTAATACATGGAGACAAGTGAGTAAAATAACTAGACAAGATAATGGTTACATCACTCATTAGATAGTAAAATTAAAAGACGGATATTTAATTGAAAAATACAAATATTTGAATACTTAATAATATAAGTGTTCACAAACAAATTGATCTAAAAAGTAACAGCTACTTTTTTTTGGATTAATTTAGATATTTTTCCCATAATCAAACTGTTCAAATCAATTTACAGTTTTGATATTTTGAAATTATCTAATTTAAATTAAATTAAAATTAATTATTTAAATATTATTATATTATTTATTATTTTACTAACCTATCATAAATGTATATGGGAGAATAAATTTTAATATGTGTAATTTTGTTTTTGCATATAAAATTTACACCAAAAGTAATACGGAATATTTAAAAAAAATAAAGTGAAAAAAGAATTATCATACTAATATCAAAGTTACATATTATTAGTTTTAGAATTAGAAAGAACAAATGTTAACATAAAAATAAATATTATTAAGAAAAAGTCTTATAAAATAATTAATTTTGATGTTTATGTAGTATAACATTCCATATGTATATATACAGATGATTTGATATAATATTTATATTAATAAAAGATAATAATAAAACATTTTTATTTTTAATTTAAATATATTTTTAACTGAAAACTAATTCAAATAATTCTAATCATAGCGTAAACATTCCTACTCAATGGAACGATTATTTTAAATAAGATTTCAATAAAAAATGACTTTAAAATTTTCTTAAATTTTATTTAATTTGATAAAATCTATTTTTAAGAGTAATTTTGGATATACAATAAATTTTTTTTATCAAATTAAATAAATTAAAATATCAATTATACATTTAAAATAAAAAACAAACTTATAAATAAATTTATTTATTTTAAATGATTCTAAAATATTTTTAATTAGAAATAATTACCCTCTTTCCTGCCACGAGTTGTTTCTCATCAAAAGTAAAAAATTTCGATTTTATCGATAATTTTTCTCCAACATATTAAAGTATTATAGTTGATTATTATTTTATTAAAAACATTTTTAAAAAAATACGTATTAATTTTTCGGGCAGTGTTCTGGCTTTTAAAGATGTGCGTGGACTCTTCTTTTGTTTGTTTTAAAACCTTTTGGGTTTGTGGGTCCAGCTAACACCGGCCCATAACCCAATGTGACGTGCATCGGCCTATTTGATTATAGCCCACCCACCGACCCATGACGTATATCGCCTGTTCTTTACGCCGTAATAATTATAATATTACTTGGGAGTGATTATGAATATAGGACAAAAAAACTAATGTATAAAAAGCTGTTAAATTGCTGAATTTAACATAAAAATGTCATTAATAGTAAGAATTATGTTTTAGGATGTTAGATAAATTTTAAATATAATTTAAGTTTAAAAAAACACTGATACATTTTATAAAAATATTACTATTTTAAATATTAAAATTGTTTGAGTGAAAAAATTTAAATTGTAATTAATTAAATCGCATTTTTAATCAAACATATATAAATAAAGATTGAATAATATAATTATTTTATAAAAAAGGTTAATTTATAAACTTAATAACACCAAAATCAATAACTAATTTTACACAAAAAGTAAGAAAAACTTAGGGATTCGCACCTAGTGGAAACGATATTGAGTCAATTGATTTAAATTTAGAACAAGTGTTTCTGAAAGCATTGATTGAAGAAGCTAAATTATTGTACATAGAAATAGAAACAGATTGGATAAATAAAAAAATATAAATTTAATTTTTTATTTAAAAAATATTGTTGTAGTGGTGGTTGAAGTTTCCATTTGAGCTGAAGTTGAGTTTGGTGATAATCTGAATTTGAAGCTAACTAAAATAAAATAAAATAAAATAAAAAATAAAGATTATTTTGAAGGAAAGTGGGGTGTGAGGGGTCCTGAAATGGGGAGAAAGAAGGTACGTAAAGGAATGCATGTGCCCAAATAATAGATGCATGTGAATGGTCCAGAGTTTATATCATGCACGTTCGTAAAAATTGCGAATACTCTAAGGAACTACCCTGGTCCAAGTTTCTTGATAATGGAAGATCAAACACTTTCTTTTGTCTGGAAGCTAATAACATCATGCAAACCAATCACTCATTATTAACTTTTATAGTAATTCTTTCTAAAGATATACATATAAATATATATATATATATAACATGAATGGTTACCAGTAAAAGAAAATAGTATTATAAACTTTTTCTGAAACAAATCTGAATTCACAGCAGCTTATTTAGAAATAACATTGTACATTTTTCAAACCTACTTAGTTGTAATTTCCTTCAAATTTATATTGATAAAAATTATCCTTTAATAAAAAAATATAATATAATTTAAGTTACATGTTTACTTAAATAATTAACTTTAATATTTGAGTAAATTTTTATGTACCATTATTATAATTTATATCTCTAAATTTAAGACAAACAATGTTTAAAATATCTTCTTTACAAGGTTTTAAGGTCTTATTCAGCTTTAGTAGGTCTAGCATGTTATGTAATTTTTTAAATTATTTTACAAGTTTTTCACTTTAATTCTTTACAACTTTTTAAAAAATAATTTATTTATTTTAATTAATTATTAATTTAACATTATTATAATTATATGAAACAAAACACGTAATTATAAAAGAATAAAATTATTATTATTATTATTTATTAATTTAGTATTATTTAACATAATAAGAGTAAAATAAAAAGTCAAGTCATCATCTTTTATTTATATTATTATTTATTCTATCTATATTAATATTTGTGTCAACACATGATTAATAATATATATATAAGCACTACTACAGAAGTATGAATTAACGTCGCCATTCTACGTCGGTTTAAATTTAAACGACGTTGAACGTGGGAAGTGAACATTCTACGTCGGTTATTGGTGCGAACCGACGTAGAATGTTTTAATTTTTACATTCTACGTCGGTTGTTGTCTCAACCGACGTAGAATGGTAAAAATACTACGTCGGTTGAGACAACAACCGACGTAGAATGTAAAAATTAAAATATTCTACGTCGGTTCGCACCAATAACCGACGTAGAAAGGTTATTATTAAAACCTATCCCGCGCTCTTCCCTCGTCACTTTTCCTCTTCGCGCCGCTGCTACTTGTCATCGTCTCCTCTGCCGTGACGCTCCCTTTCCTCTGCGACAGCGACGATCAGCTCCCCTTCGTCAGCGGCGTTAACCCCTCCTTCGTTTGGCTCTCGTCGCCCTCTCCCTCTCCTCCGTTTGGCTCCCGTCGTCGCCACGCGAAGCTTGTTGGTCGTCGTCGGCGAGGTTTTCGTTCCTTGGAGGTTTTCTCTTGGCCGCTGCCACAGTCCCCTCCCCTCCCCTTGCCGTCAAGCTTCCTCGCTGCCGCCGTAGCCGCCGCCGTCATTGCCGCGCGCTCTAGGGTTGGTTAGGTTTTTAATTTTATTGTTTTTTTTATTTTTCGTTTTGTAGAATATAATATTTGTTGTATAATTAGTTTATTGAACTGTACAAGATTTGTTGTTGTTCAAAAATTTGGATTAGCAACTGAAATTTTGTTAGAATGATAGAGTAAACTGTACTAATTAAATAATGTTATAGTGTTTGTATGATTAGGTTATTGAAATGCCTGTAGATGATTGTTCTGATGGTATCTAGTTATACATATAATAAAAAAAACCGTATGGTATGTTGTATGCAAAATGATGCAATTAGGACAAAAGAACATGCAACTATGAAATTTCTAAGATGTAATGGCATGATAATTCTCTGTTTGGTACGACACAACTCCACAAATTTTTTCAAAATTTTCTGACAAGTGCAAATTAGTCACATAAATGGCCAAAATTTAGGAAAATAGGTAAAAAATAGTAAAATAATAAAAAAATTATAGTAAATGGAGGATTTTTGAAATTTTTTTTCCCAAATCCCCTTTGGGGATTTGCCAAGAGGTTCGTTGCGTCATTTCCAAAAACTTTCATTTTTTACGCATCTCCATCCGAGGTCCATAGCAAAAGTTATGATCGTTTGAAGTTTTTCTACACTTAAATTTTGTATTTTCAAAACTATGATTATTTTGGGGGATGTGAGGCCTCTTTATCCAAGTACACATAAAAAGAACATAACACAACAAAAATTAGCGGAAAATTCAATGTCTAACTATTTTTTATGATTTTTTCAAGATCGATTAGATCCATCCAATAATGTTGTTTTTACATCAATCTTTCTTTTTCTAAATTGTTCTTCTAAGACAAAGCATATAGAAATTAGACATGTTTCATTAGAGATCATATAGCTAAGGTTTGCATTATAGAATACAAAGATACAAAACATCAATTAGCTCATATCTTCACCAAACCTTTACCTAGAAAGTCTATCTTTGAAATTTAACTATTTGAAATGTATTATATATGAAATTGTGGCTGGTTTGCTGGTTTATTTGATATGCAGGTACTAAAATTTAGGAAAAATGAGAAAATTAGAAACTGCTTTGCAGTTGGTATGGTGACACGACTTACAACGTCGGTTAGGGCTAGAACCGACGTTGTAAGTTTGGGTGACACTTACAACGTCGGTTCTAGCCCTAACCGACGTTGTAAGTCTATGATTTTCAACGTCGGTTCAATTTGAACCGACGTTGAAAATATTACTTTTAACATCGTCTTGTTCAACGTCGATTTTGGGGCCGTCGTAAAATGATCCCCAGAACCAACGTGAAAAGTGCTTTCTGTAGCAGTGAAGGTAAATTAACAAGAAATTTAATTTAAATTTCTTTAAGAAAAAAATAGATGAATGAATGAGAATACAAGAATACTCCAATTCTTTATATCACCAAAATTTTACATATTTTTTATTAGTTGTTTAAGTCTTTATCAATACAAACAAAATATTTAATTTAAATAAAAAATATAAAAAAGATAAATCAACAAATTATCAAATCTCTATTTTAATGTATATAGTAAGTAAACTATGACGGATTAACTCTTTACACATTTATCAAAAGTTTATGTTATTATTTACCTTTAAATAGATGGTAAGAATTTCTATTTATTTTCACATTGCTTGATACTTATCATTAATAAAATTTATATATATCATGGTTAATATATCAATGCTTACACTGTACATTAACGTTAGGAACTTATCTTTGACATAATAACACAATTTATTTCGTTACATAAAAAGGTTAAATATAAATCTATTCCATTAATACTTGAGGTTACTTTTAATTTATAACTATATCAAATTAAATTAGAAATTATAATTATATAACATAATCTACCCAATATATAAACTCACTAAACAAAGAGAAAACATTTTTAATGAAGTGAAATTTGCTAATCGAAATTCGCTAGGAACTAACCTAGTTCTCTTGAGTGGATCTTTACTGAGTGGAATATAAAAATATAAGCAAACCTAAAAAACTTAAAATCTAGCAAACATCAACGATTCCTTTATTTCATTCTACTTTACATTGAAATACTCAAATCAAGATAATAACATTGTTTAATATTTGACAAAAAAATATAACTTACACCAAAAGTCAATCCTCGCCTACAATATACTCATTTTAAAATCTTAAAATATAACATTTAAGTGATAATGTAATAAAATTTAGTCTTATTAATGTTGAATATAAAGTGCACTATGAATAAAACATATTCTTAAATAAAACATAACTATATAACAAATCAAACAATATATTTCAAGCAATAATAATAATTCTTTTATATCGTAATATTCTCACATTTTTAACAGCAATTGCTATCAAAAACCAAAAAGTCATTTGAGATCTTAACATTGAACTCTATCTCATAAATCATAAAATAGTATATTTTCAAAGCCTTTTCATTGATCAAAACCTTGGTTGGATTATAAATCATCACATTCAGTATCTCATAATAACCATATAATTTATTTATCAATTATAATTTTAATTTAAATTTATAGCAATACCAAATCCCTTCTCTTAAAGTTTTATTGATTTTCTGTATATCAGAAGAAAAGAAAGATTAAAGACAAACTAAACTAAAATACTAAAAGAATTCTTTTATCTCTTCCCAAAAAAAACTCATTTTTTACTATGATTTTTAAGGCTTCAACAAAACTTTAATTAAAAACCTTTATCAAATCACATCAACAGATCTGGATGAAAACTTCTCATAAAATCTATACTTTAAATTTAGTACCTTTATTAAAATTCTCATATTAAATGTCATACAGTGTAATATTTTCATATCAAACATGCTATATTATTTCATGGTTATCCTTTTTAAAAATTTATTTTTTCTTAATATGTAATACTTTTTTGTTTTACTGTTTAAAGAGTATTTCAACGAAAATTATATATATAAATCAAAATGGATAATTTTTTTAAAATGATGACTTAAAAGCAATTACACGTGTGGTTGTTTATGTTAATTATTTAGGTCCTTGATGCTACCTTACTGAAGGTGTTGTTATGTCTGGGTTGCAATTTGAAGGAGGATGATGGTGGATGAGTTTACAATACAAGTGTGTTGTTAAATCAATGATCTATTGAGTGGTTGATATCACATCAGTAGTCGTCTGTTAATTAATGGCATGCCTCAACTGTCATGAAAGTTGGCTGTGCTCACTCATCCTTTAAAAATTATGTATAGTTATATGATTATTTGATTTCTGCTGGCTATGCATAAATTTTAAAAATTAAAAATATAAATAAATATAAAACTAAAAAGTTTTTCATAATTATTTTAATTTTAATTTTAAATATTATAAAAATAATACTTTGATATAAATATAAAAGTTAAAAAAATATGAAGAAAAAAAAATATAAAATTAAAGTAAGAAACAAAATTTAAATTTAAATTTATAAATATATAATATTGATAAAATAATAAATAAAAATATTTAATTATATTTCACACATTTAATATTATATAATAATAAAAAATTAATAGAACATATAATAGAAGGTATAAAACAGATTTATACAAGTTGATGGATTAAACTATTCAAATTATTCTCCACATTTTTACACGATACTATATATCAACTTAAATGACTCACTCTTTTAGAATATATTTTAGTAGAATTATTCAATGTACCTAAAATCAAATGTTAAATAATTATTAATTTTTTATAAATTAATCTTATTATAATTGTTATATAAAAAAGAATAATTTAACCTACTTCTAGTTATTTGGATGAAAAATAATAAATATTTTTAGTTCATTTCAATATTTGTATTTATTAAGATTTTATAATGTTTTTTTTATTTTAATTTAAAATTGTGTTTTAATTATAATTTATATTTAAAAAATATTTTTGTATCAAATTATTTCAAAAAATATATTTTTAAACTATTTTTTATAATATATATAAAAAATTATTATATTGCATAAATTATATCCTTTACAAACTTTTTTACGGACGTAATGAATTTGTCATTGAATGGCTTAAAATAAAAAAAAAATTAAACACTTAATTCTAAGTTACATAATGTATGTTTTTCAGAAATTAATTTTAGAAAATAATGGTATTCTTTTTTTTACCAGTAAAATAATTATTTATATATCTATAAGCAGAATAATGGTATTAGCTTCGTTACGATGATTTTAAGATCATCCACACACCAGACAAATAAATTTGTAAAATAATTTATTATTTTCACATTCTAAATTAATTATTAAGTAAATATAGAAATTGATGAAGAAATGACTTTCTAATTAATAAATAATCAGTAGATTTACAAAGGTGATGCTCAGTAATAAAATTGATGAAGAAATGACTTTCTAATTAATTAGTTGTAGCTACAATAAATATAGAAAGTATATTGTTTTTAAAATAACATTAGGGAACAATTTAATCCTATATATTTTTACCAAGGAGTGCATATCAAGATATAAATGTAAATTTATTATAATCATTAAATTGAAAATTATATGTCTTTTTATTTTTTTAATTAAATATAAGTTCAGTTTCTTCCTAGAAAGTAGTTATCCTTCTTTTTGTTTCATGTTTATTTTATGGTAAACTTTCACATGAGTTAGATATTCATTATTATTTTTATTTTTATTATTATTATTATTATTATTATTATTATTATTATTATTATTATTATTATTGTGCTATACACCTTGAAATTTGTTTGTGATTTCTAGATCTGATAGAAAAGAAAATGAAAGTTGATGATATTATCATTGTAATAATCCAAATTTCTATCTGTTATAAAATTATTAGTTATAAGAATTTAAATTTGATATTATATGAAATTTTTTAGTACAAAAATCGAAATTTAATTTTATTAAAATAATATGTGGTGATTAATTTCATAATTCATTATTTTTTTAAAATGCAATGTCAATATTTATCAGAATACTCGTCTTTCATATTTTTCTTTTCATCAGTTGGAATGTGTAAAATGGTGATTGTAGTTTATTACAAATAAAAAAATGTCAATTGAATAAAAGGTTTAGAAGACATATTAATTTTAGAAAAAGAAGTAAATATACTAGGAGGAAAAAAATGAATTTTATTAGATTAAAAAATAGAAAAAAAATTAAATAGGCAGATCTCTCGCGCTTAAGATTAAACGAAAAAAATTATAAAAAATTCTTCAACTCTTTTCCTCCGACCAAAAATTATAAGAATATATTAGTAAAATATGTACATTTTTAATTAATAACTTGATTATAAACAAATTTGTCTCCATTTGTATTATTTACTTATTATATCTATAAAAATTAAAATATTTTCAAAAAGAGAAATTTAACCTATAAAGTTGTGTAATCATTAATATAAAATGTTAATATGACATGTTTATATATATATACTTATATGTATATATAATATTATAAAATAAAATAAAATAATTGTTGATTTGAAATTCAAGTCTACCTAAAATACTTATCTCCACGAAAGAATTCAAACAACTATAATTAAAAGTTAAAATTGTACAATTATTAGGAGGCCCACTTAGCTTAGGCAAGCACCACGTCATATATTACATTTATATTTTTTAAAGATTATTGTCAAGTTTAATAAAAAAAATTATTGGTAACTGTTAGTTAATTAAAATGATCGTTACTATAATTTTTAAATAATTATTACAGAAGTTAATAAATTTATTACATGTTATGGTCGTGTTTAAATGACAAGATAAAAAATTATTTATACATGTAATCTAGAATACATTATAAATGATAAATTCTTATTTTTGTGTAATTAAAATTCACAATAAATAAACATTTAAAATAACTTATACAATAATAATAAATAAAATTCTTTAAATGCGTAAATATTGGAAAATATAAATTATATATATATATATATATATATATATATATATAGACACACAACACACATCTAATTAAGGGAATAAAAAAAAATCACGGTGTAAGACTATAATAGTATTTTGGATATCTAGTGGATAATCTACACATAATTCAGAGAACAAAACATAATCTCAAATGTTTTGATTAATTAAGAGTAAATTTTTATATGGAGTTAAAGTGAACTATATAATACATAATTAACAAAATGATCTTATTTGGTTGATATCCCGAAAGAAAATCTCTTAAAGCAAAGACTTAATTATGTTCTTTTATATTTTAAATATTTTAATCGTTTAATTTTAATATTAAAAGTTTTAATTATATCCGCTGAATTTCCTAGGTATCGTAAATGCGTGGTTTATGACCAAATTCTAATTGGGTCAATTTGATCTCAAATATGGCATAAATGTCATTAAATCTAAAGAAAAAAAAATATTTTTAGTAAATAATTTAACAAAATCGGTACTATGCATAAATTTCAGGTCAAAACGTATTTTTGTGTTCTTTAAGTTTAAATTAATGTTAATTTAATATGGATTATAAATTGACAATGGTGAATGAAAACAGATAGATTTTATTCTGTATGATAGGGATTTAAAATTGATGATGAGAATGGTTTTGGCGATAATTTATTAATTTTGTTACATATATTATTATATTAAATTATTGGTCTCTTACATAATTTGCTGCTAGGGTTTTGCTTTAAACTTTAGTAGCTAACATATAATGCATTTTAAACAAAATTCATAGTAAAAACATTTGCACTTGTTTAGAAAGAACAGTATATTTTGAAAGGATGTTGGGATTCATAATTTGAAGGTGTTTGTTTGGAAGGGTTTTTGTTGTCGTGGTCGTCCATCTGTGTTGAATGAAACAATGGAGAAAAGTAGTCCTTTTGGGGGTGTGGGATGCGTAATATTGGAGGCATGAGTAAAAAATGAATTAAGCGGAAACACTGATAGCACCAAGGAAGATTCCTGGAAGATGAAAACAGATAAAAAGGGTTTATCTGTACCTTACGCTACAATAAATAATAATAAGACAAATACTAATTATTAGCACTATCTTCCTCATTTCATCACCTTTATCATGCTTCACTAAACGACATTAACTCTTCTTCTTAATCAACTTACACCAATTAACCACTTAATTAAATACAACATTCTACGTAATTATTATAACATCATCACGTCATCGCCTTCAGTTACCAAAATATAAGGATCCATAAATTTCCTACAATGTCATCCCCAAACTTCGATTAATTATGTTGAGTTTGAATTTTTGTTAAATATTTAGAACACATGTTTTTATTATTTGTGATGATTTTAAATGAATAGAATTAACTTATATAAAGATACATGTGATTTTTAAATTTTATTCTGGATATTCATTTTCATTTTAGTTGTAAAATATAAACACAACATAAAGGTTAGTCTGTATTGATTGATAAGTTACATTTTCTTGGCACTAGAAGCATAGAATATTTTGGAAGGACTCCGATTATTACCACAAATCATTGAAACAATTAGATAAAGAGAGGAGATGATGAAAATTTCTTTAAGTAAATACAAGTTTTAGGAGTTCTCTTACAATTTTTTCTTCAAGTCAAGAAAGTTCACTCTTTAAGTTTATTAAAGCTAATAAGAATGATATGTTCAATAACGTATTGGACTCTTTTACCTCTTCCTCTTACAAATTTGTATAATATTTTATGTATTTTAACTGACCAAGTGTTTATTTGTTTTTTATCATATCTTGAAGGATTTTATCTTTCAAAAAAAAATATAAAATGTCCATATAAAATAATTACATGGTAAAGACATTAACATGTTGGGAAAGATATTTGCATTATACTAAAGAGAAATGAGAATGTGAAAAATAAATAGGTCACACGAATCTTAATAAAATTAAATATGAATTTTATAACTTACAATTTCATAAAACTCTCCCATGGACAAAACTTTATTCATTATTCAATTGTTTCAATTTTTTACAAAAAGTTTATATCATAACATTAGATGACATCAAGTAACAAATGCTGTTAAGAATTCACTTATATCCATTAAAACTTATTTTTTATTAGAGTTGACTTTTTATTATCCCACTGTTTATGGTCATGGTCTAAAAAACTTAAAAACACTACAAAAGTGAACTTAAGCAATTATTTAACCCAAATACTTAAATTTCATTTCAACAATTCTTATTCTGTATCATATCAATAATGGTTGATTAAAATCAAAATCTAAGAGTTACATTTTGAGGGCATGCATCTGAATGAAACTACGTAAATTTTGAGTAATTTTATGTTAATGTGGGTATTCTTAATTGATAAGTAGAAAAAGGTGATAAATTGTTGGTGGGTTATATGTTCAAAATGTGTAATAATTGTACTCGTGTGTTCATATACAATATAAAATTGTTTCGGAAATAGTCTTAGTTTGTCTTTACAATTGTTTTGGTTCTAAATGGGTCAAATTTTGTCTTATGGTAAAGTTGAAAGTTTGATCATAAGTAGAATGGGTTTATGCTGTGTCTAACCTGTTAAAAGGAATGACTTATTTAGTACGAATTCTTTTGAGCTTATGAAAATAAGCTAGTATAAGTGTTAAATGATTTGGGTATAACTGTTGTTTTGAAATAAAATAAAATGAGTCATTATCAGTATTACGAGTTCAATGAGAATTTTACTTCGAGATTTCCCATTGTAAGTATCATTTACTTTTGGATTGATATTCCACTACAAGAATTTTAATAGGAATGTAAGCTTTAGACTAGTTGGGGGTGAAATTGTTGGTTTAATATGAAACTTTGTGCCATAATATGTCCACGACCTTTAGTAATAATTGATATGGTATAAGTCAAGAATAATCGTATGCTATGGAACTTAATAAAAAATCTTATTTTTGCTTTTCATCATGACTTTTTGTTGACTCTTGATATTTGCATAATCCACCTAGTGAAATCAATTTGGCTCAACCAATCAATCACCAGTGTAGAAAAGGAGGAGAATTTTTATGTACGTTATTTTAGGTTTTGAATTGTTTGATGTAAATTCAAATCAGGTCTATATGTTTCAACATAAATCTTTATTTTTTCAAAAAAAAAAAAGCTAACCAAAATTTGCAATTACAAAATATAGACATTTTACAACACAAATATCCCAATAACGACAACATTATGGTCATACAAAATATTGATTAAAATTTAACAAGATAACAAAATTAATGTAATATATGTCAAATTTCACAATAATATAATTATAGGAGTGCCACCATTGTAAAAAAGGAAGTTTTGTTGGATTAATAAAATTAACAATAGAGAATAATAATTGTAAATAGATAATTAATGGAAACTAAAATTAAAAATACAAAGTTAAAATTATAAATAAAACAATTAATATAAAAAAATAGGTATGCAACTCATGATTAAAATAGCAATTGAATTTGCATATATTGATTTATTAAAGTGTCAAGAATAAATGGAGAAGTCTGAATGTGTGGTGAACGTGAATCCCAACAAAACAGAACGTACAAGATTTAAATTAATGATAGAAATTAAACAAATGAAGGTTAAAAAGGTGAAATAATGAAACTAAATAAATGAAAAAAAACAATATTAGAATATTGTAACATAGACTCCAAAAAAAAGTAAATGTGAAAAAAGAAAGGTTATTGCTTACTTAACAAAATAAATAAAATGAACAAACAGTAAGACAACTTAAATAAATTATTAATGGAGAAGAAATAAATAGAGAAGAAAGAAAGACAGAAAAAAGATTAAAGGATAAAATGAATTTAAAGTAAAAGGAAAAGAAACAACCTAATTGAAACTTACCTGGAAAGAATCCAAGAATTAAAATAGGAACAAAACTGAATAAAATTACATCAAGAGATAAAATAAACCAAATAAAACTGTAAAAAAAGTACCTAAAGCCTTAGAGAAAGAAAAGAAAACTCTACTCCATTATGCATTTTGTAATACTATCAATTTTTCTTTGACTCTCATCCCATAGTCTTTTTTATAGACATTAGTGAGAGACCTTAGGAAATAAATCCAAAAAATAATTATAAATAAAATCTAAAAAATCCTAAAAGATAATTAAAATCTCTTCTTAAAATCAAATACTTCCTAAAAAATAAGTAAAATCTCCCTTAAATTCTAATATTTCCTAAAAATAATTAAATAAAATCCCACGTAGAAATACTTTGTTTCCTTCTTTTTAATATTCCAACAAAGTCTTAATTAAAAATAAATAAACAAAAATTATAAATTTTTGATTCTATCCTAGTGTCACATATCTTATTAGAGCACTCCCATGAACATTAAGCTTCACCACTAAAATCACTAACATCAAACTTGAGATCACCTGTAATATGAAAGGAAAAAACACGACAAGAAAACAAAGGGAGTGAGAAATATCTCACTCAGGTTGTGATGTAAAAATATTGCAGGATAGTTTCACACAACAAACAATTAATCAATACTTAATCATATGAGAAACAAATTAATTTAACTTTAATAGAAATTATTCATAAACTCAACATATCCATATCATAATTACATCATATGTAATGTCGTACCCGTATGTACACTATGATGATGAATGTATGTAACACCAATCACATATTACACTTGATCGCAAAAGCGATACACAATGATCTCACGTTATGATCTTGCATTACGATCTCACATTATGATGCATGTGGTGCCAATCACATATCACACTTGACCGCAAAAGCGATACACAATGATCTCATGTTATGATGCATGTTCACATTAAGTCCAAGGACTTCTTATACACTCCTACACATTTCCCTTCGTATAAGTTCACATTTACAGTCACAATCACTTAACACATGACATTTATCATAATCAATGGATAAAACAATATAATAATATTCAATTGACACACATTATTTTTCATTCATCATTAAAATTATATCACCCTTGACTCATCTCCTTCTTAGGATAACACAAAAATCCTTAAAGCAATCACGATATTATCAAATTATGAAATTATACATATTATTCTTCAATTCACGTCATAAAGAGCCTACAAGATAACTAGGAACCAAACAGAGATGAAAGAGGAAAATCCCTCTTTCAAGAACACACCTAAAATAAGGAATTGAGTCAAACAATCAAAATATTATCATATTAAGAAATTACACATTATTCTTCAATTCACATCATAAAGAACATACAAGAGCAATTGGGAATCAAACAGAGATGAAAGAGGAAAACCTCTCTTTCTAAAACACACCCAAATTAAGCAATTGAGAGGCCAACTCCACTACTCAACAGATATTCCACATCCCAAAGCGAGTTCTCACTCCCCCTTACCTTTTTTATGTGCAGACGGTACTCCAGTACTCTAAAATTTTCCCTCATACTTTTATTCTCTTCCTTGTTAAATAGAGAACAAAGAAGATGAAAATCCTTAAATTATTGCTACTGTGAAAGCTGAATATCTCCCTACTCATACCTCGTATCAACAATCCAACCGGTCATGATGAAGACCTAGGTGTCATGAACCACCTGTTAAATTTCCAGCTCGATCCAACGTTGAACGAATCTGCAACACGAGTTTTACCATAGTAGCTGTGTGAAAAAACGAGAATAACTTTTTCTCTTTCTCTCTCAAAGTACTAGTGTTTTCAATGACTTAGACTTCAATATTTATTTAAATAAGACTTCATGTTCTAAAATTAATTATTTTATAATTATGAAAATGAATACTATATATTAAAATCAAGTAAAAAACATATATTAATCAAGGAAAAAAATTGACGGACCCCATACCTATATCTGAACTGCACCCTAATTTAATTTTGAATTTTTTTTCATCATGTTTTAAAATTAGTTTAAACTGGGTGCAAGGTGTAAGAGAACGGGTCGCGCATTCGTGCGGTCCGTGTATCACGGTCCATTAATTAAATTAAAAATTTTGAAATTTCTTCAAAATATTTAATTAATCTCATAAAAAATTTGGGGTGTCACAATTCTCTTCTTCTTTTTAAAAAATTTCGTCCTTGAAATTTACATGAATAAGAAAAAAGTAATGAATACGCTTCACGCATTTGATTTACATTCCTTTTCCAAACGACATTGACTAAAGGAATTTTTTGTTTTCAACTAGGAAACACATAAGATACTATGTAAGTTTGAATGAGAAGAAGAAGATAATACTATTTGGTAAACAGTACTACCAATGCTCTTTAGGATGTGATAGGAACCGATAAAACAAGAAGTAATCTTTATAATTTCAGTGCTCTACTTACTCGAGTCCAATAAATTACTTTACAAAATACATTATTACCTTCTCCAAACTCAAATTCTTTTTTCTTTTTGTAAAACTTCAATCACTCTACTCATACATATATAGAATTAAATATATTTGGAGAATTTAAAACACTACAAAAGAAAAAGTAATTTTTTATTAATGGCTATGCCCAGTAAAATATAGATATATAAATTAGACTTCAAAATGGGCTGAACATGAGTTCTTCAATTGAGTTTCTAACAAGGTAACTATGTTAAACAGTTTAAAATTTTTGTTACCTAAATCCGCAATATAAAGTCATAAGATATAAATATATGTTTAAATATAAAGTCACGATAAAGACCAAAATAAAATAGGAAGCATGTAATGAAGTTAAAAGAAAATAATTTCATTTGTAATGCATAATCTTATTAATTAATTTAATTTGATATTAAAGGTATAGTTGAATGAAAACCATTTATTTATTATTAAAACTCTAACTCTAACTTCTAATATTGCAAATATATATACTACAATAGATTGTAAAATGTAAAATGTTAAGGTACAAAGGGGAGTTGAATATCAATGTTTTTGATGAAAAAATCACTTTTATACATAAATCAAAATCTTTCAATGTAATTGTTTTTTAGCTGAGTTGTTGAGAAGGATAAAAATAAAAGAACAAACGATGACAGGGAATTTAGGCGGCAGCATGCAGAATCCATTGTTCTGAAAACCCAATTCTGTGAGCGTAGGATGTCTCTGAATCAAAGTCTAACAGCAGAGTTGGTAGTTTTGCACATAATCTGTGGGTCTGACAAATGCGACTGTTTTCTTCAATCTTCTTGTAAGGGAAACCAAACAAAGAAAACAATCTTAGTTTCATACATTTAGGTACCGATTGACAAATCCAATTTATCATGCTAAAATTACTTTACTAACTTTTTCAGCGTCTATAGTTTTGGAGGTTAAGAAGTGAATTATTTGATAAGGTTTTAAATACTTCATGCTGTAATTAGAGATAAGTATTTGAATAATTTATATTATAAAATATTAGTATTTTGTACTTTAAATAATTTTTAATTTTTTAAATTATATCTTTTTTATAAAATTATGTGCATTGAATAAGTTAATTCATATCCAAAAATACGTTAAAATTCTATAATATTTATTTATATAATAATAATATTTAATTTATTAAATAATATATAATTAATAAAAAGTTAAATTAAATTAAATTTGAAGATAATAATAAAAAATATTAAATTTTAAATTAAAGTATTTTTAATATTAAAAAATACAAAATATTAAATTTTAGATGAAATTAGATTTGATAATATAAAATGTAAGTAAGTTATAAGATATCCAGATAAAAATCGTTTAATTTAGAAGTTGAGTGAACTTAATATAACAAAATCTATATATTAAAATTTTTAAAAATATAAATCATATTTACTCAAAGTGCAAGTTGTATGAGCAAATTCATAAACTTTTATTGCAACTTGTATCAGCAAATTCATAAACTTTTATTGCAACTACAAATAAGTAGACTTTTAATTATTGGAGGAGAAATACATAAGTTAACCAACTAAATTACATGTAAAGGATGATGATAAATATACTATTCAAATTTTTCTACCCTATTTAACATTTATTACCTCACACAAATTACTATTTCCATCAGACATTTTAAAATGATAGAATAAAAAAACTAAAAAACAAATTAAAAATGTTCTTGATAAAGAATTTATCCAAATTTTTTCATTGCATAAGTGGTGGTGATAGATTAAGGATTAATTATGCCAGGTGATAGTCATAAATTTTTTGTTGGTGTTTGATGTGATGAAGTGAAGAAAGTAAAAGCTGAAGACACCAGCATATAACTTTATCATATTATATGTTAAATTTTTATACCGTATTTGCTCGTACAAAATATGAATTTGAAAATAAAAATATATATATGCACAAAATAAGCTGTACCTTTTAAAAAATAAAGAATAAGTTTCAAATAACTTTGTTATAGAGATTCCAATGTGTAAACTCATTATTTCTTTTAGAGAGTATTTGATTAATTACATTTAGGTAATGAATTTTAGGCTTGATTTGAATATATATTGTTTATTTAAACAGTTTAACTAAGATTCTGAATATGATTTGTTAAAAAATAATTTGAGTTTGACTCAATGATCTTATTTATAACTTAATTCTCTTTGTTTTTACAATTTTTTTCTGCATTTTTAAATTTATTATATATATATAATTTAATACATATTTTAATAATTAAAAGTAATGAAATTTATATATTTTAATTTTGTAAGACCTTTGTTTATTTTAAAATTTATATTTTAAAGAGATAAAAAATGCAAATTTTATGAACAGATGATAAACATGAATCTTTATTCTATTTAGAATCTTCTGGTATTCCACGCATATTAATGAACTCTTTAAAGTTAAAATATATTTTAATTATTATGGTTTTGTCAGATATTATATTCTTAAAGAGGAATTTGTAGGATAAGGGATTTGTGGAATACTTAGAGTAAAATTTTAGCTAAATTAATTAATTCTTATTAAAAGTATTTTTTTTGTGGTTTGTTAATAGTAAATATTAATGATCATTGATTTGATTTTGAAAATTTTCTCTGGATTAATTTAAGTTTTGGAAAGTATAAAAAAGAAAATAGTAGACACACACTTCAATTTAGTTATTAGAGTTAATATTTTTATATTTAATCAATGGTTTGGGAAGGTGGAGGAGAAAATATATATAATTGTATGTATGCATTGGGAGGATATGCCATATATAGGTGGAATTGGTAGTCTTTTAAAATGTGATAATAGTTTAAAAAGTATTTTGAACTAATTTGGAAGTTGAAAATAATATAAAGAATGTATTTTGATGGATTATAATGCATATGATTTCAATTTTCTTATTGTTTTTTTTATGATTTTTAGGTTCAATATTGTTTAAATAATCTAATGTCATTTAAATGATGTATACTTATTGTATCTATTGCTTATTATAATTTTTGTTATGAATCAACACTTAAGTGATGACGTATATTATTTAAAAAATATATAATTTGTAGTCCAATTAAGGAAGAAGCAAAATAATTTTTTTTTCTTGAGAAACATGTAACACCAGCAATATTAATGTTTGCTCACATGTTAATGATAAGTTGATTGAAAGTTATAAAATTTGTTGAAAAATTCTAACACTTATACTTTATTTCTTAAGTCACATTATAACACTTAAACCACATATGATCACTTAAACAAAATAATTTATTTTCAATTGTGAAAAAAAGATATCAATAAAGAAAAACGAGTTTGTTAAAACAATAATATATAAATATATATATATATACATATATTTAAGTAATATATTCAATATATATAATTTAATATAATCATAATTATAAAAAAATACATATATTTAAATGGTTGTGTTTTAGTATAACAATTTTATATTTCTAAAAATTATTTTCATAAAAATTATTTTAAATAAAATAATAACACTTAATTTAGTTAAAATGCAATAACTTGAAAAATATTCAACATATAAAAAATATAAAAAACATCTTAATTTTTTCTATACATTTTACTCTTTATTATATTTAATTTTATGTTTTAATATTTACTAAAATAAGATGATATATTATAAAAAAATTAGAAATATCCTAATTCAATTTTCGTTATGATTCAAAATTCTGAAAAAATTTAGGAACTAACACTATTGTGGGCTCAATTATCCTCCGCCAATGGTGATTAGGGATTAACAAAATAAAAAAATTGCTTTTATTATATGAGACTATTGTGTATTTATGTTACTTTTAATGAATTTTTAGGTTGATATGGTTGATAATATTAATTTGAGTACTGATCTTAATGCACTTTACTATTGTGTGAGGTTCAGACATATAGAGATTATGTGATTATATGAGCTGTGATATTTTAGGTTTGTATTGACCTTTCTTCAAAATGAAGGATTTCTTGGTACACTCACTCCTAAGCTTGAATGTACAATAATAGAAGAGTTTTATTTATTTTTTAAATCACACACACAATTAATTAATTAATTAATTATAAGCAAATGAATGGAAATAAAATTGGTTTACGTCATGCTCACATAAATTCACACAATGTAAATGTTTTCTTTTCTTAAATTTGATTCCTCTTCCATTATCCTATGATGACATGAATTTGTGTGTAGGCAACAGAAGATAGAGGCATAGAGTAGGGATACGTTTCGTTTTCTCTCCTCAGTTTTCATGAGGGATGGGATGGGTTAAGGGTGCAATGTGTTCAGGTAACATATCTTTTTATTTTATTTTATTTATTTTAAATATTTTCCATCCAAAGTTGATAGTCAAGTTTATAAATTTCAAATTCCATCAAAAGTATTATTTGATATAAAATTTAACATTTTAAATAAGATTATGAGTTATAACAATGTAAAATTATTTTTAAAATGAAAAAAAACCATTAATATACTAAGATGTAAAATCAAATTATTAACATGTGAATCTTATAAATTTTTTATAATAAAACAAAAATTATCATAATTTTGAAAAAACGAAAGTAAGACTCGCATAGAAATAAAATAAATATATTAGATATAATCTCATGTATACTAAATAAATTATAAACATTTTTATTTAAATAATATAAAAATAATTCTAAAAATATAATAGAAAACTATAGATTATATTTTCATGAAATATATTACTTTAGTTTTGTCATTTAATTATTATTGCAATAATTAATTTATATTTATAATAATTATAAAAACATAAGTAATATGGTAGTCATATATATATATATATATATATATATATATATATATATATGTGCGCGTGTGTCCACGCAATTTTGTAATTATGAGATATGTTGACGTTGATGGGAGAAGTAGTTAAGTCAAATAAACCCACCTCCTATTTTAGAAATTAGAAAAAATAAAAATGGAAACATGTGTTTTGTTAATATTCTTAACAACCAAACATACTACTTTATACTTTGTTTTGTATAAACTCTCTGCTTCAGGCCCTAGACATCAAAATAGATATTATATTATCCTCTTCGACCTCAACAACCAACAACCATGTTATGCGTCACTGTGTTAGTTAGCAGGGAAGAAAACTTTTGAAACATTAATTACAAAAACTTTCCAAAACTTACTCCATACAGAAAACAATCATAAAATATACTTAGTTAATTTTAACTTTTAAAAATATATATTATATTGATTTTGATATATGTAAATGACACATAAAATAAATTTTTAATCAAATAAAAATATGATTTAATTATTTTTTTGTATAGTTTTAAAAAACGATGTCGATTTTGGGACCGCTAAAGAGTCTTTATTTAGGTATGTGGTTGATAAAAAAGGAAGGCACGTTGAATGCTAATCCCACTCTCTAAGGAATTGTTGTTGAAACTTGGTTACTACTTTTAAGGCATGTTGAAATGGTGTTGGTTGGTTGTGAAATAAAAGTTTAGTAAGAACTTTAGCCATTTCAAAGGAGTTAATGGTAGCAGAGTTGCAGAGAAGAATAGGAAGGTATTTAGAGAGTGAAGGAGGGATAAGTGAGGTTGGTCGGAGGGTAGCGCAGAACTTATAAGGGGATACGAATATCAGATAAAGTTCACTCATTCACTCACGGGAGGCGCGCGTTGAAGGAGGGGATATGAATGTATGTATGTATGTATGTTGTGGTATTGTGGTATTGTGGGACCGGTTTTACCAGGTCGTAGAACGCGCTTATACGTGGACCCCACTCACTCTCCTTTGGCCTAAGATGTTGTTGTGTTGTTTGTTCCTTCTTCCTTTCACCCTCTTTAACTTAATAACCGTTTAGTTCATCTCTTCCCCTGACTCAACTCAATCATCACACAGTGATGGTGGCGTTGTGGCTGTTTGCAAAATCCGAATCCAAAGGTGGCAGTAGATGACGAGAAAAGTTGAAGGCAGAGAAGCATCCCAGACGCAAACAAACTCGGACAATGGTTAGAAACATGACACACAAGTACTAAAAAGTTGAACTACGAGAAGGAGAGAAGAAGAACGCACGCTGCGCTCTATACCCCTTTTTATCATTTTTTTTCTTTTGGACCATACCGCTGCTTTTCTTGTCCTTTACCGCTTCCTCCCTCTCTCGCCTGTCGTATCCACACACTATATATGCTACTTTCTGCTTCTTTTCTTCTTCCTGTCTATCTTTCTCCGCTCTCTGCCGCTGCATGTTGCTCAATTTGAATACCCAACACCGCCGCATACCCCTCCCTTCCCTGTTATTCCCTCCCCCATGTCGCTCAAGCGCCGCCCCGATGATGGCAAGACTCCGGACGACAAGCGGAGGAAGCCGCCCCCTTTCTCCAGGTGCGTGTCCCACTGGGAAACTCCCCAATTCCTTTTTTTTCATTCCGGCTGAATGTGCCTTCTTTAGGTTCAATTTTATTCTGGGTGTCCCTGGCAAAATGCTCGCATGGGTTCAGGGAATTGCATGTGTTTGTTTAAATGTAGCGCGAATTCGACCCTCGTGTTGATTGTGTAACCTGAAATGTACACTTCATTTTTTTTGCTGCGATGGATTGTTAAATAAAAATGGGAGTTGTCTCAATAGCGAGTGGAAATGCCTAATCAAACACATATTAAATTTGTTACGCAGTATAATTAATTAACGGAACTATGAAGTTTTTATTTTTGACTTTGTTTATAATGAATAATGTGTAGTGTGGTGCGTGACGTGATGAGATTACAATCACTCGGGCATTTGCTGGAGCCAATTCTTGAGCCGTTGGTTCGTAAAGTGGTACGAATTTCACCCGTCTTAACATCATGGATTAGTTGCGTTCATTTATATTTTTAGTTTTGAATTTTCTTTTCTGTTTATGCTGTTTCATGGAGATGTTATACGTTTATTATTCTTGGGCGTTTCTTGATGGTTTGTCGACATGATTGTGCTTCTTGGAGTAAATGAATTCAATTACTCAGACAATTTAAGTATTGGTTGTGAGTACCACCATGCTTTGCAGGCTGTGGATAACTTGTGTTGCATCCACTTTATGGTGCCTATTGTTTTGGCCTAACACCAGGTGCCTCCATTCCCCATTGTGGACAACTTCAGACGGCTTTCTAACTAATCCTTTTTCCATATAGAAGCATCTGAATGTTAGTTCTACCGAATGCAGTGACATTCTGGGATTGGATTTTGAGCATGTTGTGTCACGGAAGACTCACAAACCAAAGATATACTTCAGAACTACTTTGACTTGTTTCAAAACCTGTAATTGGGCTCAAATCATTTGATGTGCTGAAACAAGTTCGGAAATATTTAGTTTTATAAAATTGAGCTACCACCTTGTTTCTTAGACTTCTCTATTATAATCTATAAAAAAATGAAAAGCAAGGAAACGTGAAGGGAAAGAAAACACTTGGAAGAACTTACCTGGTTGAGTTTGTGCTCATGCACTTATCTCCTAAGATGCCAACCTTTCTTTTTGGTCTTTGACTGGGACGAACATGTTGAGGACCTAGCAAAGATGAATTTTATGCTTCCATTATTTATTTCCTGTATCTGGAAAGCATATATACTGATTTACACAAACAAAATACTCGTTGTTTTAGGTTATGCATTTCATAATTTAACCCTGCACCCTGCTTATTATATTTGTGAGATAAATAAACCTACAAGAGGAAGTTGGGTTCATATTGTGGTGAGTGTGCAAAATAGATTCCCCTTTCTAGGACATTAGTTTTATGAATAATTGGATGTGATTTTTTAACGGAAATCCTATGCTAATTCTCTCTCTCTCTCTCTTTCCTGAGGTAGCATGCTTGGAAATCCTGTAAACGTTAGTTCCATGTTTACTGATAGTTGATGTCAGTTACCAATCAAATGTGTGATCTCTTTACAGGTTAAGGAAGAAGTTGAAGCAGCCCTAAAGAGGCATTTAACCAGCATGAAACAGTAAGAAGTAATCTCCTGCTGATTTCTTAAATTCCAGTAACTTGGACGTGGTATTGAGCTAAAGGAATGAACTGGGAAAAAAAGGCTGTAACTGAATGGTTTGAAATTGTGTAGCTTGACTGTAGTTGTTTTTTTATGCATCCTTTTTTACTTGTTTTCAGGACCTGTGGAAAGGAGTTGCATACTACTGAATTAAGAAATTTGCAGCTGCAGTTTGAAAACAGCATCTCTCTGCCTGTCTTTACTGGAGGTCGTATTGAAGGAGAGGATGGCTCTAACCTGAGAATAAGTTTAGTTGATGGCTTAACAGGGGAGGTTGTCTGTACAGGACCTGAATCTATGGCTAAGGTGGAGATTGTAGTCCTTGAGGGTGATTTTGAAGAAGAAAGTGATATTTGGATGCCCGAAGATTTCAAGAGCAATATTGTGAGAGAGAGGGAAGGAAAAAAACCCCTTCTTACTGGAGATGTAATTTTATATCTTAAAGATGGTGTTGGTATGGTGGGTGAAATTTCGTATACAGATAATTCAAGCTGGACAAGGAGCCGCAGGTTCAGGCTTGGGGCAAGAGTTGTGGACAACTTTGATGGTGTTAGAATAAGAGAAGCAAAGACAGAATCATTTATTGTCAGAGATCACAGGGGAGAATGTGAGTATTTATATCTGTTTAGACGTATCAAGATCTAATGTTTGCAGATTCTATCAAAATGTACTTTTTGGACTATTTTTCAAATTAGACAGTTGAGATGTTTGAGATATGGAACAAAAAGGAACATTGAACAACACGAAAATGTATGCAATTGACATAATGTCGTGATGGGTTTGCTTAACATCTTTTTATGTGGAGAATATAGTAACAAAAAAGCAGTATACATGCTGTTTATTGATCCTGATTTTGTAATCTGATATGCACATGATTTTCTTTTTGGTGTAAAATCAATTATTTATCTGCATTCTGTATTTCTTTTCTGGAAATGAATTGAAAGTCTAAAAAACTGAGTCCCTTCATTACAGTAAATATATGTAATAGAACATATTTGGGATTTTCAAGCCACTTGTCAAAACAAGAGAGGAATTTAAACGTAGTTTGAATGTCTGATTTTTTGCTGCAGTGTATAAGAAACACCATCCTCCTAGTATGTCGGATGAAGTTTGGAGATTGGAAAAGATAGGCAAGGATGGAGCTTTTCACAAGCGTTTGAGTCGGGAAAAGATCCTTACTGTTAGAGAGTTTCTCACGCTTCTCAATCTGGATCCAGCTAAGCTGCGCAGTGTAATGATTTAAAATGTTTTTATTTGAAAATTGTTTTTATTGATTGTCATTTAAAGGGTTTTGGCAAAAACTTTCACTGACACAGTTTAGTTTTCACCAGTTGTGTTAAATCTTAAGGCACTTAGCTTAGCTTTATAATTATCAAGTCAGAAACTTCCTAGGTAAGGGATTTATACATTGATGAGGACATCCCATTTTGTTTTTGTCACTAGCTTGATTAGGCTCTATGGGAGAATCATTATATAAAACATATATGATCTTATTCTCATCCTCTTTTAAAAGTAAACCAACATTCTAATCATTTCTTAAAATAGTGAAGTGCTTGGTTTCACTTGGGCAAATGAATAAATTCATTGCTTGGACATGTGTAGATACTGGGCACTGGGATGTCTGCAAAGATGTGGGAAGTAACTGTGGAGCATGCTCGAACTTGTGTGCTTGATACAACTAGGCACGTATACTTCCCTTCGAATTCTCAACAACATGGTGTGGTCTTCAATGCTGTGGGACAAGTGACGGGACTGCTTTCTGAATGCGAGTATGTCACAGTAGATAAGCTGTCTGAAACTGAAAAGGCATTTATCCCTCATCACCTATTACTTGCTTTACTCTTTCCTTCTCTTATTTCTCTTTAATAATTAGCAATATGATTTTCCACCATCAGGTTGAGGCTCAAAACACAGTTGCTACTGCATTAAGACAAGGGGAGAAATATGCAACTTTAGAAGATGAAGATTCTCTCATGGATGGGTCTTCACACTTAACTAATGTGCTTCACTCCCCAAGCTCTCCCAAGACTGAGGGATCAAGTGCCAACAAGCTTTTGGGTCCCCAAAAGACTGGAGGATTCCATTACCCACAAGCAAGTGCGTCTTCTCCGGATATCATGTCATCCATTTATTCTGTTGGTGGAACTAGTAGCTTGGATGACTATTGCTTGCCTAGTTTCGACAGCATGGGCCTTAGATATGATCAGACCCTCAGTTTTCCAGTCCAAGTCTCGAACTCTTTGATCTGTGACACTGATTCAATGGCTCATGCTTTTAGTGATGAAGATCATCTGCAATTTTTTGATACAGATCTTCAATCTCACGTTCAAGCAGATTTACAGAGTGCTGTTGATAGCTTCATTCTCGCACGCTCTACAGGCAATGGTGGTGCACGGAGGAGATGGAGAAAGGTGTGCAACGTCCTAAAATGGTTCATGGTTAGGAAACGAGGAAACCAAATACAAGTAAGGTTGTGAAAAACATGAAGCTTCGGTTACCAATGTACATTGCGCTCATGAATACGCCAAAACATTATTCTGCCCCTTTTAAAGAGAAGAAGTTATGGTTTCTCTTAGATGTAAATACATCTGTGCATTTGTTCTTAAAGCTTGCCAGATGTCACAGAATTTGCTCTATATTGATTTGTAAATACTTGTATTTTACGGTCAGGAGAGGATTTCTGGTTGTTGGCAGATGCTTAGTAATTTCAAGATCCAGTTACCTTTATTCTGGATCATATTTTTGTAAGCATGTTGTCTAATAGAATCAGTTTTTCCCGAGAATGTTGGTTCACCTTCAAAACTTTATCAGATATCTGGATATTCAATATACAGTACAGCAAAAATGTACACACAGAAGCTACTAACTCCAGATGTGGGTCAGTTGGTTTTGGATGCAGATCCAAATATGCAGTAAAATGAGCTTGTTATTAAAGTGAAATTTGATCTAATTTATTTAACAATGTCTTTGTTTTAGTTATAAAGAACTTGATTTTGCTTAGAGAAAAGCTTTGAAATGAAGTGTTGTGAAGAAGAAAATAAACAAAGTTTTATTTTGTCTGTAACTAATTTACTTCATTTAAATTGGCTTAATTGTGGTTCAGAATAACGATAGAATTTGGAGGAATTCAGTGAAATAAGATTTAATAAAAAAATGAATTAAGAAATGTGATTATGGGAAAGAAGCAGGGAATAATGAAAAAGTTTGATACAACTTTAGATGAAAAATTACTCTCTCGATAAACTAAAAATACTGTTTTAAGGCGGTGTGTTTCTTTGACTCGAAGTTCATATACTTTCTAAATGGGAAAATTGAAACATCACTATATAATCTGCAGTTAACCAACGTTTATAATAAGGATATATATATATATATATATATATATATATATATATATATATATATATATACATCTACCATTTCTAAAGGATGAAACAATTAACTCTAAATTAAGATAAAATCTCTAAATATAAAATAATCTTGAATTAAAATATTGGAGTTATAATGAATTAGTTAAAAATTTGGCTACTGTATAGAAATCCTTCCAAGACAATCCTAATAAAAAAATAAATTTAATTAAATTTGTAAAAAAATAGTTCACATTTTTATATGTAACACATGCTACAATACTTACATCCATAATAGAGAATGCAATCTTAAAATCTTTCCATGAGTTAGAAATTTCGTCAGTTGATATCTAGAAAGAACATATGTTGTCTCTTTAAAAAAAGTATCTAATTTTTCTTATATAAAGTGCTGATTTATTTCTATTATGTTTTTCTGTCCTTGTTAAAGTGGATTATGAATGATTCTAATGTAAAAGCTTTTTAAATTACAAAAAAATTGTATTTTTATGAAACGATGGGTTGATTCATGACAAGAGATGTAAGTGAAAAGTTTGTTTTATTCAATAAAAAGATATGGGTATATTTTAAAAGTAAGAACTGAGTAGATGTCAAATTTTTACCACGACTTATATATCCTATTAAACCAACTAAGTTAGACTCTTTCTTTTTAAATAACTAACAAGAATCTCTCTATATGTTTATTTTAAATTGATACAAACAAGTATTTAATGTAAAAAAACGGTTACTAATGGTTTAACCAATTATAATAAAAGATTGGTAAAAATATATAAAAATACAAATTATAAATATTAATACCTATTTTTATAATTTTTTTATTAAACAATTTTTATATTCTCAAGATCTTAAGTATATTTAGCATTTTAGTATTTTATCAGTCACTGAGTATTAAATTACCTAATAAAATATGCATCATATGAATTAGAACTAAATAAATCCAATTACAAAATCACGAAAAACGCACATATCAATATGTGATTATATATGTTTTTGAAAAAAAATTATTATGTACCTAACTTTAATATATTATAACGTATAATTTAATGTGATTATACTAGTATTTTTTTTTCAGCAGAAGTGATTATACTAGTATATATATACATATTACTCACATTGTATTCTTAATTAGAAAATTTATATTTTAATAAAAAAATTAATTTTACTTTTAATAAAATAAAGAATTACACAATCTTTTAGCTTTCTTTACTAAAAAGAATCACCACATACTTTTTTATTTAAATTATTAATAAAAAATATTTTTCAAAATTTATTATTTTAAGATAATAAAAATATGTGTTTCCACTAGTTATTATTATTATAATTATTATTATCAGTATCTTATTTATTATTTTTATCTTAATTAACTAGTAAATAAATAAATAATGATAATATATCAAAATATTAATTAAAATATCGAACATAACAATTTTTCTGAGAAACATCAATCTGATCAGCTAGTCCAAATGTGTTTTATGTTTTTCCGTTTGAATTATATCTTTTAAATATTAAAATTTATACTTTTTTAGAGAAAAATATGGATTACTATTTAACTTATCTTAATATACTTAAGCAGGCTTTTTTTTTTATCTAGCTATGTAATTATGCACATGAAAGATAAATAATTTTAAACTTTCGCTCGCCATTAATGTTGGAAATTTAAAAATGAAATAAAGATATATAATGAAGTTCTCAACTAACACAATACGAGTGTTTGAAAGTTTATTTCTTTTCTGCGGTTTCAAAATCAATAATATGCTGTTTTTTTTTAATTTATAAAAAAGTTCTTTGATATAATTTTGGTATCTTTTTAAAAGTTGATAATTTTATATTGGTGTTTTAGTTTTGATTCTCGCATGGTGGCATGTGCATATTTTATCGTTTGCTTAAAATTTATGGTATGATAGAAGGATAAAATAGACTTGTACATCAATATATTAACACAAAATACCTTAGCTTCCTAGTTAGTACACTTTACACCAATTGTCAACATCATTAAAGTCACAACAATGAGTTTGAAGAAGTACGAGAATATATGCTTCCAATAACTTATTCTTCCATTAACAAAAAAAAAAAAACAATATTCTTACTCTCTGTGTTCTGTATATCTTATCTTATATTCAAACATTTTGGGACCTTCAATTTTAGGATGTTTATCTTAATTCTACTTTTCTTAACTTTTGATTATTTCTATTCAGTGGATTTTGTCTACTATTCTTTTCTCTCGATAATCATAGTACGAGCCTCTCAAACAAATTCGTTAGTGATTCAAAATAAAGCCTATCTATATCATTATGTTAGGGTCTCAAATATTTAAAGTTCAAAGTTATTTTTTTTATTTTTGAAAATAAATTCTTTAAGAAAACTGTGAAAAAAGTTATTCTGCTTCAAAATACATTAATTCAATCACTAACGTCAGATGAGAAAAAAAATAGAAGAGGAGGCGCCTCCCTATGTTTGATTCACTACTCAATTAAAATGATGGGCCACTAATTTTTGCTTTCAATTCTTGAATTCTTCATCAGCCACACCTTTTTGACTTAATAATAATAATAATAATAATAATAATAATATCAATAATAATAATAATAATAATAATAATAAAAAAACAAAAAAAAAAACTTAGATATTTCGCCCAAAGCAATCTTTTCACAAATTAACAATTCATGGTCATTGGTCAACAGAAATTTTTACAAGTACCCTTCTTACTGAAAGAATTCACTTCTATTTTCAGTGTTTAATTTAAGTTAGATGTAACTAAAATCATTTGCGATTTGACATAACTTCTACGTAATGTTTTTAAAATTAGACAAATTGATCAAAGTACTAGTTAAAGATTCAATTGGAGCAGAACAAGCATTAGTAAAATCACTAAAATAATTAAATAACATGTAAATTAAAATTAAAAATGAAATATTATAATTTTATGAATAAAACTTAAATAAAGTATAAATTTGTAGCTTATTAATATTTAAAATGTGTTTAAAAATAAAAATACAATATTTTACCATAAATTAAAATCATGTATTATTAAATAATTTTTAACTGAACCGATTTAAATCCATCAGAAATCAATTTTACTAATTTTCAAATTCTACTACGGGTCCAATCATTTGGTCCAATGTGATTTTGAAATGAAAGTTTGTATGGTTGGTTGGTTGGTTAGTTGGTAAGTTTTGAAGGTAATTCTGATGCAGAAATTAGAGGGAAAAGCTCATAAGCTCTCTGCCACCAGATAAAAACGTGAATACACCTGAATAACATGACATAACATTGAATGATTGAGACATGTACATGGTTATTTGTCTTGGTTGATGGTAGATTGGTCATTTCAGCAGAGGCTCTGGCAGTGCCATTGGTGGCCCAAAGCCGTCATCAGCTAGCCCCAAATCAAATCATCAAACAGGCCATTATGAATACAGCTAACTTTGTTATTATTTGTCTTTTGTTCAACTCTTAAATATAGACCAATGGACAATTGAACATGATCGCCACCAATTTGTAAATTTTCCCATCCCAGAACTTTGAAAAAAAAAATACAAGGAAGAAAGAAAGTTTTCACCCTCTATTCAATTCTCCAACTGGGATTCTAACTCATCATTTGAGATGGCATCATTTGCAGGAACTACCCAGAAGTGCACAGCTTGTGAAAAGAAAGTGTATTGGGTGGAACAGCTGACTGCTGACAACAAGGTGTACCACAAATCTTGCTTCAGATGTCACCACTGCAAGGGCACCCTCAAGGTGAGACCAAACATAGGATCGTGCTTTTAATTTTTCTTTGCTTTGAATTTGATCAAAGCTTCATTTGAGCTTTCACTCTTAGATTAGTCAAATGATTCTTTTCTTTTCTTCCTTTGGTTTGGATTGATGATGATTTTTATGGTTTAATGCATGGAGAGTGGAGACTTTTGTGAGGACACATTGTTAAAGAATATCTGCTAGAAAAATTCGTTCTGTTTCCAGTAATAATCATACAATGTGACTTGAGTCAGATATAGGGAAAAGGAGCACTATAATCATATAATTGAGGATTGGAAATAGACCAGAATTGATGATATGTATTGGATCTTAGGGAGAAAGGTTGAGTTTCAATAACAGATAGGGATACATTATTTGTTTTTCAAACCGAGTAAGGAGAATGTGGCCCTGAGTAGGGAAGAGGCCAAGATGAATCCATGTGGCGAATCCATATCGTGAGTGTAGAATAAAAGCATATTCTTGTTGACATAAGTTCAGATGAATCAGTTCCTATCTGTACTTCATATCTTTCAAAGAGTGCATAACACTCTTCTCCAGATGTCATTTCCACCTTTTGTAAGACCACAATCTATTGTCCAATATGATCATAGGCATTTCCATCTTTAGGCATGACGAAGGAAAATCCTTAGTTTCGCCAAAAGAATTTCAAGAAATTTTAACAAATTGACGTGGTTGACTGATAGAATACGATTACTGTGTGAGATTGCATTTTTCCTTTATCTTATCAACTTTGTGTATCTTTCATAAACAGCAGACATGGTGGTAATCGGTCTGCACTTAATTGCAAAGAAACCAATCTCAAATACTTTATTTATATTTATTTTATTCTACTAATAGTATATAAGAATTCATATGTGGATTCTGAAAGCATACCATTTATCTAACACCTATCTTGTTCTCGATGTTTGAGATTTGGATGCACATTACTGTGTCCAACTCATTAAATTTTAGTTTTTTGTTTTCAACTTTGAATCTGTAAGCCTATCTCATGAGACACTGACTTGATCTCTGGGTGAAATTTTAGAATCTTGTGACTACTTATTATTTGTTTGAAAACTCTGTTTTCGCTTAAAATAGATATCACTTTTGAGCTAAAAAGTTATTAATTGTTTTCTCAACCACATTTTGCTCTTAAACATTAATTAACTCACAACTATAATCTAATTTTTTTAATAAAATATTTTTCATCAAAGTAATTAATGATTTTAAAGTTTATATATTATTTTAAAAGACTAATAATTTGAGAGAGGAAATACTTTTTACTCAGAATTTAAAATAGAAAATATGTTATGCAATAAATTATTAATCTTTTTTTCATTGTGCATCATGCAGCTGGGTAATTATTGTTCCTTTGAGGGTGTCCTATACTGTAAGCCCCATTTTGATCAACTGTTTAAGATGACTGGCAGCTTGGACAAAAGTTTTGAAGGTGAACTAATGCTATATATGCAATTATTTCTTAAAAAAGAGTACTTTTAGTTCTAACAATATATACTCATTTCATGTTATTGTTTTCTCCTTTCATCTGACTGTCATATTAAATGCTTGTAGGTATTCCAAGAATTGCTAGAGTTGAAAGATCTGCTGATCAGGTTTTTACACATTGTTAATACACCCAAAAAATTATTTCTTTCTTTCCTTAAGATTCTTATTTAGTGATGGGAGATAAAGGCATTTGCTACTTGTCAGAAAATATTTAATTCCCTCTGTATTGTCTCTGGGAATTCCACAGGTCCAAACCAACAACAAGGTTTCAAGGTTGTTTTCTGGAACTCAAGAAAAGTGTGTTGTTTGCAACAAAACTGTGTACCCAATTGAAAAGGTACATAATATTGTTAGTGGTCTTCAGATCTTTCCATTGATAAATGTTTCTCTAAAACAAGTGTCTTTATTAGAAATGAACTATTAAGAATCTACCAACTTAAATTTTAATTGATTAATATCATGACAGGCTTTAAATTAAATTAGCAACAGATACATTCTTAGTGCTTATTTTAAAATCGAATTCACTTTGGAAGATGATTATCATAATTATACAAATTTATTAGATTAATATTATTAAACATTGAAGTAGCACTTGAAACATAAATATAAACTAAACCATGATAGAGTTGATTAGGTTTTCAACCACCAATGTAAAACTTGTCAAACTTCAAATATGGATCATCTTAATTTTTTTTGGTACAGTGGATCTTTCTAATGTACGAGTACAAAAGTATGTGAAAAATTATATGATATTTTGGTAACAATAGTCAAATATAATCATCTATAATGAAAACAGAACCATGGTATCTTGTGGTGGATCTACGATCTTGACTTAGTGGAGGTGATTTATTTACAAAAAGAATAATAATAATTAATCATCATACACATTTAAAACATACAATAAATAAAATGCATATTTTGCAATTAAAACACAAAAATTAGGAGACAGTGGATTCAAATAAAATATATAAAATTAGAGAAGAGAAAATAAAAAATTTAAGATAATTTTATTTATAATTTTAAGAAAGTCAAATGCACACATTCATAGGTTTGGCACTTGGTATCCCAAGATAATGAACCATAAACAGCATGTAATGAAAAACTTAGAGTAAACTACCCTAAACCAAATTAGATCTGCTAAGATCATAAAATACATATCATGCCTTAGACTGATGGCACAGTTCTTTGTTCAGGTGGCTGTTGATGGGAAATCCCACCACAAGTCTTGTTTCAGATGCACCCATGGAGGTTGTGTAATCAGCCCATCAAATTATGTTGCACATGAACATCGTCTTTATTGTAGACACCACCATACTCAGCTCTTTAAGCAAAAGGGAAACTTCAGTCAATTAGTGAAGCATGAAAATCTCCAACTCACCACTCAAAACACCACACAACATCCAAGTAATGGCAGTACAAGTCCAGCTCATGACTCTTCTTAGGTTTCATCAGCTGCCACTGTTACTCTACCAACTTCTATTTCTTTCATTATTTATGTTGTAATATTTGTGAGGCATGCTTGTAACCACAACTTTATATTTCTTATGGATTATTTTTGCTATTTAGAATTCAGAAGTAATTCAAATATACTTTGCTCAATTACTTCAATTAAAATCCTAGTGTTGCCCGCTTGGTACACACACACATGTATATACTATGAATATTTGAATAAACTCATAATATTTTTAGGGAAACAATAAAAAATAAATAAAATGAATTTATAGAAAATTTTGTTCAAAAGGGTTGTCAACCTCGACAAATTAGCATTCAAACTTTTATTAAAAGGGTGTTCACAATTAACTCGCCACTTTGTCTTAAATATGATAATCTTTGAAATAAGATTAAAGTGTAAATATATATTGTGGTCTACAATGCCAAATGTCCAGGTTTTGATATTAAGATTTTGAATACTTGTATTACTTACTAACATTGGTTGAGTGTGCGCTAGTTGTAAACATGTCTATGGCCGAGTAATCCGCACCGCAACCACTCTAGTTGCCCTGTGTACGAGGGATTTGTTCCGAAGGCAAATATAATAAACACTTTTTTCATTTATTCCATTATTTGGCATGCAAGCTTACTTGATCACCTTAAGTTTTGCTGAGGGCTACATGTCACTTGGAGAGAAAAAAAAAATCTAAAAAACACACATTATCAGTCAAACTTTGAAGGCGGTTTCTTAATTTGTTTACTAGCTGCTTGTTTCCGCTGTCCAACTATGATTGGTCACTTTCTATACATATGTACACTTCCACTCTAAGAAATGTTTGGTTGAATTTGCTTCCAACAAAGATTAACATCTCTGTAGAACCCATACTTTAAAAAACAATACAAAATAAAGAGACAAAATAGACATCCACTTCCTCTTTTTCAGTTATGTATATCACATACATGCATCTCTAGCTAGTATTCTCGTCGAACTGTGCTGTGAAAGAGATAATAATACATACTAATCACCCAAACACACATAGCTGCAATCTGAAAGAGAAAAAGCACGTTTTGCTCGAATATCTAAGCGTATCCTCCATGATTGTTCATCATACAGAAGGGAAATAAAGTGGAGAAAAAAAACAGACAAACAAAAAGCAAGAAAGAAAGAGTGCAGTGGCTCATGTTATGAATTTTTTAAACACTGGGAAAGCACTTTGGGAAGAAAAGTTAAAGAAGCCAAATATTGGTGGGCCGTGTGGAAGGGAATTCTATGTAGTCTATGATGGAATCTTGAGACCCCTCGTGCAGTGCAACTAAATTTCATGCGTAGGAAGTGCACGAGTGGTGAGCTGGTTGCAATTGTCCTATTCTATAGTTTTTCTTTCTTGTTTTTTTAATCTTTCTTGATGCAAAATCTTTAAGTAAGGGAAAGAAAACAATTAAAAAAAGACAAAGCAAAATAAAGGGTCTTTTGCTTTACTAGCAATAGACAGAGAGAAAGTATAGGGGAGAATAATGCAATGGGCCACTAGAAAAAAATTCTTCTGCTTCTAATGCAACAAAAAATATCCCTGGGGTGTCATGGATGTCTAAAGTGATGAACTGCACAGGCACATTGATTGCAAGTGTTTTAAAGTAAACCTTGTGTTGTGTCACATCTTCCTTCTCCTCACTCCTTTTACTTTTCATTTGTACTCCACACATTGTTTATCTTACTACTACTTTCTTCATCATACTGATTAAGAGTTGTTCTTAATTATAAAATTACACAAGTGGATGGTTGAAGACAACCAAGTCCTTGCCCCATCTCACAATTATTTCATCATACATTAATACTGTTCAAATATGATGTATTTATTTAATAAAAAACACGGTGTCTGTTTTTTTGTGACATGCCTCGTGTAGGTTTTTGGTTTACTGAATATGAGAATTACTTTTAAGCTTCAACTGATAAAAAATAGTAACAGTAACCGTACATCAATTTTTTTTATAAATTTAACCTTCTACAAATTACTATCATAATAGTAATATGGTATCATCCACTCATACTGTAACTGGTGGAGTAAGTAGATCAGGAGGTTTGTAAATAAAATGATAAGGACAAAGTTTTGTCTGAATGATATGTAGCGCTTTATTGCCACATTAAAAAAATTTCTGTTATATGTTTAACAGGTCATAGATCTGGAGAAATAACCAAACTATTAGTACTTTAAACATTACACTTAAATATTTTGTAACACGCCCAAAAATACCATACATTATGGTGTCGAACTTGTTCTTTTCTTGGAATTAAGAAGAGAAGATAAGAGATCAACCAATAGCTGATCAGAGAACCTGTTCATGTTCTCACAGTTACCCCTACAAATTTCTTTTGCAACCATGATTTGCCTTAAGCCTTGTGTGACAGTACTCACTAGTATATTACTGTTTTTTGGTTTGTTCAATTTGTCTATATATTTTGATCTTTGGTACATATATTTAAAAGAAAAATACATAAGAATAATGGTGAACTTATGATGTTGAAGGGTGATTTCACTAGAAAGTAAGATCTGAATACATTAATTGATGTTCAATATGTCAACCTTTACTATACACAATTATTATGCATGAACCCAGTTGCTGAACCGAAGGGAAATTTATCATCTCTCAGTTTTCTCTGGCTTCCCTGAATGTACTATATTTAATTTAATTTAATTTCCACAGATCTAAGCAATCATGGAGAAGGATTGATTAATTTTGATTTTGGTGGTTTGAGTGTCGCTCAATGCTCCTCTGTCCCTCACATTACATGTGGGAAAGATTGAAAACACAGATCAGCTGGCTGCCTCTGAGATGCTTTGTAAAGAGGGTTGCCATGTTCTTGACTTAGCTGTGGCACTAGAACCATTATTAGTTGATGTTGTCCTTGACCCGTGTCTTTCACCTTTGGTTTCCTGAAAATGATAATTAAAAATTAAGAATCACATAGGTGAAACCAACAAGTACATATCAGCTTTAAACAAATCTTTCTCTCTCTCTCTCTCTCTTTCCTTTCTTCAATACAATCCACTATTATAATTCCTTGCAATTCAACTTAAACAAATCGAATATTTACTTGGTTCATGTAAGTTTTCTTAATTCTATACAAGTCACCAGAGAATAAAGGGGTCCGCAAAATGAAATTACGAAGTATTAAGCTCCCAAACGAACTTGCAAAGCCTTAACTAGTTAGTCGAAATACATCGGAATCAATTTGCAAAACCTACCCTTCTTACAAACACACCAACAATTACTTAAAGTTGCTTAAAGAAAAATTGGTTGTCAACAAGCACAAATACTACATCAGGCACCTGTTTTTAAAGACTTAATTTGACAATCATAAACAAGTAAGGACGTAGAAACAGTAAAATCCAAACTTTGATTGAGATTTACCTGGTTGTCCTCCGGCTCAGACCTCCTTGCTGATTTGTCGGTCCTTTCCTTCGTCAGATTTGGCTTTTGTGCTGATTCTGACAAGTTTCTCTTCAGCTTTGCTTGTTTCTTTGCCCAAAGACCCTTCATAACCTCTGAGAAAAACACCACATAAAGGTTCAAATTTGGAACAAAGCACAAACAATTTAAGGGGAAATAACAACATAAAAGAGTTGAAGAAAAAACAAAGGGTCAAACTGAAAACTCAAGCTGAAAGTTGGAACTCACCTTGAGCTGAAATTAGTCTATAAACTTGGCCAAGCATAAGGGTATCCGTTGGCTTGAGAAGCTTGATGCGGGTAAGGCGAACAGGGTTGGTGGTGTTGGTATTGTTGTTTTCACTATTATTTTGGCAATTTTCATTGTCCTTGGATGAGCACAATGTGGTGGAGATAAGAAGAGCAACATAGTGATCAGGGTTGGTCTTCATCACTTCACTAGCACTCACAGGCCAATACAACCTTTCTACTTTCCCATTGGGTTGTTGAATCACTAGAGTTGCAGTGTCAACGGCTTGGCAATTTCCCATCTCTAACTCTCTCTCACACACAACAAGATGATAAATGGAAGGTGGTGGAAGGGAAGGGAGTGCTGAAGCAGCTCACTGCAACATTTATAGCAGCCACAAGTTTGTAAGGGGCAAAAAAAGTGATATAGAAGGAGGCCTATAAATACTGGTTGGTAAATGGCAAGGTAGAGTTGGAAAGTTTATAGAAATGATAATGATCATATGTGTATTAAAAAAGGGCAGTAGAAAGATAGAACCCAAAATGGGGTGCTGAAATAAGAGGAAAAAGAAGGAGAAGTGGTGAAAGTGTTATCCAACATGGACAGGAAGGGTGAGGAAACAGGCTAAAGTAGAAGGGGACCTTGGCAGCTTAGGTGATGTGATGTGCACCTCTAACACATTACATTCTCGTGGTCTACCTTCTTAGGGTAATGTAATGTAAAATCACAAGTCACTGTTCATAAGGTAATTCTTCCCATGGATGTCACCCACTTACCCTTACACCACACTTCCCTCTACTCCCTACCTTCTATCCCTAGGTTATACCCCTACTTCATAGGTCATAACCTTTTTTATTCCACCTTTTACATTTCAGAACTCCCACATTGACCCAAGAATAGTACCCATTACACTCCAAAAGAATACAAAGAATAGTGGCCATTAAAGTAATACCAGTGGTGCATGCAAAAACAAAGAAGTTTTGTAGATAAATGACATGCATCCACCTAATGCATGATTTTTACTATAACTATATTCCTACACTATTTTTCTTTAATTTTGTTTTCGTTTCATCTTTCTACACTCTATAAGTACATATTTTTTAATCTATTACTTTCTCAGACCATACCTGGACCTTTTTTTAAGAAAAATCTGAATAGTGAAACGCTTATTTTTTATAAAAGGCTTTGAAGTTACTTTTGAACAAAAAAGTAAAGCGGTATCTCACATTATAAGTTTATAAATTTTTTTGTTGAATTTTATTTTTTTTAAGCCGTGTTTTCCAAAAAAAAATCAAAAGCCTTTTTAATTTTTCTTGTTTTGTTTTTGTTGGTAATTTTAATTTCTTTTAAATTTTGTGATTTTTGCTTTTTTTAAATTTAGATATTTTATTAATTAATTAAATTATTTATGTTAACTAAATCTAACTTCAGAAAATTTAAAATGACAACATTAAAATGTATATTCGCATTTAAAATAAATTGAAGAACAATAATAATAATTAAAATATTTATTTATGAGACGTCACAATATAGTTTTTAGTTGTTTTTTAAGTTTTTTAAGATGTTATGGTTGAATATTACCATTTTCATAAGAAGACACTTAACAAAAATATGGTAGTGCAACACTAGTTTTCATAAATAAATGTTTTAATTATTATTATTGTTTTTCAATTTATTTTATTAGAATATAGATATATATTTTAGTATTATTGTTTTAAATTTGCTGAAACTAATAAAAAATTTAATTAATTAATAAAATATGTAAAATAAAAAATAAAAGTTACAACTTTCTAAAAGAAATTAAAATCACCAACAAAAATAAAACACTCAAAAAATAGAAAACAAAAATATTTAAAAAAAATTAAGAACAAATTCAAAAACATGTTTGTAAGTCCGACTTGATTAAAAAATATAAAAACATCTTTTAAAATAAAATAAAAAATGAAGGAAGAAATATCGATCAATTCAAAATAATATTCAAATTAATTTATCATCTCTTATATTTATCTTTATATCTAAACTCATTAGTATGGGTGATTACATTTTTCTTAATTATCATGTAATTTATCAAATCTTTTGTAATACTTTTCACAATAGGAAAGAAATTAAAAGGGTTTAAAAAAATTCAAAAATATTTTATAAGCATGACTTCATTAAAAAATTACAAAACATGTTTAAGAATAGAATAAAAATAAAAAGAAAAATATATGAGTGAATTTAAAAGAATATTTAAAATTAATTGATTATCAATATTATTAGATAATTAAGTATATGTTAATGATAAGAGAAATGTAAAAGAGATATAGATGAAATTTAATCCTAATATCTTAGTATTATTGTTTTTATTTTATTTTATTTTATTGTTATTTCATTTCAATTCAATTTTGTTATTTAAAATTTGTTATGAAAAATAATTTAATTTTTTTTATAAACAGTTAGATTGAGTCTAATAAAATATTATAATTCTTAACGAAATTAATAAAAAATTCATTTTAATAGAAGACTACATTTATCTTTAATAAAATTGCGTAACAGTAGTACGATTTTGGTTTAAATGAAAAAAACCAAAACTCTTACTTTATAACACTTGTCTGTAAAAGTGGTAGTAAACACAACTTATCTATTATAATAACTTTTTAAAAATATGTCCATATGCATAAAATCTGAAAAAGAAATGCAGATTTTGGTAAAAAGAAAAACTCTATTAATTTAGTGCAGCTGTATTTAACATTTCCATCTCTTATCTAACCCAAAATTGCTAATATTATGAAATTCCAAAAAAACAGAAATAGAAGTTTGTTAGATGATAGCCTGGCACTGCCACTGTAACGGACACGGCCCATGTGTTCTCTCCTTGCTCTTCATCTTCGTTGGATTTCAATCTACTAAAATAAATAAATATATATATATATATATATATATATATATATATATATTTGATAAATATTAGAATTGTTTTGGTGTGGAAGTTGATAGCGAAAGCATGAAAAAGAAGAGAATAAGTAGAGAGAGAGAGAGGAGCAGCATTGGATGTTTGACAATAACAAATGATTGTTGGCAAATGTTATGTGTAGATGCATGGAAATTTGAATGAGTTGTTTTGATGCTATTGTGCATCTTATTTCTCCATCCTAGCATAATGAGAATGTGCATAATCACTACACTAAAGTATATCAAAGGATACTCATTTCAAAAAGAGACCACACATACACAATAGTATAACACTAATAAACAAATTATTCTACTGAATTTTTGAAAGAGATTTTTAAGATTTTTAAAAATATGTTATGAAAATCTATAAAATATATTATATGGAGGAGTTATCATTTATTTTATTCATGTAGTCTATAAACAAATTATTCTACTGACTTTTTGAAAAAGATTTTTAGGATTTTTAAAGATATGTTACGAAGATCTATGAAATATATTGTATGGAAGAATTATCATTTATTTTATTCATATATTCTATATATAAAGTAAAAGTGTAACAAAATATCAAATATTAATAATATTTTAATCTTAACTTTTTAAATCTAAATAATAAATAAATATATATTTCATCTTTATAAAAAAATATTTTAAAATTAAATCTAAAAAATTTCTTAAAAATTAATTTAAATAAAAAAAATATTAAAAAAATATTTTCAACATTTTCATTTCATTTTTCATTTCCACCACACAACCCATCTTTCCTTCTCCTATCTTAAATCTTCCACATACTCACTTTTTCATAACCTTCTTCAACAAAATTCAAATTAACTTCTATATAACTTAAACACTCATTTAAAAAACATTCAAGTTCATATCATTCCAGAACAAAAAGTATTAAATCATGAGTATTTGTTTTCTTTTCTTGAATACATTTTTTTTCTTCATCCAAATTAATATAAATATCAATGTCTTCACAAAATAAATTATAATTATTTATTTCTAAAAAATGTGTATATGAAAGAGAAGGATTCATATAAAAAACATCTTTTAACAAATAAATAACTATAATTTATGGTTGGATATCAATAGATAAAAAAACATCATGAATAGCCTTCAAGTATTTACCTTCGTACATGCATTTATATCACTTATCACTTTTACTCAAAAAATTAGTAACTGTATTATATGTGTCTTTTGTTAATATAGCTTTTGTCATCCTACAAATGTTCTTTTACTTCATTAGTATATAACTCATAATATTTCTTTTAATAAAACATTTTATATGTAAAATATAACTATAAAATAGTGACATCTCAATAAAATGGATACTCGAAGTCCTTAATCATTTAAAGAACGTCAAGTTATAATATAAAAGTAAATAAATAGGTGGCTAAAACTCAAAAATATAATTATATAAATTTAAATTTAGGTAAGTCAATTCTATTTCTACATAAATTATCTCTAATACAACCAAACATTATCTTAAACTAGAAAAAAAAAACAGATGAACCAAACATTTTATTTCAAAAGTTTATCCTTTTTATTCGTGTGTTTGATCCAAAGTGATGGTATAGAACTTTGACCTATCACGTCAAATAGAGGAAGATATATACTTGATAATAAATAATATAATAAACCTATGTCCTCAAACAAATAACTTGGTATTTAATATCTTGCCCTTATTAAGTGAAATTTTCTATGCTACTACCATAAACAATTAATACCTCACACTTTAATTATTTTAGGGGTATAAATTGTTGCCACATGTTTAAGAAATTCTATATTAAATGAGTGTTGCTTTATAAATCTTTTATTCTTTCTATTACTGTATAGTTTGTTTTTAAATTTTCTTATCGAGAATCTCTATCAACCTTTGAAAAATGTAAAGAAAAAACACTTCAATCATATTTTGGATAGAGTTAAATGGAGTACCGTGAATTCAAAATGAAATTTCTTTATTTATTGATATCTAACTCGACCATATATATACAAAAAAAATATTTTATTGATCATAATATCTATATTATTCTTTATTATTTTATTTTTGTTTTTATTCAATTGAATATTTTTGAGAGTTTTAATCGCCTTTCATTGTCTTGCCATGTTTTCTTCGAAAGAACTATTTGATCCTTTTAATCATTGTGTTTGGTAAATTATTTGTCTTAGATAGAGAATCTGTAAATGTGGTGAAGTATCATCCACGTTTTAAAAAACTCAGGTTTTTACTTTGATTATTTGAGTGTTAAGGGCTTACTTAATCTTGAACAAGTCATAGATCTAAAAGCATGAGGATAAATAAGAAAAGTAGGAAAAAAAGAAATGAAATACAAGTGAAAAAATTATTTATTAAAAGCATAATAAATTTAATAGTGAAGAATATTTTCACATTTTTATTTCAAATTCGTTAACAAGTCAAAACATTGGTACTTCAACAATAAAATGATATGTTGAGATACTAGTGTATATGTGAAAACAAAAATAACCACTATTTCTAACATTAGAAATTATCATTCTCATTGGTCTTTTTCTCATAATTCGTAATTTTTAGTAACCCAAGTAATGAGATTTTTTTGTCATGAATTTGATACAAAGTATTCGCGAGCTTTATTAATAAATCTACCAGAAAGTTGGATGTTCCTTCCTAAGTAGTGAGATTAATGGTATTTTAATATGTTTCTTTGCAAAGATTTTGGCAGTTAAATTTTTGTCCCAAATTTCTACATTTAATATTGAATGCAATGCAAAAGCAAAAACAATGTTCTAGATTTAATACACGTTATTCCCAGTTGTTGGACACAAGTACCCAATCTGCTTTTCTTCCTCTTTTGTGTTTAGACCTAATCATTTCAACACCCAGTCCCCTCTCTTCCAGCCCAAAAATAAATAAATAAAAGAGCTATTTTGAATTAGTGTAGAGCTCATTGAACAAGAATTTCATTACACTAGTTACGAAGGACCAACCAACAAGGAATTTTGGAGTACTGTCTCATTTCAACACGATTAAATAATTGAGTTCAAAAGAATCCCGAATGAAATTCTTGTTAGCTAAAACTGCTGCTTGGATAAATACTTAGTTACAATTTTATGACGCAGTGTTAAAATGGGGCTGCAAAATGTCCCCTTTTGAGATGAACTCTTCATCCAAAGGATGGTGCCCGAGTTTGGGGCCATTCTTGAGGATTGCTATAACTTGCTCAATTTGATTCCAAACTCTAGAACCAAGCTTATTCCAGTCTCACTCCAGCAAGGGCTGCTAGATGTAAGGCTAATCCCCACCTCTATTACTATTATTATGTTCCATCTTTTATTGATTCTGCTACTTCCATGAGAATGATACAAGCTTGTTTCTGTCAAAAAACTACTAATAATTCCTTGTATGACAAAGATTATAAAAGTGAACATACATAATGAAAGATAAATAACGTAAGCATTTTACTACAGTGAATCCACTTTCCCAATTCAGCATTTACAGAATGAAAAGCAATAGAACAAATGTTTTAGAATATTCTATAGCAAAAGCGGACTTCATATGACTATAACCTGTAATAAGATCCAACTCATTAGAACAAGTCAAATCACGATCTTTAAGAGACCCTAGTTCAGCTGCACAGTTACACAGATGGGAAGTATTTGTTTAGGTTGAAAGGCAATGAATAAAACTCCTCACTTCTTGTGTCAGTCTTGAAGGAGCGGTACTTGTCCCACCAATGTTTGCCTCTGTCTTTCCGAATGGCACCATCCTTCTTATGTATTGTGTTATCAAGGAAATACGCCATGCAACCCGCAACAAACGCTTTTGATTGGAACGGGACATTGATTATATCATTGAACTGCAAGGTACATAAAATTTTCAGTGAGTGAATTCATCACAAAAGCTAAGAACAAATCCAAGGTTTTACACATCACATCCATAGATTAGTTCCGTACCCATCTTGCTTTGGTGTGAACTGGACCATAACCATTAATTGCTGTGTACTCATTGAAGTACTGTGACACAGACAGGCCAATGAAGATGGAGAAGCCCAATACAAACTTTGTTCTAAAACTATTGAGGTTGCAGAATTGAAGAAAACTTAGGCCTCCCGCTCCTACAAATAATAAATGAAAGTGGAACATTACATGCTGTTTAATGTAAGTATCGAAGTAAACCAAAAGTTTGAATGTGTCCTATGAGTAAATGAGGCATACCAACATAAGCGAAGAACAAGCAGTACAGTGCAGCAACAATAGTAGGTGGAATGGATGCAAAAACAGCTCCAAATTTACCTAGCCGGTAAAGAAAAGTTAGCGAGAGTTGATGGGAATAAAGGCACAAGGTTTAAGGCAAACTACATATTCAAATTACGATCACTGCACTGAGCTTCATCTTCAACTCACCAAGTATTGAAAAGAAAATCATAAAACCAGCCGATATCTGCACCACTCTTCGGCTGCCTACTCGTGTTAAAGCCAAAAGACCTGCGTTTTCCCTATATGGAAATCAAACAAACACCTCATCAACAAGGAAGTTGTTTAGTCTAAATTGAAGTACCGTATACAAACAGAATGATTTTAGTCTTACACAGATACAGAGGATCCATTGCCCGTTCCAAACAATCCTGATAATAAAATGGCAACTCCCTGAAGATAAGAAATATGATGCATAATCATCAGTATTATCAATTCACTTTAAACAACCATTAATTCTAAGGATTAAATTTAGATCAAGTACCTTATCTTAGTCATCAAATTCTTAACATGTGACAATTTTTTTCTTGTTGAGAAACATATTTTTAATGGAGGCTAACCAATGTTGAAAGATACATCCACATTTTGTTGTTTGATTTGAAAATTAGATCCCAAGGATCTAAGGAACTGGGTTCAAGTTTTGTTTTATAAATCTGAAAAAAAAAACGAATGCTGGCGTACTATCTATACCTGCCAGCCAATGCCGCGACTAAGAATTGATGGTGGTAATGGTGTTGCACTTGCGTACCGATAGACAGCAATAAAAGCACCACTGGACTGCTTGCAACAAATGAATTGTGAACATATAAATTAATTCTAGTGAAGAAGTACCATTCAATATAAACTAGCAGTTGCAAAACACTGAGAGTTAGTGCATTGGTATAAAATAGAAGCCAGATAATCTTGGTCAGTATGTCACCGTGCATGTAGTAACACTGCCATGTGCAAGGCCAAATTCGCGTATGTATGTAGTAATTTTCACATCATTGCTAAGGTTTTAGGATAAAGCCATTGTATACATTCAGTGTTATTGGTATCAATATGGTTCCCAATTTTTAATTGCCATGAAAACAAAATCAGCTATTTTTTACATATGTCTTGTGTCAAACTATCGATAAGATTTCTCTGTTAAAATCCTGACTTCAGTACTACATGTATCTTCTAAGGAGAAAGAGAAAAAAAAAATCAAACATGAAGCTGAGCAACTAGATTTGATAAAAGCTAATGGGATAATATTTATAAGAAAGATACCAATTAATAAATAAAAGGAATTCTCGTTCCAACTAATATAGATAGAAAATATTTAGAAAAAAGAAATTACCTCTACAAGAGCAACAAAGGATGCCATCATCATGGCAAAGGCTTCACCTGCATCAAATGAAGGGGCTCCCCATTGAAATGGATATGGAACTCGTATCCTGCAAACCCAAAAATCATGTTGAATACTTCCCCATAAGTAGCTTCCCTAAGAAGGACATAGGTGACAGTTATTCAACAAACAACGGTTAACAATTCCTACTTCAACACACTCAAAAGCTTAGGACGGACGTAGCTTCTCCTGGAATTGATATCAACATATGGGTTTGGGAAGAAAAATCCATACAAAATTTAGCAACAAAAAAGAAAAAAAAATCAAAAGCCTAAATCAAAGTCAAAGCATCCTGAGGTTCTTCTTATTTGAAACTCGAATGCCATAATTCAAAGATTCCGCAACTAAGGAATCTCCAAAGTTAGCCACAAGTCCAAAAGGCACCACTCATAAAGTATACTATACTTAAATGGAAATCACAAGAATAAATTCCCATAAACCCCATCCGCAGAAGATACATTTTCAATTTTAGGAAGCAATCATGTAGACATCAAATGTTAATAGTGAAAAACCACATCCCAATCTACAGACATTTTGGTAATTAAATAATCAATTGCCAGCCAAAAAAATACCATTTAGAGTAAATAATCAATGGAACTTCACTACAAACCATGGGGCAGCTTCTATTAAACCAGCACGGTCAGTACGGCAGGTTGCCTGTGTTTTAGGTGCAGCATGATTGTATGCCCCTCCAACAGTGAGCAGATAAGCATATAGCCACACAATTGCAACAGTAAATAAAACAGTGAACCGTTCAAAGACATGTTTTCCTGCATGTAGAACATGGGGTACAAACTGCATGAAAACCAATAACTGTTATTAACAAAGATTGATAGAATCTATCGTGCCATAAAAGTAAGGAAATCAAGTGAACAAAATGAACTGAGATCATGATGCTAGTAGTTTTTGACACTACAAAGAACTGTACCTGTGAAACAAATACTAGCAATATGAGCTCCGGCAGTCCAATCTCTACACATTTAGCAACCTACACACCAGCCAGACATCAATATTTATATTAGCTTCGAACCCAAGCAATTGAAATGTGTACTTACCCCAGGAAAGCCTAGCTCATAAAGCCCAAAACCAACAAGAGATACCAAAGGAACTGCTGAAAGTGGACTTAAGAACCTGAAAAAGAAATTGAACTTACATCACTTGGAATATTACACTCAATTGCAGGAATATTAAGTTCTTTTGATCTCTTTAGTTCACTAGGACTACACTGTTGATACAAATTCCGCAGCACAAATCAGTCAAGCATATCAGTATAATTTGTACTTCAAAGAAAAATTCAATTCAGAGTAACAACTGTCAAATGAGCATATATGGCAAAGACGACCCTAAATCTAGATTACATTTCCGTTCAGACATTTTTTACCATATTATAAGACTAATATAACACAGACACTTACTAAGGACTTGACACCAACCTTGCAACATTGCGCCAAAGACCACTAAAGCCTAGTACTATTTGAAGAGTTGAAGCTACAATTAGAGCACCTTGGGTCGCCCGCATTATCCTCTTGAATTTCTGAATAGAAGAGAAAATAAAGCCAAAAGGAAGAGGAAGAGAGTGATTAAACTGCTCATGTACACCCAAATAAAAAAATAGTGATATTCAGCTCCCTGAATTAAAATTACACTTTTTTTATTCTATAAATTGTTTCCTTGTAATTTCAAGATACTCTACAATCACACCAGGAACTGAACCAAACTTTACTCTTTACACAGTTTCTAATGCATTGAATAACCCCACCCTCATTGAAACAAATTTACTAAAAGCTATACAGATTACAAGTCATGTGGAAGCCTTTGGTTAGCAATTATATAAACCGCACACAACTTATAAAAAAAATCGTTGAGATACAAGACCTCTATAGGATCTGGCTCATCACTGAATCGACCAGCAAGAATAATAGAGATGGTTGTTGCAACATAAGTATAAGACCCTCCAATTACTGCAGGCAATCGAGTTCCAAACAGAGTTTGGAGCAATGTGTTAATTCCAGCCACAAAGAGTAGAGTTTGAATAACTTTTGCCTTCTCCTCCTGCAAAAAATGGACTTTCAATTTTCTACTTTTTTTTATAAATATAACTTTTGGCTAGGAGAATAGTGCAACTTCAATCAAATGGTCAGATAACTCTTCCAAATTATTCCATTTAAAATTGTTTCTTTTAAGTATATTTAACTTGTTAAAGCTTACATTGCCACCTCCCATCTGGGGAACAAGAGCAGTGGGAATTAGCACAGTTGTACCGAGCATCACAAGATAATGTTGAAACCCAAGAAGTATGGCCTCGGCTGCATCAGAATGGTACCAAATTTCTCATCAAAAAAAGAGAGAAAAATACACCTAACTTAGACATAAACCCAGGAAGTAGTCATTTATATTTTAAAAAAATCAAATACTTGGCGTCATTTCAGAATACAGTATTTAATTTGTCCATAAAATCCACATTGTTCAATAAAGTTGTTGAATGTTGACTGCATGAACGTTAAATTAATCAAAGATTTTAAAAAAGAAGGTATTATCTATGAGTAAAATACTTCAAAAAATTATTACAGCAGAAGCCAGCCAGATATAGATTTTAGAAGGTACTATCTAATTATTACAGCAGAAGCCAGCCAGATATACATTTTAGAAGGTACTATCTAAATTGTCTATAAAGTAACAAACCCACCGGATCTGGAAATAACTGGGAATAGCCTCAATACGAATGTAGAATAAGAATAGGGTCTCAAATGGGCAAAACAAGGGGTTCAATTTAAAAGAATTTCAATCAAATCGAAGTTTGAAACCAGTTAAATAGGGCATTGAATTGGTTCCAATCAAATGAGTGTCAGAGGTTAAAAAAACTTCGGTTGCACTTTCATAAACCAGAACCCAAGTCCCTAAACCAAAACCGTGAATTAAACTACAATAACTCTTCCTCTGGTTCCCCCCTTAATTTCATCCACAAGCCTTGTTAAACATAAATTTAAGAAAAAGTTCTATTTTTCAGCGGAATACTTTTTTTCCTCTCATCAAAGCACCTAAAAGGAAAGAACTTACTGAAAGCCACTTTAATAATCAGATAAAAAGCCACCATGCGCAAACAAGTAATGTCAGAATCACAAAGCATGCTTTTAAATATACCATATCGGTAAAGATAACAGAGGAATCAGGTTCAAAGCAAGAGCACACAGAAACCGAATCTATGATTACAGAAAAACAAAAACAAAAACTCACGCCATGGAGGAGGACTCGTAATGCAGTACGAAACATTCGGTAGCTGATCCTTCGGTGGATGTGGCTGTGGCTCATCAATCTTAGGCGCCGGAGCTCCCCCGCCTCCTGCCATAACTATCTTTCACACACCCTCAACAACAAAACTGCAAAGATAAAGAAATCAAAACCCAAATCTGAAAAAAAAAGTTAAAAAACACAGTCATAAACAAGAAGAAAATGACTGAGCTACCTAACACTGAAGGTAAAGGGAAAAAATGGAGTGTGGCTAATAATAGCAGAAAACGATAGAGTGAGACTAGGAGAGAGTAGTCCCTTTGAGTGAGCAATAGTTGCAACAATAATTGTGCAGCCCAAGAAAAGAAGAGAAAAATAAAAGCACCTTTTGACGGTGTTTGAGGGAGCAAAACAAGGGGCCTTTAAAGTCAAAAAACTCAGAAGACCCACACCAACCAAAAACTAAATAAACTAAAAAAATGGTTTGAGAGAGTGAAAAGATTAATGAAAACGGAGATGGTGGTGGTGTTATAGGGCAATGTAGAGTGTGGAGTGAAACAGAGTCCAAAATCTGAGAGGGAAACGATAAACGCGAACACGGAATGAACTCAACACTCTCTCTCCTCCTTCACTTTCTATCAGATACGAGTCTCTTTTTCTCTCTCTCTACGCGTATACACTGCATGACCACGAGTTACACAGTTCTAGTATAATCGTATTTGTATGTTTTTGTTTTTTTCTCTGATATTCATATACCTCCAATCTTACTTTCCGACAATGTTTTGGTTTTTCATTTACATATATTTTTCCCTGTTGTCTACCGGTCGAGACAGTGGCATATGATATGACTGCCAAGTATAAGGAAAACCGAGAGACTCGTGTCATGATGGTAATCATTTGAGAATAATGTGTTCATACACTAAATTATACATAAGATAAGACAATAACAATAATAGTAAGAAAGTAAACCTCATGTAAAAAAAATCATCTGAAATTTAATTTTGGTCTTTATAATTCAAAAGTAATTAAGTAGTCTTTCAACTTTAAAAAAAACACAAATTTAGTCCTTGTATTAACTTAGTGACTATAATCACTAAATGTTGAATTTAGATACAAATAATGACTAAGAATCTGTAAATTTAATTTTTTCTATTAATTTTGATGAAAAAAGTCACTACTAAATATTAAATTTACCATATAAAAATTACAAAAAACACTTTTAAAAATTTGTACTATTGAAGTTGTTAATTTTAAAATGAAAGGACCAAAGATAAGTTTGAAAAAAAATAACATGGACAAAAAGCATATTCTTGTCTTAAAAGATGAAAAAAAAGTATACTAAAATAATGTAAAATTATATCTTGTTAGTAATATACTATTTTTTTCATGCACAGTTATGAAAGAGTATAATAAAAAAATTTAGTTTTGTTACAAGCATACATTACTTTTTACTTTTTTTTATTATGCCTTTTCTCTTTATTTATTAATGCATGTAATATTTTTTATTATGCCTTTCCTCTTTGTTTATCAATTTAAATTACTTTGCGTTGCAAACAATTATTACATATTAATATTACTTTATTATTTTGTAAGTCTCATTATACCATATATTTTTAAAAACCTTTTATAACTTTTTTATCTGATATAAGAATTTTATAATACTTACATTTTGATTGATTATTAAAGTTTTTAAGAAAAAATATATATTTATATTTTTATTATCTAAAATTTTATTTAAGTTCGACTGTTAAATTTTATGTTATGTGAGTATATTTTAAAAAGAATTATACAATTCAAATCTTAAATTTATTATAGTAAATATAATCATAATAGATATATTTTATATATTGTAGAAAATTATATGCAGTAATGTGTAACTTCCCACTCTTCCAATAAAAAAATACTATGAGAGTTTAGATATTCTTTATATTAATTTCCCCCAATAATACTACTTATCAATGGAAAAAACTAAACTATCAATAACTTATTGTCATAGATATTTATTTTGAAGTTAAAACAAAGTCATTAATTAATGGGTGTAAATTTAGGTAGGAGAACTTTTAATAAAAAATTAAATAACTAGAAATTAAAGTCAATGAAAAAGTATAATTAGTAAAACATGATTAAGGTTTCCTTGTAACTCTTCTATTCTATTTAAATTGTTAATTTCTTAATAAAAATATTATTTTTGTTTGTCATTTTAAATTTTCAAAAGAATATTATCTTTTTTCTAATTATATTCTTAATTTAATTAATAAAGATAGAGAAAAAAGTTAGTTATGATAGCAAAGAGAAAAAAAATAATATATAAATGTACATTACAATAAGAAAGTTGAAAAAATATAATAAAAATTATTTAAAGTGAGCTAAAAATTTTGGTTTGGTGAAAAAGATCTTAATTAAATATTATAAAAAAAAGATGAAGTAACAAATAAAAAAGACATAATAATAAACTTGTACCTGTTTTAATATTATGAGTTTTTTTAGTGTGATCCTATGAAAAGGAATTTATTAATTAAGTTTATGTTTTAAGTAAAAATATTTATTTTTGTTAGATTGATGTTAATAATGTGGCAAATGTGTATTTAGCATGTATTATTTTGTGTGTATCAAGTTATTATCTTCTTAACATTATTAGGATTAATCTAGTAAAAGAGATACTGTTTTTAATTAAATTAAATTAAAGACTCAATTAAAAAAAATCTTGACAGCATATTTATTAAAAGAGATACTGTTTTTAACGTGGTCCTTTGTTTCGGCTTAATGAAGCTATAATTAATGAAGTTTTTATATTTTTTATTTGAGGTTATTAAAGGAGGAGTAGTGCAAGTGTAGAAATATTGAAGGTTGATAGTGAGAATTGATCAAAGGTGAAGAACAAAAGAATTAAATTGAAGTTAAATGTGAGTAACTAACAGTAAAAGAAATGAAAAGTTTAAGAGGTTGAAATGTGGAATAGGAATTGACCTATGAGAGAAGGAATTTGAAGTGAAGTGAAAGCATTCAAATGGAAGGAATCTAATTTAATCTTAGCACCAAAGAAGAGAAAAAGCATCTCATGTGAAAGGAAAAACATATTAAACTGATAATTTTAGGTTTTAATTATATATTATTTTTATAATATATATTGTAGAGTCTAAGAGTGGTGAATTTTTTATTTACAATATTTTGGTTATTATTGTATAAGGTATCTTACACGTTAAGGTCATTCTAGGGACACTGTCATCACTTTCGTACACTAAAGTGGACTTTAAGCACCTACACGTGATTTCCTATATATTCTTTATATGTTTCATTTTAAATATAAATCTGCTTCCAAATTTAAATTATTTTAACTGTTCTTATATCAAAATTAAATTTTATTATCAACTTTTTTATAAACATTAAATTTCTGGTTTTTATTATCTACTTTATAAATAAATACCTTTTAACAACTAAAATAAACCAGAAACATGACTCCACACTCTATATTGGTTTAGGTTTAAACAAAACTTAATTTTTAACTTCACCATTAACCACTCTATACACGCCACTAAAATTGTGGTTCATCTCACTTTACTTGGTTGTGATAGCTTAGTATAAAAGAAAAATTAAAGTCAAATAAATTATAAAGTACTTACAATAAAGTAAATTAAATTAATTAATTTTAATAGTAAATTAAATTGAACTGTTTACAAATTTAATTAATTAATTATTTCTATATCAAAAACTAAACTGAACTATTATAATTATTGAATATCATGGTTACTAAACTACATATTTTGTTAGTTCAAACTAAACTGAAGATCAATGCTTTAATAAATATATAATATTTTTCTTGATAAAATTATTAGTTACTAAACTATATTTTTCTAAATTGAAACTAAACATAAAATTAATAATTCAATAAACATATTTAAAACAATGATGAAAATAATATATAAAACCAGAAAGTAAAATGTAATAAACATAAAGTATCAGCAACTTACTAAAAATTAATAAATTGAACTTAATTAAATTATATGGTTTAAGAAATTGTCCAAACTAATCTAAACTAAACTAGTGGTTCAAACAAGTTGAATTGAATTACTTAAAATATTCTTTAGTTTAATTACTATAATTTATACATTTTTAATGGCACTGTAAAAGAAATTATAGTTTAATTATATGGACTACACTCTTGTTATTGAATAGAAAACAAAGATAATTTATTATTTTTTTCAACTCAAAATCATATTCATTTTATTAATAATTTAAAACGGTTAATCTTTCATGGACAAATTATATCTAATAAATTACTGTAAATACTAAAATTTCAATACGGAACTAAACAAATAGTTAACTAAAGGTAAACTTTTGAACTTAAAAGCATACAAATGTTGTATTTATTTTTACGGTGGAATATAATTATTAATCTATTAAAACATATTGTTAAGATAGAAACAATTTGTAACAAACAAATTTTACTGCTTGTATTTTAAAAATATATAAGTTGAAACAACATTAATATATATATAACAGTTGTTAAAATAATAATAATAAATATTTTCTCTTATATATATACATTTCTTTTTTTAAAAAAAATTTGTTGCTTTACTTAAAAGGATTTATTATTTGCATATTCAATTGTTATCATCTTGAATCTTTATATAAATAAATATTTTTATTAGAAAAGAGTTAAATAAAAAAAGAATGTATTGTACCATCACTCCAAAGTTATTGAACGCAACAAAATATTTCTAAAAAAAATAATTATTAAAATAACATTAAACTATAATTTATTTAAATAATGCATAATAAAGATTATCATTTTTTATATATTTTAAATTTATACATTAAACTAATTTATTTAAATAATAGATATTTTATTATTTTTTATTTATTTTTTATTAAGTATATTTTAAAATTAAAATATTTTGAAAATTATCATTATAATTTTTGTGATTCATTTATATAGTTATTGTTTATTACTCACTCATAAATATTTTTTGAAAATTATTCTTTTAAGATATTTAGCAATTGTATTGAAATTTAGGTTTGACCTGCTTTTAAAAGTAGGTGAGTAATCTTGGTTAGTAAATATTTATATTAAAAAAAATTATATAATTTTTAGATAAACATGTTTCATTGGTAAATATCAATACAAGTAAGTACTACAAAAGTAAATATCATCACTGAAGTATTCGTGATAAAAAAAAAATTTAACCAAAAAAAATTACCAGTGTGAAAAGAACTTATACTTAAAGGAGTGATATTTACTTATATAATTATAATTTTATGTTATAGTTCTTATTTATTATAGATAGATGGATATCTAATAAATAATTTATTTATTAATTAAAACTAATCGTTTTAAAATATTTTATTGGAAATTTATATATGGTATCTATTAAGAAATAATTTAAGGTTTAATGCTCATTTTACATCAAAAGTAACGTTGTGGTGGCATTTCCTCCATGCAGATCAAAGAAAACTAAAGGAAAGTTAACGGGGCAATGAATAAAAAGATGTACGGAAAGATTAAACCAATTATATATGGGAAGATGTTTAGAGATTCTTTTGAGTTGATTAAACAACTCTTTCATCGGAGTGGTCTCAATGATTTGTTTATCTAAGTAACTCCAGTTATAATAAAAATATTATTTTCTTTATTGGAACAATAAATTTATTATGTAAGAATTAATTTCTTAATTATTTTGCTTTCCTCCAAAAGTGAAATTATTTTCTGAATTATGGGTTGATCAAAATATAGCATGTATTATATAAATATAATGATAAATACCCGAAATTACATAGAAGAATAAAAAATGGATATTTATTGTGTTTCTAATATATAAATATTTTCTTTTCCTTTCTCATATCAGACAACCTAGCTAGTAAAAATATTTCAATTACATCTTGGCTTAAAGATATAGAAAGCAAGAAAAAGGTCTTTTTACCTTTTTTCTTTTTTCCTTTCTCATTAGTTGTCCTTTTTCTGGACTAGGATGCCGTGGCAGGAGTTTACTGTGTTAAGGAAATGCGTGGCAATGGAGAAAGACATGCAAGAAGACGCCTTTTTCATTTTTATTTAGTTGTCCATTCTTCATTTTCTTCCCTCTTATCAACTTCAAGTGTGGCAACAGAATGAACCAGAGTCACCCGAAAGAACAATCACAGACTAAACCTTTGCGTGTATGGTGTTAATTAATAAACTTACATAATTCCATGCTTTCAAATGAATTTACTATCTTCGATCGTTGCATCATGTTTGTACTTGAAATCATTTAGAAGGTTTTTTTACCAACAGGAAAAAAAAGACAAATTTTTTCCCTCAACATTATTTTTTGTCTTATATCTGTTTTGTTATCTGCGACAAAGTATGGCATAAAAGTACTGTGGCCAAATGTATATTGGCAAGCATTGTGCATTTTTCTGTACATTGGTGGTGCTTGCATGCTTATCCCAAAAGGTCCAAGGTGTGAATTATCCCATTGGATCAGATTCTGGTTATTCATTAGAAATATATTTCTACGAAGATTCCAAGTAACCTAAAAATCACATATTGGAGGAACAATCAGTGTGCTACTCCCCCATATGTGTTCTGGAGAGAAGAAAAGGAGAAAAGAATATTACAGTAGAAGCTTGGAATTCAAGCTTCTCTAGTTGTCCTTTACTATTTCTATATAACAACAGTTAAATATCACTTTTCTTTCTCTTGAACTTGAAGACATGTCAAAGTCTTAGACAGGGACTTTGGGATCAATTTTATCCAACAGATAAATACTCATCAAACAAAATGTTCAAAATGTTCAAAATGTTAATCTCAAACATCAGAATAGTATTTTAGATATTAATTGCAAAATAAATTAAAGCTTTCATTCCTCATAAAATTCAAGATATAAATAGTAATTACTATTTTCATTCCATGCATAAAATATTCATAATTTTTAAATAAAAAAATATTAATCGAACCGGTCAAACACCAGTTCAAGGTTCGCTAATCCAAGTGATTGTTGAGCCTGTATTAATTAATTAATATAAAAATAACATTAGAGAAGTGTAATATCATAACTTAATAATAAAAAATAACATATTTATAAGTTTTTAACTTTCAGAACATACTTAACAATTAAATATATTATTCGGATTTAAGTTTTGCCCATACCTAGTATTATTTAAGAGTAACAAGTTTGTTTTAAAAAAGACAAATACTTTGCATTTTTATTTTAAAAATACATTTTTAAAATTTTATTAATATGTTATCAATCAAATTTTTCGAGTTTTAACATATTTTTTGACAGGTCACTTTTTATATTTAATTGAAGGTCGATCCTGTGGTTCTAATATACTATACACTACACCAGTTCACCTACTTTAGATTGAACCGACCAATCCATTTCTCACAACAGTGCGTTAATCTTAAATTTGTAAGAAAATGTTATATTATTTATATTTTTAAAATCCATTAAATTAAAGTGAGAAAGTGTTGCTCTTTATGTTTTATATGTCAACAATAATCATATAATTATTTAAAATTGATTGATATGTATAAAAAGTAAAATTTAGAAGATATATAACGAAAAACGATAAATATTTCCTTCTTTAAGCTTTATATAGTTACATGTTTGAATTTGTAAATTTAAATAAAAAATGTTATAACATCGTAACAATGTCTAATATAAAAAAAATTTATAAAGAATACGAGTATTTATTGGATTGGGGTAGTAATAACTCAATTTAACCTAATTATAACAATTTGAGTTTAGATTAGTTCAAATTCAACCTAATTTATTTTAACTCATTTATGATGATGGGTCTAGTATTGGTGAGATCCAATTCAAGATTTATTAAGTATTTATCTTACATTTATTTACAACTAATATAATTATAGATAAATCTAAAATTTTTGTGGTGATGACGTATCTTTCTTCTTTTATCTTTGTCATCTGATTCTTATGTTTACTCTATCACATTTTAACCATAACGTCAAACAAACAAATAAACTTAAACATTTTGTACGGTCTCTTCTTCAACTTTTACTACAACAAATAAAGTTTTTTAAATTTCTAATTCAATTGACCCAATCAAATCCAATCCGGTTAAGAATGAGTTGAGTAGTATTGAATTTAACATAAAAATGTAGAAATTCAATCCAATCCAACCCAACACTTTTTAGTGAGTTAGGTAATATGTTTACACAAATCTTATCTAACTCAATATTATGCAATTTTTTCAAATATATTTTCAGCAAATATCCTGAATCAATGTAATATCTACAAGTATCATATCTACGTAGACTTGTGTAGTATTCAATAAGAATTATAATCTTTTTTTCAACTTGGATTGAATATTTGAAAAAAAATCCTTTTATGTGTTTTTATAAGAAAAATTAATAATTAAATAAATTAAAAAGTAAGTAACAATCAAATAATATTAAAATAATAATAAAAAAGTATTGAGATCGAATTTCATCTATCTCCGTCTTCTATAATTATCTAATTATCAATATATGTAATCAATTATTTAATATTATTAAAGTTATCAAGATTCGTTTTAAACTAATCACTTGATTTAAAATTTATAAGAATTAAATTACAACAATTGGTTTCTCAAATTATCATAACAAAACTCTTTTTTTAAGTTCAAAACCAATTCAACAAATATATTTAAATTTATTCCTTGTATCCAAACATATAAGATGATTTGATTCAAATCAGATTTAAGATCAATTTTTCATTATATCATAAATCATAGATCAAAAGATGAGTGATTAATTCACCTCTGCATCAAGAACAAAATTGAATTATTAACATTGAATAAAATATATCATATATATCAACCAAGAGTAAAATAAAAAAGTTTGACAAATTATATTCAATCTCAATACAAAGAAAATTAGTTATTTATGATTATGAGTAGCTTATATACCCGAATGGATGTGAGGATAAGAAATTAATCTTGAATCTTCTTTCCAGTTGATCCATGACCTCTTTCTTCTCCTTTGTACTATTTTTTAAAATACTCTTGATATTCACCAAGATGTTATCAAGATAACACCCAAGGTGGCACACCTACATAAGAGCTTTTTGGTCTACAGGGGATTATATTTAATTTGAGTGAAAATAACCAACTTAAGTAAAAATAATCCACTTAAGTGAAAATAATCCAAATGTTAATATAATTTTACTCCTTAACTTTTGTATTTTGCATTTCTTTAAACTTTTATTCTTTATTCTTTTTTTCCTTAATTTATTAATTTTACTTCTGTTCTTGATATCTACTCTTACATGTAAATATACACAAAATTTTATTTTTTGAAAAAGATTATCTTTACTCTTTTTTAGAATTTTTTAGTTACTAAATACCTAAATAATAATATTATTTATTAAAATTTTGTCACTTAAACTCAACCTATAAACACTCTTATTAAGAGTAAAAAAAAAAAGAAGGGAAAATTCATATCCGAATTTGAAACCTCAAATTATAAATTGTACACATAAGATTTAAATAGTATCATACTGACAAAGATTAATAAATAATATTTAATCACAAATCATTAATAAAAAAAAACTATATAATATATTTGTGTTTGAGTTTTTCATGATGTCTTTTACATGAATTTCATGCTCACAAATACCTGTGTCTAATTTGAGTTTTTTATGATTTTTTTTAATGTACACTTTAGTTCATTTATTTTTTTATGAGCGATAAGGACTTCAATTTTTTTTAAATATTTTTATTTTTTATTTATTTTATTTTTTACTCTTGAAAACTTCCTATTTTTTAATCCCGTAGATGTTGAGACCTTATGAACATTATAACTTTAGTCTTTAATCTTCACTTACATATATGAAAATTATATATATAAATATTTTTTAAAAATAGTGAATTTAATAAAAAAATAAGAGTATTATTGTCTAATAATAGTAGTAGTAATAATAAAATACAATAATGTATTAAAAGAATACTGCTGCGTAATTAAAAAATGTAAATTATTTTAGTATTATGTATATAAAGGTCCCTGGCCCCATGCGGTTCCGTCTCTTGCCATACAAGTATATTATTATATTTATTGGGATAACCACTAAAGTAGGTATATAAAGGAGTAAGAATTAAATGCGAAATCACAATCAAAGTACTAACACGTCTTAATCCCTCCAGAAGCTCCATTAACAATATTGCTTGGAAAACAAAATAATAAAAAAGAAGGTTGATTATGGGCCAAGAGAAACCAGAGAAAGGAGTGGTTCTTTAATACTATAATATTTATATTCCTTTATTTTTATTTTTATTTTGTTCTGTAAAATTTAGGGGGAGTGATGTTTTAAAGGAAGAACGGTACTTATAGATAAACTTATGTTGTCTCATCCTAATAAGACAATAGCAATTCAAACCTGCCATATACTAAATCAAAAACTTTGTCCTTTTCACTCAACCATTTGTTTAAGGACAAGTGTGTTCATTGTTGGTATATTCACTATTTATAATTCTTATAAATATTTTAACTTATTATTTCTCTTTAAAAATACTATGAAACTAATGAAATATATTTAAAAATAAAGTGTATTACACACTTAATGAAAATATTTAAAAGTTAAAGTTTAGAAAATATAGTTTAATTACCAGTTCCACTTTCCCTCACCCATTGTTAGATAAAAGCTTCAGTAATTATGGAATGGTGATTTTGTTGACGCAAGAGGAATTGGCAGTGCCCACTGTATTGAAAAGTTGATTTAGTGATTGTTTTATGCCTTTGTTAAAATGTCCATGTCAATGTTGCATAATTGAAGTATTTAATATAAGAAGAAAATCTCACCACTCCATCTTCACGTCACACTAACATTACCTCAATTACATATATCAAACTTTTATTTTCTAATGTATATTTGAAAAAAAAAATGTGTTAAATTTTGAATGCATTAGAATTGTTAAAAGTTGAGGATATAATTTGATAAATAATATCAATATTTGTTTCTTATAATTAGGACCGATGGAAATATGTTAAAAGAACTACAATATAATAAATAAAAAGGGATTTTAACAAGATTTTTTGAAAAAAAAAAAGTAAACTAAAACTGAAAAACAGCAAGTTTTACAAATATATTTAAATATTTTATTACTAATAAGTGTATAATTAGAATCTTCAGCTGCATGAAGTTGGAAGTTAATTATTGTATATATAGCAAGTTGTTTTAAAAAATTCACCAAAGTTTAAAAAGGTTAAAAGTTAAACAAAATAGTGTGGTACTTTATAATAATTAAGGATAAAAATATTTAAAAGAAAATGAAGTTGTCCTGTTTTAATAATTATAGTTATTGATTATAAAATATATTTATTTCATTTCTCATTTTAAATTTTTCAAATTTTTTTTATGAATAAACATACGATAATAGTACATAATGAGTTACTTTCATATATCAGAACTGCTTTTCTATTCCTTCAAGATCTATGCAATTTGGACACATAAACTGGACATTACTTGCATTGCATTTGTGCTCAATTCCTCATAATACATACATGGCTGTAACTACTCAGTTTATTTTAAAGTTCAGCACGTATATAGGATAAAAAATATAAAATAAAATAAAATAAACTTTTTTTAAGTTAAACCTAGTTCTTCATACACAAGTTACAAATATTTTTTTTAAAATGACACAAAAAAATTTCTACAAATTAACTTGCATATAAATTAATTTTAACTTTCATTTTCTTAACTTTTTTTTCTAAATATCCCATAAAAAAACTGTGTCCATATAAGCCATAATATGCATTTTGTTTCAATTCAACTTTTGGGCCGGGCAAGCTTAAATGAATCAAATCTGAATAAAATATTTTGCGTTTCGGCCTTCAATCAACCTGGAGAGTTTCTTTCTGCACCCCATGCACGTATAAGGGTAGATAAAAGACAAAATTGTAACCGCTATCACTCTTTACTCTCCCTTACTCCTTGTATAAAAAAACTTTTATATTATGTAATTTAAAAAGTTTATTTTATAATTAAAAAATATATATAAAAAATTACTTTAAATTATGAAATCTAGAATATAATTTTAAATTATACCATAAATTATTTTTAAATTATGAAATCTAGAATATATTTTAAAATTATACCGTTCAAAAGGTTAAAATTGATATCAGAATATTATTCTAAATTGTATAATTAGTAAATTAATCAATCCAAAAAGCTTTGAAAAAAAAGTAAAAATTTCCATATTTATGGAATGCAAAAAGAAAGTATATGGGTGGTAAAACGAACTCCACTACCTAGATGGACTTGAAATCAAGCTTGGCATTTTTGATTTAGCAACTTTGAAGTTAAATATAGAATAATAAAACATTGACAAAAAAAATGAAACGGTTCACTAAAAGTAACAAATAAATTTGAAATTTTCTTCTAATTCATCTATGTAGGTGATATGAACAAAAGCATAATTATAGGTTGCCAAGAATAATTATTTGGCTTTCACTGTTCTCTCCTTACAAGAAATTTGCACCAAAAGCTTAGTATTTCCTCCAGACATAACAGAGCTTCTCCCTCCCAAGAAAAGTGTTTGGATGAAATGTCTCATTTAAAACGAACTATATTCCTTCCACAGATGACATTTCTGCAATTTCATTCAAACCATAATTAATGTTTCATTGAAAACTAAATATATAGATCAATTTTATGGTTTTTGTTAGAACGTTTCTTCTTATACTTAAAGAAAGTTATATCACATGTATGGATAATTTTGATTATAAACAGTGCTAAACACTTAATGATCTATCCCTTTTCACAAGTAAGAAAGTTTCACGTGCAGGAGTTATCATGATATGAAAAAAGTCTACTAACAGAAAACACCCTCGACGTGGTTTTTTCTTCTTCTCTTGTTTTTGTGGAGGCTTAATGACCACCTTGATAGCAGCATCAAAAACTGACTTCACGTTCTGCAATTAATTGCATTGACAATAGGATTATTTGTAGCAGAATTTCAGAAATAACAGTAAGAGTTTATATGCAAAAATGGCAGACATTATCTTCTGAACCAAAAATGAGCCACAACTTAAAGCTTAGCTTTACTTTAGATATTTCAATTCCAAAGCAATGATTGGGGTCAATTTTACTCCTTTCGCATATTCTCTCTAGAGAACTGAATTTCCCTAGAGTAAAGAAATCACCACTTATGGTCAGGACAACTAATAGTATGGTCCCATCACATAATTGATTTAACTTTTTCCACACACAACAACTAAGCCTGTCTCACCCGCCACCAGGTGTACTCAGCCAAGTGGATCATTGTCATTATTAGTCTTTAACAAGAATCAAAATTTTAACACATTGAAGTTATCTAAGGTTTTCTTTCACCCACCCCATTAATTGGATTATCTTATATTTGATCAATTTTTCTCTCCAGTGCTTAATTTCAAATGAAATTGCTGGAAAGTAGTCATAATAGATCTCACTCCTATCCAGACTTAGTTGCGGATTCTCTGCGGGGTTGAATTATACCTCAAACTCCAAATTCTAAAAGAAATGTTAGCCTTGCATTTCCCACTACAATAAATAAGTAGTATATCTGAAGTATGTTTTACTCAGTAATGCTCTGGTGAACAATGTGCTACAATGCTTCTGAAGTAGAGAGTTGAGATCATATTCTTTAGAACAGAATGCCAAAAAAATGTCTTTATATTGCTTGAGACATCAAGTATTGTACCTAAATGGTAGAATAAATATACCTGTTGAGTTTTTGAGCTGCACTCAATATAATATGTAGCTCCTACTAGTTTACGCAATTCCTCACCCTGATAAAACCCAGCAGTTTCAATAAACATTGTATTGAATTTTTTAGTGGCTAACAAAGTAAGAAATTGTACTTGCTCCGAAGTCACAGGCACCAGGCCAGGATGCTCAGCCAGATAGTGCTTGTCTTCTCGGAGATCTACAAAATCCATAAATACAGTATTATAAGAAGAAGTCAATAACACTGCACAGCCAACTAATTACCAATATCCATGAAAGAAAGGTGCAAAATCTATACAATTGGCAGATTCAATATTTTGTCGTTACTTTTGTGTCTACTAGGTTGCTATTGCTGCTAGGATCAATGAGAAATATTATCCACAAATATAGGCTACAAAACTAGAAAAGATTCATTTCAGGACTAGCTTAAGTCAGAAATAGCAAAGTGTTAAAGGGAAATGATCATATGAGTGGCCAAAAGTGTTCCGGAGGAAAGGCGGAGGCTGAAATTTGTCCATAACCAAAATTTAAATAATCTAAAGTTACAAATCGAGATAATCAGTACTATCTGTTGACATATTAGATTGTGATTGGCCAATATTTTGGCACGGTAAACTTCCCTCTTAACAAACCTTCTGGTAGTTAACTTCAGAACACTGTTACATTTAATGGCGAACATAACACATTTTCAGTCCAAAACCTTTTAGAACATTAAATTTTGAGTTTTTTCATCTATATTTTACTCAAAAGGTTTATTTTTACGGACTCCACCTCACAGGTAAACCCCCAATAATTCTATTGAAATGAGCTTATATGTTTCAGCACAACAAAAGGACCCTCTAAACAATCTAATCTATATCTATCTATATAGCATAGACCTATAGATATAGTTCTTGAATCAAATATGGTGGCAATATAGATGGGTTCTGGTTGAACAGAAAATCTTTACATCATTAAGCTCAGGAGGCCTTGTGAACAAAATGACCATCACAAAAAAAAAGAAAAATACAAACAGATGATAAAGAAATATTTGATTGAAACAGATTGCAAGACCAGTTCTTGAGACTTACCCAATTTGGTGCCAACTAGCACCACTGGGATGCTAGGAGCAAAATGCTGCAGTTCAGGAACCCACTGAAATGTGTATATACAAATTAGAATATAAAAGAGAAACCAGCAAGACATGTCAAATATCGGACCAAAAGGTCTTGTTCCACCATTCTGATTCGGAATCGGTCATCGATCCAATGAATCTTGCAATCTAAACATGTGTTAGAAAGTAGTGAAAAGCCAATGTAGAAAACTAAACTGATTATTTTTTATTTTTTAAATTTAATATAAATTATTTTGAAGATAAATAAAACTCATTTTTATAAATATTACAAATAGGTATATTATTTTATCAACTATGACGATTTTCATATAAAACATGTCATTTACTAATTTGTATTAATTTACAATTTTATAATTTTATATTATATTAAGTTATCATTACTTTTTATCTAAATGTAAATATGTTATTGTTAATAAATATTGTTATATTTTATTAAAATTTAAACTTAAGTATTAAGTAGAATTGTATTTATTTATTATTAGTATTAATCTATGAATTTTTTTATTATTATTTTATCAATACCATTCAACTACAATTTAATCATATTGAACTTTTATCTTTACCAGTTTCAAGAAGCAATTAGTAATATAGTTGATAATAATACCTTCTTCAAGACATTTTCGTAGCTAGCATGACTAACTAGAGAGAAAGCCAGGACAAAGACATCTGCCCCCCTGTAGCTCAAAGGCCTCAGCCTGTTGTAATCCTCTTGCCCTAAGGAAGAAGACAGTGCAAGCAAACGCTACATAACAATCTTTGCCATTGCACATCACAAAATTCATGCAGGCTCATAAAAAATCAAATTGCATACATTGCGAGATCAGAAGAGCTACTCTTGTCCACTCTTGTCCATCAATGTAACATTGATGAGTCAAGAGTAACTACTCTCATCTCTCACACTCTTAGCCCCTCTATATATAAATGTATATGCTACAGGACTTGACTAGTCTGTGTAAACATACCTGCAGTGTCCCAGAGGCCTAAATTCACAGTTGTGCCTTCAACCACCACATTTGCACTGAAATTATCAAACACTGTTGGAACATAGTCCTGATAATAACCAAACATCCCCCCAAGCAGAGATACACACCAAAAGGGGAAAAGGCAAAAATTAGACTCCAAAACACATGGCAGAGAAATTCAACTGATGAAATATATTAAGGAACAACCCACAGGAAAAAGTTTTGTTCTTTCAACGATAATTAGAGAATTCTCTTCTCCCCCAACCAGAGTGCATGAAAATGAGAGACATTGATTTCGTGAAAAATATAATATGATTTCAACAATAACACAAAACTGTAGCTAAAAGATATCCTGCAAAGAGTTGATACCGTGGGGAATTTGTTGCTTGTATAGCAAATGAGCATGCAAGTTTTGCCTACAGCTCCATCCCCAACTGTGACACACTTGATGAACCTTGAAGCTGTTGCAGCCATTGAACTTGAATTGGTCCCAACACCCCAACCACACAACAACAGCTACAAGTTCTCACAATGTGTTTTGGTTGAATTTAACAGACAGGTTAAGAGAGAGAAAGTGAGTGAGTGAATGTGTGAGTATGTGGCGGCACTTCACATGATTCTGCTGTCCCTTTCTTTTCTGAAACAGCTTGTATCATCTTTTATTTTTGGTTGCCTTATTTTTCGGCTTTGGGGAAATTAAATTTTACAGTTAAAACATGAAGATGACATAAGGTAACATAAAATAAATATGTCAATGTAACATGTTAAATTTGAATAATGAGTTTGTTACCCACTCTTTCATCACGTGGACAGATTCATTTCAATTCTTTTTATTGGGATGATGAGGCCTTAGGCGGGTGAAGGTAGTTAGGTGCATTTATAAGTTATAACTAACAACCATGGTGGCCACCATTACCATGTCTTTGCTGTGCCATCATCATCGTGGGGACTGATATCAGTAAGTACTATTAACTTTTTTTAATTTATATTCTCAAATTTTGAGTGAACTGGGAAAGAGGCTGTTTTGTTAGAAACCAAACACGTGTCTCAAATCTCACGTAACATTTACTGTTACATGTTAGTGTAATGCTCAAAAGTGGTATCAGCAGTGATCGAGTGTAATTTTTTAGCAGTGTTTTGGTTCATAAAAGCTCACCGGACACTCTCACAAGGAGTGTCTCAAGCCCAAGTATTTATAGTGAAGCATTGTTGTGTTTTACTATCTTTTAGTAGCTCAAGAAACCAATGAAGAACTACATCCTTCAATATTTTTTTACTTTATGGTTTTATTGGCTTGTTCTTGCTGGAGATAAGCTATTGGTATCATAACATGGAAATATATGTGTAATGTTTCATGGTAATTAACAACAGAACTCGTAAAGAAACCATTTTAACTACCTTTTAAGTTTAAAATAATAACTTAAAAACTACAGTACAAAAATGTTTCCTTCTTTTCAGAGTTTAACCAAGTCTTTAGTAAGAAAACTATTATATTGTGGAAAAATATATGACAGAATAGAACAACTGTAAAATAAGAACTCAAACAACTTGAATGTTATTCTGTAAGTAGCGTATTATTCTCATCCATGTTGTGTGAATAAGAGAATTTCCACAAACAATAAACGGGAAATTTAAAGTTAGATAAATTGTATTCGATTATATAAAATCCATAAACAGTAAAAGATAAAAAAAGTGAATGTTTGTAGACTGTGGCTGCATAAACATTGATTTAGATGAGTAAAGGAAAGGGTTGTGCAATTGTGGTGGGAAAAGGATGAGGGGCTACACATTATTACTGCCATTAACAGGTTGGTGGGATGATTAAGTAAACATTAAGCAACATGAATGATAAAAGGGGATCCCCCACAAAGGATCAAGGAACAACAAGCTATGCACACAATCTTGTTTTCTCTTTTACCATTTTTTAACTCCAAATACTGTTAAGATGCTTCATTTCACTGAAGCAATTTAAGATGCTTATGTATGAATACAAATAATAATGACCGTTCCCAAGAGCATTGGTGGCAAGAGATAAAATGAAGTACTAAAATAGCACAGTGGTGCTGGTTTTTTATTAGTTAAGTATTTAAAATAAAATGTACTAATTAAGTTAAGTACATAACCTTTTAATTTTTAAATTTAAACTTCTAAAACTGAAGTATTTATATTTTATTCCTTTTTTATAGATCCATGTTAGCTTTTATATTGTTAGATCTTTTAAAGGGACGATATTAATAATCAATTTAGATAAGAAATTGTAACATTATTCCTATTTAAAACATTAAAATAATGAATTTTTGAATTTTATTTCTTTAACTCACTTAAAATTGCACTTAAATTTATAATATAGATTAATTATTGGTTAGAGTAATTGTTTATTATTTTTTCAAAGTATTTGCAAATATTTACAAAATACCCATGCCATGCCGGTGGATATTTACATATCCAATGGGACAGGTGATAGTGGAATCACTTTCCAATTTTTTATTAATGATTGGAATTTGTAAATTATACGTTTTGATGGAATTTGCTTTTCATTTAATGAATCACTTTCCAAATGTTTTAGTTTTTAATAAATTTCTAGCAACTGTATGTATATGGATAAAACTCTTCTCTCTTTCACAGGATATTTCTAATATTAGGATTAGGTCTCTTATAAACTTTGTTATAAGAGATGTTAGCAATGATATATATATATATATATATATATATATATATATATATATATATATATATATATATATATATATATATATATATATAATATTATTTTTAATTTTTTTGTTGAATTAAATTTAAATACTAAAATAATTTATAAAAAATATACTATAAATAATTTTCATTTTCGGATCAAGCATTTAAAATTTTAAGGAATTTATCAATATCTTTTTGGTGCATTTTTTAATGAAATAGATAACTTGGGTCTGTTAACTTTCAGACATTTTTTTAATTTCATCAACCACCTTCATAATTTCTTCCTACACATTTATAGAAGTATGGGAAAATTCAAATTATTTATTGGAAAGAAACATTTCAAATTGATCTGAAAATTTATTTTAAATTGTGTAATTCAAAATTTAATATATATTTTAAATTATATAATTTAGAAATATATTTTAAATTCTATTATTTATAATATATTTTTAAATTATGTAATTTAAATATATATTTCAGAATTTTTTTCTGTACACGTTATTGTTTTCTTATTTATTGTTTTAAGTAACATATTAAATATTTTTCTAAATATTAAATTGAAAAACTATTTAAATTTGGATTTCTTAGAAATTAAATTATGGATTGAATTTCATTTTTTTAACTTTGTTATTTTAAAAATAAGATAAGAAAAAAATTAAGAATAAAAAATAATTATTAATAAATTGAAGAAAGAGTGTCATATAGAGAAAAAGAATATCAATATTAAATTAAGAATAATTAAATATTTTATTTAATGCTAAGAAAGAAAATACAAAAGATGTAAATATCAAAAATATAATTTCAATTAAATAGATAAATATTTTAAATTAATAAATTAAATAAAAATATAATATTTTAATGACATTTTAAAACCCTATTTTTAGAAAAAAAATACTCAATAAAAAAAATATAATTTAAATTAAATAAATCAATAACTTAAATAAAAAATAAAAAATAATATTTGACTAATATTTTAAATTTATTAATTATTATATTTACAAATATTTTAAACAGTATCAAATTTAGAATTTGTAAATGTTGTAATATTTACAATTTCTTACTTTTAAATTTCTTATATTATTAATTATTTATAACTTTAAGTAATCTATTTAATAATTATTTGAAATTAATTATATGAATATTTATTATTTATGATTTTAATCACTTAAAAATTTGACTTTTTATCATACAAAAAATTATTTAAATAATATTTTCTAAATATAATAATTAGAAATTTCATTTATTAATGATTATAGTGTTTTTTAAAGAATTATTATCAATTACTGTATTTATGTATTAATGTTTATTAATTTTCTTATAATAACTCTTAAATATTAAAATTTTAATTTTTAATAAAAATATTTAATTCACTCTTTAAAATTGATGTTCAATTTATTAATAATTATTTATTTTATAAATTATTTTTTATTTATACAATTTTTTCTCATCTTATTTTAAAAAAAATCTAGTTTAAAATTTAATTTTTAAAGAATTTAAATTTAAATAATTTTTTAATAATTATTTTGACTAATTATATTAAAAATTTTGACAAATTATATTACATTAAAGTGTGTTATTTTGAAAAATATTTTACACAATATACTATTTAGGATGATAAATAGGATAATAGTGTCATGTAGGGTAAGAAAATTGCACTTTTGAATGTAAAATCCATAATACATTTTTTAATTGTATAATTTAAAAATATCACTAAAAATGTTTTTACTAATTATATTGTTGATCTAAATTATCATTAATTAAATTAAAGACTAACTGAAAATCTAATTTAATAAGTGATTAATAACTAATGTGAAAAATTAATTTAGATTTTTATTTAAAATCAATTTAATCACTATTATATAAAAATTAATTTTATAATTTTTAAGATCAATAACTATAAAAAAATATAGTTTTTATTATAATAAAAAATATTTTAAATATTAATAATTTTTAATTTTTAAAATAATTTCTAATTTTTTATTTTTAAATTAGTTTATATTTAATAAATTTTTTGTATATTCTAGATTATATAATCTAGAATACATTTCAAAATTACATCATTTAAAATATATTTTAAATTTTATAGTTTTTAATACATTTTCACAATATAGAATTAAAAATACATTAAAGAATGTGTAGTTAAAAATCTTGAATATATTAATATGTTCTAAATTATTATAAATTACATGATAAATCCCACTCATAATATGTTTCTAAATTTTAATATTAAAAATATAAAGTATGACTATTTTAAAATTTTCCAATACTCATAAATATACCTAAAGAAATCATGGGTGACAAAGTAATTTTCAAACTTTCTTCTTCTGCATTCTAAAAAGAAGGTCTAGACTTTTCATTCATGTTGATGTATATTAAGAAAAGTACATATAAATTGAAAATTAAAATTGATTTAGGTGTTCCAATTGAAATCTAAAACTATGGATAGTGGTTCTTTAAAATCTTCAATGATTAGTCATTTGGATAACTCATCATGACAACGAAAATGTATTGAAGTTTTTCAACAAACATTTAGTAATATATTTTTAACCAACAAGATTATGTGAGGGTGGAATTGATCCCATTGAAAATTATCTCGATTTTAAATTTTATAGATGAAAAATAAACATGATTTAGATAGAGAGTTTCTCTAAAATTAAGTAATTACTCACTCGTTAATAAAAGTCAAGATAAGTTAATTCTTTATATCAATCATATGATTAAATGTTATATATATTATTTCTTACTTGAATATTACCTTAAGTCTATATGATAAAAAATTATATAAATTTGAAGTTGTCAAGTAAGTCATCATATCATAGCATGTTACTATTACCGTTTTTTTATTTTTACAAGCATATATAAATTAAAAAAAAAACTAATTCATAATGGATCCATTTTTAGTGCAGCAAAATAGGATGGGTTATTGAGACATCCTAGCCCAATATGTCAAAATGAAGGTTCATTCTTCCTGCACGAAAAAAGAAATAATTAAAATTATTAAATTATCTTTGTTTTATGTTGACTTTTTTTATAATCTAATAAATATTTGTATAATTCAAAATTCATATTAATAATTATATAATTTAAAAAATTAAATTTAAAAATAATTTTTAGATTGTATAATAAAAAAATTATTGTTTAAATATAACTTTTAGATTATAAAAGTTTAATAAAAAAAATTATTTTTTAAATTCTATAATTTTAAAAAAATTAGATTTTATAATCTAAAATACATTTTTATCTTTTAAATTCTATAATCCAAAATTTAATATAAAAATAAAAATCCAATATAATAAAAATGATTTTGATATTTTCAAAAAAATTTAGATCCAAATGAATAGATTGTTTCAACCGTTGCAAGGAGTCCAACTCCTCTTACTTTACCAGTATCAAATCAAATTATCTTTTGCTTAATTATGTTTTGCCTTGTTATTTATTTAATTTCATCTCTATTAACAAATGATTTTATCCATTTATCAATTTTTCAAATACAACACTGTACCTCATTAATATTTAAACAAGTTTTTTTATTTTTTAAAATACAATAATATTTCTGTTAGTTCAAATTAATGTCATTAACTTTATAACAACTATTGGTTACGTATAGCATTATATTAATTTGAAACCTTCTATATTAATAAATAATAAACCTAAAAGCAATTAAACTGTTTTTTATTTACTTGATTGCAGCATGTAACATTATATATATAAATTAGACGCATATTTAGTGGATTGATAAAAATAAAATAAATAAATAAAAATTAAATATGTTTTAGGCAAGGTACTAATTAATAATTATGGTCAAATAATATTTCTATCAATTTAAAGCGTGAGTTTCTAGTTACAATAAAAAAAATATTTTGAAATTAAAACCTAATTTCAAGCCACACATATCATTGGTAATTTATAAATTTTGGAATTTAATTTATGATTTCTTATAAAAAATAATTTTACTATTGGATAAAGCTTTTGTTTTATTTTTTATCTCTACTATTTACTTGCATTAATTAAATGATGTGGATTTTGATCAAAGATCAAAATAATAAATTTAAAATTTTTATATATAACCATCCTTACAAATAAAAAATTCATACATACTTTAATATAATTATAACTATAAAAAAATTATATTTAATTAAATAATTATCTTTTATTTTTAAAATTTTTGAACTCATTAATAATTTAATCATATTATCAATAAAAAATTCATCTTCCATTCTATTTTATAATATTCACTACATAAAATAAATATATTCTTTTATTCTTCATCAATATATATATATATATATATATATATACATATGATAAAAATTAAAAATTAAAAATAATTATAATAATATGATTAAATACTGAGATATTTATTTAGTTTAAAAAAAGCATAATAGTTAATATTTTACTATATATTTAAAAAGAATTTTCATACCAAAATATTTTAAAATGAAAAATATTTAAATTAGTTAAATAGTAAGAATTATAAAAGGACAAAAAGATATTTAAAATATTTTCTTCAAATGAAAAAAAAAATATAATAAATAATAAATTTTTTTGAAGAGTTTGGAATAAGATTGAGATTAAAAACTAAATTTTCTTCTAATAACCGATTCAAGTTTGGTAAAAGGTATTAAATTTTTTTTCACAAATAACTTGAACACCTTCACTTCCAATTTCTGAATTTAAAATTTCAATAGTTAAATTTATATAAAAAAATAAAAATATGTCTTTCTTAGTTATGTGTGTGAAGTTGTGATTTTTTAACTTAAGATCATAAATACATAAAGTAAAATTAGGAGGGATGTTAAATTTTTTTGGAAGATTAATTTTTTTAATAATTTCTAAATCAAAATTTTTTGTGGTGTATTGTTTAGTACTAAAAATTATAAAGGAAAAATTGTTTTGAGGAAACATATTTTAGATTCTTAAAAAATGTGTTTATGATTAAAAAAGATAAACTTATATTTTATCATAGAAACAAATACTAAAATAATATTTTATTATGAAAATATAAGATAAATCATTTAATTTTTATTATGTATATTAAAATTTAAAAATTTTGGGGAGACCTAGGTCCCCTCCGACCCCTAAAAAGCTCGTCATTTGTTCCAGTTATTCGTTCTTCTTTCCTTTCCATCTCTTTTCCTTTTGTTCTTCTTATTATCTATTTTCTTTCTCTACTTTTCTCGTAGTATAATTTTAAATCTGACTTCAATCCTAAAACAAATGTTACCATATAAAAACTAACGAGTAATAGGATAATTTTATTCTATAATAATTTATGTTTTAGTAACTATTTTTTATTATAATGTCTTTCAATTTTTTACTCTTTTTTTAGTTATTGTATTTGATAATTTTATCGATTTTAAGTTATATTTGACTAGTTTATCTAACTTTGAGTTAAGTATAATAATTTGAGTTAGGAATAATAATGGTAGGACGAATGTAACTTTGATCATACACATCATTAAGTTTCTATTTCATTCTCATCTTTGTCACCTAAGGATTATACCCATATTTGTACTCATATTCAATTAAAAAAATTATTAAATAATTTTTTTTATCAAGAATAAGAATTAAAGTAAATGAAACGTAATATTATCAATACTTTAATGTCAAATGGTAATGAAAAAATTATTGTAGTAAAATTTTTAAAATAAAGTACCAAATAAACTAATAATATTTTAGTAATTTAAAACGAGGATAAGAATAAGGCGAGTATGGATATATTTATCTACATTTCTATATCTAATTTAAAAAGTTTGGTATTACCTGTGCTCTTACCTGTAGCTAGTCATGTAGGGTATTCCTTATCAACATCAATACGAGTTTGGATAATACTAAGTGCAAGTTTATTTGTTATAACTATTGTGAGTTGGGGAGTCTCGCTCTCTCATATAACTCAATATGTGATTTTGTTTTAGCTATCTTGGTAATGTTTTACTATGTCGGTAGGAGTTTAGGGGTAATTCTTTCCTCTTTAGTTATATTACTTGTATGCAATTAACTATCATATAAGAAAATTATTTTGATTTTATTTTGGGTTATGATTGTTATTGGAATAATTAAGATTGTATTTGGATATGCTTGGATTGAATTAAAAAATAATGTGTTTGCATTGATTTTGAAGTTGAATAATAGGGTTAAAATATTCATATGAATGTTGAATAACTATATTTTGTTTAGGTGAATATACATGAGTTTGATGGGAAAAAAAACTTTGTTTTGATGTTTACAATTTAATAAAGGGTATTAGAATTGAAAATTCAAGTTGAGTTTTGTGAGATATGCTAATTTTTAATTTTTTGCAATTTTTTCTCAAGTAAAAATAATGTTGAAGCAAGTTTACTTATTTTGATTTGATTTTTTTTCTCAAATGATTTTTTTCTCTTATTTAAAGAAAATAGGTCGTTTAAACAATAATAACTCATTGATATGACTTGTGACCGAATCTAATGATATGTTGATTTAGTGAGTGATTTGTAGTATTAAGTACAAGAACTTATAATTATAAAAGAAATGTTTTTGTTTTAATAATGATCTAAATCATGTAATATTTGAAAATGATAATGATATTTGGAAATGAAATTGTGCTAGATGATAATCATTTTGAGTTTAAATGAATTTTATTTACGTATGAGAAAATAATTTATTTAAAATATTGCAAATTGTTTAAAGATAATATTAAGTTTTTTTAAAGAAAATATAGTGCTTGTAGATGCATGTTTGGTGTCTATTTGAAATATTACATAGTATTAAAAATGAGAGTGAAATAAATCTCTCTCCTATGAGTAATTTTCACTTAAAAAAGATATTTCTAACACAAATGAAAGTTAAGTTTAGACAATTCTCTTTTACTAAAATAATTTGTACTTAGTTAATCATAACTTGCTCAAGAAGGATTTTGACTACAAAATAAGAAAGTATAATTAAATAAATATTTGTTTGTGAAACTATTCAATATTCACATTTAGAGAATAACTCTCATTTAATAGTACTTCATTTTCTTTACTATGCATCAGAGGTGGTTTAAGGATATTAGGAATGTGTTTTCAAAATATTCTATTAAAATATTAAAACAATAAATAAATTTAAAATTTTTATAAGTGCTAAAATTTAAATAAATAATATTTAATTTTTTAACTTGGACATATATAGGAATGACACACAACAAATTTTTATCTAGTTTAGTATTTTCTCGAACAACTATTTATTTTCTTACAATTTTTCTTCCTCTTACACTTTGAAATTTTTTCACATTTCGCATTTATGCTTTGTTTGAATAAGGATGATAATGAAAAAGAAAAAAAAAAAGAAAATAGAAAATATGATTGATTGAATTAAAAGAAAAAAAAGTGTAAATCAAGTAAAAAGTTTGTAATATATTTAATTGATATGATAAAATAATTCTTTTAGTATATATTTAAAAATGAATTTTTAAAAGTATTTTCATATAAAAATATTTTTTAAAATATAAAATTTATTATTGCTATATGCACTTTTTTTGCAAATCTTCTCTTTAACAAAAAAAGTTTATCATTCAATTTTATTTATTTTTCATAATTTTTACTTTGTTTTTAATAATTCTAATTTTGCTTTTTTGTCTTTCATTCTTCTCCATTTTTATATATAGTAAATACTCCAATCCAAAACTTAAGTCATTGTCTCATATTTAAGATTTTTACTCTTTAACATTTATCTTTTTTTTTCTGAACATGTTATGTTGTTGGCCTCTATATGTTTTAATTAATAAGGTGAAAGATAATAGTAGGAACATATAACTACTATAAAGTTTTTCGTATATCTTATCCTGAATTTTCCAATAAAGTATACTACAACGTTTTTCATATAACCTTATGTTGGATTTCTCTGTAAACCCTAAAATATATTTCTATTATAAGTAATGTTTCATACTAGTATAACTATCTGTAATTTATTTAGTTCATTCGTATATTTATATTATCTAGTTAATTTGATTTTTATAGCATTAAGAAGTTTAGTTAAGTTTTAAAATTTTCAAATTGTTTGATAATATTTTTGTATCCATTGAAAAGGACTAAATTAGTACTATTTTTAAAATTAAGAAATTTAAGTAGAGTTTTTAATAGTATAGAAATAAAATATACAAATATAAAAACTAAAGAAGTAATTTGACCTAAAAATAAATATTTAAAAATCATTAATTGCAAACTTTAAATTGCATTGATCATAATGATTATAAAATGTAAAAACAAAAGTTTTAAAATAATATTCGAATTTCACATGTATTTCAAACTTTAAAAGACACTGGAAATTTTGATTGATCTGATCAGAAAATTTATTACATTTATAAATGAATTTATTTATGACATGAAACATAGAAAATCCTTACAAGTTGGGTAACCAATAAACAACTAAATAGCACACTAAAAAAAACTAAATAGTAAATTAGTAATAGTGAATTACTCGGGAGAAAACGAAATGTGACAAGACCCGCATAAAACTAAGTTCGGTTTGATTGAGATTCCCTCCTCCGCATTTATTTCCTTTCTTCTTCTGCTTTCTTTCTTCATTCTTTCTTCTTTCTCTATCTGCGCACAAATTCATTTCATCTTTCTGCCATCTCAAGTAACACTAGCAAACACTTCCCAGATACAAGATGGGAAGTAACAAACGTAAGAGAGGACGCAAACCCAAACGCCCCGCCTCCGAAACCCTAGACCTCCCTACCCCCTCCCCCTCCCCCTCCCACTCCCCTACGCCCGTCACCAACCACGCCGCTGACGCCACTAACTCCGCCCCCCCCGCTTTCTCAATGGACGACGTCTTCTCCGTCGGCAACGTCGATCTCATCGACAACACCGCTTCTCCCCTCGTTCGCCGCCGCCGTGGCCGCCCCAAGAAGCTCCCCACCCTCTCCGACAAGCCCCTCTCTCTTGCAACGGGGCGCCGCCCCGCCCGCCCCCTCGACAACGGCGTCGGAGACTTTTCGGTTCCCGGCGACGCCGGGGTGACTGACTTGGTGGCGATGGAGAGGAAGACGGCGTGGGAGGCGCGGGTGCTGCCGGCGATGGACTCCGTGGTGAAGGTGTTTTGTGTCCACACGGAACCGAATTTCTCGCTGCCGTGGCAACGGAAGAGACAGTACAGCTCGAGTAGTAGCGGGTTTGTGATTGGCGGGAGAAGGGTCCTGACGAATGCGCATTCGGTGGAACACTACACGCAGGTCAAACTCAAGAAACGTGGCTCTGATACCAAGTACCTGGCCACTGTTCTTGCAATTGGAACCGAATGTGATATTGGTAATTAACTCCTAACCTCTCACTCTGCCTGTTAACTTGTTTCCTTTATCTATCATTTGCCTTTGCAGCATTTTTTATGGATGTCAAATTGGAACTATGTATTTACATTGGACAGAAAATAAAGTTTTGTCTTTGTGATTCACGATACTGGGTTCTCTTATTGTCTTAGCATGGTGCATAGTAGTTTTTCGGAAGTCGACATTCAATAGAGCAAACTGACTCATCTTTACTTTCAGCAATGCTATTTGATTGAAAGGATTGTGTTTGAAAAAGGACCGGGAGTGTATTTTTAACCTACCAGCAAAGGAAATAGGTGTAAATTGGAGATAGAGAAGTTGTTGGAAGAGAGAACAAAATCATTTAGTATTCTCGATTTACTTGTACGTTTACTTACTTTTAATGGGATAAAAAGAGGAAATGGAGGAGTAGAATCATAAAACAATAACTAATGGGATTGAGTCATGATTGCCTCCAGAAGAGGGTACATATGACAATTAAAAATAAAAAAGAATCATAAGACAGTAGCAGTGAATAAGTGAAGGGAGCCTATATGTATTTGTTACTGCACATACTTATTATATGGATGAGATAACGTAATGTATACAAATATATTTTATCCGCACACTAACTTCATTAAGGATTAGTAAATTGGTATTCAACATTTAAAAATGATTTGTTGATATTCAAAGCTATTTTATGAAATATGTAGAGTAAGTTGTTCAACCTTTCTCATTATGTGCTTTTGCTCTTGTATACTCATAATTGTTGTTTGCTAACACATTAGGAATCCACGTTGACTAAAATCATATTACAATCAATGCAACAGCAACCATTTGTTGCCCCAGGGACTCTAAAATATTACCAAGGAAGCTTTTGACTGTAATTTCTAATATGAGTTCAAATTAATGCATTTGATTTTACACTTGCAGCCATGCTTACAGTGGATGATGATGAGTTCTGGCAGGGGATGTCACCTGTAGAGTTTGGGGAGTTGCCTGCACTTCAAGATGCGGTTACTGTTGTGGGCTACCCAATTGGTGGGGACACTATCTCTGTGACTAGTGGTGTTGTATCGCGCATTGAGATTCTATCTTATGTTCATGGTTCTACAGAACTTTTAGGTTTACAGGTTAGGTTGAAATTGTTAGTCTTCCATCTTTACCATTTAATGTCTGTTTGGAAGAGCTTATGGGGGCCTTATTTTAGCTTATGAAAATAGCTTAAGATTCTGAGGAGCCCATTTGACCTAATCTCAATAAGTTTCTTTTTACAGCTTACCAAAATAAGCTCTTTTTAGCTTATTCCAAAGAGTTTCATACTTAGTCAAATTTATGGAATTAGCCCTCATGTGATTGGAGCTTACTGAATAAACATTTTAATTAAGTTGTATAATAGCCCAAAACCCAAATTTACCTTTAGTTATGATTCATTTAATGTATCCTGATTTCCCCTCGTTAAGTTTTTTTTTGCAGATAGATGCTGCTATAAATTCTGGTAATTCTGGTGGACCTGCATTCAATGATAAAGGAAACTGTGTGGGGATTGCATTTCAGTCCCTTAAGCACGAAGATGTGGAGAATGTAGGTTATGTCATTCCAACACCAGTTATCATGCATTTTATCCGAGATTATGAGAAGAATGGAGGCTACACTGGTAATGTGGTAGCTAAAAACTAAGATGTAGATTTCACTTTTACAAAATGCTACCTGAGTGTGGTAATTTTTTCAAGAATTGAAGTTTTATGTACTGAGATCGTTCTTTCTCAATGTGTTGTTAGGGTTCCCTATTCTCGGGGTTGAGTGGCAGAAAATGGAAAATCCTGATCTGCGAATGGAAACAGGCATGAAACCTGACCAGAAAGGTGTGCGCATTAGAAGAATTGATCCTACTGCTCCAGAATCCGAGGTTTTGAAGCCATCAGATGTTATCCTTAGTTTTAATGGGATTGATATTGCCAATGATGGAACAGGTGAGTGGTCATTTTTCAGTTTCTTTATACGTTATGTGCAGTATGTAGCTTATATTTGTTTAGTTAAAATCTAAAAACTCTTGAGTGGAACTATAATTTCTTATTTGATGGCAACTCTAATAGAAGAAGGTAGTTATATTATGGCAACTCTAATAGAAGAAGGTAGTTATATTATGGCAACTCTTTTGAGTGTAACTGTAATTTCTTTATGCATTATGTGCAGTATGTAGCTTATATTTGTTTAGGACATCATCGTCCCAATGATGGACCGGTATAATTTCTTATTTGGTGCCACCTCTAATAGAAGAAGGTAGTTATATTAAGCATATGACTTCTTCTAGAACAATGGCAACATTAGTTGAACTAAACATGTCACACTGAGCTCCTCAGCACGTCTATCAATTTTTTGTCTTTTACATAAACTATTTGTTTTATGATAAAAAGTGCCTTGCTAAAATAGAGCTTAACACCTAGGACCCTTTTTAATGAATGTCAAAACTCAATTTGGATAGAATTGCTGAAGTGTATTTCTCTCTAGATCTGTCCACTTTTGCCATTTGGATTAGCATTTATTTTGTGGTTAATGCTTTGAGCTACTGATTTCAGTTTAGATAAGACGAGTACAAACAAAACTTTGCCATCTCTCATGGTCATAGTACATTACTGGATCATCTTTAGCCATAAAGTCACTGTCTATATTGGTGCACTGTTTTTTCTGTGTTTGTTTATTGTTTTGGTAGCAATAATTTTGACTTAATGTAATTAGCCATCTTTCCTGTGACCAGTATATGATATATCAAAGATTTAAGTTTAACAGTTCATAATGTTTTAAACTCTTGATCTCGGGTGTTCTTTTCAGTTCCATTTCGTCACGGAGAGCGCATTGGTTTTAGTTATCTCATCTCACAGAAATATACTGGAGATAATGCAGAAATCAAAGTACTGCGAAATTCGGACATTTTAAAATTTGACATTAAACTTGGTAGTCACAGAAGGCTTATTCCATCACATAGCAAGGGCAAGCCTCCCTCGTATTATATAATTGCTGGATTTGTTTTTACAGCTGTTTCAGTTCCTTACCTTCGTTCTGAGGTCAGTGGTTAATCCAGTATCCCTATGCTTTAATAGTTCGGCTATTGGTGTCCTGGGTGATACTGTTTGTTTTACTATTGTTTAATTGATATGGATGCTTTTGCCAAGTGTCTTCTTCCTAGTGAAGGTTTAGTACTTCTGTGAACTGGACAAACTTAACCTGATTTGCAATTTGAACTTGTGGCATATCTATGCCCAAGTGGAAAATATTCATTATTGCTGCATGAAACTTGATATCATGATTGATGATAAAATTGAGTTGCTTAGAAATTAAAATGATTTAATATATGTAAAAATGTTACGCTGAATAGTTCAGATCTTGTAAAAATATAAAAGAATATCATGCCATGCCATCAGCTGCATTTAGAGGCCTGTAGACGTGTAATAGTTTCTGTGCAAGGAATGTGGTGCTGTATAAAAGTTGGAGCTGGTGATTATGTTTATTGCAATAGAAAGTTGTGTCATTATTTCAGTAATGACCAGTAAATTTATTTATTCAACCTGCATTTGCTATTTTCTTTGTGGATGGAGCCATTCCTTTACAACTCATTTTATCATGTATGAACAGTATGGAAAGGATTATGAATATGAAGCTCCAGTCAAGCTTTTGGATAAATTGCTGCATTCAATGCCACAATCACCAGATGAACAACTTGTCGTGGTCTCTCAGGTATGTTTTCTGTCGGTCTTTCTTTCTGCTGTTTCTCGTAAGGATCTTACGAAAGTGTGATTATCTCTTTTGACACTTAAAGGTGCTTGTGGCTGATGTCAACATTGGATATGAAGATATTGTTAACATCCAGGTTGTTAATGGTTATGTTCCGTTTTTTTGCTTTCCTTGATAACAGCTAATACTGGCTTAACCACTCAATTGTTTACCCCTTTTTATTCTGTATATCTATGAAGGTCCTTGCTTTCAATGGTAAACCAGTGAAAAACCTGAAGAGCTTGGCCAGTATGGTAGAGAGCTGCAATGATGAATATCTAAAATTTAATCTAGATTATGATCAGGTTCCCTAGCCATCCTTCCCCGTTTTGTGCTTTGTGTGAAAATGGAGTAGCTTTATAACTAACTAATCCTCTTATATGCAGATAGTGGTGCTTCGCTCAAAGACTGCAAAAGCAGCTACTCTAGATATTCTTGCAACACACCGTATTCCATCAGCGATGTCTGATGATCTTAAGTCGTGATCTGGATCACAATGTGGTAGGTTATGCATCATGATCTCAAGTCATTATATACAGTAATCTGGTAACAATGATGCAGATGCGTAGGCTTGACCTAAATGGTATTGGGAGTTATGTTTGGTTCAAGTGCTAATACTTGTCGGGACCCTCGTGGTTCCGCATTTTGAAAGGCGATGTAGGGTAGCTGGATTTACATTAAAATTCATTGTCTTCTGATACATTGGCCTTTCTCAAATTTTGAGGGAACTTAGCAATGTAAAGAGTCCATTACTTTCACCTATGTGACATATACCAGAGCAGGCAACGCAAAATAGAAACTAGATATTGGCGGCGAAGTTTCAAAACAATACAGTGGATGTTTGGTTTTTGTTCATTTAAAAGTTGATGCAAATCCCCAGAAACAAATATTTATAGCTTCTGCATCTTATATAAATATCTTGACGTGGTTTTGCCTGTTAACGTACATCCTCAACGGGATGAAAAACGTGCTGAGAGATTATTTCCCACATTAAGGTCTCTTGACTAGAATAAATTGGCCAAGATGAAGATCAACACCAGTAAATGTAGTTAAAAATTTGCTTTGAAGGGACCGTCTCTAGTACAGGACTCGCTTGGGAAGACGGGGGTGATTGTATATAAACTTCTAGCCCTTTCAAGTTTTCCTCTTTTGATTGTCCCACAATATCCGATGCCAATTTTGAGTGCGCCAATGATACCCAACAATGAAAATGCACCAAACAAAGTCGATAGAAAGCACCTCTACTGTCTGCAAAGATCTCACTCTACACAGTTAAACAGGCAAACAGAAAATTGGGGTTAGACTATTGAAGCAAGTCTCACTCATCAACATTGATTAGATAATTCCATTTAACTCATCAATTATTTATTTATATTATTATAATATGGTATTAGGTGGTTGTATTGATTAGGGTTTAGGGTTGAGGTTAAAATATTTTTCTGCTCGATTGATACACAACATGTATGTTAACATAATTTTTTTTTCTATTCTTGTGAGGTCGAGATCAAGTAAATTTAGTCACTAATTTAAATATGCACTAGTTGCAAATGTATGTTTTTTTATATACAACCTGTTTTTCACTTATATATATAAATTAAATATATACCATTATAGAAAATATAAATATATCTTTTAGTGGAATTATGCAGTCACTGAAATTACATGTTTTCATATTTGTCTATTTGTACCTTGACTGTTTTACTGAATTAACGTTAGGAATTGAAGGACTGACTGAATTTATAAGATGATATCTCACAGTAACACACCAGAACTAATAAAGTTTTGTTTCTCTTCTAAATTGAGATGAAACACAAGGGACAAAAGAGATAACATTTGATAACCTAGTATCCTCATTGGGGAGAGTATGATATCAGAGAATGTTGTGAAAATGAGAGTTACCTGGCAACATGAAGTGTTTCACCAAGGAAGGAATCAAAAGATGGAAGCAACGGCATTATGGCAATCCACACAGGCTTGAACAAGCTAAGAAATACAGGCCCTTTTCTTTTTATGCACCAAATCATCACAGAAGATGTTTAATTCTTTGGGTATCTGAACCTTCGATATTCTTTTTCATTTTCCAGCAAAGATAATAACTAATGCCGGATTGAAGAGTGATTCATTTTATTAATTTAGTCCACGTTTTTGGAATGTGGTTTATTTGAGTTCTAAAGACAATACTTTAAAACTATGACCTAACACTCTAGATTACATTGTACATGTTTCAATTTACAGAAGACCCCAATAATTAAACTGATGAAGATAACCTCATATACTTAAATCAAAATTTTAATTGATTAAATATCAATTTTTAAACAATTATATTAAAAGCAAAAGTCAACCACATTACACATTTCAAAACTATTTAACCCATTTTGGCCGTACTGCCACTGATATACCAAGATCAGTTTGAGATGTGTTGATTTGTCAATTGATGGAGGACTGACAGTCAACAAATTAAAAATAAAAGAATGAATTTTTTTTTTGTTAAATTAAAAACTTAAAATATATTCATAATGTAGTCTAAATTTCATTTGAAAATATTTCTTATTAATATTAGAGTAATTACATTTATAAAATAAATTAACAATAATAATAAGCATATATTTTATTTTATTTTTGAATGATAAAATCTTAAAAAGTTATGATAGGGACATTTAACTTAAAAACCCAATACACTTTTTAGTTCTTAAAAAAAGTGAGTTGAGAGACAGATGGGTTGAAGCAGTAGTTTAACTCGTACTGTCATCCTCAAACATTAAATTAAAAAGTAGTTTTGTTGTCCCTTTTAGCAAAATTAAAGTGGTTTATACATAAACAGCACGTTGTTATTTCAATAATTTGATTAGGACCTTGATACATATACAAGTATCAAAATCCAATTTGTCAAAAATAGAATTTAATTACGATTTTTGCTTTATAACCATGTGCACAAAACATTAGATTTCCATTTTAAATCTGAATGTAACCTGAATCTCACGAATTCTGTATATTTCAATTTTATAATTATAATTTGAATATGATTTTCAAAAAAACTTTAATCATCAGTTCTGAAGTGAGTGGAAATGTAAGATTAGTTTCAGTGAAATGCAAAGAAACACTAAATTGCAAGAATTGTAAACAAAACTTCGAAATGTAAATGTGTAAATGATTGAAATCTAATATTTTATGGAATACTTAAAATGTTCTGAATATAAATCTTCTCTGAAGTAAATTTCGAAAAGTAGTAAAAGTTCCGGAAAATTAACCATGCACAAATATAAATTATTTAAAATGAAAAAAAAACGAAGAAAATGCAATAAATTACATTGAAAAGCAAATAAATAGGGTGGAATATGAATAGAAGATAAAAACAAAAACAAAAACAGAAAAGTAGAAAAAAAGTGGAAAATTTTAAACTTGAAATGTAAAGAAACAAAAGGCCACGAATACAAATACCTTTATTTAAACGTGGTTGGAAAATTACACGAGTGATCTATTTACAATTGAAACTATTTTTAAGAAATCTTGAATTTGCCATTGATCTATCTATCTCTTGATACTTAATCATTTTTTTTATTTCATACTTGACTTGCTTTTTTCCATTTTTTTCATAATCATGGTCCATAATATCTGAAGACTTTCATACTAATTCCTATTTTCAATTTCAATTTCGACAGGACTTGAATTAATTCCAAACTTCAAACATCATGGTGTTTATAGAAATCGAAATTTGGCTAATCTCAAAGTGATGCTTCCAACACTTTAAAAATTCTAAGTTGGCACCAACAGATAGTCTATGATCAGGTTCCTTGCCTTCTTTACTGTCTTATGCGCGTGAAAATAAAAAAAGGAAAGTGTCTCAATGTAAAGGTAGAAAAGTATTAATAAAATTATTATGATAAACTCAGTTATAATTAAGATGTTAAAAATCTAAGTGTGAGAATGTAATAAAAATTTATATTAAACAAAAATAAGAAAGTTAAACACAACATAAAAAGATACATGTTTACATCAAATCTTAAAAATTTATATCAGAAGATATATCATATTTTTTATATAATTAATCTTTTTTTCTTCTTAAATCTTTTATTTCTTCTTAAATTTTAAGATTTTGTGTTAAAAATATGCCAAATTTTTTATATACTCTTTTCATGAGTGTTTTCCCTTTTCATGTTTCGCTGCAAAATTTTTCCGACATTGATTCAGGTAACTAACCATCTTATATGCCGATAGTGGTCTTTTGCAAAAAGACAGCAAAAATAGATCATCTCGATGTTCTTGCAGCACAATGTATTCCATCGGCAATGTGGTCCAAAGTTATGATCTGGATCACAATGCAGTAGATTCTGCATCATGGTCTCAACTCAAGTCACTATATGCACAGTATCCGGAAACAAGGATGCAGATGTGTTGGCTTTTGTCTTTTAACTTTTAGCTAGATTGTTTCCCTACATGGTAAGGCCTCTCGGGACTATCATGGTTCCGGATTTTGAGAGGGTCGATAAATCGGTGTGCAAGATTTACCTTGCAACTCGTTATTTTTGAAACACTGTCCTGTTTTAATTTGTGAAGGAACTGATCAAATGTAAAGAGTTTACATTACTTTGACCAATGTAATATATACTAGAGCAGACGATGTAAAAAAAAAGTACAGCTGATTTCACCACAACAGTGTCTGTTGAATATATCGATGAATGTAAACTAGTATACACGAGTAAATGGTAATGCTAAAACATTGCTTTCACGGGATTGTCCCCAGTAGAGGACTCTCCTGTGAAGATGGGAATGATTGTTCATCACCTTCGAGGCCTTTTGCGTTTTCCTCTTTGGATTGTGCCCACAATACTGTGTAAAATCCGATGGCGATTATCACTGCGCCTAGGACACTAAAAGAATGGAAACACACAAAACAAAGTCAATATAGAAAGAGTACTGTCGGCAAAGCAAATTTTACACATGCAATATAGCAAGTCAAAGTTTGCCCATGCAATTAGAAAATTGTAGTTAGATAATTGATTAAAAATTGGTGAACGATTTAATACACCACATGAAATAATTGCATGTGTATACTTTTATACATATCACGTGCTTCTCCCTCCTTTTTCTAAGAGACGACATACTCCCAAAATTCTTGCACTTCTATTTGTAAAAGGTTCAGGGTGTTTTTTTATCTTCCCATAGTTTTGAGATTGCCCCTAAAAGCCAATCACCTTTAGTTGCAGTTTGCAGTAAACATGGTTTTAGACCTGAAAACTCCCAGTTGAGTGAAATCCCCATAGCTTTAGACGTCGGGAACCCTGTCATGAGGAGAGAAACCCCAACAACATAAAACTGTGGAAAGTTTTGGTCATCCTGAAATTTGAAACAGACAGCCCACAAAAAGAGTACTGAATACTGATGTAATTGGGCAGCTGCAACATTTCCACGCCTATTATGGTTTATGTCGTAGTCCTTAGTTCATTTTACTATTATTGTTAGCTTGACCTTTATCAACAAAGTCCCGTCGAGGTGAAATAACATAGCACAGGAAGTTTTGGAAATGAGAGTTACCTGCCAACATGAAGCGTTTCACCAAGGAAGATAACACTCGAAAAGGCAGCAATGCCAATCCCCACAGGCTTGAACAAGCTAACAAATACAGGCCCTTTCCTTTTTATGCACCAAGTCGTTGTTGAGAATGTCACCACACTTCCGATAATAGCCTGAAATATTGTTTTCCACATAGGAGGAATGAGCTTAGCAATAAAACCTGAAAGGTTAGCAAATAGTATTTGTGTGCTTGCTTTCTTAGTTTTTCTGGTTGTTTGTACGTGCTTACTGAATAGAATATACAGATGAGCTCAATGTCGGGGCTTATTTTCCAGTCATTTGGATCCTTCACAACAATGAGAGAAAGTATTGCACTTTGGATACTTCCAAACAGGCAATAGAAGGCTACCATAGTTGACTGTGACGAATATCCTTTAAGAATTGCTGCCTGCAAACAAACTCTACCAAATCAGATTGATCACTAAAAATTGAAGACCTTTGCACCAACTTAGCCTAGTGGTCTAAATATCCAACCAAACTAGGTCTCACCTGAGTAATAGTACAGAGTGAAAGAGCGAGAGAAGCAGCGGCAAAGAAGAGACCCCCAATGGCCCAGTTACTGGCTTGAGGCAACAAAGATGGCAATGGTTGTGATGGAGAGTGTTGAACTCGAAAGCTTGTGATGGGAATGCCCTTGTAAAGGGTCACGAGTAATGCTCCAGAGATGGATAGCACTGCCCCCGTCACCTTGATCTGGCTTATTGAGCTTCCAATATTCAACTTCTCCATCCTAGAATAAGACAGTAAAATAATCCAATATCGTGGTTTCACTATCTTAGTTCCATTTCTAACGTTGAACGCAACAACTAACAAGTAACAATACATATTTTATTAAACTCGTGTTATAAATACAATTATAAACAATGTCTTGTTATGTATTCAGTTCTGGAAAACACCTTATCCATATTGTTTTAGTCTTACATTTTTACAATCTGTACATTTTAGTCTCTACACCTAAAAACGACTCGCTTTATCTCTCTTTGTACAGTTTTTAATCTGTTTAGGTCCTTACAATTTTGGAATTCTGGGACTAAAATGGATTAAAATCTATGATTAAATCTTGTTATTATTATATAAATAAAAGTAAAAGAAGAGACGGTACCCGAGGATGACCGCTAGCACAAAAGTGAATGCTGGAGCCAAATTGCTCATGGCGGATCCAAGAGTGGGAGAGCTGTAGTCAATGGCGGTGAAAACACAAGTCTGCATAACAGTTATGCTGCACATCTCCAAGAAACAACATTATTCTTACATTTTGGGTAAGCAATAAAGAGAATAGGAAAAATAGGTAAAAAAATGCGATTACATAGACACACATACATACCCAAGAGTGCCCAAGAGGAAGAACTTGCAGAGAAGAGAGAAAGAAAGGGGCGGTCTTGATGTTCTGCAAAGTTGAAAAGTTGAAGGTTAAGGTAATATTAGTGTTAAAGTTGTGATTGGAGGAGCTTAGAAAGAAGGTAACAAGAGTGTGACTGAAAAGAATACCTGTTGATGAAGAAAGAGATAGGGAGGAGAATGAGGGTAGCAAGGGCGTTGGAGTAGACAACGAAGACGAAATGGTTCATTCCTCTGTTCATGGCTGCTTTACTTAACGTGGAGAGACCCACGTCAAGGCACTCAACCATGATCATGGCAGCTAATGGAGTCCATTCCAGCAACCTTCCCGCAACTCCCATTTCATCCTTCTCCATCCTTTCCACAAATGTTTCCTTTTTATTCAACACATCTTTAAATAGGATCTCCTCCGTACCACACCTCCATTATTGCTACAAACCACCCATTCAAAGTATTTTCTCTCTCCAAACTCTCTGGAAAATGTCCCACGAGAATGAGAGAGAAAAAAAAACCAAACATACATCAAAAGCACAAAATTTACCAACCACCGATCAACTCCATTCAATTACATTTCACCTAATTAAATTGGTTCCATTTAAATCTATGTTGTGATCATATATATGTTCTATTTTTTAATGATATTGCAAAAGTCTAACTCCCACGAGTTGTCTAATTTTCACTCTTTTATGCATTTTTTTCCGAACTGATTTTAGGAGTGAATGGATTTGACATGAAAGAGTAAAAAACAAAATAAAATTTACTAAAAGCAGAATAAAATTTATGTCAAAAAATTGATTATGTAATAAATAATATTTATATTGTTTTATTAATCAATTACAAATTTTATTAACATCCATTTCATATTATAAAAATAAATAACTAAAATAAATAAAATAATTAATTTTATATTTGATTAATAATTATACTTTATATTATAATAAAACATATAAATAAATAAAAATATTAAAAAATAAAATAAAATAAATTTAGTTTATTAACATATACTTTAAATTTTTAAGAAAATTATTTTTAAACAAAAGACTTTATAACTTATTTTTAAATATATTAATATAATATTAAATTTAATCTATATATCAATGAAATCACTCACAAATTTTTTTCTCATTTCTCTTTACTTTCCATTATTTTATTCACAAATTTTTCTCTCATTTTTCTTCACTTTTCATTATCTTTCCTCTAAAAGATGCAAGATCAATTTTCACTCTTTTTCCATTCAAACTCATTCTTTTTCACTCCCTCATATCCACTCTCCAAAGGGAACAAAGCCTTGGAGTTGTGGAAAGATTATCAACTTAATCTTAAATATCTAAGAGTGTGGGAGTGTTTGGCTAAAGTAATATTACCCGATTCTAAGAAAAGGAAAATATATTCTAAAACTTTTGATTGTATGTTCTTAGACTATGCCGAACATAATGTTGTCTATAGGTTTCTTGTTCTTAAAAGTTATGTAATGGATCATAATACAATAGTAGAAACAAAAGATGTTGAGTTCTTTGAACATGTTTTTCCTTTAAAGGTTAATGAAGCTTCTAGACATCCTATAGAAATTGCTAGTGGTTCTATGAGTGAGGATTTAAGGAGAAGTTTGGAGATGATTTTTACACTTACCTAGCTGAAAATGATCCTACAAGTTTTCTAGAAGCTACTAATGCTCCCAATGCAAAACATTGGGACAAAACCATCACAATTGAAATTGACTCTATTAAGCAAAATAATACCTGGACACTAGTAGATTTTCTTAAAGGAGCAAAGTTCGTTGGTTGTAAGTGGATCTTTAAGAAAAAGTATAATCCCGATGAATCAATAGAAAAATATAAAGCGAGATTAGTAGCAAAAGGTTTCACTCAAAAACCCAACATATATTATTTTGATACTTTTGCTCCAGTAATCAGGATTTTCTCTATTAGAGTGTTGTTAGCTCTAGCTTCTATTCATAAGTTAGTTATTCATCAAATGGATGTTAAGACAGTCTTTTTAAATGGTGAACTAGAGGAAGATATTTATATGACTCAACTTGAAGGGTGTATAGTTTCTGGTCAAGAGAATAAAGTTTGTAAACTATTAAAATCCTTATATGGTTTAAAATAAGTATCAAAACAATGACATGAAAAACTTGATAGTGTTTTGCTATGTGATAGTTTTTCTACAAATGATGTTGGTAAATGTGTGTGCACTAAATTTGAGAACGGTGAATGTGTCATTATATGCCTATATGTTGATGGTATGTTAATTTTTTATACATGCAAAGATATAGTTTGTAGAACAAAATTCTTTTTGGGATCTTAGTTTGTAATGAAAGATATGGGTGAAGCAATTGTGTTTTTAGGAGTTAGAATCATAAGGAAGGGAGATAAAATCTTACTATCCCAAGAACAATATGTTGAGAAACTTCTTAGGAAGTTTGGCCATTATGACCTCAAACCAGTAAGAACCTCTTATGATGCTAACTCTAAATTAAAGAAGAATAGAGGAGAATCCATTTCTCAACCTCAGTATGCCCAAATTATTGGGAGTTTATTACATTTAATGAGCTTTTCTAGACTAGACATTGCTTATGCAATAGGTAGACTGAGTAGGTACACTCAATGCCCTAGTCAGGATAATTGGGATGCACTTGTAAGACTTATGAAATACTTAAGAGGTACAATGGACCATGCCATTGAATATAATGGATTTCCTGTTGTACTAGAAGGGTACGGTGATGCAAATTGGATCACTGATTCAGACAAGGCAAAATCCACAAGTGGTTATGTATTTACACTTAGGGGGTGGTGCTATCACTTGGAGATCAGCTAGGCAAACAATCACTGCAAGATCAACAATGGAATAAGAGTTTGTTGCTCTTGAAATGGCTGGAAGTGAAGCTGAATGGTTGAAATTTTTTTTAGCAAACATTCCTTTAGGAATGAAACCAACCCCATCAATGTCAAATGCACAGTGATTGCCAGTCGACAATAACTATAGCCAAAAACAAAACATACAATAGAAAGAATAAACATATACAATTGAGACATAATCTGATAAAGTAGCTGCTAAAAAGTGGAACGATTTCCATTGATTATGTTAAGTCAGAACAAAATCTTGCAGATCCTCTTACGAAACCCATAGGGAGAAACATGGTTTTAGAAACATTGAGGAAAATGAAACTCAAGCCAATTGAAAACAAACAAGTGATGGAAACCCAACCTTTGTGATTGGAGATCTCATGAACAAGGTTCACATGGATAAGAACAACTCACTTGTTAGTGTTGCTAGCACTAACATTTATTTAAATCAATTTTTCCCTTCCTATTATGTGTTAAAGTGCTAGATTCTGCAACAGTGTGAGGATAAACTTTGTAGTTAAATTCCATGTGGTATTAGAAATTTTTACTTTTGACAAAGTTTTAATGATTTTCATTTCCCTTATGGGTGGTGTATGATTTGCAACATACAATTAATGAAATCACCTATATGAGTGTCAAGTGGGACCGCTTGTATGAGATCTAGTCAAAGATCACTAGAGCACTCATAAATACCGGGCACACACATGACCTAGTAAGCGCAACACAATGACAACAACAAGTATAATGAGGATATATTGTGATTGATCAACCGCTAACTTTAGGGTTTAGGGTTTAAGGCATGACCTAGTAATGCACACTAAGTATCTTTGGTTCATATAGCATGCTACACCAACTACACCGTGTGTTGAGTTCCTCAGTCTAGGACTAGTTCATATAGCTTGCCATACTAGTTCCGATGCATTACATTTTTTAAGACCCAAGATTTCTTCTTTCTTTTCTTTCACTTGTCTTTTGCAATATGTGGGAGATTGTTGTGTTTCTGTGTATGATATTACAAAAAGCCTAAGTCCCATAATTCTCACTCTTTTGCATGGGTAAAGTGGGTAGCAAGGAGGCAGGCCCTCACGTGCACAAAACTTAGGCCCAAATTGGACTTTATGTGAGCTCGATTGTTCACGGTTCAATTCAAATCTTCACCGTGCTTTGTGCGATTGGATTTCATTTCTTGGTAACTTCCTGTTGGATCAAATTTAAAAATACTATAATTATGATTTTTGAATTTGAAATTAAAAAAAAAGCAGTTAATTGAATTTAAATTTTAAAAAAATATTTTTTATTACATTTGTGATCTTTAAATTTGAATTTGAATAAAAAAGGTAGTTATTTCAATTTTAAAAAATAGTTATAAACTTTTAAGAGTAAAATGGAAAAAATATATGAAAGGAGAATGTCCTTTATATATTTTTATAAAAATATATTAAATATAATTTATGATAATATTTAAGTTTTATTTTATTATAAATATTAATTAATTAAATATAGTAATATATTAAATAATTTACACAAAAATCAATTAAATTTTTATTAATTTTTTTTAAGCTTGATTCTACTTATAAAATTTTTAAAACTAAATTTTAACTATTTACAATTAAAAAGGTTACTTAAATAAATAAAATAATAAAATTGAATTAAGTTAATTTGAGTAATTTTGTTTGTAAATAAATTCATTTAAAAAAGTTTAATATTTACATTATTAATAAAAAAAGAAGATAAATTATTTTTCCTAACGTAATCATAGGCGTAGGCATGATGTCCGTTCTGTTTACTATAAATATATAATAAAAATAATTTTGATATAAGTTTATAATTATATAGAGTAAAAAAAATTTATTTAAAATTAATATGTATCTTCATATACAAATTATTCTTATTTTGTATTTAAAACAAAAGACCGTATGTGGATCTATTAGTTAAGAATATTATTTTTATAATGTTATATTTAATTTTCTTATTATATATGTGAATTTGTTTTATTTTAAATAATTAATTAAATTTTATTTTTTATCATAATTATAAATTTTGAATTTGATTTTGAAAAAGAATTAATTAATTGAATTTAAATTTGAAAAAAATAAATTTTTATTATATTTATTATTTTTAAATTTGAGTTTAAATAAAATTTACTTAATTAAATTATAAATATATGAATTATTAATTTAGTTATCATCTATGTATTCTTGCTTATATGAAAGAAGAAGAGAATGTAAGAAATTAAAAATAATTTCTTTCAATCAAAGAAAGTGAGAAATTAAAAAAATAAAAATAAAATAAGTATCATTTAGAAAAATAAAAATAATTATAAAATAAGAAAATTTAGAAAAAAATATTTTATTTTATTTTTACCATTTAATTTTATAGTTTTTTTATAATATTATCTACTTAAATTTTTTTATTAATTTAAGATAGAAGAAAATAGAAAAAAAGAATGATCATCTTCAGAAAATTTGTAACAGACGTAAATATAAAAAGAAAATAAAAAAAAGTGAAAAAAAATATAAAAATGTAAAAGTTAATTTTTTTATTAAATTAAAATTATTATTTAAAAAATAAAATAAAAACATTGAAATGTGTAAAAAAAGACTATTATAAAAAGAAAAATCACCTAAATTAAAATTAAACAGACTGCATTATATATTATCAATCGTAAAAGAGGGTAACATAGTATGCTACAATCACATTTGGTAAAGTTTAAAATGATTTGTATGAAGTGATCAAATAAAATAAAAGGAGGGTATATTCCTAAACAATAAAATGCTATGTGGCATTGCTTTGTCCAAGCCCCCACCCAAGGCCATATGCACCATTCATCTCCATATATTCATTGATTTCGTGTCACCCACCTTCTTCCTGATTCTCCTATTAGGGCTCAATTTCAACTCCGCTTTCCTTTCGTTTCAACATGGATGAAGATTGTCTCGAACAAGGGAAGAAGCGAGTTCGGAACCCTTTGGTCCCCATTGGTAAAAATCTTCCCCTCTTCAATTTTAGGCTTTCAATTTCAGTTATCTGCATCTTCCATTCCTTATATTCCTGTATTATTTGTTCCCATCTTTCAGTCGTTACTATTTATTTCCGTCTTTTTTTACTGAAAAGAGGATTGATGGACAAAAAGTTCAGAGGGTTTATAATTAGGGAAACTATTAGTTGGTTTAGACAGATATTTTGATGGACTTGAGGAGTGAGAAATTGCTGTAGTGTGACCTTAGGATGGGCATATCTTCCATGTTTCTACGGAAAGGTGGTGTGATCTAGGGTTCTTGTGTGGACTTTGGATTGCGGTAACACCAGAGGGTGAAGACAAAATGTGAGTGATACGTGAAAGGGAATGAGTTTCTTGATGTGAGGCATCATTTGAAAAGATAAGAATTACTTATTTAATTGGTTTCTTGATGTGCGGAATCTGCTTATATGTATGTTATTAGGATTTATATTACCTTGCCATTACTTTATGAAGGATGATATGTTAGGGCAAGAAATTTACTTTGGTTTCTGGACTTTATGTGCAATGCTTGAATTGAATCAACTAATTTTGGGTTTGTGATCAATCAAGTTACTAAGTTGCTGTTGCTGACCATTTTGTGCTTATGGATTTAGGAAATTATTCCTGTAGCATAGAACTTAGACTTTCCACTTTTATAGAGGGAACAAGAGTCTCGTTTCTTAAGATTGACAAAATGTGAAGGGCATGGGGTGTATAATAGAAGCATTCTGGTACAGTACAGCTTTCCTTTATGATAAATTCTCTTCCACTCTGCTTGCGAATATGCGGATAAAATTGTGTCTTAGCATTTGCGAAGGTAGAAACAAGGAATCTGGTAATTTCAAATATAAGTTGTAATTAGCGATGGAGTATGAATTGGCCTTGGGGGAACATCGTTTGGTGACTGGAGATGGCCGATCTTGATGTTTTTCGGTTTGTTTGGCAGGTTCTTTTTATGACTGTCTAGTCCTTGTCACTCAACTTACGTTGGTTAAATTTGCTTTGTTAATTTCAGGCGCACTTGTTACTGCTGGTGTTCTAACGGCTGGCTTAATCAGTTTTAGACAAGGAAACTCTCAGTTAGGTCAGAAGTTAATGAGGGCTCGTGTGGTTGTCCAAGGTGCTACAGTAGCGCTCATGGTTGGAACTGCCTTTTATTATGGAGAAAATCCATGGCGATCGAGTTAAATTTTTAGTGGCCCGAAACAAAAGTTGAAGTTTGTAATTGCGCGGTTCCTTGTTGGTTTTAGTTATATTTATGTGAAATCTTATTTGGTCATTTGAGGACCAAAATCCTTGCCAAACATCTCATTCTTAAAAAGTTTTCTCAGGACACATAACGATCGAGTTCATCCAAATGTACTATTTTATAGCTCTTACCATAAAATAAGCACTCGATTAACTGTGGCTGTACGGATAAACAGAATGAAAATGTTTGCTAACTTTCGTTTTATAACTACTACTAAAATCATTGCTGACAGACTCACTGGTATAACTGGTAGAATTATCTTTTAATAATTAAAATGGTTTTGTTAAGGGTAGAGACATTAATGATTGTATTATTATTGTTTTTGAAGCTATTAATTTGCTTGATAAAAATTCTACTGGTACTAATGTTATTAAAATTGATATTAGAAAAGTTGTTGATACTTCGAACTGAGGTTGTCTCATTAAAGTTCTTATAGGTTTTGGTTTTAAAGATGTTGCCATTGAATTTCTACTACTATCCTTTTGCCTAAGTTCTCTGTTTGGGTGAATGGGGTTTTGTGGGTTATTTTAACTGTAAAAGGGGGGTCTGACAATCGGATATTTTCTCTGTAATTGTCTTTTGTCTTTTGTATTGTTGAAAAAGCCCTCAGCAGATGTATTTTGAAAGTTGTTCAAAATGGTAGTAGTCTTCAACCTAACGAGTTGTAAAGGTAAATCTATTCTTCCTCATGCTCGTGATGCGATGGTCTTTCGTAAGGTAATAAGAAGTCCTTGAATAGCCTTAGAGATTTGCGAAGTCTGCATGGTGTTGCTTCTGATCAATAGAATAATAAAGAGAAAAGTTATTTTATACTATTTCCAAAGTTCCTACTTAGTTGAATAAACGTATTAATTTTTTCCTTGGACTACATTAGAGGTTCTTTGCGTTTCATTTACCTTGGTGTGCAGATTTTAAAGGGGGTTATTAAAGCTAAGTTCTTAAAGTCTATCATGGAAAAAATCAGAACACAATTGCAGAAATTGAAGGGTAGGATGCTTAGTATCATAGGAAGAGGGTAAGATGCTTAGTATCATAGGAAGAGTACAATTGATTAATGTTATTATTGGTGGTATTACTGATTTTCCATTTAGAGTATATAGTTAACATATTAGAGTAATTCAAGAATTTGAAGAGTGGATTAGAAATTTTATAGAGACTCAGAGATATTGCTTTAGGAGGTTCGGTAACAGTTAATTGGAAGTTAATTGGAAGTATATTTGTAGTTCTAAGGGTGAAAGAGGCCTTTGTGAGATAAATCTAGAAAAAGAAAATCAGCCTTCCATGATTCGGTTTGCTTGGGATTTTCTTTTCCGTAGCAAGGATTGGTCTTATATGATAAGAAATTGCTTCATAACTATGTCTGACAAGATTATGGTTAAACATTCTTCTTTTCGTGTCTAGGCTGAAATCAAACCATGGATTGATGTGATTAAAGACAAAGCTAGGTGGGTGGTGGGAGATGGTTTAAAATTAAGTTTTTGGAAAGATCTGTGGTGTTCTGAATATCTTTAGCTCATTTGCTTAATCTTCCAGATGTGGTGGTAGAGTTGTTGATGCTTGGGAAGATGATTGGAGAGTTTCGAACGATGTTCTTTTAAAACTGCATGCGCTGCAGAATGTTTTGGATGATTATGCTCTTAATGAAGTTGAGGATAAAGTTGTTTGCACCAATGTAGATGATAGCATTCTCTCACAAAAGTTACAAAAAGTTTCACACACATATGGAAGCTTTAGTCCTTGAATCTCTTGAGTTTGCCTACAAGGTCTTCAGTGTTATGAGAGCTTATTCAGAATTGTCTTCCTTTGAATGTTAATATAAGAAAAAAAAACAAGATCAAGTTATGTTTTGTTTGTTCCTTATGTTCTCAACACCAAGTAAAATAAAGTATTATTAAAAAATATTAACTTTTATCTTATTTGGTACTATTCAAATTTATATGGAATATTAAGTTCTGTCTGTTAGAAAATTATTCAATGAATTACTAATGATTTGCCTTAAACTTAGTTAAAATATTTAATTTGTTTTGTTAAAAAAATTCAACCGAGGCGTTTCCTAGTTTTAGTCTTTAAAACTTCTAAGACTAAACTATACTGATAAAATTTTAAAAATAATATGATATACAAGCATATTTAAAATTAAATTTGTCAAAATAAAATATGAAACTTAATATTCGATCAGAGTAAAAAAATTAAAGATTGTGACAATTAACTAACTTATCTATTTTGATCATAACAACCTTATGTATTAATTTCGTGTTACATTACATATAGTTTTAATATGTGATCTTCCATTGTTTCTTTTGGATGTTATTTTATCTAGTCAATTTTAGTTGTTGAAATTTAATTTAAATTGATTTTTTTTTCAAAATAAATATATGAAATATTTTTCTTTACCAAAACTGTCACATTTAATAAATTTAAAACTGTGTTTTTAATAATTTATAAATACACATTTGATTAACTAACTAATTATAAATACTTTATAAAAGGCTACTATTTAAAAAATCATTTGAAGTAGTTCAATCAACATAAAAACAATTCAAATTAGCTCACATAAATGATTTGTCATTTAGTTTAGTTTCTTGAAACTACATGTTTTGAATTAAGTTCAGTTCATTTTATCCATCCCTAATTTTATGCATCCGACTTTGTAATTATAAATTCATGAAGCATTTTACATAAATGTTTATTAAAATAAATATTTTTTACCTGCCGTATATATATATATATATATATATATATATATATATATATATATATATATAGAAAAATAGTGATAACACATAGGACATTTAATACATTATTTATTGTTAGCTAAAGTCATGAATAAGACTCATAAATAAATTTAGATTCATGAAAATTTGTGATTTGAAGTAAGATGAGTATTCTATGTATATGTTTCTAAATAATTGTGTTTACGGTAATAATAATTCTTATAATTTATAATAAATTTTTAATTTTTTAAAAAATATTTTTAAAAAATTAAATATAATTTATTAACAAAAGAATAGATAAAAAAATAAAAAATAATTGATTAATATAAATAATTATTTTATTAAAATTTTATAAAAAAGTATTTAATTATTTTAATATTTTTAAAATAAAAATATAATTAATAAAAGAAAATGTATCATTAAAATTTATATGGATAATAAAGTATAAAACAATTTTTTTCTCAATGAGAGAAAGAGAGAGAGTAAATGAAATGAATGTAGTTAAAAAAAATTAGCATAGCATAGCATGTTAAATAGCATTAATGGATTGAAGAAATTATAAATGCATTTAGAGTGGTGATTCGTAGAGTAATAAATTGGAATTAGCTCGGTAATTAATAAGAAATGCACTTACTAGAAAATGGTGAAACATAAATGCCACGTCGCCGAACCTTTTCTGTAACACGTGGTATGTCCCACGTCGACATTCTATCTCCCTCACACCCACCCACGCCCTATATATGTGTTCCTCCTCAATTCCTTTCTCACCTTTCTTCTTTTCAATTACTCTCTGATCACAACGCCATCACCAAAACGCTACAAGGGTTTCAGGCAAGCCATCATTTCCCCCAAATTATACTTTCACTTCTTTTACGCCAATCCACTTTCCCTCTCTTATCCTCTCTTACTTTTGATTTTGCAATAATTCGAGCATGCTTAGCAATGAGACTGCACGCATTGTTTTTCCTCTATCTTTGGTTAAATGGGTCGGCGATAGATCTTTCTACCGGAATCTGTAATAGTTCTTTTGTTGGTATCGGTTTTATTCAATTAACGCAGATATGCCTTTTCTCATTTTGCCTTTCGTTGCCGAATTGGTGGCTCGGAAGTTTATCGAAGTAAGACAAGGAATTTTGGGTATTTTCCTTCGTTTGAAATGGACGCAGTCGTTTGCAAAAGATTTTGACTTTCATGTATTTGCACTTTGTGCCAAATTAAGCGGGCACTTGTGCTACATTGTTTATCACACACTTTGTATAGCTTTTCTCTGCACATTCATGCGACCCTTTCATTAGCCACTGTTGCTTGGTGGTCTCCTTTGGACCTGTTAACTTTGGGCTTCAATACTCGGAAGGGTTATAATGTTGGTCCGTATTTTATTCACATAGATAGTGTTTGTCTCATTGTGGTGGAATTTTTCACCAGCTGAAGCGTTCTTCTGTCCTTCTGTCCTTCTGAAATAAGGTGTTGTTTTTTGTTGCCTTCATCATAGTTGAAGGTTATTCTGTACTGAGGGGGAATTTGGTGTAAGTTTGCATGTAGTGTAAAGTTCTACAACTATGCTCTGTGATGAACAGACCTGTGTAGTATATACCAATAAGACCACTTGGGATGGGAATGGCTCGGCCCGTATGCACCATTTGATGAAAGCACTATATGTCTATGTTTGTGTTTAATTTTCCTTTGTCCTCTTTGTCTTTTTTTGTTTGGTCCATGAGTAATGTGCAATTATTTTGGAAGTATAATTGCTTATTCTTTCAAGTGTTAAGAGAGCTTTTAAAATAAACTAGTCATTTCTCTAAAAGTATTCTATATCATACATGCAATGAAAAACATTGATATATCTTAATCAAGTTGTTTTCCTTCACATGTACTGCCTCTAGTTAATTTTTTATAGGAACCTTTTATGAAGTTTCTCTTGGTTCTTTCTACAAGACCCCGTCGAAATTGTCAACTGCATTAATTGCTTGATTTTATACTTTTATAAAATACCCCAAATCGAGAGGCAGTATTTAGGTGGAAAGAGATTAAGTGAATGGAATTGATTTCTGTTGTCGAATGGTATTTTGAACATTCAAGGATATAGGGTGTCTTTCTTCACAGATGTGGCTTATTTTTATCAATCGACATTGTCTTTTTTTATTGCATATAAACATTTGGAAAGTTTCTTATACTTTTTGCTTCTCTGCATCATTTATCGCATGTGGTGAATCTTCACGTCAAAATTATATTTTGGTTTGATATGCAGGACACCACCACAAACATATTGGGATATACCAAGTTCCTAATCCTAGATTATATTTAACAGAAATGAATTGAGCTTATATAAGCTGCACATTGAAATTGGGTTTTGTTTTTATATCTTCTATTTGGTTGAAGATGAGAACAAACATGTACATTTGGCCGATATTAAACTTTCTTTATTGTATTTGTAGCAGGTTGAAATAAGTGATTTGTATAATCAAAATGTCATCTCCAAGCAAGAGAAGAGAAATGGATGTTATGAAATTGTAAGTAGATTGTTTTATTGAGTGTTTATGATTACATTGTTTTAAACTGTTTTTGAATTACTTGTTATATATTTCTTTCTATAAGTAGGTAGCACTCAGTATATTGTGAAATACTTTGAAATATATCATGGTTAATTTGTTTTGATTGTTGGTATGACGTGACCAAGAAGCACATTTGGCACATTTATACTGTTATTTTCTTGAGGTATCATTTGATCTTGAACCCACGTTCATAAGGTGGGTGGATATGAGATAGTTTGGTAATGGCTTAAAGAGAAACCTGTTTAAAAACTGAAGTTCAATTACACATAAGGACCTGGACTACTTTTTTGAAATAAAACCGTCATTATATATAATAATTTGTAAGATTTATAAAGGACTAAAATATGTCCCATAGGTAAAGATGAATAAAATGAATAATATATAAATAGAAAGATCCATCTATTGTCTTAAGATCAAATGAGTAAAATGAATAATATATAAATAGAAAGATCCATATATTGTTTTAAGAGTTTAAGAGTTTAAGAGTTTGGATTGAATGTGATGTCTTAGTTTTTTGTATAGGTTTGTTCACAATTTATTGGTGTCAAATTTCTCCACGTCTTCTCTCCTCATAAGAATGAATAATATATAAATAGAAAGATAATGTCTTGGTTTCTTACATAGGTTTGTTTACTATTTATTGGTGTCAAATCTCTCTTCATCCTCTCAGAAGAATGAATAATATATAAATAGAAAGATCCATATATTACCTTGAGTTGAAAGTGATGTTTTAGTTTCTTATATTTGTTCATGACTAAGTGGTAATAGAGTCAGGTTTTCAAGCTTATGCTTGAGAGGGTCTCTTCCAATGTAGAAGAAACTCTTGAGGGAGATATTGTTAGGAATTCAAGGTGAGTTGAAAGTAGTTTCATATTGGGTAAAAACTACTAAGAAGAACAATATATAAGTAGAAAACTTAAACTTATTGACTTAATGTTTTAGGTTGAAGGTAGTGTCTTAATCTTTGCTATAGGTTTGTTCATGATTCAATGGTGTCAAATCACTTTTGTATCATCCCTCAAAAGAACCTAGCAAAATATTTGTTAACTGATCAGCAGGAAGCTAACATAACACGCTGAATTTTAGTGATGGTAAGGCATGATGTGCACGACACATAATTATTTAACTGTAAAAATAACGTTTTCACTTAAAATCAAACAAAGGGTTAAGTGATAAAAGTAAACTTTAGAGGTGAGTTTAGAAATGCAATACTTCATGGAAAATTCGTTTTACCCATTTATTAGTTTTCTTGACTGAAGGCATGATTATGAATTGGCTGTTTCTGTCATGAAAAATCACCAAAGTTCTACTTCATGGAAAATTCGTTTTACCCATTTATTAATATTCTTGACAGAAGGCATGATTTACGAGTTGGCTGTTTGACATGATTAAACCCATAGAATCCAACATCAAAATTAAAAAAAAAATTGCTTATGGTTTTACTCCATCACATTATGTTTTAGCATAATCTGATTTTTTTAGTCATAACATAGATTTCACCCTTTTTAGTGGGAATAGGGATCTGCAAATTACTAAGAAAAATTGAGGAAATTAAAAAGGAGAGAAAAGGAACACGCTTACTTAATTTTAGTATGTTGACAGTTTATGTTTTCCCCGTGGTGCCTTTTTCTGGTGTCATACCATCATATTTCCCTGTGATAGGACTAAAGCACTGCGTTTATGTTTTCTGTTTCTAGAGAAATATTTTTTCTTTAAATGCTGAATGATTGATATTAAACTACAACCATGTAGTACTTTGTCAAAGTAAAAATATAAATCGATCCTGATCCCGTTCCCGTTCCCTCTACTTACCTTTTCTTCCTCCCAAAAAATAAACCAGTCTTAATGACATATGATACTCTTGACATCGCCCAATTAGTGCAACTTTGTTGGTACTGTAATGAGTTAATATAGGTTCTAGACGAAGTAGCGATGATAAGTTGGTGTGTTGGTAGCAATATGATTTATGCATATTTTTGTTACCCAAAAAAAGCTATTATGCAGAAGATGGAATAGTTTTATGTGGTGCAATATGGTACTTATAGGCTATGTTATCACAATAAACTGGTAGATATCGTTACAGGCACATGATCAGGGAGTGTAGACAAAGTTTACATTGTATGCTGAATTTATGGATGGAATAGCATGGTAGAAATCAATAACAGTCATTGATAATGAAGGCATATCAATTGACTCTTATATGCTTCAAATGCATTGCATAATTGGTGAGGCTTATGAAGTATGTCCATTTCCATTAGGACCCATTTCTCTCAAGCTAAAATTAATTTATGAAGCTCAACTTTTCTAAAGCTCTATGGTCTAACATCTCTAAAAGTTGAAACATGTAAAGTTAATTTTAACTTATGAGAGAAATTTCATTAATTTTTTTCTCTTTTTTTCTGGTAGAAGTACTTGTTAAAAGTTTATCCAAATGGTGCCAAAGACTTGAACATTTTGAGGGACTTGGCATTGATCAAATGAGGCTAATATACTATCATCAGTCTAGAGTTAGAAAGCCCATGGATGTACTAATTTGTAAATTCATGTTCATGATTGTTCCCTGTTATACCTGTTGGATGAACTGAAATTCCAAAACTATCACTCTTGGCATTTTACCCACATGGTCATGTATGCTTGAGATTACTCGCAGCAAGATTCTTTTGTAGTCATATTTCTCAAATAGTCCTTATTTTTTGCAGGATGATGAGTGATTATACAGTGGAGACGATCAATGATGGACTCAGTGAATTCAATGTTGAGTTTCATGGTCCAAAAGAAAGTACTGTCAAAATTTCTATGGTTAACCGACTCTTTTTTACTAAACTGTAAATGTATACTAAGAATTACTTACTGCTCATTTTGTTTAAATAAATATTTCCCTTTGTTTCCTTTCTGAAGGACAGAAAAGGGAGGAGGAAAAAAACTTTGACGAAGATCCGTTATTTCTATCAGCATAAATTTCCATACAATATTTGCATGTCATACTTCATCTTCTAGCTTGACACTATCAATTACTTGTCTTTTAGCTATTTGGTTGTTCCTTGATTTATCACATTTACATGATTGTTGCAGGCCTTTATGAAGGTGGAGTCTGGAAAATTCGTGTTGAGCTTCCTGATGCTTACCCATATAAATCCCCTTCTATTGGCTTTGTGAACAAAATATTCCACCCAAATGTCGATGAGTTGTGAGCACTTCATATGCTATTAGTCAATCTTTATTTTTTTGGGTGAATATTTCTTCTGCTCTATGTAGTTTCTGCACTATATGGGTCAATGGATTATGACCCTTTTATATATGGTTCCGTGATAATTGCTTTCATTTGTTTTTCTAGAGAACAACGAGCTTTTCTGCTGTTTATATGTCATTGCTTTGGGATTTTGTGCCAGAGGGAAATGATATTTCTTAGTATTATAGTCACTGAAACAACTTTCTATTGTTTGTGCACACGTGGATTGTGACTGACTCTGCTTTGCACATTTCATCAACTGCAGATCTGGTTCTGTATGCTTGGATGTCATTAACCAATCTTGGAGCCCAATGTTTGGTAATTCAGTTATACGCTTTCATAGTAAAAGTTTCAAGTATTCATAGCCTGAAGGTTCTATTAGTTTGTCATATTTCTGTCTATATGCACTGAGGTATATAATTATCCGAACGAAAATTCGATATGAATATAGAGTATCCTCCTTCATTGATGTCCTCTCTCCTTGTCTGTTTAATCTGTTATGTTTTTTGTTTCTTATAAATGACCAAGGTTTCTTGGTTTTTCAGATCTTCTAAATGTCTTCGAAGTTTTTCTTCCACAATTGCTGCTTTATCCAAATGCTTCAGATCCTCTAAATGGCGATGCAGCGTCGTTAATGATGAAGGATAAAAAGTTGTATGACCAGAAAGTTAAAGGTGAGCATATTGTTTGTTATTTGCTATTTTTTGTGATAATTGAAGACACGTGATATATTGGTTTCCCTATTTTAGTGATCCAACTGTAAGACTATTGTCTGCTGATTGCCAGTGTTTGTTTAGTGCATGAATTTGTGCATAGAATGGGAATTGGACATTGGAATTGATTTCCTATTTCTGTTAGTACCACTACTATTTTCATCACTGTTGTAACTATTTTTACCACCATGACCACCACTTCCTCACCCCGTTGTTGTCATCATCACCTTCATTTGTGGATCAATTTTTTTTATTAAATTTGTTGTAATTCTAGTCAGAATGGAATTATAATTCAATGCTTAGCTTTAGTTTGTTTGCTTCATCCAAAGGTAAGAATCATGATTCTAAACCAAAATTGAATTGCATTTCAACTACAGTTGTGATTAAATGCGCTCAACGGAACCTTATTGTGTAATGTTTCATACGGATCTCAACTAATTGGTTTCTGATTGAATAGCTTAATCTCCTGGGCGAATCGCATCTGGACTTTGGTTTGTAATGATAAAACCGTCCTTGTGCTCCGGACCTGTATTTATTTACCCAACCTTTTTTTTATCTTAACACCCGCCCTACCCAGATCAGGAAGTTGTATCATGCAATGCAATGGTTCAGCACTATATATTTTGACCAAAGGCTGTAAATTATTCAAACACGATGATATTTTTGTACCCGAGACTGCTTCATATATTTCTTAATATTTGGATTTATTTCTAAAATTATGATGCTTTGGTGAATGGGGGGGCTATTTAATGGTGAAAAAAGATATATAAAAATTGCTCTGCTATTTGTGGGGACAGAGTATTGTGAGCGGTATGCTAAGAAGGAAAACATTAGCAACTCTACAGCTGGTGAGGAGAGTGGAGATGAGGAAGACATCAGTGAAGAAGAAAGTGGATCTAGTGATGACGACATTCCTGGTCACGCTGATCCTTAAATGGGCTTAGTGGTCTTCCAATTATACCTTTAAAGGGTCCATGTAATACCAATCAAAGCATTATTACATCATTATTACTTGTTCAATTATAAGACGTAGGATTATATACACTGTTTCTGCCTGTAAAATTACAATTCTCATTCCTCAGTAATTTCCTGAAAAGCTATAATATAATATATAGTTAGCGTTTTAATCGGATTTTACATTGTGAACAGATGTTGGTAGATATATGTTCAAAATTTCAGTGCTTTTCCCTTGTATAATTATCTAAAAATATTACTTCCACTTATGGAAATATATTTCTTCTTGTCAGTGGAGTCTTGATTCATGAATACACCAACAGATAGTTTTGACAAATGTGATCGTTGATTAACTTTTTTTTCTTCTTGACATCAGTATATAGACTAATTAGTCAACAAAAAAAATTATTAAAAGTTTTTACAGCCGAAATATAAAATTTTAAACATGTCCTTTTTTAAAATGATTTTTAGCTACTTCAAAGAGGTTTAAAAGGTCAATAGTAGTACAACTGGAAAAATAATAATTTTTCTTCATTAAAAAAAAGTCATTTACCAAAAATGGCTAACTGTTCTGGGTGTTGTACCAATGAATAAAAGGTGTTGTATTTGACAATTCTGTACCGTAATGGCGAGGCCATAGAAAATGAAATGTGTAATTTTCCTGTTTTAGAAAAATTGATGGCTGTAAACATCTATGAATAGTAAAAGATCTTTTAACTCTGTTTAGTTTTCTAAACTTTCTAAAGGCAAATTAAAAGAAAAAAACAAGCTTTTTTTTTTCTTCTTTCATGCAGCCATGACCACAACCTCTCTTTTGCGCTTCTTATTAACATGGTATTGATAAGAAGTTATATAATTATGATAATATGTATACTAGTCATTTTATAAGTTGCGTTACTTAATTGTTCATGCTCTCCTTTTGAGGCCGAATATCTATGTTTTTATTCCAAAACCAGGGATGTTAAATAAGTGGTATTAAGTAGTTTAGCAACTACATATTGCAATCACATTTACGAAAAAAGACTGTACAATTTTTTATACTTCTTCTAACTTCAGTTTTCTATTAATTTTTCTAATCAATGTAACCTAAATCAACTTTAAATCCTGCCCTTGGTTCTGTGCAAAGCAGTGCTACCAAAGAAGTTAGAGCAAAATTAGTGTAGTTTATAATTGCAACAAATTGGGGGACTTTAGCTGTAATGAATTAAGTAGTTATTTAAAATATTTTCTTACAAAATTAGGGGTATTAAATGCCAGGCTATAATAACAAGTTAGAAGTCCTCCAAATCTTACTGTATTTCAAACAAGAATCAATTAGATAAAAAAAGAAGAAAAAAAAAGCTGCATCGATTAGGCGATGATGGTCTAGTAGCACTCTAACAGCCAAACATAGCAAAGCCAATCCTTTTAAGATGGTAATAGAAAGTACAGAGTAAACTCTCAATCTCTCAAACAATTGATGAAGATTGGGACAGAAGTTCTTTGAGAAATATATTGGAATGCAATCAAATGTTTTTCTACTCTTTGAATGGTGTCGAGATCCCAAAGTGGTCAGTCTTTCAACTGGAGTATAAAGACTTCATGTTGCTGCTAACATAGCTGAGGCTTTGGCTTATGTGCATCAGGAGATTCCTGGAAGTAGAATATCTCATGATAAATTAAATCAAGTATATGGATCCATCATCCATGCATATGTAAGAGAATATGGTCTGATGCTGATTGGAAATCAAGCTGAAATGCAACATGGTAGAAATCCAAAGTTCTAGTGAAGTTTTAGATTGAGTAGAGATGAGAAAGTTTAAAAAATTGGAGATTTAGTGCTGCTAGTCATTTAAGTTTCTGATAGGTCCTTAATTTCACAAGGTTCTAGTGTAGAAAGGATGAACTTGTAGAAAGTGGCATTAAAATGTACAAATCCTTCTCCAACTGATAGTCCAAGTTAGAGTGGAGTTTCGGTGATGGCATGACAATTACAATGAAACAGGAAGAAGAATATATAAAATGAGAGGGTTTATTTTAAATGTATCATAAAAGACTTCTTTTCGTTAGCCTGTCTGATAATTCAAACTTTATCTATTTTTTATCAGTACATTTACCCAACTTGATTTACAAAGAAAGGAAACAGCTAAGATCACATTTGGTTTCTAGATTATTCTCACTTCTGATTCCCAAGAATTCACATTCAATGCTTTTATTCAAACACAATTGTAGGATTTCTTCAAAAGGGAAGTACAGAGTGGGAAGAAAGAACAAAACATTCACACGAATCCAAATGCTAAAAACTGAAGGTTCCTCCTTGCACGCTGTAAGTCATTTTATTAGCTAAATATTTCAAACTGGTTGCAGGCTAATACTACTTGGCAAATTTGGCATCTGTGATGGACTTAAGTAAATAAGTAAATAAGTAAATAACTAAAAAAGTGGCAAGAAGATTCTTTTTTCTTATATATCTATAAGAGGAGTGAGAAAGTGAAACAAAAATAAGTAGGCCCAGCAAGTAGTTTAGCTTCACTGTTAGGACAAAATCTACAAATGAGCATGACCGTAATGATTTTGTCTGAAGGATGATGCAGAAAATTGTTAGGATTGTTAAGAGGTTAAATCACAGTGCAACATAAATTTTAATGGAACACATATAAGATAAAAATTGAGAAGAAAGAAAGGTTTCATATGTCAAAAGATAATACTTTACAACCATAAAAATTACAACATATTCAATTGAACCCCAAAATTTACCTTATTAGGCATGCAAGAATATTCAAAGTTGTGTTTTTATTGGGTAAACACCAAGGATACTTTTCAGAAAAAGACAATCATTACAAAATTTAACTTTCACTCAACAGGTAACGTGTTGGTGAAAAAAAAGCAAAGAACTAAGAAATAACTACACATTATCTCAATGGTATTGTCAAAACCAGTCCTTCCATCTTAAAGGTGCAACTTCTCTCAATAAAATTGGCCGACAAAAGGATTGTCTATTTAAAGAGAAACTCTCAAATTCTAACCATTCTCATTAAAATCTTTCTTATCTTAGCAATTCGAACTTGCTTCTTGAAAGGACTTTAGTCATTATATCAATTAATTGATCTCTTGAACTACTATTCTCCAATGTAATTTCTTTGTTTTCCATACTGTGATACATTACTTTGATATGTTTCCTTCTTCGATATTTAATAGGATTTTTTGCTATCACAATTATAAATTCATTATCAACTCTTAAAATAGTCGTTTCACTTTGTTTTTTGACTATCAACAAAAGACTCGACTTTGAAACAAAAATACATATACTAGTGTACTATTTGCATCCTCAATTCTTCTTGCCCATTAATTTTATAATAGTCTTTCATATATTTTTTTCTTCCATAAACCAAAGGCCAAAGTCAATTGTGCCTCTAGTATACCTTAAAACTCTTTTTGTTGCACCCTATTACCTTGGTAAGGACGCGAATATGAAACTTGTTATTAACATTAAGTGGTATAATTATAAATAAATATAACAAAATTCCAATAAGACTTTTATACTTCCAAAAGAGCCATCTTCTTTGGTTTCATCTCCATCTAGATATAACTTTTAATTTATCACTAATTGAGTGACAACATATTTCAATTCTCATTTTAAAACTTCTTCTAAATCTCTTTGGCATACTTCTTTTGGGAGCAGAAGATTCTATTTATGAGTAGAATATCTCCATCCCAAGAAAATAGTTTATCAAATCAGGATTTATAATTTCAAATTCTTACACCATATTCATTTTAAATTGGTTTAGAGTGTCAAATTACTTCCAACAAAAAATCATCATCATAGAGGAAAATAATGAATTTTTACCTCATGACTATTCAATTTGACCTAAAGTGTGACTTCATGCTCACTACATGTAAAGTCTTGCTCCAAAAGTTGACCATTAATTTGTTGTCCCATGCTCTTATAACATGTTTTAGACCAATAAAATTTTATGAAACTTGTAAATCTTTTTATCATTGGTTTGAAATTCCTTTAATTATTCAACAAAAAATTCTTCCTCAAGTAGCCCATTCAAAAAGGCCTACTTAAAATTCAAATGGAAAATTTTTCAATCTTGTTTTGTAGTTAAGGTCGCCAACAACCTTATAATATTATGTGTAGTCAATGGATGAAAAATGTCTTATTAATGTATTCCATGTTGTTGAAAGTACCAATCTATCTTTGAATTTGCTTATAGATCCATCAAAATTTAGTTTAATTATGTAAACCCGCTACACCAATTATCTTTTTATGTTTGAGTCTATTTACAAGTTTTCATGTATTATACTTTTAATCATTTGTATCTCTTCCTACTTAGAAATCTTTTATCTTTTACTTTTAGTGACTTCAACATAGTTAATAGACTCTAACAAATCTATGTTGCATTTGGAACAAAATATCTTTTAATGATTGACAATCCTAGCAAGTCTTGAGAATTATAACATGGCATATTTTTCTAATAGGTTTTGGCTTGGTCTCTCTACTCCCATTTGATCCCAATTCCACTTGGATAGTTCGTCAAACATCACATCCCACTTATGAGGATCTTGTACATCTTGAGATTATTCAAATGATATCCTTTGGAGTATCTATTGTACTCTAAAAAAATGTAAATTTCTTATTTGTGATCAAGTTTACCCTTTTTTATAACTAGAATAAGGGCATGACAGATATAAGAAAAACTTTTTAATTTTTCAACAAAGGTTTTTGTTTAAACTGTGTTAAAAGGTGTTTCCCTTTCAAGGCATTGGTTGATAACATATTTTTCTTCTAAACTTCTCAACCATTAGTTTAAACTTCTAAAATACTATGAAAACTTCATACTTTTGCTTTAAAAAATAGATCCAACCTATGCATGTAAAATCATCAATAAATAGTAAGATATATTTACTATCATTTAAAGATGTCATGCTTACAGGTCCACAAATATATGTGTGTAAGAGTTGTAGTTGTTCTATTACTCTTCATGTTGCTAAAAATGGAAAAGGCATTCCATTTTGTTTTTCATATTAATATACATCATATACATCAATATTTTTAGAATTTTAAATATATTTTTAACAGTTTTACCTAAGCTCGTAAGTGAAATAATTTGAGTAACAAAGTCTTTTGTGTCATAAATGAGAGTCATCAACCTTGTTTGATAAGACTTGTTCTTTTTTCTTCCATTCCATTGGAAAAAAAATTATCTTTTAATTAGGTGATTATCAACTCACTACCAAATGGATAAATTATTTTGAATTTTAGTTTTAAAAACTAAAAAATAGTTTTTATCTATCATTGTCCCACACTCAATAGATTTTGGGTCAGTTAAAGTCTAAATAAAACATTTGAAATATGTTTGTATAAAAGGGAGTTTCAATAAACACTACTCCATTGTTCTTAACAACCATGCATTCTCCATTGTCTATGGTGACTTTCGACACACATGTTTTGTCTAGAACTTTGAAGATGTTAACATTATGAGTTATGTGTTTAATGCATCCACTTATGACAAGTTTCTTTGCTATTACTTATTGAGTAGTAGCTTTGAGCATAAAGGTGCTCCTTCATTTAGTGGTAATGTTGGACAATTTGAGTGGTGTGTCCTTGTTGGTTTTGTCTAGTTTTATAAAAAATTTCTGTATGTCCAAATTGCTTACTTAGTGCGTATCTTGTATTTAATTACTTATAATACAATCATGAGAATTTTCAGTGTAGAAATTTTAATGAGAATTTTATCATGTAAAGTTATTTGTATGATGACAACTGTTTTTTCTTTTTTTTGTCATTTTTTTCATTATGACTTTTGAGTTGTGTTTGTGTTGGATTTTCAAATAGTGGAGTTTGAATACTACCAAATTTCACTATATTCCACATATTTTGGACTTTCAAGTAAGTCCACATCTTTGCAAATCATAAATTAAAATTTTGACAAAATGGGATGAGAAGTCAACAAATTAGTATGTATTTGGATTATAGTTGAAAAAGTTAAATTGAGTTAAACTTAATTTTTTAAACTTAAGTTTAATTAAAAGTGAGTTAAGCTAACTTGATTCATGTTTTGATACTTCTATCTCAAAAATATTTTTATTAAAAGAGAATTTGTTTGGATGATAATAGTTGAAAATAATATCAAATGTGTAACTACTAAAATGAATAGAATTTTATAATATAATATGAATATTATTTATTTTATTATTTTAAAAAACATTTGAATTGGTTATATATTATTATTAATAAAAAAATTATCATAATATTATAAATTAAATTATAAATATGTTAAAATATTTTAATAATAATATTAATTAAACTAAACTAAAATAAATAAAGAAAATAATAAAATTTAAAACCATTATCATATTCTAAATTTATGAATCTTGAATAATGATAGGTACTTGGAATTAATAGTTTTAATTTAAAAAATATTAAAAATAAGTTAATATCAACTTAAATTAAACTTAAAATCTAACTCCGATATTATTTTAGGTTAAATTTAAATTAAAAAAATATTCAACTAAAAAAATTACAACCAAATATAATGACATAATATTGTGTGACTAGTGAAGCTCAGTGTAAACATCAATTCAAACATAACCTATCAATTCAAATAGAACCTTAGTCAAGGTGATTTTTGTTTTGGAAATTTTATTTTAAAGTTTTTTGTGTGGTTTTTCATTGTTATTGGCTCGAGTCCCTTAAAAGAATATTTAAATTCTAATACAAAGTATTAACAATTGAGGAGATAAATCAAAGTAAATATAAAATAAATTCCAAGAGTAACTTTTATAGAGATGCAAGAATGTGAAAGAAAAACAGAGAACTAAAAGTGAAGAAAGACCCTTTCAAATTAAAGGCGCAATATATTTAATCAAATTGGCTAACAGATAATACAACTGACAGAATATATGATTGTGACAGAAGATAGGATCGTCTGTTGAAAGAAAGACTCATATTCTAATAAAAATTAAGGTTATGTTTGGCTTAAAGTTTCTAGTTTCTTGACTTAAGTTTAGATTAAATTCATTTTGCAAACTTTGTAAAAATAACTCTCCCTTTACATTTATTCTAAACTCTGTTTCGGCGCAAAGTAAAACCCAGTTTAAGATCATGCTTAACTCAACTGATGGTATTTTCAGTTTTACTTTTTAAAGATACTTTTGTCATTTAAAACTGAAACCAAACTTGCAGAAAATACTTGTAAGTAAGCTACTACATTCTCTTGCCCTGACGAAGTGATGATGCATTTTAATAAATAGATATAAAGGACATGAGATGGCTTTGGTTTTATTTTCTGTTTTTATGTTTTAACCTGCAATTTTTCTGTCTTTTTTGCTGTATATGATGATTGCTTGAGAGAACAGGAAGTCAGCCCAGTTTTGTTCAGGGAATAACATCTGAATGCTTGAGAGCAAAACCCATGTTATTGACTTCTTGCTGGTTACTAAGGGGTCTGAACACCATTCTAGTTGCGTTTCATACCTACTTTGGACAGACACAATCATAGGTTTAATTAGTTGCCATGCGTGCAAGAATACAAGACCCTACCATTTACTTTTGTCTTTTCACGATATCTATAGTTTCCATCACCTCCAAACATGCGAAAGTTGACTACAGGGAACCTCGTGAACTTCTCGCCCCATAGCTATTATGATTTATAGGAATTAACATTCATCATTTAACTTTTATGTGTGGCCCAAATGCTTGTATGATGTAACTAAACACGCCTACAAGATTATATAATTTGGAAAAGACACTACATTGATTTACACTTTAAGTTCTGAGATTACAACCTCAGCCTCGAAGCCTAAAAGCTTACTGCACCAAACCACCAACATTTGCAAATTGCTACAGAAAGATTTATAACTCACGGGTCCATTCAAACTATAAATCTTTAGATAACATCCATGTATGAAAAAAATCTCGTGTTTGCTTTTTGTTGTTTTCTTTGCAGCTATCATGCCAAGATTGGCGTGGACTGGTCATTATTATCTGCAATGATTCTATACTCGAAAAAAGAAGCCACACCCTACCAATAGACAGCTTTCAAGTTTAAACCTATCAATTTGAATTGTACACAAAAGTCAACATCTTAATCATTTAGCTACTTTTTTCTTTCTTTTCTGTTTTCTCCTTATAGAAATCTGGTGTTATGGTTACCATACAAGTCAAAATGAAATCTTTGCATAAAACTGTCAAGTCACCATGACAACATTGGAAATACTCTTTTTAGTTATAAAAGAAATGTATTTGTGCTTTGGGAGGGCCAAAAACTTGTAAATATAAGTTAATTTAATAATTCATAATAATAATAATTATTATTATTATAATAAAGACTAAAGAATGAAGCAAATGTAAAATTAGTTTTGATAAAACGTAAATGATTATAATATTAGAGAAGATGAACAATCTTAAAAATAGAGTTGAGGAGTAAGTGGAAGTAATTATTAGCATAACTTATTAATAGTATTGGCATGCCAAAAAGAAGTTATTTTACCCTGTTTGAATGCCTGTTGCACACATCCAAACACGATAGTACTAAACAAGAGACAAGAAAAAAGCTTCCTGAATTCAATTCCTACTATAAGATACAGAAAAAAATTAACATGATATGATAGATTTGATACAGGAACTTTAGTACTTATACGTGAGAAATTGTATTGATATAATTTGTCAGAACAAAATATAAGAACAGGGGAATAAATATAAAAAAAATACGATGAAAAATATATATTAAAAACCTATATAAATAATAGTATAACTTTTGATGTGTTTATATAGATAGACAGAGAGGTACATATATATCCTCCAACAATTTATACTTTTGTTTTGGACTTCTGGTGTAAAAGTAAAGTTAAACAAATTTCCATGTCCACCAACCAACCACAGAACTGACAATGCCGTTATGCTGGTTGACTTTATCGAAAGCTAAATATACAGTTTTTCATCTATCATCTCTTCCTTCATTTCTTTCTTTATAAGGCTCTATATCTCATTCCATCTTAACTAGAAAAAAGGAAACAAGTTTCCTTACTACAAAATCCACATAAACAATTCAACCATAGCATGCTTTTTCTAATGCTTCTCTTCTCACAACAGTGACTCCACCACTGCACTAGAATGAATCTTCCACGAAGTACAACTTCATAATCACAATATTTTGTTCTCTCTTGTCCATCTCAACGCCAGAAAATGCCCCCTTGACTTCCCACATGGAAAAACCAGTCAGGAATATCAGTTTTCAGAATATTCATCTGCTAAAGTCAACCACAGTCAACCTACTAGCTAGTAAGAGTTTGAATAATTTACATGAAGTGTTGGACACAAACATCATTGTTGTCATTGTCAACTGAAAAAAGAATATTCATCCGCCAAAATGCGCAGCATTCAGATTGAAACGAAGCAAAATGGTGGAGTGAAGTACTCATATGAGTCATATCCTCAATCTCCTTTCTCAGCATACCAAGCTCCTAACGATGGTAACACTACCAACGAGAAAGAAGCAACAACGCCATCATCTCTCAGCAGAATCAGTCCACTCATTTTGCTGGTCATAATTGTTCTAGCAGTTATCTTCTTCGTGTACGGACTTGTCCATTTGGTTCTATGGTTTTTCATGAAAACATCAACCCCTTCATCAATCTACAACTCCAACAGGTTCCACGAATCCACGCGCTCACGTGTTCTTCAGAGGCAGCTTCAACAACTCTTCCGATTGCACGATTCAGGTCTAGACCAAGCCCTCATAGACGCTCTACCCGTTTTCCATTACCAAGATTTGCTGGGTTCAAAGGAACCGTTTGATTGTGCCGTGTGTTTATGCGAGTTCTCCGAGGACGACAAACTGAGGCTGCTTCCTATGTGCACACACGCGTTTCACATGAACTGTCTTGACACGTGGCTTCTCTCGAATTCCACGTGTCCTCTTTGCAGGGCGTCTCTCTCCAACTACGTGGAGAATCAGAATCATCAGAATCCAATGTTGTTTAATGTTGGCATAGGCAATTCCAATTCTTTGGTTCTGCCAAGTGGGTTCAGAGGTGAGGAAGAGAACGGGTGTTCAGAGAGTGAAAGATCAGTGGGGAAAAGGGTGTTTTCTGTGAGGCTTGGAAAATTCAGAAACGATGGGTTGGAGTTAGGGAGTGGAGAGGCAGGAGGGGATGGTAGTTGCAGTTTGAATGAGAGGAGATGCTACTCCATGGGTTCATATAGGTATGTGGTTCGTGATTCGAATCTGCAAGTGGTGTTGTCGGAATCTGGTGATGTTTCTGAAAATGAAAACGTGGAGGGAAAGAGGATAAGCGACTCAACCAAAGGTGAGAGCTTCTCTGTTTCCAAGATATGGCTTTGGTCCAAGAACACCAGATTTCATGGTTCTAATGCAGCTCTCCCTTAAGAGCTAAGAAGGTCTAAACATGTATGAGCAAGGTAAATTTTCTATCAAGAATTGCATGCCAATTATACTGCTTTTATTTGTTTTTTTATATCATACCATTTATATACAGAGACTTAAACATGCTAGATGATGTTTGACAGTGCTTCTTTCTCTCTTCTACTTTGTCTCGCCCTACTTACCCATGGAATTGCATTGATCTGGGTTGATAACAAGGCTTCTACGGTGTTAGGAGGATTTGTATTCTGGATTATTACTATGACAAAGAAGTATTATAACAAATTCCATTAGCAAAGTTGTCCACTAACATTGCCAACAAAAGAAAAATGTTTGATGTCCTAAAAGTAATCAGGGAAAATCAAAACCAAATTTATATTTATGTATACTTATATAATTTATTTCAAGGAATCTATTATATTTTCAAAAATTATATTATAACAAATTGTTGATTTTAATTATGTTTTAAAAAATGTTTGGTGACATCTGGGTATTTTTAGGAATATCTTTATAAATTAAAGTAATTTAAATAAAAATATGTAAAAATGAATCCTAGATAATAAATCTTTATATTTTCCTGAAAATACCACTTTTCCATATCTTTTCATGGAAATAATATATATTAAAATTTGGTAATATTTTTTAAAGATTGTAACATATGTTAGTCTCGTGTTTATGCAATGAGAGATGTACTTTTAATCCATGAAAACTTTTAGTGTTGATTTTGCTTGAAATTAGTGGTCAATATTTGCTTCAAATAAATATCAAAATTGATACAATATAGATATCTTTATATCAATGCAAGGTTGCATATAAAATTTAACCTGAATATAACAAATATATATATATATATATATATATATATATATATATATATATATATATAAATCTAATCTTGTAAAACTTATGGATGATGTGTACAAGTATAATTAGCTCTGGTTTGGTGTATTAGATAAAGCCTATAAGAAAATCAAATTTATGGCAATGAAAAGGAAAATTCTGATTTCTGTGATGTGTTCTCTTTCTGCTTAAATTAATAATTAACTGCATTTGCTATAAAGTCTTTTTGTAGTATTTACGTGTCTCATGACACAACAACACTACGAATCAAGATAACGACTTTTCATCTCTAGTTTTCTTATAACTTATATAATATATATTTACTTTAATACACAGTGTACTGTATGTTCAAAATCAATATAAAAATTCGAAATCAAAATTAATTTTTAAAATTGGTTGGATCTACTATTTTTCTTATCTAGAAGATTTAGTTAGATTGAAAATAAAAAATTGCATCAAACTGCTTATTTATATTTAAATATAATACCATGTATTTAAAGTTAATTAATAATTAACATATATTAATATGCTTTTTGAAGATTGTTTTACAAGTTATTTTTTGTTTATAGTTATAAAAATATGATAAAAATTTGTAATATAATTTTAAAATATAAAAAAAAAATTATGAATATACTAACTGTTACAAAAAAAAGTTATTTTTTATTTGAAAATTTTTCATTATAGAATATTTAATAATTTTATGTAAAAGACATTTTTCACTTTTTCTATAAAAAATATTTGACAATTTTATGATAAGAAAGAATTATTCAAAACGAATATTAAAACCTTGGTTTGATTTAATTTCAAATTTGTATATTTATTTTTAATAGTATATTTTAATTTAAAAGGTTTTGAAATTTAAAAGACTTCATTTTTTTTCTTTTTGGTCTAAATGGAGACAGCTTACGGTTTGAAACATACTAACAAATCTTATTTCTTTCCTATCATATTTATTTGCTTATTGTTTTCAACTTTTGGTTAATGATTATGATACTCTAAGGTGTTTATAGGGTCAAATGTATAGAACTTAACACGTTGTTACATAAAATTGGATTCACAAAATACTCAATAAACTTTATAATAAATGTATCTAATTGTTTAAGTAGTAAAATTAACCCAATTTAAAAATTAGGAAATGTTAATGTATTATATTGAATTGAAATGCCTTATTCAACCACTAACTCATACTTCATTAGTAATAAACCTAAAAGTATCTCTATTACAAATAAACTTAATATTTAAATTTTATAAGATTATTATATTAAAGTATATTAACATAATAATAAAAGTAAAACACATTCTTAAATATAACACTAGATAATAGAATAAAAAATTATTTATTTATATTAAATGTAATTATGATATAAAAAAATTTAATAGATTAAAATATAAATAATATATTATTAAATAAAATTTTATGAAAAATTCATATAATATAAAATCTTAAAAATGATTTAACTAATTTAAAAAAGTGAATTATAATAAAGATATCCTAAAAGTTTCATACACAATTTGATACATTAATTATTCATAAATACATTATACTTTGATTCCTCTGTTTGTCAACTCCAGATCTTAAAATATAAGAATTTATTTACTTTTAAAATATTTGTTATAAAATTTTAATTACGACAAAAAAAATTGTTTTTTTTTCTTTATGGAGAAATGTAACTTTAATAATAATAAAAGCAAATAAAATGAAAATAATCTATTTACAAGTTTTCCCTTCCCATCATGATTTTCAACTTTATTTAACGTAGCAATCTTTTCAATTATATTATGGGTATGCAATGGCGACTAATTTTATGGATAACTTAACCATTTTCAATTAGAAAACTTAGTTCACTACTTTTATTAAGTTTCTCCTTCCGTCACATTTTTTTTCTATTTTTAAAAAAAATATATCTTATACTAAATAAAATTATAACCTCTAATGAAGGCCTAATTCACGTAATACTACTTCTAAACAACTTTCCCCAAAAAAAGTTATAATATTTATTGAGCCACATTAATAGAGAAATCGAGTTCTAGCATAAAGTAATAACTTAGTAAAACAAAGTCTCAGGAAAGCAGTATTACGTTTTCATTTTAATTAATTATTTTCAAAATTAAACATTAAAATAAGATAAAGTAGTGGAAACTCAAAAAATAATTTAGAGGAAAAAATAAAATAATACATGAAATAAAAAAAAGTGACATGTTTTCCCAACAAATATTTAAATCTTAAATATGATGCACGAATCTAACATAAAATTCATATTCAATACAATTTTAAATACCACTCTCAGTGTCACCAATGCATTACATGGAAAAGGATTTTAGGCTTTATCAGTTAATTTTTTTTCCAAATAAACTTTTTTAAAATTCTCCAAATGAAACCCCAATATTATTTCCTAAAGAAAAGTAATTATTGTGCATGGCCAGAATTTAGGAACTGAATTCGGACTGTGAATGCTTCATGGGCACATAAAAAAATTGGTTAAATTTTATCTGTGAATCCAATTCTAGTTAGGTTTCTTTAATTTTGTTTTAAAAAAATCTTAAAATAGAGAAATTTAAAATAAACAAATCATAAAATTTTAAAAATAATAAATATTTTAAATTATGATGTTGTCTTTAGGTTTTTAAATAATGAACAAACTGAAAATAGTTAAAATTAGAAAAATTAAAAAATAGTATAAATCAATAGATTTAAAAGAAATTAAAAATAAAAAAACGATGTTAAAATACTAACTTTAAAATAGTGCATAGTAAAATTATTACATATTTAAATTCATTTTTGAGATTAATTTAAAAAAATATGTGAAAATATACTAATATAAAATAATAATAACATTATTATCAGTACAAGAAATAATAACAATACAAATAATTTTAAATGATAAAAATAAAAAACACGTCTGATAAATAAACATTAACTTAGAATTAATTAATATTATATTTTGTTGGTAACTAGTATAGATTAAAAATAAAATTAATCAGTAATTATATTTAAAAATAAATTAGATTTATAATTAATGAACATTAATTGACATAAGAGTTATTTAACATAGAAATTTTTATTATATATTTACTGAAATATAATGGAATCAATTAATAATATATAAAAATTTAATTTAAAAATATACGAAATAGCATTTAATGATGATTTAAATGTATACAGATCTTTTTCTTATATAAGAGGAATTTCAATTTTATTTTCTGAAAATAAAAGATACCTAAAAGGAAAAAATAAATGAAAGTGAAAGCACGAAATTATAACTAAAATAAACATATAAATATTCAAAGAAAACTCAAAACATGTTAACTAACTATATTATTTATATTAAATAATAAATGTTCCTTAATTAAATTATATATAGAAAATATAATTAAATTAATTTAAATATTCTTCGTTAAGTTAATTATATTAATTGATGTTTATATTTTTTAGTGTTAAACTAAAAATAATTAAATACATGGATTGAAATAGTTAGACAAGGACTCAAAATCATATTTTCATGGATTAAAAACATGTTTTAAAAAATAACAAAGGCAAAAACATAAATGTTGAAAATAAAGATAAAAACATAGAATTTATAGTTAATTAATAAACAAGGAAAACAATGAATTATGATTGTTGAAAGAATAGGAGGGAGAGAAGTGTGAAGATGCTAACATGATTCAATTTAATTATGATTAGAAAAAAGAGATATCTTAACTTGTTTGAATATATCTTTTAAAGAATTTGAATTCAAATCAAACAAAAGTGATCATGATTTAAATCAAATCATTAAGTCAATTAATAAAAAAAAGAAAAAAAAGAAAAATTAAGACTCATAATGAAGTAAAAAAGAATATAAATAATCCTTATACAATTAAACCAGACAAATCTGAATAAATAAAATTAAAAAGTTTTAAAATTTACAGGAACGTCCTGTTCCAATTTTGTATCTTAAAATTTTTTCATAAGTATTTTTGTAAATTTTTAATAAATTAAAAACGTTCAATTTTTCTTTCACATGTGAGTGTGCACTTGGGTTCATAAGTTGTCCCCTGGTAACCTATTCGATTAGGGGTGTTTCTTCTTACCTTTTTCATCTCCAAAAAAATTTATGAAATACTAAAAATTTTTCTTTATTAATTCTTCTTAATTTTTATTTTTCTACTTCTGTTGTGTAATGGTGTAATCCGTTGATGATTTCTGGATTAATTCTTCTTAATTTTTATTTCTCTACTTCTGTTGTGATAGTGTAATCTGGTGATAATTTTTCGATTGTAGATATAAAATAATTTATGGATTATAAAATTTGAAAATTATTTATATAAAAAATTGTTTTTCACGTTTTAAAATCTAAAATTTAAATTTTTGAAAAAATTATTTTTTATTATAGAATCTGAAAGTGAAATTTAGAATAGAATTTCATATTGTAAAATCTAAAAACTATTTGTGATGTCTTTTAAATTATATAATTTAAAACTTTATTTAAATTTAATTTTTGGATTTTATGGAAGATAATTTTTTAAAAATTTTATTTTTAAATTTCATAATTAAAAAATAATCTTTTTCTAATACGAATTATTTTGGATTTTATAAGTTGAAAGTCATTTTTTACATAAATAATTTTAATATTTTTGAAATTTTTGGCCGTGCAGGAAGAAATGTGGAGGTGCAGGAAGAAGCACCTCAATTTGTTTTTGGCGGCCCAAGTGGCCCACGTTGTCACTGATAGTTGAGGGTGGAAGACCGGATTCTTGTATAAAAGTTGGGGAACATGGGTTTTGTATGTTTTCCAAGTAACATAAAATTCAATTCTTTTCTATTTCTAATTTCTGTGCCAACACACACTCCCTGTGTTTGTGTGTGACCCTGTCACTCACTCTGCGAGCAAGGAGCATCTTCATCTTCTTCATCATCATGGGGACGGCAACAAAACCTCTTTCGCACACTGTTAGCGTCTTCAATATACCTCGCTCCGCCACTGCCAAGGACCTCCTCCATTTCCTTCAATCTAAGGTGGGTCCTTCCACCGTCTTCGCCCTCGAAATCTTCTCCGACAACGCCAACTGGAAGTCTCGTGGCGCCGGCCGCGTCCAGTTCGAGACCCTCGATGCCAAGTCCCGCGCCCTCTCTCTCTCCCACCTGCAACAACTACTCATTAACTCCCACTTCCTCCGCCTCTCCGATATCTCCGAAGACATCATCTTCCGCCCCCTCCACCGCCTCCAAAACGGAGTCCTCTACGCCGGATTCATGCTCTCCGACAACCGCATGAGCGTCCTCGGCTCCTGGGAGGGCGTCGCAGGCTTGGTCGTGCCCCAAAGGAGGAAGCTTGACTTCTTGGTGTGGCATGGTGATGACTGTTACCGACTCGAAATTCTTTTTGAGGATATTTTGGAGTCTCATGGCTATTGTTTGGGTGAAGAAACCAAACTCAATGCCCTCCTCTTGAAGGTACATTTTTTTTTGCATATTTTATTATGATCGGGTAGCAGCATAAAAAAACACTTATGGGCTCAATATAATTTTTGTCTTGTTCAATGTCAGTAAGTATGAATGTGAATTAGGGTTTTATTTTGTGATTGATGAGTTTCTTTTCTTTTATATTTATTTGATGGTGTCTTTTTTTCCTCTCAGCTTAAATTTGGGCCAAGGATTTATAAGAAAAAGACGGGGCCAGATGTGGCGACCACGTTTAGGAGTGATAGATACCATTTTTGTAAGGAGGATTCTGAGTTTCTTTGGGTGCGAACTACTGACTTTTCGGCTCTGAAGTCAATTGGGCATTCTACTTCATTTTGTTGGGAAATTGAGGAAGAACTTTTGGCTTCGGATGTTTTTTCATGTTTCCCGCTCTACAAGGAAAATTTTAGAGATTTGGCTCTGGAGGATGGGGAAGAATTCTGTTCTTCCACGGAAGCAGTTCCTCTTGTAAAGTGTGCGTCGCAATCCAAGTTACCTTACGAGGCCCTTTTCCAGCTGAATTCTCTTGTTCATACTCAGAAAATTAGTCTTGCTTCGGTGGATGATGAATTGATCGACTTGTTGGTAGGCTTAGATGAAGAAAGTAGAGCAGTGATTTTTCAGAAATTGCACCAGATGGGCTTCACTTGTTATGAGCCTCTTAAATTTGTGAAGACTCAGTTGCATGTGCTTAGTAACAAGAAAAGAAATCCGCCACAATCTTCACAGAAAAGGTTGATACATAATAACATTATGAGCTGTCATAGAGCCTTGATTACCCCAACGAAGATTTATTGCCTTGGTCCTGAGCTTGAAACGTCAAACCATGTGGTAAAGCACTTTGCATCCCATGCTTCAGACTTCATGAGGATTACCTTTGTTGAAGAGAATTGGAATAAGCTTCCAAATTATGCTGTATCAACTGGTGTGCAAAAGGGAATCTTTTCAAAGCCTTTTAAAACTGAAATATATAATCGGATATTGACTATTCTTCGAGATGGGATTGTAATTGGATCAAAGAGATTTGAGTTCCTGGCCTTCTCTGCTAGTCAGCTGCGATCAAATTCTGTTTGGTTATTTGCTTCTAATGACAATGTGAAAGCAACAGATATCAGAGAATGGATGGGATGCTTCAACAATATTCGCAGTGTTTCTAAATGTGCAGCGAGGATGGGACAGTTGTTCAGTTCTTCCATACAAACTTTTGAAGTGCCCCCTCAAGATGTGGAACTAATTCCAGATATTGAAGTTACCTATGATGGTGTAAGCTACTGTTTCTCGGATGGTATTGGAAAAATTTCCCAATCTTTTGCTAGGCAAGTTGCTCAAAAGCTCAAGTTAGATCATAGTCCTTCAGCATTTCAAATTCGGTTTGGAGGATATAAAGGTGTCATAACTGTTGATCGCCAGTCCTTTAGGAAGTTATCATTGCGGAACAGCATGCTTAAGTTTGAATCCAAAAATAGGATGCTTTGTGTCACTAAATGGAGTGAGTCAATGCCTTGTTTTCTCAATCGAGAGATTATATCCCTGCTGTCTACCTTAGGAGTAAAAGATGAGGCATTTTTGGCAAGGCAACAGGACCAGTTGAATTTATTAGGAAGGATGTTAACTGATAGTAAGGCAGCTTTGGATGTTTTAGAAAGTTTGAACGGAGCTGATTCAAGGAGCATTTTAGTGAAGATGTTGCATGAATTTAATGAGCCAAACAGTGAGCCTTACCTATCAATGATGCTTAAGGCTTACTATGCAAACCAATTATCTGACTTGAAAAGTAGATGCCGAATATTTGTTCCCAAGGGACGAGTCTTAGTTGGTTGCTTGGATGAAACTGGTCTTTTGAATTATGGACAAGTATTTGTTCGTATAACAGTGAAAAAAACTATGGAAAAGTTTGATGATAACCTAAGGAAAGTGGATGATGATGATAGCACACGTATAATAGTGGGAAAGGTGGTGGTCACAAAAAATCCTTGTCTTCACCCAGGAGATGTAAGAGTCCTTGATGCTATCTACAATGAAGAATTAGAGGAAAAGGGTTTGAGGGATTGCCTTGTATTTCCACAAAATGGGCATAGGTATGTATATAATGAACTACATTTAAAATCCTATTTGCCTGTAACCCTTTTTTTATTCAACATGGAATTAATACATTTTTACATTTATCTTTGGTCCTGTGTGGTGTCATTGACTACCATGAGTCATTTAATCATGTGCTAACAAAAAGATGTGAACTGCAGGTTGAGAGATATAAGGGGAAGGGGGATTTTGTTTTTAGCTATGCTATCTCTGTTGCACTTGTTGTCTAGATTCTAGAACTTGCAGCATGTACTCTTCCGATGCTTTCGTTTACAGCAAAAACAAAATGTTATTCGTACTATTACAAGAATTTGGTATTCTAATCATCATCAGTTTATTACTCTCTAGTGGTGCCACTTGGTTCTGGTTCTGGTTCGATAGGTCTCTTGGGTTCATTATGTGATGGACATTTGGTGATGATATTAGATTTCTGTTGTTTTAGCGTGTTAGATATAAACTTATCTCTAATCCTTTTAGCCACCTTGGTTCTACATCAAGAAGTCATTATTATCTTTGATGTTTATTGCTTCTAATACTTGTTGGTTGGCCTACAGGCCCCATCCAAATGAATGCTCTGGAGGTGATCTTGATGGAGATTTGTTTTTCATAAGCTGGGACGAAGATCTAATCCCATATCAAACTGAGGCTCCAATGGACTACACAGGACGTAGACCTCGTATAATGGACCACAAGGTGACCCTAGAGGTAATTTCCATCAAAGTTACAATTTCTTTTTTTGAAAATTACGCTGATAAATGTAGAACTGCTTCCTCATTTGTTATTTCCTGGCCGAGCAGGAAATCCAACAATTTTTCGTGGATTACATGATCAATGATACTTTGGGTGCTATCTCCACCGCACATCTAGTTCACGCTGACCGTGAACGAGATAAGGCCAAGAGTAGAAAATGTCTGGAGTTAGCAGAGCTTCACTCCATGGCTGTTGACTTTGCAAAGACCGGAGCACCTGCTGCAATGCCTAGAGTTTTGAAACCGAAAGAGTTTCCAGATTTCATGGAGAGGGTGGACCACCCTATGTACATCTCCAATGGGGTACTAGGAAAACTTTATCGCGCCATAATTGAATCTCAACTGCAAATAAAATATAGTTTTGTGTGGTCAGAAAAGCTTGCTGAAGAAGCATATGATCGTAGCCTTGAAGTGAATGGTTTTGAGGCCTTCCTTGAGACAGCCTCGAGTCACAAAGAAATGTACGCAGAGAAGATGAGCAGTTTGATGATCTTCTATGGTGCCGAGACTGAGGATGAAATGCTACTTGGTAACTTGCAAAACCGTGCTTCATATTTGCAGCGTGATAATAGGAAATATGGTGATATGAAAGATCGGATTCTGCTCTCAGTGAAGAATCTTCAGCGCGAAGCTAAAGAATGGTTTGAAACTAGTTGCCAACCTCATGAATATAGGCCTATGGCGTCTGCATGGTATCATGTGACCTATCACCCCACCTATTATAGCCAGGAAAGCTCTTGTTTTCTAAGCTTCCCATGGATAGTTGGTGAGATTTTGTTGCAAATAAAGTCTTTAAACAAAGCAGTTCAAGGATGAAGGCTTCCTCCAATGCTGTGTGCTTCCTACTCTTTGAAAAAAAAATGAAAAAATGTGAAGCCGTCTGCGATAAGTTGTCACCTTGATACAAGTCTATGCAGACCTTGATACAAGGTGTCACCTTGTCTGCGACAAGTTATTACTCTATTTTTATTATTTGGCATTATAAATCAGCTGTAGATGCGATGCTAATGCCATTGGCTTCATGTTTATCAGTAAATTTAGAGCTATTTCTTGTGTAGCAACAATCTCAATGTACATTCTTTTTAAATTCTGGATTAGGTAATTCCAACTAGTCAAAATTTAGGTATAATTCCAAGTAGTCATATTAGAGATAATCTTGGGATAGTGAACAATATCGTAAATACAAAGATCATAAATTCTACATCTACATAATATATATATATATATATATATATATATATATATATATATATATATATATATATATATATATATATATATATTGTTTTAAATCCTTAAAACACGAAAATACGGTGATTCTATCATTTCCATGATCTTTGACGATGATCCTACCCTAACACGATCATGGACTCTAAATTGGACACGGAGGGCGAAATCGTACAATTTCACATTACTTGTTTTAAATCATGATTTTGACTATACTGGATAATTTATAATGTAAAAACTTTATAAGTTAATGTATTTTTCTAAGAAAAATGTGATGCAGACAAGTTTTTAACACAATTATCCTTCAAGACTGCATGGCTGTGTGCTGACGGGTAAGTTTTCACTAGTCTTATTGATTAATACTAAAGAGTCATGCATTGTTGATATGTAAATTTCTAACTTAGTTTAGAGAGTAATGTGTAGTGATAAATAAGTTTTGGGAGGTGATAAATGTATCGCTGGGCTACTTGTGTTTCAACCCAACACCAATGTCCACTTTCATATCAATCATAATTAATGTATTTTTAAAAAAATAAAAATTTAAGTCAAAGGTGTGATTATGTTGTGATATCTAATCATGATCCATGCATTATTTATCATATATTTTTTTATTCAAGTCTTTTCGTCTGATATAATCTTGTCGATCAAGACTAAAGAATCGTGTTATAATAAGTAAATTTCTTATCAAATCTAAACATACCAAATCTTATCAATAATGATGGTTTGTGTAGTAATATATAAAATCTATACCAAAATAAATTAATGCATTGTTTTTTTCCCTAATATATTTCTAAATAAATTATTTACGTCTCATATTTAAAATATTTTATGAAAAAGTGAGGTTTTCATTAAAATTACTATAAAAATAGTATATTTATTATTAATAATAGATGTGCAATAATCTTAAAGTGTGCTAATTGAGAAATCGGAAGTAGTAGTTTTAGGGAAATATGTGTTAGAGAGAGATTGAGGGAAGACAAAACTAAAAGCAGTGAGTGAAATAATATAGGAGACAAATTTGAGGCTTGACTTTTTTCTGTTTTCATCAGGTTCTTAATTATCAATAATGTCAATTCATTGCTCATAAAGAAGATCAATGAAGCCACCACCATTTTTTCATTCCATAAATACCTTACAATTTACAAACATGATTTTCTCAACGCCTAATATATTCTGTTTTCCGGATAAATTTTAATTATCATTCACTCAGGTAAGGTAATAATATTTACACTCTTTTAGTTCTAAAATAAATTTTCTTATTCCTTATGTTCTAAATAAAATAATACTTACTTTTTTAGTTTTAAATAAACATTTATATACCTTTTATGTTTTTAGTAAATGCTATTTATTTTTTTATATTTTTAAATACATTTTCTATTTTCTATGTTTCATTTTTAAATAAACATTCACCTTCTTTGCATTTTACTAAATGACATATTTTTCCTATGCTTTTAAAAAAAGTAACACATTTCTCATTATATTTAAATAATTTATTTTTTGTTTATAAATATTTTAATTTTTATATTTTAAAACTTTTATTTTAAATTTTTATTTAAATTTTAATCAATATAATATTTTAAATAAAATATAGAATACCGTTGTTAGTTTATTGAAACTATAAGAAAGATAAATATGATTTCTTAATTTTGTATTAAAAACGAGAGATGTAATATAAGTGCAATTTTATTAAAAACATAAATAATGTGAATGTAATCTAATAGAACCTCATGGAAGTAAGTTTTCACTCATATTTCATAACCAAGATTTAAGTATTTTAAAAAATATTTGTAATGAGGTTAAATTTATTTGTTATGATTTATAATTAGGAATTGGAATTTTTGAATTATTTTATTCAATGTTCTTTTTTATTAGTTTGTCATTACTAATATTAATTTTACCACAACACTTATGTTTTAAGAATTTAACAGACCAATGCATAACGACAATGAATTTGTATTCAAATTAAATAAGATGGAAATATATGGTCAACAAAACCATTCATAACTCATAAGGAGGACCAGGTAACCAGTAACATCTAGCCTGTGCAACCTCCCGCCCTACAAATTTTAATTTAACTTAAAATTTAATATTTTATATTTAATGTATTATTAATAAATTTAATTTAATATAAAATTTAATATTTTTTTACTTTTATTAATTATCATTAAATTTAATTTGATCTAAAGTCTATATCTTTTACTTATATTAATTATGTATTATTTAATTAATTGAATAAATTATTATTATATAAATAAATATTAAATTTTTTTAATATATTTTGAGTGTGACTAACCCATATAGTATGCGAGTTTTACGAAATATGTGATTTATTAAAATTATAAATTATTTAAAATGTAAAATGATACCTATAATCATTTTATAGTACAGGTGAGTTTACACAGTACAAGCTTAAGTGGATGAAAGATCTATATATCCAACTTCACTTATAACTAAATTGCTCTAGATTAAACAGTTTTGTAATTTTTATGACAATAAGGTGTGTTAGATTTGAAGATGAAAAAGAAAGAAATAAAGAAAAAAAAAATTGAAAAGTAAAATTGTTTGAATTAAAGAAAAAAGAGTAGAAAATAAAAAAAATTAAGAAAAAGATTATGAATTATTTAATTGATAAATTTAAAAGTTATAAAATAACATTTAATAAATTGACTAAAATATCTTTATTATTTTAAATAAACTTATTAAAATGTAATTTTATTAATACTATTGATATTAACATTATTTTCATTATCAGTATTTTATAAATTTATTTATTTTAATTTTATTATTATTGTTATTATTATTTTATTTTAGCAATTATTATTATTATTATTATATAAACTTTTTAATTATTTTTAAATATTGTATTATTATTTTAATAATATATTATTATTATTATTTTATTAAATTATTATGCTACATAACCCAGTCAATCAACAGCATGGTATCTACACTTTATAATATCATTATTTATTTGTCTAGTATAGTTAGTTAAGATAGAGGAGTTTCGACATTGAAAATTAAAGAAAACAAAAGAAACAAAGAAGAATGGGAAGATGAGATTGTGGATATAGTCGTTAAAATTAGGATAAAAAAAGTAATTTTAACTACGACACTGTTTTTTCATTTTTTTTGTGAGAAAAAACAAGAATCATCACAAATTCGTCACCCTTTGGTTCCACGTACAGTAAACACATATCTTATATTAAATATAAGAGAGAGTAAAAAAGGCAAACATGGGAACAACCATCACAGTTGAGATTGTACTTAAATTAATAAAAATACTGCTAAAAATTGAACTGGGCAGGCAGAGTGTTGATTTAAATTTTGAAGAAAAAAGGTTTACGGGGGCAATGAAGATGAGGTAATAGTTAATCATGTAAAAACAGAAGATATTGGTGGAAAATGATAAGAAGGGAGTTGATATAAATATTGATAGAATAATAAATTTACAGAGTGTAGGCTACGAGAAAGTATGTTTGGGAAGGATAAGAGCACTTGGTCCTGTTTGTCTGAATGGGTAAGTCGTAGTTGTGTTGTGTTGTGTTGTGACACACATTGCTCCAACAAGGCATCCCATCAACATAACCGACCGCGTACCCTCACACCATCTTCCTTCTACTTTCATCACATCAAAATCATACCTTTCACCCATTTCTACCTAAGCCTCATCTATTCATTGCAATTGCCCATTCCCAAAGCAAACCCCCCACCCAGGCCCCATCCATACCACATAATAATAATATTCATAATCATAATTACTACCTAATCATATTATCAAATCAAATCATATCAAGTCCAATTCCTGAATCCTCCACCCACCCAACCATAAAAAAAAAAGAATTAATTATGATTCAATATAGTAAAAATAAAATAGAATAAGGTGTATATACACAACAACAACCATTCCGATTTATATGGATGTATATACTGTATAGGAAAACAAATAAACGCAAATAATTGGCTATAGGAAATGAAAACTGAAAAGTCAGGCCAAGGGGCACCCTCAGCCACCAACCAAATACCCACCGCCCACTCCGCCACTCACACGAAAACGGCGTCGTCGGTGTCACGGGCCTTGGGGGAAAGCGACTTCACGTTCACGGCGGCGTATCGCGTGGAGAAATTGCGGAGGGCAGCGTCGTCGTTGAAATCCTCGTAATGGCCCTCGTCGAAGTTGAGAGCGTAACTCATTGGGTCATACTGGTACTTAGGCATGCGCTTGGAGGCGCGGTTGCGGTTGAACTTCCTAATGAAGGTCTTCCACCTGGGACCCGCCACGATCTCGGACCACTCGCGAAGCTTCTTGAGCGCCCTGAGGCCACGCGACCACCAGCGGTCACCGGATGAAGCTGAATTGGAGTGGGACCAGGAGGTGGAGCGGACGCGCTCCCACCATGAGGAACGGCGACGTGGCCCCAGGCAGCAGGAGGGCAATAGCAAGGCGCAGCCAGAGTTGGATCTCTCTTGGGCTTGGGCTTGGGCTTGGGCTTGGGGCGTGGGTGTGGTGGTAATGGATTCAGATTCAAACTCGATGGACATGTCAGCAACTCAGATCAGATTTCGGTTATTCAGACGAAACACGAGAGGAGCTGATTATCCGCATCAGATATTAATAGGGATCTCTTCACCCTCACCATGCGCCATCCACTCACACCCTTTATTATTTTATTTTTCAATTATTAATTATTAATATTATCTCCCTCGCCAGTTTTAGTACAATAACAATATTCTAACATCACTTTTTTCACTATTTCCTCTTTCCAATTTTTTTTATCTATGTGTCACATCAGACCTAACTTTACACATTTTGTGTATTTTTGTTTTATTGTAAAAATAATTTTAAGGAGGCGCCCACAGAAAAAAGATGATGCACACGCACCCACGCGCGCGGGTATCTGACAAACAAATACTCCCTGAAATCCAATTTCCCATTGGGCTGACTGCTTGGACTCATAACACTGAGCACTTTCCCATGAAGATCACGGCTTCAGCCCAATTCACAACGTCAATCTACGTTTCATTTATGCATGCAGTCCAAGGCTCTGAAAATTTTCAACTATTTACAGAAAAATGTGTGCAAGAAAGAGATGGTCAAAGAGGCGACCTGATTCTCGATTTCAAAGGAAGCAACGTTGACTTCATTTATTAAAGATAGGAATGTCACATTCTTATCTGAAAATTGAGGTTTTTCTTTCCTATTTATATACATTATTAGGATCATGAAACCCCAATGCACAACCATCAGATCAAAGATCAAACATCTCAATCATAAAATTTATTAAACTAGATGGATGGATTTGAAAACAGTCCCATATGAGAAGATCCGAAAGTTCAATAATCACTACAAAAACGTCTCATGACATCTTCAAATTTTAATCCTTCCATTAACGGTTAATCTATCACATTTGGATTACATTTTTATCTCAATCCAAACTCTAGATTTGGATCATATTTTTATTTCTACTAAATTTCACAACAGTCTACTTTCTATTTTAATATGTCGGACTTTAGAAATTGAAAAAAAAAACAAAAGAAACTCTCATTATATTATATTTTCAACAATTGTAAAATCATCTTCATTCAATTCTCTTGCAAATTAAAGTGAATGTTCTTACAACAACTAATTTCGACACAATATACAATTTATCTTTCATAATATATTACACAGATCATTATGTTTTTCTTCTTTGTAAAATAACTATTTGAATATTCAATAATACTTCTATAATTTATAATACTATTCTAAATGTCCAATAATAATATTTTCAAAAATTTTACTAAATTCTTTTTAATATTTATTTAAACATAAATGATTTGACAATTAAATTATATTTAATAATCTTTACAAATATGATGACCTAAATCGTAAACAATATACACCATTTGAGATTCATTAATCATTATTCTCTCTTAATTTCTTAAAATCCATTCATTTTTTTTTAGATTTTTTTAGATTTGTGACTTTTATCTTGTGGCTCAAGACTTTTAAGAGACCTAAAACTATTAATAGTTTACATATATCTCACATGCTACTATTTGTTGACAAACTATTAAGTTTAAAAACTATGTAACGTATACAGACAATTAACGAAAATAAATTTAATTTAAAATCCAATCCTAAATATTAAATTTTGGATTTATAAAAATTCAAAATTCTTTTTTAGAAAATATAGATTAATCCACATTTGGATTCATGGGCACCCATACTTTTTAGATTTTATATATCCTTCACGTCAATTTATTTTTTCGTGCACCCTGTTTGCCATTATTCTTTCATGTAATTAGCCAAGTTTGTTTACACCTACAACAAATATCTTTAAATAAGTAATTTTAAAATAATCACTTATTTAAGAAGATAGAATTTACTTATTAAAATAAACAGAAACTAATTCATTTTTAAAATGAATAGATCAGACAAACACATAAAAAAAATACTTCAAAAATTACAAATAAACTAAGCCATTACCAAACTCATCTAATGACACAACAGATAAGAAACCCATATTACCGACGAACAATTTCATTCACTGATTCTAATCAGAAGGCATTGTCAGCATACAATGTTATATTGCTATTTGATAATAATCGTCCTCATCATTCCAAAAGCCATAGGATCACACAGTCTTACTTCCCCTCCGCAACATTTAGGAGGTTTTAAGAGAGCTTTAAAAAGCCTTATTTCAACGTATATATGATGAAAGTTGAGTCTTTGGTTACCCTTGTGAAAATAGCTTATAGCCTATAACTATAGGCCTACTTTTTAAAGTTTATTTCAGAAAAGCTTCAAAGAGAAACTTACCGAATTAAGCTTATTGTATTCAACGCTTGTGACTTAAGCTCTTTTGAATAATCACTTAGTTATGTTATTTACCTAAACACACCCCTTAGAAATTATCATCCAAAGATAAAAGGATAAGTAAAAACATCGATTCTGCTCTACCTGGAGTTAGGTATCAGCTCTCAGAAACCAAGTTTAAGAATGGTGAAACGAAACAAGAATCAGCTTTTAGTGATAAATTTCACCCATTATTCCACCCAGTTTAATGGGAACGTACCTCATGTAAAACTATGGAAGATTTACCCAAAACAGACCAGTGCAAAGATTAGAAAAAGGGACAAAGTCCTGGTTATAATACTTAAACCAGTAACCCCAACGTTACATCAAAGTAGGTCCTTCAAAGATTACAAACAACATTTTTTGCCCTTCATGATGCAAAAAGAAACAAAAACATCAACTAGAAGACCAAATAGATATTCAACTCCAAGGGTATTTCGAGGAAAAAAAAAGATGTCCTAAATCTTGACACTTGAGAAGACTAAGTTAAAAACTCACGTATTCTTGGAGGACCAATTCTAGTGTTCATCTTTAAAATAATTATTGCAGAATAGAACAAAGGACAGTAGGCACCAAATCTACATCCAGCGTACTCTAGAGGACCGATTCAATATCCTCTGTGTCTTTAGCAAGCCAATTTCAGCAATAAGTTTTACAGTAACAGCGGAAGTAATTGACATTTGACAGTAGACAGACGACATCACAAGTTCATAACATGAAAAAAACTATATATTAGCACCAAAAAGAAAAATAAGCTACATAGCTAGCTTCATAACTCATTCAGTTAACAAACAAGTAGTTATATCATCACAATAGATTATCCTTCGCTGCTTCACAACACAGCTAGTGGTCCAGCGCTAATATACCAGTTAACTAAATTGACTTAAAAGAAGCTATAAACAACCAACACACAAGTCACTATGAAGCATCTTGAGAAGCAAACACAAACACAAGAAAAATTGGAAACTGAACTCACAGTTCAAAGAGCCACGGAGCTCCTAGGTCACCGCCATGAAGGTTCCAGAAAACGTTACCTGCATCATCGGACTTGCCGGTGTCAATAGAAATGGCAGCAAAGATCGCTCGGAACGCGCCACAAACGACGGCGGGGGCGGATGAATTGGTCTTGGGCGAGACGCGAACGATCTTGTGCAACCCTAATCGAGTTCCGTCGACGGCGCAGGAAGAGTCGACGTTGGTCATTTGGGACAATCGACGGTTCAACTCTTTGGGAGAAATATCAACGTCTTTGGAGAGTAAATGGAAAGAGACGGAGGTTTCGATGACGGAGGCGCCCAGAATGGCGAAAGCTTTGTTGTTTTCTTCGGAGAAGGAGGCGTGGGTCATGGCGCGACGGAGAAGATCAATGCTCTTGAAGGTGTAGCTGAACTAGAAAAAAAACAGCTTTAGCAAGAAGTGAAAAAAGAAAGTGAGAGAAAAGGGAAAGGGTTTACCCGAGTTGTTTCTGGAGGGTTTCGAGAGCGGTTGAAAAAGGAGAAGAGAGAAGTTTATGGGGGGTTGCGTGTCCCTGCAAAAGGAGAAGTAAGAGGGTGATGACGGTGAAGCATCGAATAGTTGAGGATCGCATTTTGGAATGAAACTACGGTGAAGACGGTTGCTTGCTCTTGCCACCTCTCACTGGTTCAGTATTCAGGTATTTTAACTTCCTCGATCAGAACTAACTTAGCTACCAAGGAGTTTCATGTTTTTTTTAATAATAAAACAATTTCAAAATAATGTTTCTTCCAAAAATGGCCACTTGATTCATTCTTTATAAAAATATATTATTATTATTATTATTATTATTATTATTACTTGTATATAAAAAAATTATTAAAGCGTAATTCATCCATTGTCTCTCTTCAAGGCTTTGATAATAAACTTTTTTCTATACATAAAAGTGTTATCTGTTTAAATTCATTAAAACTTGTTAATACTTCCTTTTCTTTTCCTCAATCAAAAAAAAAAAAAAGTACATTTGTGATGAGACTGAGGAAGAAGTAGTAAAAAGTGTTTAAAAGATGCATTTATGTCATTTTATCAATTATTATGTGGAGCTAGTCTCACAAAATAAAATGCTATTAAAAATAAAAAAAGAATATTTAAGATGTTATTAAACGATTTCATATGTTTGATTATTATAAAAAGTTATCAATTTCAATACTATATATAAAAAATATTTTTTAATTCATAAAGATCAATACAAAAAGTTAAATTAGTTAATTTTTAATTAATTTATTTACTATTTTAATTTTATTACGACACTAATTTTAATTTAGGAAATGAAATTTTCAACTAATAAATATAACTTTATAGTTAATAATTCAATAAGTATATGTAAAGTTTTGTTATTTTAAGGAGTTGATTTGAGAAAAAAAAATGAATTTGAAAAAGAAAGAGAATAAAAAATGGAGTTGTTTATATTAAGAGAAAATGAAAAAGAAATTATGAATAAATTGATTGATATGAAAAATTTTAAAACTTTTAAAAAATTATATATTTATGAAATTATCAAATTAGGGTTTAGGTTACTTTTATAATTATAAACTGATTTCAATTAACTATTATATTTTAATTTAATTATTATTATTTTATAAATTTTTATTTTAAATTTATTATTATTATTTTATAAATTTATTATTAATAATACTTTTAATAACATCATTAAATATATTAATGTTTTCTTCTTTTAATTATTTCTATAATAAATAAATTGAATTTTTATTTTTAACAATTAATGATTAAACTGTATTTTCAAATTTTTCAATTGGTTTTTATTATTTTTCCTTTCATATTAAAGAATAATATCTCCCACAAATCAATAATCTTTTTTCTGTAGAAACAAACAACATATATCCATACATTTCTTTTCCTCTAACTTTTCATCCTTTCAAACAAATACAACATTATTTTCATAAAATAATTAGCAAATGTATTCTTTTTCAATAAATTAAAAATCTAAAAACATAGTAATTGATACGTTTAAAAGTGAATCTATATATTTTATAATTAGAAAACATACATTTTTTTTTTATGTAAAAGATCATTGGTTTAAGAGACTGTATTATTAGCAATCACCTTCTCTTAAAAAAGCACTTTTCTCGTGTACATATATATCACTCTCATTCTTAGTTCAAATGAGGGTGCAATTCATTTTTTATTTCGATTATAAATAATTCTGCTCTTTTGCGTTTTTCAAAAGCAATTTATGCCAACTTAAGGCATCATTTTATACAATACACCACAACATTTCTCTAAAGATAACTACTCAGGAAAGGTAACTTAAATTTTGAAACATATTAACATATTTTTTATTACTATATATATATATTTCTGGTTTTTGCTTTTATTGTTGTTTGTTAGATTTAATTTTCTTGGGATATTGAGTGCATTATTGTCATAGTGTACATTTCAAAATAAATAAATAAATTAGATATCAGAAAGAAAACTGAATAAGAAATGAATATCTGTAATCAAATATTGAAAAATATATTTATTTTATCTTTTGTTTATATTATACATGTTGCATGTTTTAAATATTTTTGGAAAACAGTTATAATAAGAGAAAGATCCTCTAAAACATTACTGCGCGTTGCAGGATCCCATTTTCTCTGTCTGAAATGAAAAATGTCCTTAGCCAAACAACTAAGAAAGAATGGTATTTTGTAACAAGTTAAGCTATTACAAACAACTGTATTCTCATCTCTACATTCAGAAGCTAAGATCAAAGGTATAGCTAAAAGACAACATATATATCCATTTTCTACTACCTACAGTCAAAAGCAAAAAACAAAAATCTTGTCTGTCTAAAACTTAATGCCCCTGTTTCCTCTATAATCAGACCTTGAAAATCAGATTCAAAACTACTTCTGTGCAGCATGACAATTTAATGAAAAAAAAAAAACTAACAATAGACAGAATAAGTTTGCATTTCAAAGGAAGCAGGCTGGTTCTAATTCTCCACGAGAGTCTTCTTCAGGACATGACGATCCAGGGTCTGAAACGATACTAAGAGCTTGAAGTAACCTCACCACATCCTCAGTATCATCTAAATAGTACCTAGCTTTACTTGGTTTTTGACCAACAGTACATGCAAAGATTTCTGGTGCAGTAGGAGCTGTTTCACTGTAAACTTTACTCAGCAAGCTCTCAAACATGTCCTCGTCAGATCTATCATCCCCTATGCACAGTATAAAATCTGGAGATTTTCCATCCTTGGTCATCTTGGACAGAATGTTCTCTACAACTAACCCTTTAGTGATCCCCTGTAATGTTGAATAGCCATTATTAGAAAACATGAGAATAGTTAAATATTAAGAATTGAAGAGATAGGTACAACATACCTGTGACTTGACTTCAATTATATGTTTTCCCTTCTTTACTGTTACTGGTTCGTTTGCAACTAAACACTCAAGGTGATCCAACAGCTGCTTGGCCTGCCAAGGTCCAAATTCGGGATCAGCATCACAGTAGTGCCATACCAAGGCAGTCTCTTTGGTCTCTATATAGGAGCCATCCGTTGCCTCAGTATACAATCTCATCACAGGTTCAACAATCTCTTTCCAAGAAGAGACTATACTTGTATGATTCATTTCCCAAGTTGACTGCTGTCTCCATCTGTGGCCAAAAAGACCAGACAGGACATCATCAGTTTAGAGAACTTGCTAATAAGATGGAAAAAAAAAAATCACAACATAAGAAACAAATACATGCATCATGAATGTATGAAAAACCACTATCTGTTCCTTCTCCCTCCTTTTATCCCCTTCCTTCTCATTCTTAAATTAAATAGAGGATTTCCATTGTAGCTATCAGCAGAATTGAACATGACAAACGATAAAATTGAGAAGTGGAAGAACTCACTTTATAAAATAACCATGCTCAGCTGCTATACAGAGATTCTGACACTGATCAAACCATTCACTCAGTGTTGTTTTTCCCCTGCCACTTACTATGAAAACAATGTTTTTAGGGTCACTGCAAAGGGTATTTAGAACATCTATAATTTCATGACTTGGGGTATTATCAATGGAAGGGACAACTGTGCCGTCATAATCCAAAAATATTGCCCTGCAATTTGTCCTTGTATATGAAGAAACAGCATGGTTTTTGTTAAGCTTCCTGAAAGTAGGAGAAAGGGACAAAACTCTGAAATTAAGGCCAAAGCCAATCCCCCAGCAATTTCTACAGTGGTGATCCATGCACGAGTACTCAAGATCTTGCACAAAACTTTTGGCCCAGTAAGCTACATCATGAGAACTAATGTATCGATAGTTCTTCTCGTGCCGCAACTGTTTCTCTCGACTGGGCATTCTGATGGCCAAATTCAGTGCATCGGCAACAGCATTAATATCCCATGGGTTTACCCTGATTGCCCCACTTAGAGATGGTGAGCAACCAATAAACTCAGAAACAACAAGTGCACTTGTTCGAGGGCGATCAAAACCAATGTGTAAAGCTCCATCCCTTTTAGGACTTCCCTGCCTGCAGACAATGTACTCATAAGGAACCAAATTCATACCGTCCCGCACTGCATTTACAATACAACATTCTGCTAAAGCATAGTAGGATGCCTTCTCATATATCGGAACATAACGATCCATGATGATGACAGGTTTATAATCTGGGAAACCAAACCTTTCATTTATCCTGTTGGCAATAATGTGCATCTCATTCCTTGCCTCATCTACATCCTTACCAGTACTCCTCGGTGGATTTACAATCTGAACAAGCATTAATTCACCCAGCAATTCAGGATATTCATGAAGGAATTGTTCAATGGCCATTAACTTTAGGCTGATACCCTTAAAAATGTCCATATCATCAACTCCAAGAATAAGTTTTTTCCCCTTGAACTTCTCCCTAATTTCTCTGACATGGAATATAAAAGAAGGGTGATTCAAGGCAGATCGAAGTCGAATCATATTAATCCCTATAGGCAAGATTTTAATTAATATTATGCGGCCAAAGTATTCAAGCTTGATGTAACCCCTTTTGGATTCATATTTTAATCCAAGAATTCGGCTGCAGCAAGAAAGAAAGTGGCGAGCATAATCAAATGTATGGAAACCAATTAAATCTGCATTAAGCAGTGCTTTCAAAATTTCATCTCTGACAGGTAAAGCCCGGTAAATTTCTGATGAAGGAAATGGAGAGTGGAGAAAAAAACCTAGCTTGATCCAACTGTATCGCTTCCGGAGAAATGTTGCAATGACCAAGAGATGGTAATCATGAACCCATACATAATCAAGCTCTGGATTAATAACCTCCATGACTTTATCAGCAAATATTTTGTTAGCAGAAACATAAGCTTGCCACAGTGACTTGTCAAAGCGGTTGCCGCAGTCTGGATTAAAGGGCAACATGTAATGGAATAGAGGCCACAAATGTCGCTTGCAGAATCCATCATAAAATTGTTTGTGGAGCTCTGAAGGAATAAAGGTAGGCAAGCAATTGAATCTCTCCTGTAGCTGACGAGAAACATTCTCTTCTTCACTGGCATCAACATCAACATTCAGAGAACCCACATAAAAAACTTCAGTATTAGAAGAGAGACCATCCTTTAATTGCAACAAGATTGAATCTTCATCATAAGTGAAGCACCATTTGCCAGACATTTTATCCTTTTGAGCATTGAGAGGAAGAAAATGTGCTACTATAATGATCTTCTGATGTTGTTCTAATGAGAAAGCATTTGAATCATCATTGTCCCTCAGTTTGCCATCAACATCAGACATAATTCCTGGAGCAAACAAGGTTTGAGGAGGAATAGTTCCTGGAGTTTGAGGGGAATGCAAACTGTCCTCAGATACCAAGTCAGACAAATTTGAGCACGACCTTATCACCATCTTTGCTACAATTGTAAATTGCTGAGCTATGAAAGTGAACTTTTATTATGATCCAGTACTCAACTGCAAATTCTTGAATATGGCCCAAGGAAAACCAGAATCCTGTGAAAATGGAAGAGAAATAGCTATTAACTATAACACGAAAGATCTCAACACCACAGTTATTTGGCTGCTTAAACAAACAGATATAATCAATCTGTTATTAAATTCGCCCAATGAAAATTGTTGAAACTGACGAACTAATGAGCATTACTAGTATGGACATGAAATTGGCTGACAAAGGTGCTCACATAATCAGATAAGCACTTTCCAATTATTGGTTTCCATGTTCAACTCCGTTATAGATAGTTGAAATCAAAAGTCAAACAAGTGATTATATCGCTGAAAAATTAAAACTACAAAAATAGTATTTATTAACAATCAATTGCAAATGAATGTTGCAAATACACGTTACTATCTTGATAAATGTACAATGGTAGAAACAAAAGAAAGTAAGTAAGCACACTCCCCAATTTCTTTCAGTAATTACCAACAAATTACATATCACAGCAGAAAAAGAAACCTCAACTTATTTTCCAGACACTAATTACAAGAACCATGTAGTTAGAGGCAGAACTAATCATACAGAAAAATATTTATTAATTAAAATGTACCATTCCACTATCCAAGCAACAAGAGGAAAATCACTACATACATTATATCATAAATGGATATTATTATTGTGATCCTACCACCAATAAAATTTCCTTCTAAGCTCAATTCTCTAAATAAAAAGAAATAGAACTTTCTTCAGAGAAAAGGTAGAAAATTGAAGAAGGTCTAATTAAGGGTATGGTGGCTTCAGTGTTTTGATGTTCCAACCATCCACTTCTGTAATATATGCAATCGCTGGCACTCTTAATTTGAAACACAGAATAAAAAAACTATGAAAATTTTATCCGAAGTAGAAAAGAACATTAACAAGCATATAAAAATGTGCACACATGTATACCTTGGATTTAACTCATTCATGCAGCCAAGCCAATCTCATGATCTATTTATAATAAATAATCCAATCATCCAATTCTAAGCAACAAAAGTTCAACTTAATCAGAAACTTAAAACAAAAGTTCAATGGAGATAAAAACAAAAAAACAAAACAAACAAAACGTGCACTCTAGACCGAAATTGAACTCAAACTCCAGCAACTAATCTCCTGAACATCTGTAAACCGGTTATTATTCTTTCACACATTTCATCCGTGCATATATCATATGAACCTTGTGATAGAGGATGCGTTATGATCGCGTCGTGATTTGCAAACAGCCAATCGGATTTACCGTGTACAGAAGCATGCTGACTCACATTTCCAAATTTATCTCTAAACTCCAGAAAATCGATATGATTGCTTACATCAGTTTAGCAACTAATTACATTAATCAAATGAGTACATAAGGAGTAACTCCCTAACCTGGAGAAACTTCAAATTAATGCAGCAAATAAAGGACTACTAATTCATCCTTATCATATAACATTAATAAAAAAATTTCTTTCAGCAACCCATATATGGTAAAAGAACAAAATCTAAGCAAAACCACTGTGGAATTTGGATTCTGTTTTTACTACTACACTGAAGACTTACACAGGTTACGTCCTGGAATACCAAGTAGCACCAGCTAGCTTCAACAATATGAAACATTATTATATTGAATATGGAAGAATTTTAGAGAGAACAATACTAATGATAGCAAATTAACAATTGATCAGGAAACCATCAGTTAAAGATTAGAAGATCAGCCGTTAAGGATTGTGAAACAGAGTTGGTAAAATCCACTCTTTGACAATTCAACCAATGCTATAACCTTGCACTTAGAGCTCTAACGTGAATCCTGGGGAAGAGCCAAACATAGCCTTTATTAAATTCTTGCACATGCAAAAATCGTTTCCCCCTTGTCAAGATACTTCCTCACTAGATAAACAGCCCCCAAAATCAATGCCAATGTCAATGCCAAAGGAATCCGAAAGACCCAAATGGCAAGAAAGAAAGAAAAGAAAAGGCAAGTAATGCATTTACCTCAAAAACGAAACTGATCTAAAGAACCAAATATCGATTCTTAGTTAGTTAGAGTATAGGAAATGGCCCTGCAAGAAAAAAAAAACAGAAACAGGTGTTCAAGAATGTTGCTTTTCCTTTGATCGTCCAAGAATAAGAAACAATAGAAATGAAAGAAAGTTTCTTTACGCAAGTGAAGGATGATGGAAGAGAAAGAAAGAAAGAACAAGGTGGTCAAGGCAATATCAAGAGGTCAATTTACCTGGTCCTTGACTTGTCTCAACAAACTTACAGACGCTATGACATGAAAAGTGAAGTGGATAATTCGGAACTGACAAGTGAGTAGAAACAGAGGTGGCTAAAGTATGTGAAAAGTTGCAAGTGAAAAAAAATGGACCTTTTCTTTTCCTTTTTAAGACAACAGGGGATAAGTGTGTTAAGAGTTAGGATCGAAACGGTGGAATTTTTGGGAGTTTTGGAAATGGACTTAATAAGATGATCAATGTACAATTGTAACAATTATTAGTAAAATGGAAATACTAAAACGCAGGAAAAAGAAAATCTTGTGTTTTGAATTGAGGTTCCGTTTGGTTTTGGAGTATTTGTTGGTGAAAACGTAGAAACTGGAAAGTCAAAAGAAAAGAGAAAGAGAAACATGGTATGTGGATATATATAGTATGAGTTTCACAGTTGGACTGCATCTCCCTTTGTAGCACAACACGCTCTCATCAGCAGTTTACACTTTTCACACGTGTTTAGATCAAACTCACCCTAAACTGTAACTCTGTCCAAACAGTAAACGAACTTTCCAAACTTTATTTGAATAAAATTAATTTTCATAAAAAATTATATGATCTAAAAAAAGAGTTTATTTCAAATTTATTTCTTTATCATGCCTTAAAATGGTTGTTTAACTTGTTTATAACTTTTAATTCAATGTCATTATGACTTATGAATAATTATAAACAAGCATTGAGTAATACTTTTTTTTATAGAAAAGGATGCTGTGTGAAATAAATAATTATATAATTGAACTGAAATAATATTTCAAAAGGTATAAATTCACGTGTTATGTAATTAATTATGATATTTTCAAATTTCTAAGAAATTAAGGAAATGTTTTATAGCATGTGCTATGAAACGAATTACGTTAATATAAAAAATGTCCTTATATAAAATGAACACCTTAGATTAAGTGTTTGAATTAATTTTAAAAAGAAAATACTTAAACACCTTTACAAAAAAATATTACAAATCAAATTATACCAAATTAATTTAAAAGAGTAACTTTCAACCATATCTCCCTTTTTTCTTGAATTACCTGCACGTCTGTATTCTTTTAACCTACACCAAATTCCTTAATTGTTTCACTTTTGTTAAATTGACTACCCAAAATATTTGTTTAGTTAATATGATTGGATACATGATTTACACAAAGTGGAAAAAAGGAAATATAAATAAAGTAAAAATGGAGTTGATTGGATTTGATGAAAAAAATGAAAAAAAAATTAATTAAAAATTTGTAATGTAAAAGATAATAAATAAGATTATAGTTAATATTTTTTTCTTCTAAATTTGGCCATCCTTTCCTTTATCAATCCTCTAAAAATGAGAACATGATTAAAACAGTGAGGATCATGTGAAGTTTGCAAAAGTCGTGTTTGATGTTGTCATCAGGTATGAGCACGAAAGTGAAAATGTCCGATTATAGAAAGTTAATTACAACAATATAAAAGCATGGAAAATAGTAATAAGTTTAAACAAGAAAAAGATACATGATTGTCTAAACCACAATGTTCCAAATCAAACTCAAATATCATATAAGCATGGCAAGTAAAAATGAAGAACTATATAAAGAAAAACAAAAAAAAACACTATATGAGCAAGTGATTAATCTCTTTAACTTTTAACAAAGAAAAACATCTTAAAATCAATATTTTTAAGGCTTTTTAATTCTTGTAATTGAAAAAACAACAAGAGCAATAATTTTCAAAACCTTGAAATGTCAAATCATAATTATAAATATATTTTATAACTCAATAAGTGCGATAAGAAGTCAAACATGATATGAAATATTTACTATACAGTATTCATGGAATAAATTTTACATAATCAATTATTTGTTTGTACCATAGAATTAGTAAATAAATAGATGCATTAAAATTATGGGTTATAATTAATTTTTTATTTAACATAATTTTCTTTTTCAACAAGTTTACTTAATTAATAAATAATTGTGTTAAAATATTAAACAGTTTCGTTCATTTCCAAGATTAGGAAGTTTTATAGTTGCGTAAGTGAGAGATTTGTTTTGTGTCTTCCATTTAGAATAACTTGCTTCTTGTCTTTATTGAAGTTTCTCTACTTTGCTACATTTGCTTATTTAAAGAGATGAACATAGATAGCTTCTTAAGGAGAGTAAAATATCTATCTTTTTATTAAAAATGTTCATTTAAATACCTTGGATTTTTATAAAGTTTTTTTAATAAAATATTATTCTTTTTAATAAATCATTTTAAACTATAAATTTGTTCTTTCTAAAAAAGAGTGTAGTTTTTTTAGATGGAAAGAACAATTGTGCCTTTAAAGATTTGGAGTTGATTTTAAGATGTAGACACCAAACTATTGATAGAATCAAGGATATATCTACTTATAGAACAATCTCCAATGCTCAAGTTAATAAGAGTTTAAACTATTATATGTATATGAATATTGAGTAAAGAATTAAGTGAGTCTTCATAAGATATTGTCATGTATTTATAGGATCTTTTTACCCTTCGTAATTAAGGTTATGATGAATAAAAAGATATAAAAAGATTTTAACAAATAATATTGCACATAATATATATTATTTAAGATTATAATAAAAATATGTAATATTGATGGATATATTTTGCTACTAGTGAATATATGTTTGATATTGTTGGGTTTTATTTGTTTATATATTATTTGTAATATCTTCAAGATTCTTAAGAAGGTATATAAGTTCCTAAAACTCTGAATCCGAGGAATCAATATTATTTAAGATTATAATATTATTGATGTATATATTTTGATACTAGTAAATGTATATTTAATATTGCTGAATTTTATTTGTTTATATATTATTTCTAGTATCACTGAGACTTTTAGGAAGGCACATAAGCCTTCCAAACTCAAAATTCAAGGAGTCGATATTGCAGATGGATTAAGTTGAAGGATGAATGAGATTTACTGTTTTGGACCGATTTTAGATTGTATATTTAATGTTCATTGAGGTTGACTTTACAACCATTATAGGGTTGAGTTCTTTCGAATGTTAATGTTTTGTGACCTCCTTCTTCTCAGAGTTGAGTTCCTCTTAATAAGTGTCATGTCAGAGTTTATTGCATGCATATTTATAAGGAGTTTTTAATTATGAGTTATATTAGTTCCTAGTCGTTAAGTCATTTGGGCATATGACTTTTCACCTTTTATTGACACATCCTACGATGTAATGTTTGAAATGCACGTCGTTTCATGCCTAAAATCATCGTTTCTAATCCTTTGTTTTAAACCTTTCGGAGTGACTTCTTATTTGTGTCTTCTCATTTTCTGCCTTCGGTATTCTCACAACGAGCATTTCATTCTCTTTACTTGGAGTTTTTCTTTGTTGTTTCTTAATTTTCATAATCTTTTCTTTATTTTAGGTACATATTCATTGCCTCATCATATTCTTTTTTTTATTCTTCCAATGGTCATAGCCCTCTAGTAAGTAGTGAGGCTTTCCCTATCGAAAATGAATCTCTATGTTTGATTTGTACTAACTTTGTTTTCGTGGAGGAACTTTCTTCTCCTTCTTCCACCATTGTTGTTCTAGTAGTTTCTATTGCACCGTCGGGGTATGGTGGTTGCAATCAATTCTTTGAAGGGGACCAAAAGGAAAGCTCCCTCACTGAGTTTGGACATAGTAGAATTGATCTTCGTTAAGCAAAAGAAGAAAGATAAATTCCCTAAATCCTAAGTAATATTGGGTACTCAGTGAAATCGCTACATGCTCTTCCTAGTTTACTTTTGGGAATATGCGGTAGAGTTTATTTCTTCCTTCCTAGTGTGCTCAACCAAGAAGGTCGAGTTGATAAAGGTCAAGGCCTGTTCTTTTTCTATAGAGTCTTTATTAAGTTGTCAACTGATGGTGAATGGTATCTTTGTATTCTTTCTAAGAGTTGTTGTATTATCCTGATTTCACTAAAGATTACATGAGCTTAGTCTTATTTAGGAATGTGATTGTTTACTGATCTTATGATATAGGTCATAAACAGAAATTCAACTCATGTTGACAAGAAAACAACCTCAGCACCATTTTGGGGTCTGACCTATATCTAGGTCGATTATAAAACAGCCTTAGCATGGTTTTAGGGTCTGACCTATATTTAGGTTGATCGTAAAACGACCTTAGCTTAGTTCTGGGGTCCGACTTATACCTAGGTCAACCATAAAAATGGTCTCAACGCAATTATGAGGTCTAACATATATTCAGGTTGACCATAAAAAATGACCCCAACACGATTCTAGGGTTTGACCTATAACTAGATCGATCACAAAAACGACCTCAATGTAGTTATGAGATCTAACCTACATCTAGGTCAACCATGAAAAGTGTCTCAGCATGTTCTGGGGTTCGATCTACATCTATGTTGACCATAAAAAACAACTTCAATGTGGTTTTATTGTCCAACTTATATCTAGGTCAACCATAAAAACAGCCTCAGTGTGGTTCTAGGGTCCAACCTATATCTTGGTCTACCATAAAAATGATCTCAATGTAGTTTTGGGGTCTAGCCTATATCTAGGTCAACCATAAAAAGTGGCCTCAACGTGGTTCTAGGATCCAACCTGTATCAAAGTCGACCATTAAAGCAGCCACATCGCCATTCTGCGGTCTGGCCTATGTATAGGTCGACCATAAAAATGGCTTCAACACAGTTTTGGGGTTTGACCTATATCTAGGCTGACTATAAAAACGGTCTCAACGCAGTTCTGGGGTTCGACCTATAAGTAGGTCAATCATAAAAATGGTCTCTATGAGATTATAGGGTATGATCTATATCTAAGTTACCATAAAAAAATGACATCGGCACAATTCTCGAGTTTGACCTATGAATAAAATTTAGGTCAACGATAATATGACTTCAACATGGTCGGAGTCCATCCTTAAAAGCCTTTTTGCCTTGTTGGACTGAAAGTTGGAGTATTAGGAATCTAAGTGTAAGAAAAATCTTACATTGAGTAGAAATGAAAAATTTGAGCTCTATATAAAAAAAACAAAACCCATAAATCCTGAGCCTTAAGGTTTTATATTAGAAGTGGTTTTTGGTTTCTTGTAAGGATTGCTCTCTTCTCATCAGTGTTAAATCTTCCCCATAAATTTTTTCAACAATAGTATAAGAGCTTTGTTAGTCTTAGTAATTGACTCAGACGAGAGTAAACATGTCTCATTGTGTTAAAACCTAACAACAGTTACAACAGTTAGAGTCACTATTAAGATAGTAAAGTGTTTCCGTTTGAAGGAGAGTGTAGCAATATGGAAAGGGACCAAAGGGAACATTGTGGTAAATTCAACAACAGTTAGGATAGTTTCACACTTGAGGGGGAGATTGTTAGGAATCTAAGTATGAGAGTGTGAGTAAAGTCTCACATTAAGTAGAAATGAGAAAATTGAGCTCTTTATAAAAAAAACAAAACACATAAACATTGAGTCTTATGGTTTTGTGTTAGATGTGATGTCAATTTTTTATATGGATTGCTCTCTTCTTATCAATGTTATATCTTCCTTAAAATACTTTTAAACATGGATGGATATGTTTCATCATAAGTAGGGCAACACAAGGACGAGTAAAGTATATTACATTTGGGTAACTTGATGTTTAGACCTCATTCATGTGCTGACACATGTACAAATATACAAATTCGACAGAAATTTTATAAAGATATTCAAAAGTATATCCTATTACTAAATAATAGGAGTCAATGAATTCATTGAAAGAAAAATAAAAAATAAAATTAATTTTCTAATATTATGAGTGAAAAGTTATTTTCTAGTACTTAAAGTTTCTTCTAAACTAAAAAAAACTCTCTTATAAATATACAATCTTTCCCCGTCAATTCCTTTGAGTTTCATTCTTGCGAACGTACTCTCCAGGCGAGATACTTAACGCGTTAGCTACAGCATTGCACGGTCGATACGCACAGCGCCTAGTATCCATCGTTTACGGCTAGGACTACTGGGGTATCTAATCCCATTCGCTCCCCTAGCTTTCGTCTCTCAGTGTCAGTGTCGGCCCAGCAGAGTGCTTTCGCCGTTGGTGTTCTTTCCGATCTCTACGCATTTCACCGCTCCACCGGAAATTCCCTCTGCCCCTACCGTACTCCAGCTTGGTAGTTTCCACCGCCTGTCCAGGGTTGAGTCCTGAGATTTGACGGCGAACGAAAACATCCACATTTATGTGTTCTAATTTAAAGTAAAATAAATGCTTAAACTTTAAACTAAAACCATTAATAAAAGTTAATATAATTAGAAAAATAAATAAATAAAGAAAAAGAAAAAGATAAAATTTAAGAAAAAGACAAAAAAAATATACAATAATTTAATGAAAAAGAAGAATAAAAAAAATCCTTTTGAAATCCAAATATTTAAGTTTATCTTACTTAAAAAAAAACATTAACTAAAAAAATTAATACATCCATATTTAACATCCCTTTGTTTACTAATGCACAAAAACATCTTCATTAGCTGATGCATAAGGTAAGGTGACACATGAATCTTATAAAACATCTCTATTACTACGTATTAATGTGACAAAATTTATGACTCTAAGTTATAAGAGAAACACTGTTTTGAAAATTTATAAAATTAAAGTATAAATAAAAAAGTATTAAAATTCAAGTCTTGTAAGAAGATGCTAAAAGTGAAATAAGATAATATAATCTTTATAAAGTAAAAAAAGACTTCACTATATAATTCTTTAATTAAAAACAACTTAACATATTTAATAATTGTCCTTAACAAAATCATTAATTATAATTTATACGTTTAAAAATAACTAAAATATTATAAAATTTAAATATTATTCAGAAAAAGTCTGGAACTTACCCCTCACCTTTATATTTTTAGGGGCATAAATGAGTTTATAAAAAGAAAAATTTCTCCTAATATTTTTTTAACATACATTTAAAAACCATTAGAATATTTTTATAAGTTTAAAATAATTTATGATATACTAATACTAAATTTGTTTAACTTTTTGAAAAACATATATTAAATTATTGATTTAAATAAGTTCCAAACCGTAATACATAATCAATTTTTACATTGAGTACCTAATATTTTTTTCTAATTAAATATTTTAATATAAATCAATTATATTATTCACGTGTTAGTTAAATTGAAAATCTGTTACCTAATCAATATATATATTAAGTAAAATCACCTATTTTATATGTACCGATAGTGTAATTATGAGACAAAATAAATTATTTTTTGTTTTTTTAGGTTTTTTAATTTATTTATATTATTATTATTATTATATAATTTCAATTTGAATTAAAATTTATTAATTTTGTTCTTTATGTGAAATTGATATAAAATGATAAAATATAAAAAAAAGAAAAAGATAAATGAGAGAATGTTTTACTCATTATTTTTTTAATCTCGTTTATGTTAATTTAACGAAATTTTATATTAATTAATTTTAATAAAAATTAAAATTTATATTAAAAATAAAATAATTATAGAAATACGTAAAATAATTATTTTATTTAATTATTATAAAAAAAACAAATTAAGGGATCAAAAGAGAAATTTAAAAATATTTTAAAATTAAATAAAAAAATATTAAAATATAAATAGATATCTTTCTATGAACCGAAACTAAAATTTTATAATTCATTAGATACTCATTCTGAAAATAACTCATTAGACATTTAAAATATAAGTAATAATTTAATGGTAGCTACAACTTATTTAAAGTGAAATTATTTATTACTTGTTTATATTGTGAGAGACCTGCTTGGGCAAATTGAGAAGTCGTCATATTGTGCCTGATGTGGAACCTGCAGGGTTAAACTGGCAAAAAAAGAAACAGGTATCCGTATCCAACATAACTAACAAAGTGGGATTAGATTGACACTACTTGTTGTGGCGGCTAGTTTTGTTGAACAACCAAAACCTCTGTTGTGTGCAGGTGTGTGATTAATTCCAGTATTGTTTGTTGGAAGTGAAACTAGGTTGGAGGCAATGCCAGGTCCTGGTCCTCACCTTATGTATGCCATGGCCTCTGGTTTGGCTCTCACTACCATCTCCAATGGAAGGTTTAGTCCTCACCACACACTCACCTACACAGTAAACGCCTTCTTTGGCCCTGATATTGGTTCTTTCTCGGAGTGGCTTGGTTCACTCTCTGGTGGCCCTGCTGATGCCTTGGGATCTGCCCTTGCAAATCTCATCCACCACCCTTTGTACTACATCCTTATTTTGGGTCTTCCTCTCTCTTTTCTCTATTCTCGGATATCCTCCTATCTTCTTCGCACACACCTTCTTGATTCTGTCTCCAGGGTCAGTCTCACTCTTTTTATTTCCTCCTTCCTGAAAATTCATGATTTGCTAACTTATTAACCTCGGATCGCAGGTGCCCCTTACGAGGATGCAATGCTTTTTCTTGATATCTGCTGGTTCTTTTACCCACTTCTTTCTTGATCATCTGTTTGAGGTAATATGTAGACACCTTTTATGTTGCAAGCTTTTTTTGTTTTTGCTTCTATACATGTCTGGTTTTCTATTATCTAATAAATTAGTAAATTAACCCAAAAGCTTTAGTTCAAGATGTACCAAGTCTTTAGGGAGATTGTTTCATCTTGGATCTTTATGATGGGGACCAAGTCTTTAGGGAGATTACCGTACTATACGTCTTACAAATCTTATGAAATCCATTCATCAGAAAAGAAGAAATTGTATAATCATCCAATGACTAAGGATTGTTGAATCAGCGTGGCATGTTTTGTTTGTCCTGTGTGAAAAGGAATCATTGTCTAAAGGGTTAGTTCTATTCGTTTACTTTTCCCCATTAATATTTGCCTCATTGGTTGCTATCATAAGAAACATCCATTTTCGTTTGATTTATATGTTTTCGTTGTTGTGACTTTAGATTACTCATGATCCACTGGGTAACTTAGCCGCGTAGAGTTTGAATAGTTTTTATGAACTTGTAGGTTCAAATTGTATAAAAATAAATAGATTACATTCACTGATACATGCGTTGATGGCAATGGAATTTAAGTGCATATTAACTATGACTCTTTAAGGTCTGTTTTTGTTACTAGAGGTCTATGAGATTTATCATAAACCTTAAACAGGGTGCATGAGCTGCAAAATGTGGGAAGAATAAATAAATATTTTCCATCACATGTTGGACAATGTGGATATAAATCAATATTTTGGTTTATGTGTATGTATGTCATCAAGAAAAGAAAAAAACATGTTAGATGTTCATCATATCCTAAACTATGTCAAGCAACAAGGCATCCCACCCCCAAGTTGTGGCATGCATTTTCACCCTGAAAACTTTAATTTAGTTTCATCAACATTTCTTTTTTTGCTTCATAGCTACAGCAACATTCTATTATTAATTAATCAGGTCTTTTTGAGTATGATAGTGAATAGCTTGTTATTCTGTTAGCGTGCTTCTCTGTAATCTCTCACAATTCAATAATAGAAATATATATATCAGTTTCTTTTTTCTCTCTCCCTCTTTTATTTCTCTTAAGGTAAAGTTTCAGTCAAGTCTTAAACACTAAATTTTGCAATCAGTCACGCAACGATGAATGAATGTTTGGAATTCAATTCTTTTCGTATTAAATTTTTACTTTGGACATTAAAAGTAAAAAAACTAGATTTTCAGATTATAAACCCTTAACAATTAGAGACATTATAATTTTTACTATGGACATTATAAAGCCTCACGCTCTGCCTCTCTGGCGCTGGTGTGGGATGGTTGTGCCCTTACCCCGGTTGATAGCAATTGATGAGAATCGTGGGAGAATCACACCACAAAAGTTAGCTATTATAGTTGAAGAGCTAACTCTTTGTGTACCTCACACTAGGATTCCATGCTTCTAACCTTGGCACTCAAGTTTCACACTTGCCATTTAATCCCAACATTCTTTATGCATCATAAACATTTAGCAAGGCAGAAAAAAGCGGTGACCAAATATAAGCAGTCATTGTTTGAGCATAACGAACCAATCTCATAATTCAACTGAAACTATGGAAACGCTTAGGAATTTGTTGAAATCTCATTTAAATATACTAATGGCTAAGAGTAATTTAAGATATAAAAGTATAATATACAAGTCAATTACATTTGCCTTTATTTCTGCTCTCCCACGGTGAAAGTAACCCCTACTTAGTCTTTGGGAGGTATGGATTAAACATTTAAATAACTGAGATATTATAAACTCTTCGTTAGACCTTGACTATTCGCTTTAGCCTTTTTTGGTACAAAATTGCAATAGAAAATATGTAGAAAGGATTTATTGAATTACCTTTTACTAAGTTAGGGACTAACAAAGTTTTTATATCTTAGGATTAAGTATATAGTCTAAATTCTAAAAGGCTAATTTATGGTTACTCCGAGAAAAAGCTTTGATTCCCGAGGGTGACTTTATACTGAACTACTATTCGTGTTGTTTTTTTATGGAAAAAAAGGCAGAAACCTGTAATTGAGCTGAATTTTAATGGACTGCAAATTATCTAATGGTGTCCATAGAAAAAGCCAAATTCTGCAGTCACTTTGTGATAGTTTGTCCTGAGCATTTTTACTCTTGCACTACAACTGATTTACAAATATATATTATCTCCCAAATCACTCAGGAGAATGGGAAAACAACCACGTACACTTGGATTTTGAGCACGGGCTGGTGGCAAAGTAGAGCACCAGTTAACCCAGATGCTGTTGTGGTAGTTGGCTTCTTATGTGCTTGCCTAATTGGTGGCTTTTTTTACCTCAACAGGTTTTTCTTTTTTGCAACTTACCATGTTAATCATCAAGATATATTATAAACACAGCATGGTTTTGACTTTTCCTTTCCTTAATTGCCACGCAGAGCAAGTTCCTCAAACTCCATAAAGAAAAAGTCATATCAGTCAATGCTACTTATGATATCCATAGCTTCCTTGTACTGTTTTTGGTGCGCATTCCAGATATACTGGATCAGTCCGCGTCGTCCAGCAGTTGGTGAAGAGGCTGATCTTGGTGTTCTTGTGTTTTTAGCTGTATACTTTTTCCTACCTTACGGTTTGTGTATAATGTCAATGTCCCCAAAAGATCCTGATCCAAATCAAATTCCTCTTTAACAGTGTTTAGCCTATTACATGTCTTCTGCCTTTGACCAAGGCTATTCAGTTGCGAGGGTTGCTATGATCTAGTCGCCAGTATTTATAGCATAATCAATCACTAGCAATATGTAAAATTCCACATCCATTCCTTGTTGGAACTGGATTCTTTTGACCTTACAGTTTTTATTCCACTTACTCGTATGGAGTATTCATTGTTATCTGTATCTTGTTCCACTATTGAAAAAGAAAACACATAACCAAAGTGATGGAATGTAGAAATTCGATATTTGATTCCTGTCATTATCTACGATTCAGCTGTTCGAATAAAGGTTCTTGAAGGTGTTAATAACGTTAAATTTGTTTGGATGAATCAGAAATTCTACAATATACACACACATAGGCACCTCTTATCCTCTCATGTTGCGGCTTTTTTTGTTTTATCTATAATAAAATAAATTATTATAGCACGTTTGGGGTGGCAGCACTTAGTAAAATCAACCTAAAAGATTTAGTTCAAGCGGTTTCGAGTCTTAATTAAGATTGCTTCATTTCAGATTTTAAGTAAAAGATATTATAATTGAAATCATATTATTTTAAGTAAAAGATATGTAAAATAAGAATTATAATTTACAATATAACTACCTGAAATTATCCAATAATTTTTATTTTTTTTAAGAGTCTATTTTAGAGGGTTTACTCACTGTCGTCATACACTTTATGGTCAAGTAACCAGTTCAAATAATTACGAAATAATATGTGAAGTTATCAACTCATTTTTCAAAACTTTGTAATACTTTTGCATGTGCAACCTTTGACCCATAAGACAGTACATAGGATAACAGCAATTCCTTATTATTACTTCTGAGTTTTTTTGTCAATATCTTTTTGGATCAACAGCCTTGTCCACAAAAGAAGGAAGACAGAATGCAGCAGCATGGATCTGTAACAAAGTAAAAGGCGAGAGAGGAGTTAAGTCTTGAGTTGGAAGGAGAATAAACCAAAACCTCTGAGTTAACCCTTCAACTTGAACTGAAATCGTTTCAATGGAATACCTCTGAGTTATAAAACTTAGGAGGTCCCTTTGCTACCCCATTTTTCTCTGGATTCAATGGATTTATTGGGTGTTTGAAGTTGACTGGGGGACCTTCTGTGGAGCAAAGCATGAATCCAATCACCCCACTGGTAAACAAAAACAAATAAACACTTCTCACCAAAAGCTTTTCTTAATATCTAGAGTTCAGAGATGTAAATATTTAGTTAAATAAAAGTGCCTTGCATATGTAGGAACTGTGGTCCAAGCATAGTTAACGGATCCTTTGAATATATTCTTGCATTTTGCTATGGTATCTGCAACTACAAAGTTCTTATGCCACAAGCTGTCTGCTGGAGCAGACAACACTCCACCAGGTCGAAGAGCCTTTGCTACTGAATCCAAGAAGCAGTTATCAGCAAGAACTTCCGCAATAGGTCCTGCATCACATTGCATTCCCTCATGACTCTAAACTACTTTTTATTTCTTTTAAGGCAAGAACGTGTATGTTCTTTTCTCACTTCAGTTCTAATTTTAAATAAAAAATCGACTGAAAGAAGCTTTTCTTACCCATTGGTTGAAAAGCATCCAATATAATGACATCGTAAGTGCCCTCAGGAACAGAATTGATGAACGCAATTCCTACATACGTTTGTTAGAAATTTGGTAAAAGTATATTGAGTATGTAATTCGTACAACAATTTCTACGCAATAATTTTTTCTCTGTTTCTCCCCCCAAGCACCTATCTTATTACACTTTTCTCTTCTCTCTTTTCTTGTTTTTCTTTAGTGTGCTGAAGATATTATAACATTTGTTCTATAAATAACACAACATACAAACTCGTAAGGTTCGCTTATATATGATGTTTGTTCTGTAAGATAAAAATGAGTAGTTTAAATTTTTACCATCTCTGATATGAACATGCACTCGGGGATCCTCGTAACCAACAGCAATATCTGGGAAAAACTTCTTATAAACCTATGTAGTGTATAACCAAAAGCATAAGAAATTAGCATGGTTGTAAGAATATTCAATGGAAGCAATGACAGAAGATTTGAGAGGGTTTCTTTTTTATTTGTAATTCATTTCAGTGAAAGTTCATTTAACAGTGGATCTAAGGAATGTTAACTTGACTTACATCGATCACCATTTTGTCTATTTCACATATATCAATATGCTCAACTGAAGAATGACGTGATATTTCCCTAAGAATTCCACCATCTCCCCCTCCAACTAGAAGTACCTGTAATGTTCATCAACCCCTTGTTTAACAAAAATTTGGGAATCACATTACGTTTTCTTTCTGCGCTGTTTTCAGAAATGCTTCTTTTTCCATTAGATGATAGGCTTTAGGGATATTGAGTAACTGAAAATTGATATAAAAACAAAAAATTGATGAAAATTTAACCGGAATTAATTTTTATATTTGCTTTACCCTATTATTCAATGAAAAATCGAATTAATTGATTTTTATGATAAATTAAAAAATAACTATTTAATAGAAAATCAAACTAAATTCATAGCAACTAGCAATAGTTTTAGTTCATGTAGAATGAAGAACAGAAAACCTTCTTTGGATTTGGAAGGGAACAGAGTGGAAGGTGAGTGAGCATCTCCTGATAAGCAAATTCATCATTCTCTGTCAGCTGGATATAACCATCCAGAATTGCAACCTTGCCATGTCTGGATGACTGTACAATTCACAACAGCCGATTTATTGCTAAGAAACAGAGAAAAGTATGAAAAAGTAATTTGCAGACATACGTAGATGTTCTTATATTTCTTGAAAAAATGACAACATTATAATAGAAACAGTACACAAACTATTTCCCATATGTAACAAACTTATAAAAACAAATCAAATGATTGTAAAGTATGGGATATGCTAAAAAAGAATAGGTACCTCAAATACAAGAAGCTCTTGGAATTCTGATTTCCCTTGGAATATGATCTTTTCCATTTTATATATGTGTGCTTCTCCTGTACAATTGCTGGTGTGGTTAGTAGTACAAAATGTTACTACTACTGATAGTAATACATTATTGTTGTTACACTTTTTACACCATTCCTTCTTTTATAATAAGCACACACAAAAAAGCACTCTAACATTTTTTTATATTATTGTAAAAACTTTAAGGTTTTCGGGTTTTAAAATTTGTTTATACTTTTTTTAAACAACTTCACAGAATTAAGAAACTTTGTATATTTGATTAATGATATTAAATGTTGTTAACAATTTGTATGTTCTTGTTTACTGACTATTAACCTTATTAAGATACCATTTTTTTACACAACCATTTCTTTATTTCTTTCCTCTTAGTAAACTACTTACACCAGTTGGTAGGTGTGACAAAGGCCCACTGAAAACTCAAAAAGTGAAACACTAAATTTAAATCATTTACCCAAAAAAAGCACGAAATTAAAATATAATAAAGCAAGACGGAATTATATATAATATAAATGAGTGAAGTAATTGAATTTGAAGTGTCCTTAGAGAGAAAGTTGGGAAGAAATAGTACCAGGCCAAGATACGTCAGCATACCAGCCAGGAAGTTCAGGAGATGTATCTTTAAGTGTTCCATTATACTCCTTCTTTCCATTATTAGCTGCTGATGTTACAACGTCTTCATCATCAAAATTCTCAACCTGCAATTGTGTTTTGGTCCGATATTGACAAACAACACTAGAGGCCATGGGACTTTGCTTTCTAAACTTGTTAGCTTCTCCTTTGGGTTTGGTATTCAATTCTTAAATTTTTCTTTTCTTTGCCTTATGAAGTTTATGCAATATTTGGTAGGGACAACTAAGAAGGGAAAGAGAGTAAATGTAGTAATGCATTTCCTAGCATTCACCAGGTATAGGATATATATATATATATATAAGGATGGTGGAGATAGGAAATCTAAGAGTGGGACATGTCATAATTACAGGTGTAGTATAGAATCCACTTATTTTGTGGTCTTGGTGGTTTGTGTGAGATTTTAATCTCTTGATGGTTTTCATTTTAAATTTAATCTTTTCATTTTTTTAATTGTTATAATCAATGTTTTTAATTTCAATATGTAAATTGGCTTTCTTATTTTAAATCTCGACAAATTAAATTAATTGAACATTGTGAATATTTGTATTAAAAAATTCATTAATCATATAAAATTACCAATATTTGTGGATTGAAGTGTAAGGAGCTTGGGTTCCTCGCTAATTAAATTACAGATTCAAGTATAGTGAATTTAAAAAATAAGAGAAAAATAGACTATTGACAATATAAAACTAACTTACACTGTGATCTATGTATGACAATTTATTAATTTTTACAATAATGACTTGAAATTTGTTTCAAGAGTAATCTGTAGTTGAAGGAGATTGTAAAATTATTTTCCATTGTCAAATATGAATATTAACTTCATTAAAAATTGACATTAAAGATATTTCTAACCACTAGATTATATAGAACTCAATAGTTTCCAAATAAAATAAAGGTTTAAAATTAACTTACATTACATTGGTATGAGATGAAATAGATTCTAATCTCTAAAATAAAATCTTGAAATTAAATTTGGATGAGAGATTTACCAAAGTTGGTTAACCAAAAATTTTAATATAAATTAATTATTACTAAAAATTTAATAGATATGTTTCCATATATACAACACATTAAAAAATTAAAAATGTCAAAATTCATATAAAATCAATATTTTTAAAAGAATTATCTTTCAAAGTGTTAACTCTAACTTTTATAAAAAAAATTCAAATTGAAAAAATATTCTTGGAAGTTTTTAACTCAACCTTGTCAATTTCTTTAATTTAATCAAACTTTTAAATTTTAAAATAATCAAGAGATTTTTATTGGTCTTATTTTAGTTGATTTGAGTTCTCTAACTTCTTTGAAGAAGTATTTAATCTCATAAAGAAAAGTAAGAAAAAAATATTAAAGAAAGTCATAAAGAAGAAGATTTAAAGAAGTGATAAAGAACATGAACTTAGTCTTATATTTGAGAATTTTTAGGTCTAGGTTGTGTTTGGATGAGTATGTGATATTTGATCAATGATAAAATCATATAAGAAATCTAACATTACCTCTAACTCAAAATATCAAGATTAAGTGTTTGTGGGTCTTTTCTTTTTATAAGGAGCTCAACTTTCTTATTTTTATTCAATCTAGAACGTTATTCATATTTGGATGTCGAACAGAAGATGCGTGAACATATTGCCTTAAGAATTTTGGTTGAAGGTGTGTCAAAATCTCTTATATGATTCGTGACTCATTAATGTTGAATCTCCCTAACATGTTCTCTTAGAAAGACTCAACAGTAGTACCAAAGTCAATTATATTGGTAAACTAGGACAAATATTGTGGTGAAGTAGTCCCAATTCACGTGTGAGTGTGAGTTTGAATTTCATTTTTTGATAGGAATGAATAAATTGAGTAACATATAAGAAATAATACTTATAAACACGTTATCTTAAATTTAGAAGTAATGTTATAATCTCTTATATAAGTTAATTCGTAGTTTATTGATATCAAATTTTTCTTGTATATCATTCTCAAAAGATCCAACAAATTTAAGTTTTGGATGGATAAATTCATTAAAATTGAGCTTGATAAATTATAATTTGTTTCACCTTATAGAAAAAGTAATTTTTTTATCTTCATTTAATATCATTTATAATCATCTAATAATTTTTTAAAAATAGGGATCAAATCTTGTTAAATAAAATATAGACAATTTAAAGTAATAATTTTGTTGAAACTTTGAAAAAGCGTGAATAAAAAAACAAATATTTTACTAAAAAAACCTTTTTTTATAGTAAATACTAGAGTAAGCTGAAGTAATATACAATTTAAAAGTTGCAGCCAAAGGGGTGCCTCCAATGTAAGGTTTGACTCTGGAGGAATACGAAGAGGAATAACTTTAGTCATTGAATATATTTTGCTATTATAACAAAGGTTAACAATATGTTAAAATATATTGAATCTCATATAATGATGCAAAATTCATTCCTTTATTTAATAAACTTTATTCATAAATTTCAATTATATCATTCTAATTATTTATTTATAAAAAAATGCAAAACAGATACAGGATCAAATAGAGACACTCCATTATTGAGTCTCAACCTTTTTTGTTGTCGGAGAATGCAAACATGAAAAAGGGGATGACTTTAGTGTTTAAAATGGTTCCCATGTTTCTTCATCTCCAGAACATGAACTTGAATAAATATGTTTTCTTAATATTCTTAATATTCTTAATATTCTTGCTGTTGTTGCACTATTTGACTTTAATATTATGTTAGGATTTGCAGCATTATTTGTTTAAAATACGAAAGAAATTGATTCAGTATTCTAGTGTCTTATAAAAACTTTGAAGGGTCTATATACGATTGGAGATGTGATAACTTTAATGAGACATTAGAATTAAGTTGGTAGATAGATTGTGACTCAGCTTCCTAGATCTTAAATCTAATCATTGAGCATTATTAAAATGGATATAGTACCTAAAAAATAACTAGTGCAGGTATTTGTGAGATGATATCGAAATTAAATGTAAAAGAGATATACTTTTTAAATAATTATATAAAAGTATTACTATTTTTATTTGTTAATATGGAGGCTCGAATGTGTTACCAAAAATACAAATTCTAAATTAAAAAACTTAAAATACTTTAGCTTTTGAATAAAATAAAGTTGGAGAATGTCAGTTGATGTGGCAAATCTGATTCTGTCATGCTCATATCTAATTCAATAAAAAAAATAATGGCCACAGTATTTGGTGCACTAATTTTCTTTGTTGCACTCATATTTTTCTTACTTAGAATACTCTTTTAAGTGTAGTGGGTTCATGAGCCAGTAAGATCCGAGATAAAAATATTATATATACTTTGAGTATATTGAAGGAACATCACTGTTGGTTCATACCAAATGGTACCAATTATAACCAAAAAATATACATTAACCAATTAAGTGTAAGTGTGTGAAATTAATGAAAAGAGAGAAATAATTGAAAAGCAACTAGATTTGAATTTTGTGTGTATATATTAAGGGAACTTCCTTCAAGAATTTGTTTTTTGCAAATGGTGAAGGAGTGTTGAAGGTTAGTATACCAACCATGTAATGTGATCTGCCATGTGATGTGTATTTAGAAAATTGATACATATCAACAACCCAACAACAACATATTTATGTATGTTTGAATGATGAGATTACACTCAAAGAATCCTTATAACAGAAAGTTATCCAACAAATACATTAAAAAATTAGAATATCAATTAACAGATAACTTCTCTCCATATATTATTTTTATATTGTTCATTTCTATTGAGTGGGAAACCATTTCTATGACTTAATTCCAGGGATGTGTTTCTCTTTATATTGGATTTTTCCTTTTCCATTTCACATCTCATTTTTCATATCATCACTGCTCTCTCAGCTAAGATCAATTTTCTTAGGATGTCAAATTAAATACATAAGATCAATTTTATTTTTAAATTATAATACATAGAAGGAAACAAATCTATTAATTCATTTTAATTCGTTAAAATTTTAAGACTAATTCAATTTTAAGTAATATGAATTCGAATATTTTTAATTGATTTCTTATTAAAAGTTTTTTTTCCTATTTAGTGTTTAAAATATTTTTTTCTATTTTTATTTAAATATTCTGCTATTTGATTTTTGTGATCTTACTTCTCTCTCTAATCTCTCCTTCAGCTTGTGAATCAAATTACACCTTCCTTCTTTAAGTTCAATGACAAACTGGAGAAGATTGGAAAGAAAAAAAATTAATTGAATAGATAAAGATGAGAAGACAAAATTAACACTTACATAATTTCTTTACTGACAAAATAAAATAAGACGGTACTGAAATCAAATAAAAAATCTTTTAGACACTGTTTTTAATAAAAATTCAATTAAATACTTAAAACTTAATCAAGCTAACTTTTAATTAAGAAACTTGAATCAACGTCTTTATAAAATTTCAATTCATCTTCAAATATTCTTTTATAAACGAATATTTAATTCATCAATTAAAATAATATATTTTTAAAAAGTAAACTACATTTTTAAAAATAAACTTTGAGAAAAAAATTGGAATTTTTTTAGAAAAAAATTTAATTATAAACTTTTTTATTAGATTTGTTTTAATCCATAAGTATATTAATATGCGCCGATTTCTAATATTAACTATGAAAGTTTTAACTTTACTAAATTAGATTTTAAATTAATTTTTAATTAAATTGATAATAAATATATAATTTATTTAAAAATAAAAAATAATTAATTATTATAATAACTAAATTAAAATCTGTTTTGTAAATTAAAAATTATTAATATTTAAATTAATTTTTATTATTAATAAAATAAATAAAAATTATATTTTTATAGATCTTAAAATATTATGAACTAATTTTTATATAATAATAATTAAATTAATTTTTAAATTAAAATCTAAATTAGTTTTTAATATTAGTTATTAAGATTTTAATTTTATTAAATTAGATTTTAAATTAGTTTCTAATTAAATTATAACCAATTACATAATTTATTGGTCAATAATGTAATTAGTAAAAATATTTTTTTATAATAATATCTTAAATTTAATTTCGGTTAGTATATTTTTTTCAATGAGTGACTTATGTATCAAATAAGATGATAGGTATGTTATGGATAATGCACTTTTAGTTTCTCTTAAATTATAGGTACTTCACTTTAATCTTCTAAAATATGAATAGTTCACTTTTAAGACTTAAAAGATTTAAGAATTTTAATTAACAAGTCTTAAAAATAAAAAAATCTTCTTAAAAAAAATAAAGTATGAAATATGTGTAAATAACTTTTTTTATTACAAGAGTAAACTAAGTCATTAGACTAAAAAATATCAACTAATTATTCACTATTCTTCCAATACACAACTCCTTAAAACAACCACACACTTGGCCTTCTACATAAAACAAAAGTTAATGTTCTTATTTATTGTTGGTAAACATAAATAAGTTATATCTCAATGAATTTCATTAAGTAACTCCTTCAAACAAGTCAAATGTGTTACTTTCTTCTCCCTTGTAAAGAATAAATAAATCATCCACTCATGTGATTGACATTCTTCAAATATCTAACTCTTCCTAACAACCACACATCTCACCTTCTACGTATAATGAAAGTTAAGTGAAGATTCCTACTCAATGTTCTTTGTAATAAGTCATCATTTTAACAAATTTACTTTCCCAAATCAAATTTTACATAATTTAGTTTTATAAAAGAAACCAAAAGTGATATATCCACATTTTAAAAGAAGAAAAACATATTTAAGAAAACATTTATTTTATTATAAATAAAAAACTGTTATAAAATATATGTTTAAAATTTTGAAATTATTATTATATACATACAATTTTAATACAGATATAAGTATAAATAAAAGATGATAAATATGAGTTTTACTACACATTAACGTCATTTGAGAATGCCATAAAAAATATGTGTAATTTTCAGATAATTAAATTTTTTTTTTTGTTTATAGAACTTCTAATTTTTACATTTTTGGGGTAAACTAAGTATCTATTTAAAACTAGAAAAATATAAATATTATTATGTTAAAAATAAAAAAGAGATAAATATTTATTTTAAAATAAGAGTAAGTACCATGTAACATAATAGTAGAATAGATAAGTGAAAATTTTTCTTTAAAAAAATTAAGTCTTGTCATATGACTTGAATAAAAAATAATTTGTATCAGACATTCATCTGTCAGACTGCTAAGTATTTGTTATCGTTAATATTTTTATAATAATAATTTATAATTGTTAATGCCTAAAAATATAATTTAAATTTAAATTTACATAAATATAATTATATATTTATTATATTTTAAGAATTTGTATATGTGTTTTAGATATGCATTATATTTTGTTATTTTTAAAATAAGTATGTGACCGTATGGAATACATAATACATGTATTATATCGTACTATACAAGTATAGTATTAGTGAAATCGATGAAATGTTGTCATCCGTAGGTTTGTGTTTTGTTCAAAATCTGTGTAGCAACGTAAAAAACGTGTGTGGCGTGCATAATATAACTTTCTCTTCTCTTCTTTTCATTTATTTTTTTCTTATTCTACTTATTTGGTAAAGAAAGTGAGAATTTAAAGACGTGTACAGCATAAGTTCTTCTAACAGCATAATTAATTGTACAATGTATCCATTAATTCTGTTTTTGTTTTATGGAACTTTTGTGTTATTTGTCCAAAATATTAGGTTTATAATTGAACATAACTCCGTATGTAAACTACTTTATAGTTGATTAAGATTTGTACTGTTATCAGTTACTTGTATTTGGATTGCAACTTTGAAAATTATACTTTTCTACTTCCCTTTGCAAAAGATGTCAAAGTCAGCGGTCCAAAAATGCCACGGCACAGAGTTTATTTTTGCTTTTATTAAAAGGTGTTTGAATAAAAAAATTGCCTTCAACTTCAAGGTTTCCTACATTCTTTTAAGATGAAGAATGAAAAATTAAAAGTAAAGAGGTTGATTAATTAATTGAACGAACATAATCAATGAAAGTCCCACTTAGAGTTAAAATAAAAAATTTGAGCAGACTCAAAGTTTTAAGCTAAATGTAATATTATAAATACTTATTTAACTATATTAGTAATTTATTATCGTTTTTAAATTTTTTTAATAAATAATATCAAAACTTAAATTTGAATTAAATAACTAAGTTAAGTATAGTATCTGTAATAAGATTAGTAAGAAAATATTTATATTTAAAAAGAAAGAGTTTATCATTACGAAAGAGATTCGCATTTAAAAACAGAAAAAATAATTACAAACGAATTTTTCTATAAAATTAGTATAATTTTTTTAAAATAAATAAATTTTCAAAAAATTACATAAATGAATAAGTAGTATTTTAAGAGTACAACTTTAATAATAAAGTTATACTTTTTTTAATACGATTTATGCATTAAGTAACTTTATTTTCTAAAGTTTTACTTTTTTTTCATCATTTTTATAATATCTTTCATTTATTTTTATTAAATTTTTTGAAATATATTTTTACATTTTAGAAAATTCATTTCAAAATAAGGAGGTGTAATAAGAAAATTTGATTTTTGTTAATTATTTTAAACTCATGTCATATTTTTTTGGACTTCATTTTACAGATATGGTGTTTTTTATGATGATGAGAACATAAATAGTATGAAAGAATTTTAAGAGTCTTTATAATAAATATTATTACGAAGAGAAAGTAGAAAATAACTCATGAAAGAAGAAGAATGATAAAAGTAACACTTGGAGAAGGATATAATAGAAATTAAAATCTCTTTTCTTAAAAAAAATCCTTGTTCTGAATATATTGAAAACATAATTTTTTATTAAAAAAATATTCCACAATCATATTTTCAAAATATTTTTAGAATATTTTTGCAAAATTTTGTTAAATTTTTTTTTCTAGAAGGCTGTAAAAACATCTAATAAATGATTGAAGGAAGTGACGAAGAGATATAAATTACCAAACTAGTTTATGAATCCAACCACTTCATCACACTGAATCAATGGAGTTATAAGATTTCTCTTTTCATACTTGAATTATTTTTTGTCATTATGAGTTCCTCTTCTCAAATTTTAATTTCTTGACTTCTCTCAACTTTCTTAAGAAGTTTTTCTCTCATCCATTCTCGTCCTATAAATACAAGGTTCTTCTATTATTTTTTACACACTTAAGATATATGAAACAAGCTTTATTTTATATGAGATTTAGTGTGTCGAGAGTTTTATACTTTTAATTTATGTTCTTATTTTAGAGAATTTTTCAAGTAATAAATTATTAATGTACGTATCATTGATGTTTCTTGTTCTTCCAATTTTCTCAACTTGTCTATTTGATTTTTATTTTAACTTTTTGTTCTTATTTTCGCCTTTTTTAATAATTTTGTTTCTAAATCCTTCTAAGAATTAATAAATACAAGTTTTAATCATCTAATTTCTTTTTTAATCATTTTTCTTGTGTACATTTTATCGAAGTTTCAATCTTATTGGAATTCTTTCTTTTAGGAAAAATCTTAACAATGTCTTTAGGAGTAATTATTTTCATGAATTATTCTATACTCAATTTTTGACAAAAATAAGCTTTACATTTATTAAAAATAATGGTTAAATTTATTTAATATTCTTTGATTTCATATAATAAAGATATAACTTGTTTTCATATAATATTCTTGTTTTTATATAATATTCTTGTTTTTATATAATAAAGATATCTAGTAACTAGCAGCACAATTAATATTGGGTTTCAACAACTTCTCCCCTATTATTTTACTTATATATATATATATACATATATATATATACATATATATATATATACATACATATATATATATATATACATATACATATATATATATATATATAAATACAGTACAAACATTGGATTATTGGTTCTGAAAATACATCTATATATAATTATATATCTGACATCTAATTTTACTTGGTAACCCTTTTGAAAGCTTTTTCACTTTCATTATCGGTACATAGTATGATTATAGCAGTGTCATCCCCATAGACAACCAGAGTAAACTAACAAAAAACAACAAAACAAACACATGTTTATTATCAACATTCATAAAATACATAACCACACCAATCATATGATCATCAACTTAATACAATAACAACAACACAAATCTCATATTTAGTCATCATTCCCATTATGACCAAATATAAAACCGTTTTCCAGAAAACTATGTTTGTGGTAAATAAGTCTTACTTATAGGTTAACACCTGACCCCTAGCATGAACCAGGCCGAGGATTTCCAAGGTCAGGGTGACACAAAACACCCACTATTCAAAGCCAGGTGCACATTTACTCCATGAGCATGATGTAAGTCTTCCTCAACTTCTCACCACCTGATGTGCGATCTACAAAACTAGACCATCAATGAAATTGGGATTCTTCTTATCCATTAGTTGACATGTTTACCACCATCATCCAACATACAATACGACCTCGGATAATGTACCATCACCCTAAAGGGTCCATCAACATCACCCATAAAGAGCCATATCAACCACCTATCAATAGGCTTTAACCCTCACAAGTGGATATACTACCACCATATATCTCATATGAGCAATATCACCAGCAACATACCCCTTTTATAATCCATCAACATATCAATATCATGCATCTCATCAATATATTATATCTTAACGATACATATATATATATTCATCGCACCTCATATTCAACATAATATTCATCATACATGCATATGAGCATATCATCATCATCACATCATAAAACATTATTTAAACACCACATATCAAGGGCTTCAAACCTTACATGTATGTGAGCGATTTATAAAAGAGTTCTCCACCCTTGATAGGTTTCTATCATTACCCATAAAGGGCTCTGAACATGCATACCACAAGTTATGCATCACAACAACTAATATATATCTATCGAGAACATATATATTTCTAACTCACTTCACATACATCATATAATCAATACGACATGTATATAAGCATCTATCAATTCACAACATGGTCAACTACCATCATCTATAGTCCATCAGTTCATCTAAATCATAAATAAATATGCAACAACTTTAACTACTTGACAGTTTGACCTTTGCTTACTAAAAACAATATAACAAGAGTTCTCAAGGAACTTCATTTTTAATTGATTCCAAAGTCATTGGAAAACTGAAATCTAATACTACAACTTTCATGAAAACCACTAGACCTAATTTCAAAAGACTTTTTTACTTGAGCAAAAATAACAATATAATCAACCCTAAACAACATATCCATCTACTTTTTCCGCTCCAAGAAACCCACACATCAATTTATACAATTCATTCAATCAAATCAACATCACCACCAACCAAAACTACTTAAAGAAAGACCCCTTATTCTTAGAATTGCTTGAACTTAACAAATCTCAAGGAAAAATTGAGAAATATTTTAGAAAAATATAAGGATATAAGCAACACAACAAAACACAACCAAATTTTAGAAAAATGTTAAACCAGTTGAAAGAATAATTTTTCTTAATTATTAAAATTGAAATTAATGTCAAATTTAACAAAAAAAATAAGAATTTAAAGATTTCTATAGCAAAATTGTATTTATTCTAATTGAGAAATTAATTTCTAGCTACTACAAAACGTGATGGGATTATGAAAAAGATGAGAATTAGAAAAATAATAATAGAGAAACATTTGAAAAAGAAGTTAGAAAAAGAAAAAAACTACTTGAAAATGGAAAGAGAAAAAAAGAAGAGTATTGACGTGGGAGGGGAACACGGGTATTACAAATATTTTTATTTAAATTTTTTATTTTTTATAAATTATTTTTATTTTTTATGAAACATTTTTCTAATATTTTAATCTTACGATAAATGAAAACCCATATATATATATATATATATATATCCATTTTTAAAATAATAACTTATTAGCTATTAAAATTTTCTTATTTCTTTCATATTAATTTTTAGAAAATAAATAATTTATATGATAAAACGTATTATTCTTTTTAAACTCGATGGACTTTAGTATTGGTTTATAAATTGTTTTATAATTATATTTTTAAACAAATCAATCTAACACTTAAAAAGAGAAGTATAAATAGGTAAATAAGTTAGATACTCACCTAATGGTTTTAACACGTCTCTAATCATATTAGTCTTGTATTGTATTGTGTAATGTGTAATGTGTAATGTATAGTCACGAAAATAAATGTGTTACGTGATAACGCCAGGAAAATATCTCTTAATATAAATATATCACAAGGTCTATGGACAGTCTATTTTCTCCGTTGCACGAACGACTCGTGGGCTTCTTCAAATGAAGCCCATTTATATATGGGCTTTTTTCTTAATCCATATGTCAAAATACCACACCCATATTTCATATTTGTGTGTTGTTTTTTTAATAATCATTGATCAACATACTTCAGTAATCATTACGAACCTAATAATTTTAACAAGTAATTTATTTACTTTAATGTATTGATATCAGATAATTTTTATTTAAATATTTAAAAGTAGTGAAGCTTACAGAATAATTTTTCATTTAATTTAAGAACATTTTTTAGTTTTTACATATTTGAATTTTTGTATTATTTTGCAAAGGCAAGATTGATATAATAGGATAAAAGTGTTGAAAACGGAGAAAATAATGAATAACCTTAGTCTGGTTTGATTTGTTTTTGTCGATATGTAAAGATATGACAGAAGATGTGGTGCTCCCATAGAAGGAAATAACTAGGAATGAAATGCAGAGGTACACCTATCATTAATACTTCCCAGACAACTATACTTCCTATTTTGTTCCCATTAGGAACCACAAATAAAGAATTTTTTAGACATTATTTTAATTTATCTTCATTTTAATAAAAAAAGTTCACATTTATGAAGTTTAAGTATATATATAAATAATTAATATTTTAAATTGAGAATTAGTAGGTAAATATCTATTCTATTATTATTTTTACATTTTTCCACGTTTTAAATTATAAAAATATTTCTAATTTATTAGATCATTAAAAACTTATTTATACTAGTTTTTGTCATTTTTCTATTTCATTTGAAGAATTAATTTTGGATGAGTATTTAATTGTACAAACCTTTATTTTGTTAATTTAAAAAAATATTTTCTTTTTTTTCGCTTTTTTCATTTGAAAAATTCTTCTTTTTATCATATTTACAAAGTTTAATCAATAAGGTATTCTTCTTTTTCAAATATTTTCTTTTTTTCGCTTTTTTCATTTGAAAAATTCTTCTTTTTATCATATTTACAAAGTTTAATCAATAAGGTATTCTTCTTTTTCAACATTTTGTAAAATAATTTGTAAATTTTCATTCTATTTAATAATATTTAATATTTATATAATTGTTATTTGATATTCTATATTAAAATTTATATAACTATAATTTATTTTTTAAAATTTGACATTCAAAACAAAAAATATATTTTTTATATTAAATCTTTTATAACATAATTACTTTTTTGTGATTTTTTTTATAAAAAATATTTAACTAATATTTAAAATAACCGAAAAAAATAAATATAGATATATTTAATATCCAAAGGAAATAGAACACAAATTTTATACACAAAGAAAATTAGAATATAAATAAATACAAAGTTTTAGTTTAGAGAAATAACACAATCCGGTAAATTAAATCATACACTTAATAATAGTTCTCTGGAAAATATCAATTTAGGTAAAAGTGGATTAAAAGATGAGTTATATGTTTAACAATATTTCCACACTGCACTGTTTCAAATTATTTTCTCCAATACATTTAAACAAAAAAAATACTTAAAAGGACCTCTCCCCATTTTATTTAACAGAATATCAGAATTCTCTATACCAGGACCGAATTCTAAATCAGAATTTGGCTTCTTTATGACTCAATTTTTTACCTTATTTTTTCTTACAACTTTATGAAAAGGTGAGAAATGTTTTAAAACAATAAATAAAATATATTAAATGTAATTTTAATTTATATTTTTAAATATTAAAATAAAGTGGTTTAAATTAAATAAATATTAATTTAGATTTTACAAGTAGATATAAAATATAATTATTATTAATTTAATCATTTTTGTAATTATATATATTATGACAGTTAAATTTTTCAATGTTTGAAAACATTTAAATCTTAAAAATTTTTAATAATACAAGTTAAAATGATTTTAAATGATTATTAAAAATTTATTTTATGTTATAAATTTGGTTATAAAATTTAAAAATACTAATAACGAATATAGGGATAAAATTAAAATTATAAAACAATATGTTTTGTAATTCTCATAAAATAGTTATTTAATATAAAATTTATTTTATATATTTAATGAAGTATAATAATGAATTTATGTAATAATATTTTAAAATAACTTATTTAAATAATATATATTATTGATATTTAATAAAGAAACATTTAAATGATTAGTTAAAAGTAATTACAATTTTATTTATTTGCGAGTTAAAGATATATAGAGAGAAAGTATATGAAATTAAAAAAAATATAAATACAATTAAAATAAGACATAATATATTCAATCAAGTGTGTGGATCTTGTTATATGATGTTGATTGATGTAGTCAAGTGTGTGGGTCTTGTTATGTGGTGTTGGTAGATGTAGCTATTGTCTTTAGAATAACGAGTGAATAATTTCATTAAATGTTTTTCTATGTGGATCTTTGATTTGGAAAAACAATTTAATGTTGTCCTATGATTCTTTATGTTGCATGTTTAGGCGAAAAAGTTCGGTCATTTTTCAATAGTTCATCATTTGTGTCACATCAATATCTACTTTGATTTGTATCGAGTTGGAAATGATTTTTTTATCAACAACTTGAATCAAATGTCACTAGTTAATTTCCATCTTGACCTGTTTATGGTCTCTATAGTGTAGTATTTTTGTCATGCTATGAAATAACTTATCAAATGACTAATTTATGTTGAATTATCATTCTTTTAGGGTTAAAACATCTGTAGGTCAGATAGTAACCATTTTGACTTTTCATTATGGTGGCTCTTTGGACAAGTTTTTTAAAGTATTATTTCGATGGAAGTGATAAAGTTGGGATTTGTGGAAAAGCTTGTAGCAAGTGAGTTTAAAGGCATCATAATTTCTTCCATAGATCTTTTAAGTTTAGCGAACAATTTAATCATTATATCAAAAGGAAATTGAGACTTCCTATCTAACATTTGACATACGTGGGCATATGTTAATATCTCAACAACATGATACCAAACAATTTTTTCAATGTTATCTTATCGGGATGATCCAAACATTGCACATTTTTTCCCTTCAAATGACTAAAGGAACAATTGTATGAGATCTAAAATAATTTAGGAGACACATTTAATGTGGATGCCTTCCTCATTTTGTGTGATTTGACCATTTACAAATACAACAAGATAAGAATTGAAATAATTACTGTGTCTGTGATGCAAAATTGGTTCATGTGAAGATAAATATTAACATTCTAGATAAAAAAATGATGTTGAATGTTTAGTGACAATTTTCTCCTTCACAAAGTTCTATTTAATTACACAAAATGGGAATCAACATCATCATAGGTCTACTCTTGTTACTTCTATGGTAAGTTCATGACATTATTTTTTATCCTAACCATATTTTTCATAATCACAAATTCAATGTTAATTAATTTTCTCATTCTTGCATGACCTTAAAGATGATGTTGTGCAATTTTATTATCATTTAAGAGTCACACCCCATCTGATAATTCCAATATTCAAAAGTGGATTATGCATTAGTCACCATTTTGGTTGAGAGATAAAGACTTGAGACCCATACATTCCTTCTGCACACTTCAATTAAGTCTCACAGCGTTGGCTCCACAATATTTGATTTGGAAGAAATATGTGACACTTATCTGCGTGTCGCACCAGTCAAAGGCAAATTACTCATAGACTCCCAAGTGAGACTAAAGAGGCGTAGAGAAAATATGTTCTCACATGCTGATAAACCTAAGAAAAAATAACTACACGTCCATTATAAGACATACATATTAGCTTTGATTGGAGGAGTATTAATACATGATAAAACAGGAAACAAAACTTATCTTTGTACTTACTATTTTTCACTAATCTATATTGAACTAGGTGTTACAACTAAAGTGTTCAACTTATTTAATTGTGTTGTATGGAGAAATGTCCAAGACAAAAAAAAATATCAAAACATAACCAATGAATAATTGTACATTACTATTGCAATCATAGATATGAAATTATATGTCATACATTGCATGACATATAGCTATATGGTTGTCACATTTAATATCATTAAGTAATAAAAAAATACCATTAACTTTAAATCCACAAAAATTTTAACTTTAATTTAAAATATAAGACTCTGTAACATATATTGATTTATTGCAACCTCTCTATCAGTTACCCTTTAATAATCAAGTAGTTTTTCTTCTTTATTCAAAATCATTTCACAAAATAAAAATTAAATATTTCATTTTAGTGTTGAATCAAAATTATCCTCACATAAAGTAATAATTATTAAATAATTTAATTCATCATAAAAATATATAATAAAATATTTTATTCATTATATTTTTGGAAATGTTTATTATATTTATGAATATATAACTTTTTTTTATTTCATTATCAAACACACAAAAGAAAAATTAAATTTTAAATTTATACTTTTATCCCTTTTATACTTTTATCATTTTTTCAAAAAAATTATTTTATTTTAAAATTTATATGAAACAACAACCGCATAATGATCTTACCATGATAACAATAATAATAATCTTTATCTTTCATTAATTTTTTATACAAACTATTTAAATAATAATAATAATTTTTATTCTAAATTAAATTAAAAACACAGTTAGAATTATAGTTAACCTTTTCTAAAATTTGTTTAGATTTAAATTATTTTTAGTTTTTTTCATTCTCTCAACCTAAATTAAAATAAATTTCAAATTTAAAACTTTTCAATTCAATTAAATTTTATTCATTATAATAAAATTGTTAAAAAATTTAAGTCAAAGTAAAATAAATTTAAATATTATTTTGTCATTAATGTTAATAACATACTTTTTTATTTATTATATTTTTAGGATTCTATTATATTTATAAATATTTAAGTGATATTTTTATGTTATAAATTTTATCACATACAATTTTATACATTTTTTAAATGTTTCATTATATTTTATATAAACCATTATAATAAAAAATATTAATCTATATTCTAAGTTAAATTACAAAATCCAAATTAAAGTTATACTCAATATTTTTAATACTTATTTAGATTTAAATTATTTTTATTTCTTCTCAATTCAAGTTAAAATAAATTTCACATTTTAATTATTTTTTTTATTTTTTTCTTCTCTTTCGTTTTTATAAAATTAATAAAAAATTGAATTTTTTAAAGATATTCCGATCAATTTTTCAGCACTAACAGAGTTATTTCATATTAAAAATTTGGCTAAAAAACCCGAACTTATAATATAAATAATATTTTTTAAATAATGTTGGCACATGTTTATTTGTGAAATTTAATTTGTAATGAGTTTATTGAAAAAAATTCGTATTAGTTCACCTTCATAAAACATTTATGCCTAACAAAAATAGAAGCAATTTTTGTATGAGTTATCTGTAGACACAAATTAATAGAAATTTAAAATAATACAAATTAATTTTATTAAAAACTTTGTTATTTTTTATGATATTTGTAAACAGAAACAGGGGGCCACGGAACAATAAGTGGCGCATATAGGATGCCTCTTAATTCGGAAAGATTGATGTAAAGGGGAAGTATTGCAAATATCAAGTATGGTGTCTTGATAATGTTACACCTAAAATCAACACATTCATCAATGATCACCTTTTCAAACCACAAGCGGAGCATCTACCACGTGACATTTCATGACAGCGATTGATGACGATAACATGTACCAGCGCTACGTTGTGAAACCATTCTTATCTTTCAAAGTTTATCCAATCATTCATAAGAACAAGAAGCGGTAGGAGAAGAAGAAGAAGAAGAAGCATAAAAACAATCTTTGATGATGGCTGCTCGCAGACTTTCTTGGCTACTCTCTCGCTCTCTCTCTTCTTCTTCTTCTTCTTCCCATTCTTCTGGAGCTGCTTCTCTGCTTCACTCACTAGGTGACCAACTCAGTTTCACTCTCATCTTTTTGTTATGTTAATACTTAATTGGTTTCCTACTCCTTTATGAATATGCCCTTGACTTTCCCAGATTTCAAAGCTTATGAAAATTCACTTTTTTTTGGAACAACAAATTTATTGTTTATAATTTTATAATTTCAGTGCAGAGACTCTCCATTTCTCGTACTGCATATATATGTAATTTGTAATGGTGTACGGAGTAGTTAATGTCAATATCATGTGTAGTGATTCAAAACGAGATTATCAGAATTGATTATCCAATTCGTTTCATGAAACTTCCACATAATTTTTTTTGTTTCCCCCAGGAAGAAACTCTGGAGGGTGGAGAAACATTAACAGATTTAGCTCGGCAGCAGCCGTTGAGGACCTAATCACTCCACAAGTTCCAATACGTTATACACAGCACCTGATAAATGGACAATTTGTGGATGCTGCATCAGGTGTGTATAGCTTGAAAAAATCTCATTTGTAGCATGCTTGGATTCTTGTTTGAACACCCCACAAATAAGGTTAAGTTTAGATAAAAGTTGAGAAAGTACTTTTGCAAATTTCAACGCACAAAATGAACAAAGAAGAATTTGTTGCTCGGAGACTAAAAAATACTTCTGAACTCTCCCAACTGAAATTTGAACACGTACTACTAACGTGTTTAGCAAAATCATCGGTAGGCTGTCTTTAAAAATGAATATTGAATCTCGATTCATGGATTGAGTGGAAATGAAAAGTTAGCTTATCCCACTTGCAAAATCATGTGATGGACCTTTTCTTCAATTTCTTGTGGTCTCAGGGAAAACATTTCCAGCTTATGACCCGCGCACAGGAGAAGTGATTGCTAATGTTGCTGAAGGGGATGTTGAAGACATTAACCGTGCAGTATCAGCAGCTCGCAAGGCCTTTGATGAAGGACCTTGGCCTAAAATGAGTGCATATGTAGGTATTTCCTGGGTATCCTCCTTTCTTGTTCAACCTTCAATTAATATTTGATAATGATTTATGGATAACTCTTTCAGGAAAGAAGTCGAATATTGCTTCGCTTTGCTGATTTGGTTGAGAAACACAGCGATGAGCTCGCTGCTCTGGAGACATGGAATGCTGGAAAGCCTTATGAACAGGCTGCCAAGTCAGAACTACCACTGTTTGTGCGTTTATTTCACTATTATGCTGGTAAGACCTGTGACAAGATTTAGGTGTTTATTATGTAACCCATCATTTTTTTTTGTTTTAAGAAGTTTTTTGTTGACTTCCTCATCCTAACAATTATTGTTGTTCAGGTTGGGCAGATAAAATTCACGGGCTGACCGTCCCAGCTGATGGAGATTATCATGTTCAGACATTGCATGAACCAATTGGTGTAGCAGGACAAATTATACCGTGGAACTTTCCTTTAATTATGTTTGCTTGGAAAGTTGGACCAGCTCTAGCATGTGGTAATACCATTGTCCTGAAGACTGCTGAGCAAACACCTCTAACAGCTCTCTTTGTGGCAAAACTATTGCATGAGGTCAGCTTCTAACTCAAGCTATGTTTTCCCTGTCTCTTAAGCGTGGACACAGTCAAATATCTAGTCATGGAGACATAAACTGAACATTGATTAGTTGAGCTTGTCATTGCTTATTCCCCTTTAACATTGTTCTAGTGATACTTCATTCTACCTTTACCTACCAAAAAATTGGAAAACCAATGATGCAAAGATCACGTTCCTAGTTGGGGAAACCACCCCTTCACCTAGTCCCTTTTCTAATTAATGAATTCTACCTGATTGGATATAGACGATGAACTTAAAAATCTACTGGTAACCACAGTTTGCTCTGTCAGTGTGTACTTAATATGTGAAGTTTGCACAATGTTCATTTATGTCACAATCACAAAAAGGTTTTCATGGATGTTTTTTTCTATAATTTGTCATGTGATATTCATTGTTTTGGAGTAATGTTGCAGAAGCTATAAAGAAATACAGAATGTTTTGATACGATATGTCAATTGTCAATGAAATACTACAGCCTTTAATTTTAATGGCCATTTCAGTTACATTTGTATTTTGTATTTTTCACCCTTTTGGGCAGGCTGGTCTTCCGAAAGGTGTTCTGAATGTAGTTTCTGGGTATGGTCCAACTGCTGGTGCAGCTCTCGCAAGTCATATGGACGTGGACAAGGTATTTTGGGAACCAATCATCTCTTAGAATCTCTTATTACTCTGTAGTTTTGCAATGAGTCAAGAATGAACCTGTCTTAATGTTAAACATGCTTTTGTTCTAATTCTAATCTTGAGAGTCGAGATTGCTAAACATGTTAAGGGTACAGTTTGTCATGGTGTATTTTATTCGAGTACGGACTGAATCCCATGTAAGTCGACTTCATGTTTGCCTGTTGCCTGCTACACATGACAAATGACTAAATTATCATGGGCATTAAATTAAAACTAATCGTAGATATTGGGGAAAATTGGTTCTGTGATGCTGTCTAGTGTTAGTATGAGAGCAGTGGAATCCATTTGTTTATTTTCTGTGTGACTATATCCTTCAGCTTTGAGCCTACTCTTTACATAGTGCTGACCAAACCATTTTTATCAACATATAAAGTAAAAAAAGGAAGTCTATTATATTTTTGCAGATAGCATTTACTGGCTCGACAGATACTGGAAAAATTATACTTGAATTGGCTGCAAGAAGCAATCTTAAGCCAGTGACATTGGAGCTTGGAGGGAAATCACCTTTCATAGTGTTCGATGATGCTGATGTTGACAAGGCTGTTGAACTTGCACACTTTGCTCTATTCTTTAATCAGGTTTATTCAGTCAGATTCCATGACTTTCTTGAACTTAAATATGCAAGTGTCAAGAAGAAAGCTTGTGCCTAATGTTGGATTCTTTATAGGGGCAATGTTGCTGTGCTGGGTCTCGTACTTTTGTACACGAGCGCGTCTATGATGAGTTCTTGGAGAAATCAAAGAAACGGGCTTTGAGACGTGTTGTTGGAGATCCATTCAAGAAAGATGTTGAACAAGGTCCTCAGGTAATTTTCTTTCGAAGTGACAACTGTGTTGTTGCACTTGACTGGTTCTTTTTCTTCTTTCTTTATTTTACTTTTTTTTCCTCCTTAACAATCATGAGTACATGCAAAAGGTTGACGTTTAATAGAACAATACATCGTTGATGATGCTGTCTGGTGTCACTAAATAACACTATTTCACGGTCCATATAAAATTGCCAGATTGACGGAGAACAATTTGAGAAAGTCCTTAGGTACATAAGGTCTGGGATTGAGAGCAATGCTACCCTTGAATGTGGGGGTGATAGATTGGGCTCAAAGGGATTCTTTATCCAGCCTACTGTCTTCTCAAATGTTCAGGTATTGATTATTTGCCACTAGTGATTTGCATAAATAGAGTACGACAAGATTCTACACTGAAGCTTTTTCTAACACGTGCGAATGATTAGGATGACATGTTAATAGCACAAGACGAAATCTTTGGCCCAGTTCAGTCAATCTTGAAATTCAAGTGAGTGAAATTTGATTGCCCACTTGCTTATACTAAAATTTTTAATCAAATAAATTCCCCAAATATGTGGTGATACATCATCCTATTACTGGTGGAATCTTCCAAATGAACTAATTTCTTCATCATCATCATTCATATTGCAAGTGACCCACATGAATAAAAAAAACAGCACCATTTTGTAAAATTTCAACAAAACCCAATCATATTGATTTTAATGTGGCATCATGGGATCTTTTTAATAAAATTTTCATTATACTAGGGACATTGATGAAGTAATTCAAAGGGCAAATAACACACGCTATGGTCTAGCGGCAGGCGTGTTTACTAAGAACGTGGAAAGGGCAAACACGTTGATGCGGGCACTGAAAGCTGGAACTGTGTGGATTAATTGCTTTGATGTTTTTGATGCTGCAATTCCTTTTGGTGGGTACAAGATGAGTGGTATTGGCAGGGAAAAAGGAATCTACAGTCTTCACAATTACCTGCAGGTGAAAGCTGTTATCACACCATTGAAAAATCCTGCTTGGATATAGATATCCCTATTGAGGTTCTTGTGAGTTCTAGAATAAACATAGCAGGACATTTGAGTTGGTTATTCTCTTTTTTTTTATTTTTTCTGTTTTCTCTCTTGCTATATAAATACTGTTTCTTCTCAATAAATTATTAGTGTGTTTATATGTTTCAACAATTGGTATTTAGTGCATATATTAAGAAAGGTTTCTACAACAAAAAAGTTTCCTGGAGAAGCTATCTCTAAAGTTTTCTCAACTATATCAAAGTTCAATTAGGATAGATCTTCCACAAGAGAAAAGATTGCAAGGCTTTGTTCATCTTGCATCAAAGTATGAATGCATTTTATTTTGAAATGATCTCGAAAGCTAAGACATCAAAGGAGGCATGGAAAATTCTTGAAAAAGTGCATGGTGGTACTAAGAAGGTAAAACCTCAAACATTACTAGGGCATACGAGCTCTTACTAATAGAGAATGATAAAAGTATGTTACTCGCATTCAAAATGATCGTGAGTACGATGAATGGTCTTTGGTGAAACTAGTTGAATTGCAAGTGATTGAAAAGGTGTTGTGTATATTTCTATGAAGTTTGATCATATTATAGTGATGATCAAGGAATCAGAATCTTAAGGAGTTGAGTCTTGAGGAGCTTCAGGTTCCTTAGAGTTACATAAGCAAAGGATGGTCAAAAGGAGTGAAGAAAGAAAGATAAAATAACCCTTTTAGTTTAGTGCAACTAGTGTAACCCAAAAAAAATGTATCAAAGAAGAAATAAGAAGAATAAAGATTGAAGCATGATTTAATTAAAGTTGAAGGAAAAAAGGTTCAAGATTAAAGAGAACATTGATTATTAACAAAAGAAAAAAAAATGTAATATTAGCATATATGACTGTTAATGTTATTATTATAATAAGCTCAATCATTATGCTAAGAGTTGTGAGTATCCTAATATTTGAAGAGACAAAGTTCGAATGGTTTGAAAAGAGGAGACAAAGTTTGAATTGCTTGAAAAGAGGAAGATGAAGATTTAGAACAAATTTTCTTAATGGTTACTATCATTCAATGGTGAAGAAAATTGTTCCTATCTTAACATAGGATAAAAGAGAGTAGTTTGTAATTTGATGAATTGATAAAAAGCAAAGTGAAACTTGTTTATGGTCAAATTTTGATGGTAGAAGGAGTTGAAAAGGTTTTGATTAAGAGAAAATAATAATAGTTGAACTTTCATCACTAATGCATTATTATTGTTTTACTAATGCATTATTTTTTTTTTGGATAAAAAGTAACTTAGTCTTGAAAGTCAAAGGTTATGTTAATATATATCTTGAACTAATGTCTACAAGAAAAAACTAGAAAAAGTAGTGTTAAAAAAGGAATAGTAGGACAAAATTATAAGAGGGAGGTGAATTAGTTTTAATTAAACAAATTCTCTTTTAAATTTTTTGTGATTTGAATTTATGGTGCAGCGAAAATATGCAATGCATGATAAATTTATCTATAAACTAAAATAACAAGAGTAGAAAAAGATATTATCACACACAACAACTTATATTAGTCTAGATTATATTCAATCCAATGTCTAATCACTTAAAAACGAGTGTAATCACAATTTACTATCTTTATTAAGAGAATATAGTCACTAATGTCAAGTGACACATGTTATACCTGAAAAAATAACGAAAACATCTTCTTTAAAAATTCATAAAGGATAAAACTATCTTTCTCAAAACTACAAGAAATGAAATACCTCCTTTAAACTGTCTAAATGGATAAAATACATCAAAACACAGATACAAACAAAATTCATAAAGAAATAGAAAAATAGTATCACCTAGAATGTGAACAATGATCGTAACAATAGCTCAAGCAAACAACATTTTCTTAATAGAATAATCTTGGAAGAATTTTAGAAAGTAACTTTTGAAAATATTAGGTCAAAAGATGGCTATGAGCAAAGTAAATCATAGTTTTATTCTAGGTTGAATTTATAAGAAAAAAAACATTCAACTCTTTAAAAATCTAATTTTTAGTGAAAATGGTAACTTTAATTGATTATTACTATGTCTAATCAATTATTTTAGAGAGCATTTTGAAAATCAGATTCGCTCTAAGTTTAATCGATTATGTCTATGTCTAATTGATTAAACTTGTCCAAAAGTTCATTTAATCGATTATCTTCTATATAATAGATTATTTTAAAGAATTCAAATTCTCAAAGTTACTTTTAAGTTTTATATTAATTAATTTCAAGGTTCCTTAATTGATTATTAAGTATAAAATAGTTTTTACGAAAAACAAAGTTGTTTCTAATGTTGGTTGAAATTATGCTTTCACTTAGGATTTTATCATGTTATCCAATAATTACAATTAAGATACTAATCTAGAGAAGGACTTCTAAATACTTCAAAAGGTTTCAAGTTGATTTGGAAGACAACATTGTAAAGTATAAGGTAAGGTTTATCTTAAAGGATTTATTCCAAAAATCTTAATATGGATGATAAATAAATGTTTGCTTCTGATATTTGAATTGAGATAATACAAAATTTATTGTTATTGCAAGCTTGAGAAGTTGGATAGTGCATCATGGTAAATCAATATTTCTAAATAAATCTATGGAAGAAGAGGTGTATGTGTTGTAACCTTCTGAATTTATATTTGAATAATAAAAGACGGAGATGTTTAAATTGAAGAAGGTTATTTATAGTCTCAAAGAGGTGTCGAAAGCTTGAAATAAAAAAATACATATTGAAAGTTGGCTTTGTCAAGTGTACATGTGAGTTTGTAATTTATATTTGACAAAAAAGCTTGATTAATATTTAATTATATGTTGATGAACTTTTGATGACTAGTAATCATAAAGAAAATATTGTAATCTTAAGAGGGAGTTGATGTGTGTGATGTGAACACTTAGGCTCCTAAAAGTGCAAAGGAAAGTTTATTCCAAGTCTTAAAAGTGCAACTCAATAAACAAGATGGAATGCTTTCAAGATGGTGAACTTTATTGATTTCTAGCTTGTTTTTAAATAATTAATGGTTTGGTTAGCTCAAGGTTGAAGGGATAAGGAAATCTAAGAAAATTTGGAGGTTTATTGAAATGTTCAAGGTGGATTTAGGGTAGATTCTTGGAGAGTTCTTTAAAAAACAAAGGTTAAAGGTTTGCATAACTTATATAAATAAAAAATGGTGGTTCTTTTGTAGGAGTTTTGCGACAAACCTCTTAAGAAAGACATAGAACAAGATTTCATGAATTTTAGAGATGATTTTGGTGGTGAAAGGATTAAAGATCAGGACCTATTGCTGGGAGAAGTTGAAAAAAAAATTATTTGTTTTTGAAAAACACAAGGGCGTGCTTGAGGGTGTGACTTGGGTGTTAAGAGTGGTCAAGTTAATTCTTTTGATTTCTGGTAGTTCTTGCCAAGCTTAGAAGTGATAGAAGTAATGAATATAAGTTTAGAAACAACACAAATAATATGCAAGAAATAAAATGAAATAAGATAATGAAAGATATTAAATATGAAAAAATAAATAAAATAATATTAAATATACACAATTAAAAATAAATGACAAAGATCCTTGGAAGATCCCTTAAAACTCTTCTTAGTACTCTAAGAAGATAAGAGAAGGATAAGTCACTTAGTTAATTAAAAAACAAAATTATCACAAAAGAAACACAAAAATCTTTCAAAATTTAAATTGATTTCTACTTCAAATATGTGATTTTATTGGAAGGAGAGATTTTCTTATGGAGTTTTTAGGTGTCATATTAGATTTTACATTAAAAGGAAACTTTTCTTAACACATAAGTACATTTAAAGTTTCTCATTCTTATATAAAATAGTCTATTCTAACATTCAAACAAGCTATTGTGATTTATAATTTTTTTCAAACTATGTTTTTAATATTTTTTTATGTAAAAGACTTTATTTTTTTATATTTTTTTACTTGTCTTTCAAGTTTTTTTAGTTAAAAACCTCTTATTTTAAAATATAATTAATTTGAATTTGAGATCACTAACTTTAAATCTTGCCTTATTTCTTGAATTTTGAATGTGCTAAATCTTGCCTTATTTATTGAATTTTGAATGTGCAAAAGGGACATGAGGGATAATACATTGATATTCAACAACTTTGTCACACAAGGTTAATATTAAATTTGTTGTTAATCTTATATCCAGATATATGTACAAATATTTCATTTTTTTGGGCAAAACAATTTTAAAATATATTAAGCAAATAATCTATATAAATATTTTTTCATATAACAGTAAATCAAAGAAGGAGATTAAAATAATTGGCTATATCAATACAAATTGAGGAGAAATTTTAATATCGTTCAGTTAAAAGAAGGAATGTATTATGACTTTATTTGTCTATAAAATTGAATATGTATGTATATGTTAACATATGTGCTAGCCAGACAGTTTGATTAGATAAATTATTAATATAATTAAGGCTGAAAAAGGCCAAAAAGTATGAAATTATTTAACAACAATAAATTTATTACTAGTTTATCATAAAGAATGCCTCATAAAAGCAAATATATTAAAATTAAATTTTGATGCTGAGTTGGTTATTCTATTTGTTTTTTCATCTTTTGTAGTATAAATATTAAGTTATTTTTTATTTATAGTTTAAATTACCTTTTTTAATTTATCAAATCAGCTTGAAATTCCCTATATTTAATAGTCTTCAGTTGAATGGGAAGCTTTTAAAGTCCATCCACCATTTTGTCTTGATATCTTTCTTAAATCCAAAATTCTTGCATTATAGTCTTTCAAAGTTTTGACAGATAGAATATAAAATATTTCATTAATTACTTTGAAAAGTATATTTCATCAATACAAATTTAGTGAAAAATACTACATACTTTTAACTATTTTTTCTTTACAATGTAAGTAATTCTACATTAATTACTCTTAATTATATATAGGAGAGTACCGTTGAAACACTAGTTTAAAAAATGAAAAAAAAATATTATTGATTTCAAACAAAAGTAAAAAGCTAAGAAACTATTATTTTCAACCGAAGGAGTGTGAATACTTATTTTGTAGTGTCGTTTAATTTTACACTTGTATGTTTTATATTTTCTTTACTCAAATCAATTATCATTTTAGATAGTTTAAAAGATAGTATAAATTTTGTTTTAGAATGATAATTAAACTACAAATGATAATTCTCTCTAAATGATATGATTTAGTATGTATATATGTGTTTTCTCCTTTTGGTTTAAACAACAACCATACTTAGTAGATTCAATCTTATTCGCGTTAAGATTATTACAAGTGATAATTCTGTCTAAATGTTTAATATAATTGTACATTAAGGTTTAAACTCAGCATCACTAATCAAGTTAAACAAATTCGTATCAATTCATTTGTTTTATATTGATCAATGCTTCCCTATTTTCACATTTTTTAATATCATTTTTCCATTTTAAAACAGTATTTTAATAGCCTTTTTAATTACATTTAACAATTACTTTAGTATAAATGTAGTAAGAGGCCAAAGTCTTCCATATTTTATTTTTTGGGCAACCCTTTACTCTGAAACAGGTATTTGGAAAGCGTAATTTAATAGTCTTAAAGGAAGGAAAATAGTCCAAGAAAATTTAATTATAGGTCAAATATATTTTTGTTTCTTTCAAAAATTTCTAAAACAGTAAATATGTTCTTAAATGATTTTTAAATTATATTGTTTTATAAAATTAAAATATATTTTTAAGTCTGTGTTAATAATGACGGTAAACATAAGTTCAGCATGTAATTTTAGAATTAAAAGTGATTTTGATTTAATTTGATTTGATTAAATGGATATATTATTATTGTATTAGGAGCGTGAGGCAGATGAATTTTTATCTATAGTTATAATTAAAAAAATATAAAGTATGTTTAAATTTTAAAGATAAGAATAATTTTTGAAAGATTTAATATCTTATAAATTTTAGATATGCAACAAACATAGTTTGTTTTGATCCAAATAAATATAAGTAAATTAGGTACATTGCGTTGCGTTTGTGGTTCAACAAGCCACCTTCCTACCATCTTCCTGCTTTGAAGTTTGACTTCCACCAACAACAAATTCAAACCAATCAATGAGGTTCCACAGTAACCACTATGTCTACGTTAGAACATAGGAATCACAATTATTCAGATAAAATATTCCATATAAATGCTTCGTCAAATTAAAAATCTAATAATAAAGTAAAATAATTATTTATTCAAATGTAATGGCATTATCTTAAAGTTTATATTCTTTATTAATTTAATCAATAATAATTGTGCGTAAACTTACCACTTACACATGCTTGCCAGACATATTCAAAGAACTTTTTTTAGGATAGCTGATATACTAATTGGAGTGCGTGGGTAATTTATACCAAGACTTCAAAAAAATTACAATATTTTTTATTTTAATTTCTTAAGTAAATTCATTTAAAAATATTACGACAATTTGATGTTTAATTTTAAAAATAAAAAAGTAAACCCTCACGTTCTTATTCGTCATTTTTCGCTCTCATATGGTATCATTTTAAAATTGTTAAATGGGTCTATCTGAACCAGTCTAACACAAAAAAAAAAAGCAGAATTTATTTAAATTGGTTCCGATAATTTTATATAAATAAATTTGGTTTATATATTAATTTATTTAGTTAAATCAAATATTAGATGTCACCAGATTATCATCAATAATTTTAGAGAAACAAAATAAGATACTCAAAATTTATATATTATTAATGTGACTAATACAATAAAACAAAGTATATTATTTAATATAGTTATAATTATATAAAAAATCATAAAAAATTTAAAATTATCTTTGTTTCTTCAAATTATTCAACTTTTCAATAATTTAATTAAAATTAAAATTTTAAGTTATCTTTTTTATATTTTACTTCACTATATTATAAGAGTTTAAAGAAGAAAATAAAATATTTCAGATATTTTATTATATAAAAATATTTACGTGAAAAACAATAAAAACAAATATATGATAAAAGAAAACTGTCATTTTTAAAAAAAAATGAAACCAAAGAAGTAGACAATAAGTAGGAAGAAAAATTATTTTTTTAGTGTGATGTTGAAGAGAAAGATACGGATGAGGAGAGGTAATATAAAAAATAAAAAACATCTTAATTTAAACATTTTTTTATTTTTTTATTCTTTTTTATCATTAATATTGTATTTTAATATTGATGAAAATAAAATTATTTTAATATAAAAGATTAAAAATCCGGATATTTAATTCACATGTAATAAATTGTAAAAATTTTGAAGCTATAGCTGGAAAGCTTGGGCACTGGACATTCCTAAAACAAATGAGATAGCGTTCGTCCTAAAATTCTTTTACGTAAGTTGTGAATGCGCTCTATTTTTATTTTTTTAAAATATTAGACATCCACATAGTACCTGAACGGTAGCAATGGTGATGAATGTATAAAATGAAAAGTTTGGCTAAGTGTGCAAGTATGAAATGGTAGTAGTTGTTTCTTCTAAATTATTATCCAATTTCGTGTCGTCGTGGCAACCCAAGAATCAAAGCATGGAGTTACGTCTTATAATAATTATTACGAACGCGTGGATAATGCCTAATACGAAAACGACACTGCTTAGGAATAGTTAGTGATTTCCTAAAAAAATCCTATGTGATTTTTCAATGCAATTGCATGTGTTTATTCGTTATACGACAGCTCTCCCAGTGGACCGCTGCAACCAATACTTTGAAAGGACAAACAAAGATTTCTATAAAAACAACATATATTGGCCAAATTTCCATTTTGTCTATTCACATCTGTATTAACCACGTAAGTCGTTTAACAAATTAAGGGAAGCCATGTCCACTGTGCACCTCAATTTGTAGGTACAGGCATCATCATATTTAGTTATTACCTTTCAAAATATGTGTCAAAAAAGCCAAATAAATTTTATTTATTTTAGTTGAAAGCATTGTCATTTTCTGGGTGCAAACGTCCCAACCAAAAACACAATGACTTTTTACTTTCTTTATTTTAATTCATATAGTACTTAGATCTTATTATTCTTTTGGTTAAATAATTGTGACATAGAAAGGAAACGCGTTATATTAGGCATAATGTGATTGGTCCACGTGAAGACCAAGACATGTGTGATAAGTGGATTTGCGACTAATTCAAGAAGGCATTGCATGAAACTGTGACCACAAATAAGATCAGCTGTGGGAAAACACAGGATTTGGCATGGTCCATCAGATATGGATATGTGAAGTTATGCATTAATTCATGTTTGACCATGAGTTGAAGAAAACCTGACCCTGTACGCAAAATGATTTTGTTAACCTTATACTTTATTTATTTTCTTTACTTATTTTTACTTTCTTTCACCTAAATTCTCAAGGCTGATATTACCAAATGTATAAAAATAAATATAAACTACCACTCAGGTAATGTATATTCAATTTTCTTTTAATAAGACAATAGATTCAAATCCTGTAAACCAAAAGAAATTGCTAACTTAATTCATTTTATTATCCTATATAAATATCCCCGCTTAACCTTAATTTTGTAACAATTTAAGAAATAAATATATATAGTGCATATGCAAATGAAAATGCTAAGAACATGAATGCAAAAAACTTGTTGCGATTCAGGCTGCAAGTTGGACCTATAGTGCTTGGTGTGCCAAAGCAATGCTCAAGGAACATCAGCTTCAACAAGTCACATTAAGACCATCTCATCTACATATATACATGTGTTATAAGTGGCGTAATTTCAATTCTTAAATAATTCCAAAGTCCAGCCAAAATAAAATTATTTTGCTACATTCTCAAATCTTAAATCATTTTGATGTATGACCAACTCTCAGTTGTAATTTGATCTGCATACATTGGTTATAAGTGGCAAAATATTGATTCTTAAATCATTTTGACATCCCACAAACTAAAATTACTGTCACACTATCTCAATTGTTAAATCATTTTAACGTTTGATCATTAATTGTGAGTTATAATCTGCTTAATACATTGGTTATAACTGCATGAATGGATTATAAATATATTCTTATCAAATAATTTGTTTTGGTACAAAATTTTATATCAACTTCTTTACCTATTAGTTTGAGGATGAGAGATAGCGTACCCTCTAAGAAAAAATTTACTCAAAAAATTAATTTATCGTACCACTAGTTTCTTTACCTTGTCAACTTGAAACTCAGGAGTTGTGTACTTTCTGAGTTAATTTCAATTTAGAAAATCAAAGTGTAGTACAAATTCTTTCACCTTAACAATTTAAGATTGAAAGACTATGAACCTCTAGAAACAAAATTGACTTATCAGACTAATCCTTTCGCCTTATCAACTCAAGATTAAAGTATCTTCAAGAAAAAGAAAAAGAAAAGTTGATTTGGGAAATCAAATACATTTTTTTTTTGTCAAAATTAGCTTACAAGGAGATCTATTTCGTAACCTCTTAAGTCAAAGAACAACCTTAATAAGTCTAACCTCTACATAATCATCATGAAAAGAAATAATTTATAACATACTCTAAAAATTTTAGAATCATTTCTTATTATTCCAAGTTTAATTTTAAATGTTATAGTTTAGACCCTCCGAAATACTTTCAAAATAATAATAAATATTAAAACAATTTTAGAGTGTTTCATGATTATAATTAGATGAAAAGTTTTTTATGCATATATTTAGAGCCTACTTATCGAGTTTTAGATATTTACAGACTACTTAGCTTTGTTACATTGGAATTCTCTCGTAAATATTTGACTAATAAGATTTTGGTAATACCCAATCATCAAAATATTCGAATGTCAAAAGTGTAAGTATATGTCCTACGTCTTTAAACTTTTTGTGCAGCAAGAAATATACATATTCCTTAATAAGATATTCACTTTCTTAATAATAATAACTAGAATAATTTACTCTCACTATTTTTCGTAATAAATATGGGATATTACGTGCGTGGTTTGCTATGCTATGAAATATTATAAGAAAATATCTTAAGGAAAAAACTTGATCGTTGTTATGTAAAAAATCTCTTTAGATTAGTGATAGATCAATTAGGAAAAATATTTAAATACTAGAATTTTAGACGGATTTAGGACTAGGTTGATAAACAAATGAATAAGAGAATATATGAACCGTGAAGTCTTAATAAAAAACAGACGAAATTCAATATAAAGGTTGATTAATAAACAATTAGGAAGATATAGCGTCTAAATTCATAACATTTAAAGATTATACACAACAAAAATTTAAAATAATTATAAATAAAAGTTATGATAATGTATTCCAGAGGACATGGTAAATATTTTAAGAATGTAATATATTTATGGTTTTTAACCTTTTAGATCTTTGACAGTTTTTTAATATTTTTGTCGTAGCATTAACTCTAATTAATTTACTGATATCACGATTAATGAAATGAAACATATTTTAAATTATTTGCAGGTGCATAGTTTAATTACGTAATTTATCTGATTTTATAGAATAAAGTATTACATACAATTTAACTTTAATATATTTAAAGACAAAAAAATATTATTTTATTATTTTTCTTTCTTTTCATTTCAACAATTTACTTTTTCACATTGTATTTTTAAAAATGTTATAACTTACATTGACTCTAAAAGTGGTATTCCAAAAATAAATTACAAGCATTTGAGCAATTTTTTCTTCTAAAGAGTATCATGTTGATAATAAATTTGTGTTTATGTTTTTTTTTAATTTTAGTAAATTATGGCATAAAAAAGGAAAAATTTAGTAAAACTCAATGTTCGTATTATAATATAAAATAAAATAACTATCAAATTGTATTGTACGTAACCATTTCATTTACCTTTAAGGAAATCATAAAACATAGTCAATAAATACAGAATAAAAGTAATAAATTATATATTTTTAATAAATTCAAATTATATAGAAAGGCGTTTACTTATTTCGTTAGAAGCAGATAAATTAATTTGAGCAAGTTCGAATTAGTTAATAATAAGTTGTTTTAATTAGTTAAAAACTTTAAATACAATTTTTTAGTACGTAGTAGCATAAAATACTCGGGAGGAAATTTTATGATTCATAATAAAAGTAGCCCTCTTTCACAAAAAAATAGTTATATTTTATATATATAAAAAAAAAGGCTATTTTTTTAGGGGAAAATGAAAATGAAGGTTATTTGAAACTAGAGAGGGCAAGATTGAAGTGGTGAGAAAAAGAAATTAAATGTTAGGCGATTTTAATTATTCTAGTCAGCAGCTTTAGATTTTTCCGGAGCACACGTCGGCGAATGGTTTATCCACCTGTCGGTCAGGTCAGGGCGGTTAATGGGACCCACCACCCATCACTTCAAGCTCACTGTACCCAAATCTAAATCCACTTACCCATTTGCTACCTTACCTTCCCATTCCCTACAAACTAACAACCCACGCCAATAAAATAACAATACTGCACTCAGGTGAAAAGAAAAATATCAGCAATCTTACACTTCCACGTGTCCCAATCCCTATTAATCAAAAGAATCTTCCCTCTTTCCCCCCAGTCCCAGACAAGTCTTCTTAGATACACCGCCACGTGTCCAGAAGATTCTCCACTCACCACAACACAACATCCTCTCCCTATAATAATTGCTTGCGCCATCTACCTACACCTATGCCTGTTCAATTCCAGCTCCACACATCACAAAACTGCTCTTCCTTTCTTTCATTCATTCACTCCGATGACTCCAAGGGATCGCCGCATCCTATCATTCCCGGCTGTTCACCCTTGCGACGACATATCTCCGCCCACACTTCTCGCCTCTCTCGTCACTCTCTCCCAATCCCTATGCAATTTCCAACCCCAATTATTCCCCACACAACGTCGCAACGCACGAGAAACGATACGCCAAATCGGCATACTCTTAATTCTCCTTCAAGAAATTCGAGACCGAGGTTTATCAATCCCTCACTCTAGTATCCTCTGCCTCGCAGAACTCCACTTCGCCTTGCAAAAAATCCACTTCTTGATGCAAGATTGTACACTCCAAGGCGCGCGCCTTTTGATTCTTGCCAAATCGCAACACGTGGCATCTCAGTTCCGCGGCCTCATTAGCGCCGTCGCTACCTCCCTCGACGTTTTGCCTCTTCACGAGTACGACGTGTGCGCCGAAGTGAGGGAACTGGCGGAATTAGTAACGAGGCAAGCGAGGAAAGCCAAGTTCGAAGTGGACCCTAGCGACGCGCGTGCGTGCAAAACTCTCCACACTGTTCTGCGCCTGTTCGCGAGGGGAACTGAACCTGACCTCAGCTCTATGCAGGGAATCATTGACTACCTCGAAATTAGAACCTGGACGGATTGCAATAAAGAGATTAATTTCCTAGAAGAAGAAATCAGCTTAGAGTGCCGCGATCGTGACGAGCGAGAGGTTCCGTTGCTCAGTAGCTTGGTGGGGTTCTTAAGTTACTGCAGAGGTGTGGTTTTCGAAACTACGGAAGACACGAATCAATCCGAAGGGAGATGCAGCACGGAGATGACTCCGTTATCGTTAACATTACTAACGTCCGTCAATCCAGAGGATTTCCGCTGCCCGATTTCCCTCGAGTTGATGACGGATCCGGTGACTGTGTCAACGGGTCAAACCTACGATCGAACCTCCATTCAGAAATGGCTAAAAGCTGGGAACACCACGTGTCCCAAAACAGGGGAGAAGCTAACAAACACAGAGTTGGTTCCCAACACAACTCTCAAGAGGCTCATCCAACAGTTCTGCGCCGACAACGGCATTTCACTCAACAACCCATGTAACCGCAGCCGCAACATCGTTGCGGGTAGTCCCGCGGCGGCGCACGCCGTGCAATTCCTGGCGTGGTTCCTGACGCGGAGGCTGGCGTTCGGAACGCAAGAACAGAAGCACAAGGCCGCGTACGAGATTCGCGTGCTTACTAGAACCAGCATTTTCAATAGGGCTTGTTTGATTGAGGTGGGAGCAGTGCCTCCTCTACTAGAGCTTTTAGCCTCTGCGTCTAACGATAAATCCACTCAAGAGAACGCTATCTCCGCTCTATTGAAGCTCTCTAAACATCCGAATGGACCAGAAAATATCATAACCAGTGGGGGCCTAACCGTAATTCTCCCCGTCTTGAAGAGCGGAGTTAGCTTAGAAGTTCGTCAAGTAGCTGCTGCCATCATGTTTTACCTCTCTTCGGTGAAAGAGTACCGGAAAATAATAGGTGAGAACCCCGAGGTGATTCCGGCTTTGGTTGAGTTAGTTAAGGAAGGAACAACCTGCGGGAGAAAGAACGCTGTGGTTGCGATTTTCGGGTTGCTTTTGCTTCCTAGGAATCACCAAAGGGTGGTCGCTGCGGGTGCGGTTCCTGCGCTGCTGGACATTTTGGCTTCTTCGGATAAGGAGGAGCTTGTGACAGAATCATTGGCGGTTCTTGCAGCGCTTGCCGAGAATGCTGAAGGGGCGCGTGCGATATTGGAAGGTTCGGCGTTGACACTGATTACGGGAATGCTGCGATGTGCGACGTCACGCGTGGGGAAAGAGCACTCTGCTTCTATTTTGTTGTCGCTTTGCGTGAATGTTGGGACGGAGGTGGTGGCGGTTCTGGCGAAGGACCCTTCGGTGATGCCGTCGCTTTATTCGCTTGTTACGGGTGGGAGTAGTCAGGGCGCAAAGAAAGCGCGGTTCCTGATTAAAGTTATACAGGACTTCCACGAGACTAGAACTTCTGGACCCAAGGGTTCCTCTCCTCCGCAGGAACGATCGCTTCACGTTTGGTGATTATTATTACTCATTCATCGCTTGCAAACTGGAATGGAACCAATCCCTTCTCCCTCTGTGAATACGCGGAACCCTTTCTTTTTTTTCTGTAAATACTATACTGTAACATGTTACACTGGCTTTCCTCAGCTTTTACATTTGTGAAATTAGCTCCACGCTCTTTTTTATCGCCCGTGAGCTATTTTCAATAAGTGAGCCTTTTGCTTAGCTCATATTCAAAACTGGAATCTTTTTTGTATATCTGGTTTTCAATTGAAATGGTGTTAAATTAGATGATGAAATTTTATCTCTTGATTTCTTCATTAAATTCTTTCTATTTTTTCGATTCTCGTCGCTCTGTGGAGACATCCAGAGCTGTGAATCATTCCGCAATCATAGAACGTGCGGAGAGAGGTTCAAATAAATTGGAAGGACAAATCAATTTGATGTTTCACTCTTTGGACCATAACATGAACACCTAAATATATTATAGCATTATCCCACACTTAAACTCGTCTCACCTGAATAGTAATTTTTTTTTTAAAAAAAAAAAGTGATGTGGAGGTGTAAGTAGCAGATGGGAGAGGAGTTCACTGATACTTTTCTTCGGTCTTTACCTCTGCTAAAGCTCACATCACTTTTGGGGAGAACTATAAAATCAAAACATTTCTTTTAGACACACCTCCTCACACCATCTTTAAGTCTACTTTTCAATTTTAAAAGGAAAATCACAAACCAATTCTTGAACCACACCTATACAATTTAACTTTTTTATTTTTCAATTTTTTTTCATATTTAAATTATGTTTTGATGTGACGAAGGAAGAGATTGACAGGCATTAGTCCTACTTTGACCGTACACTTATCCGTTCCTATTCTAGAACATTAAAATAACACTTAAAATTATTAAGAGATCTTGATTACAGGTGAAATCACGGTGAATTTTTTTTCTTTATTTAATTTAAATACAAAGTTAAATACATTTTTAATTTTTAATTTAAAAAAATGATAAATATACACCACTTCTACTCAAACCATACTTCTATACTCTCTTATCTCTCACAATAAAAAAATAAAAATAATAAAATTTAAGCAGAGGTATCATTATGAAATAGATTTTATTTTTGTTAGATTTAATATCTCCTCTTGTTATATAATATCCTGATTTTACTTCACTATTACATTTTTTATATGTTATGTCTAAATTAATAATGAATTCTTGGTATCTGTTTAGATTATGTCTTTAATTATATTAGATTCAAATTAATCCTTTAATGGTTATTAGATCCAAATTATTTGTAAGAGTAAGTTTCTATAAATTGGTTTATGATGAACTAATTTTAACTCATGAAGAAGTGTGTTTCAGTTTTTTCTTTTTATTTTTTCTTCTTTATAAAAAGAATAACATAATTATTATTTAATTTAATTAAATTTTATTACACTTAAAAAGTAACATGAAAGAATAAAATTAAGCACATAACAAGATAAAAAAATATTAAGAGTAAGTTAAACTTGGTCTTTTTAGGTTATTTGAGAGTGTGTGAGGAGGGTAGAAAGTGACTCTTATATTAATTATTTAAATATAGAAGTGTGATGTATCATCATTCAATGTAAGATGAAAAATAGAGAATATAACATGTATGAATATTTATAAAAAATTTGGATAGAAAGACAACCTGTTATATATTATTCTATTATTAGAATTGTTTTTAATTAATTTTAATTCAACTATTGATTTATTTTTAATTGTGTTATTTAGGATCTTAGAATCATATATAAATGGTGCTTTGTATATGAAGAAATCAAGATTTTTTATATTTAGTTTACTATATTACTATGCAAAAATGTGAATAATTAATATAAATTTAATTTATTAATTAAGACTCTGGGATCTAACTCATAAATTAGCATCAATACTTAAAATTTATGACAATTAATAATTAAAATATAATAGGATTTAACACTTTTGTCTTTAAAAAAATCAAGTTAAATGATGTATTCTATATTGTACTCATAGAGTTTAAATTTATCTAGTTTGTGTCATTGTTCAGGATGACATTATTGTAAATTATGCTCATAATAATTTTTAAGTTTAAAATTTGTTATTAAAGATACATGTTGAAAATAAAGTGAAAAATTGTAATAATAACTTTACCTATGGATGTGGTTATGCCACAAGGGTATAAAAGATAGAGTGAAGAAAATTTGTAATTAAGATTATTCATGGAAATGTGACTTTAGATACACAGATATGAGAGACAAGTTGGAGATTTATTTTGTTTTTAAAGATTATGATCTCATTTATTCATGATTTTATATATGTCAAGAATATTTTCAACTTAAACATTGGATGATATTTTAGATGAACTAATCGAATTGTAGTTTATGTGATGGATTGACTTAAGTACATGGTAATTCAAATATTAAATTTTTAAGAAAACACATTTACCTTGGTGATACCATCTCCACTAAGATAGTTTGGGATTCACTTATGCATGTCTTAACACTCAAGGTGCACTGGCCTTAAAAGGAGTTTATATTAGTTGTTTTTAAGTTTATAAATAGGCCTCAACACCATTATTAGAAGGAGATACATTGAATACTTCTAGCTTAAGTTTTCTCACTATTTTTTGCTAGGATAACACTAAATTATGAAAAGTGATATTTACAAAAGCTGTAGCCAATGATTTCCAATGATGGTGGTAAAATGATGTCTTGAGTGGTTATATATCCAAGACCTCTGAAAGAAATAAATGTGTCATGTGTTCTATACATATTATTTTTCAATACAATTTCTTTCAAATTCATGAAAATTTCATGTACCGATTCCTCAATACTTATTATAATAATATTTATGTAGTATTTTTTCTGATTTTACACATGTGATATATGTTTCGTCTATTTTGTTCTTTCTATTTTTTTTTTCAAGTAAATTTTTTTGGATTGCAATGCCTAGTGTATCGACTTGACCTCTTATAAGTGAAAACAAAATAAAATTGTAGCCTAAATGTTAGTTAACTAATAATGTTGATTTCATGCAAAAATAATATGTAAAACTCAAATTATAATTATTTTAACAAGCGAAGATCAAATTATCATAATTAAAATATATAAATTTACATTTTTCTTTATTTTAAGCATAAGAAATTATTAATCTTAAGGTAAAAAAAACTTATAAATTTAAAAAAAAAATAATAAACTACTTGATAGGATTAATATAACTCAATATATTATGTTTAAACTTTGTAAACGTTATAAAAATATAATAGAAGTGGAATAAGACCTAAACTTAAGAAATATGGTCGTAAACTTGTGTATATAAATCAATATATCTTGATAAAGGTAAGAATATATATATATATATATATAAATTATATGATGTTATGCTATCAAAGTTGTTGTACTTTATATATAGTGAAAAATTTAAATAATGACTAGACAATATGACCATTCAAATTAATGTGGTCATTTTTGTAATGAATGTTGTGTGTGGGTTAAATTGAACTATTTTTTTTCTGTAGCACTTTTAACCATTATAATTTTTTTGAGTAATTTCGGTTTGTAAAAGTTTGAAAATTAATTGTAATCAACATTCATCAAGCGAAAGCTATTGTGAATAATCGAATGATAAGAAATATATGAAGAACATTGCTAAGAGGAATAAATTGAATCATGAATAAAAAAATTTAAACTACCAAGAACTAATATAAAACTTTAAATAATTAATATGATTTGTTAAATACTTCATTAGTAAACCTAATAGATGAAAATAGAAGATCTAACATGAACCATAGTTATTATCTATTTTGATTGAACAATTATTTCCAATTAAAGGATATCGAGTTAGACAATAATATTTAAATGAGTTGGTATAATATTCTATCTAGGGATGACAATCAAACCTGTATCCGTGAGGATCGAACCATATCTGTCTCGAGTTTGACGGGGAAAATTGAATTGATTGGGTTCAGGTTTTTCTTATTTTAAGAAATCAGGTTTGAGGTTGGGGATGAGTAATGCAATATCACCCCCATCCCGTAAAATTAACCTATTCTTACTTAATGTTTTTTTTTTATTTTTCACTCAAAAGGATACAATGTCTTTTCTGTAACTTTATTTTTAGTTTTTCTTCTACATTCTTCTCTTTTCTTTCACCCTTCATTTACTTATTAAACTTCCTCAATTTCTTCAACCAGTTCAATATACTCTTCTCTTTATCCTATCCTTCACACATTTACTTTTCTCAGTCTCTTCAACCAATTTGGTAAACGTATAAGGTTAGTTCTTTGTTTCTTTTTCAATGATACATTTTATTTTGAATTATGTAAGTGAACTAATGGAGAATGATATTATTTATAATTTGGAAGATGATTATTAAATTATCTGATATTTATTTGTTTGAAATTTTTTTCTTTTATATAGTGTGTTTTGAAAGATTAATAGTTGAAAATTATTTGTCTATCCGTGTTTTTAAATATGTATTTTATATTTATTTTGAAGGATTGTTAAACTTTATATTATGTGTTTTGAAAATTGATAAATTAAACTTGATATGTATAAAACAAAAAAAACATTATCAAATATTTTTTTACATACATATTATAATATAAAAATAATAAACTAAAATATACTTCATCAGTAAAATAATTTAAAATTTATAACATTAAAAATATTAATTTATGTATAAGAAAATAACATATAAAAGAAAAAAATACTTAATATAAAAATATTTAGTAAATTTATAGATTTATTTAAATATTTTTTAAAATTTATATTTTATAAAAAATATTCTTTTACCCTCAATGAGAATCGGAAGAACGGAAATAATTAAATGAGTCGAAGACGAAAAGAAAATAAAACTCATCCCACCTCATCTTATTGTGATGCCTAATTCTATAAGTTGTAAATGATTAATAAAATATATCAAAACTCTTATTATTGAAGATTTTTAAAGGGACAGAAACTACTAATAGAAAAGTTCATTTAATAAAAACATGTCTCATATATATATATATATATTACTTAACATTTTTTTTATTTTCCCTAACTCGTTATTTTGTTTTTTAAGATAGTCTATACTTCTTCATAAAATTATTTATTAACAAAGTTAGAATGAGAAGAAATAAAATTACAAGGAAAAATCTACTTTTTATTTACGCTAGTTATAATTATCCATCAATGTGATATAATTAATAAATAATTTGGTTATATAAATATATTATCTAGAGATAAACATCTCGTCTAAGTCTATCAAATTATAGAGATGTAAAAGAAAAACATAAATAAGTCCCACATATATATTTAAAATCTATGTTTGAGTTTGGTCCATTTGTTGAATCGTGGTTTATTAATGCACCACTAGATGCTTTCTTACATTGTTGGCATGATTTTGAGAAAAACAGTGTACTGTGTTTTTTTTATAATTCCTAAATAGGTTAATTCAAAATTGGTCCCTCCTAGACAATTAATAAAAGTTAATTAATATGATTATTTTACTTACGTCTCAACAATTATTATTACGACTATAATCTCTTTTAGCCAGCTTCTAGGGATTGTTATCTCTCGCTGAGGGTCAAATATTTAGAAAATATGTTTTTACTTTGTTGAAATAATAAGAATAGTTTTAAATAAGACTTTATTTTTTCTTCTTTCTTTTATTTTTCTCTTTGGGAATTTTCTTTTTCTTTTTCTCTTCTTCTTCAACCTCTTCTATCTTTTCAGGTTTCTTTTTCTTCTTCATTTTCCTTCTTCATCATTTTTTTTCATGATTGTGTAAAAATTATTATTAGAAATTTATTTTTTAGCTAATAACTAAAATTTAAAGATTTGATTGTGTTTGCATTTATTAACAAGGAAAAGAAAGACAAAAAAATATATTGTACTTATCATTTGATTACATTATATAATAGGTTTACATTATTGGACTACTAATTGATCAAACTGGCATATCTGAAAAGTTTATGCAAGTCGGTGAATTAGTAATGCATTGAAATTAACAAAGTGTTCCAATTTGTTGTTTGGAGGGTTTGATACTTTGCAACTACCAAATATGAAGAAAAATCACAACACCATTTTTCAATTTTATCTACTCTAATTGCTTGAATCATTTAAATAAATTTCATTTCCATGTTATTTCGAAGTAAAAATATTTAACTTCTACTATCATTCAAGTAAAGTGCTCACAACATCACATAATCAATATACTCACCACCCATCACGCCATAAATGGAAGAAAATGAAGAAGGAAAAGGAATGTGAAAGGGAAAAGGTAAACGAGGATAAAAAAAAAAAGGAATGAAGAAGATCTAAAAGGAACAATAAAGAAGGAAGAGAAAGGAATTTGAAAAAGAAAAAAAAATTAACAACATGAAGAAGGAAGATGTAAAGATCCAAAAGGATATTTAGCCAAAAAAAGACAAATATTCCTTCAGATTCTCTTCTTCCTCATAATTTATCAAAGTATTAAAATATAGAAAATGGTTGGGCTGGACCATTTTATCATTTAGTTCCTGGTGGTCCATCTATTTTTATTCACTAGATTTATCAATAAAATATTTAACAATTCAAATTAACTATTTAAAATTTTATATTAATTTTTGGTTGTCGAAGTTATTTTATTCAACCTAGTTTAATTCAATCCAGAAACATTCAAACAACGTAAAACAAGACTCAATACACAGACATGTTCCCAAATGCGTTCCATATCCCCTTCGAAACATTGTTCTTTTCCTAACACGACAACCATTAGTCAAAGTTCCTAAAACAGCTTGGTCCGATTTCATTCCTAAAACAAAACTTATATATTAAAGGAAATTCAATTATATTTATATTAACTTAGTTTGTACTTTTAGTTGTTAATGGATATGGTATATTTTGAATTTAATGTTATGGCGTTTGATTTGGTTTCACATTTATTTTAAATATTAGTGAGTATGACAGTTAAATTTTCAAAACTTTAGCTTATATATATAATTAATAATAGTAATTTATAATGTAAATATGTGATGTGTGTGATCATATTTGAGCTCATTATATGAGTTTTATAATTAATCCCATAGCAAATCAAATCGTAAAAAGAAAGTCATTCCTATTTTTTTTTTCTGTACAAATGCTATCATCCATTTAAAAATACAAATGTAAAATCAATTAATCCTTAGAAATTCTCAAACCTCCTGATTTTATGTTTGTGGCAAAATGCTGACAGATAGTTGGTCGAACAGAGAGTTCCGTATAAAGAGTACATGCTTGTGGCTGAAACGCAAGTTGACAAGTCAGCACTTCAAACCTAGTTTCTTGGGGTCAGCACAACCCATAATTAGTTGAGTCTTCTGATAACTTATATATGCCACATTTTTAACTGAAAATGCTAGAAGAACTTCCATTCAATCAATTTTACTTCACTTTCTTAGTTTGGTCTTCACCATCTTCTGTGATCAGTTTATTCTTTGGATGTTGTAGCCATGGTTAACACCGAAGCAATAAGAACTGCTATTGGAGTACTTGGTTTGTCCACAAAAATCTCAAGCATTTCATTTTTTTTTGTTTCAGTTTATATTTTCTTTCGCCTTGAAAGAACATGTAGTTTCTGAATGTTTTTAAAGTAGTCGTTTCATCTAATATAATTACGAAAAACTAAAAATGGACAATTAAGGAACAATTTAGTTAACACTATCTAAATCCAATGTCTCTATTTCTATTGTTGATAACAACTGAGAGATTTAACGTTTTGATGAAGAAGGCATATTATGATAATGCTTTTGAGGTATATGAACATGTATGGCATCTACAATTTGCAAACGATACATTGGCATTTGGGAGAGTAATCATGAGGAAATATATTGTAGTAAAAGTTGTGTTTATATTATTTTGATTTAGTACTGCATTCAAGATTAATTTTCATAAAAGTCATCTGGCGATACATGAAGACAACTGTTACTTTAAGTTTCCACATGGGACATTGCTTTGCAGATATTTGGAAAAAGAAAAGATCTGTGGAGGCCCGTAATTGAGATAATTAGATGTTGTTGATGTCACTGTCATCCTCAATAATGATATACTATATGTTTCCTTCGTTCTGAGCACCTAAATGTGTTGTTTCTACCTTGGACAGATGTTTCGATTTATTTTTTTTTGTGGGGGAGGAAAAGCGAAATAATTTTTCTTAGGTTGCATGACAGAGGTTGCTTAATAAAAAAGAAGATTTAGAGTTTAGAGATTAAAAATGTGAGAACAATGAACATGACATTGTTGGGTAAAGGTAGGTGGAAATTAAAAAATTGAATGAGATTCACTATGATATAAGGTGTTGAGTGGAAAATAAGGAAGAGGGGTGAGGTGAATTTGTGTAGGGAGATGATGCTGAAATTGGTGGATTGATTTGAATGTTTTGGAGGGAATCGCAACTAAAAAACAAAGTGGTTCTCGGATACAATATAGTCTAAATGTGATGGAAAGGGGTGTTCTACAATATGTGTTCCTAAGATTGTATAGATTAGTAAGAAATAAGTAGGTGAAGGTGATATATTTATGTAAGTGGCAAGGAGGTCTAAGGAGGTGGTGTTGAGATTGGAGGAGGGAAATGTGCCGACGGGAGGATGTTTGGTGGCTGAATTGGAAGCTGTAATAAACAATGTTTTTGGGTTGGAAGTGGATGAAAAGGGGAGAGTTCTGGTCATTATTCTGTTAGCTCAACTTATAAGGTGATAATGAGTAGTAGAGGGAATGAAAGTGACTCTTTCTTTCATATAATGTGGATCAAAAGAATTCTGGAAAAGGCTTACTTTTTAGTATGATTGGTAGCACAAGACAGGACATCTCTTTTAAATTTAGCACATGGAAAGGTGGTAGAGGAGGTTATTTGTACTAGGTGTGTCGATGAGGCTGAGGATATAAATCATGTTTTTTTAATGTAGCAAATTTTGTATGAAAAGGAATAAAGTGTTGAAGTGGTAGGGTGTGGTTTCTGTTTTATATAAAGTGGTTAAGGAGAGCCTTTACCAATACAAACAAAGAAGAAAGGACAAAAAAGGATCATTGTTTGGTATGCAATTATATGAGTACTTTGGATAGCCATAAATTTTTACTTCTAATTATTCAAGTAATGAAGTAGGGGGAGTTTGTGGAGTTGGCGTAGTTGAGATCTTGTGGGAATGAATTACATCAAGGGGTGACTTCATTTATTCCTAGACAAACTGGATGCAGAATCCAGAAGAAATATAGTTATTGAAGGTACTTTGAAATGATATGTTGAAGTTGCTTTTATGATGATTCTTGTTAAAGGTTGGTGGATCAAGGCTTTGTAAGCATAAGAGGAGGATGTTATAAAACATGTAAACTGCAGTCAACAAATTGTTGTAAATCATATTGGTTCCCTTTTTTTTATCATTCATATATTTTTGTAGGTTGCAGTTTACCATACGTGCAATTATGCAGATGATACACCACGCAAGTTTTATGTTATAGGAAATTTTATGCAACATATTCAGAATTTGTTTTGTAATTTTAATCTTTTGCAATGGATATTGTGTGTCCAGTCTTTGCTAATAGTTATGTTAATTTTGGCAATAAAAAAAATTAAACTAATTAATCATTGCTATTATTTGTTGCAGGAAATGTCATCTCTTTTGGTTTATTCATGTCTCCAGTGTAATCTCTTTTTCTCTCTGGATTCTATATAATGGATGGTGTAGCCATAACAACGACTAATATATATTTTGAATTGTGATTTGCAGACCTACATTTATATCAATATTCAAGGCAAAATCAGTGCTAAATTTCAGGCCAGATCCTTATATTGCAACTATATTGAATTGTGGAGTGTGGACATTCTATGGAATGCCCTTCGTAACCGCAGATAACACTCTTGTCATCACAATTAATGGGTTTGGCTTCTTCCTTGAAATCTTCTACACTACGGTCTTCTTTGTATTCTCGACCTGGAGCAAGCGGGTGAGAAAAAAATACCAAGGCCTCTTAATTAACGTTAATGTAATTATATATGGTTAATTCCGTTACTGATGGATTTTTTTTAAGAATTTCAGAGGAAGATCATGCTAATCTTCCTTGGTGAAATCATCTTCATTGCGTTACTGGTGTTTTTAGTGATGACCTTTGTTCACACGGCCAATCAAAGAAAGGTGATTGTTGGACCTATCTGCATAGTCTTCAACATCCTTATGTATTTTGCACCCTTGACTGTCATGGTACGTGTAATCCTAATTCTGTAAATTTACTTCTCTCATACACTCTATTTATTTTCTCCTTCAATGTTTAAACATGGATATATTTACGCATACATCTCATAATAGTTTGGTTTATCTTTTTATTTATTTTGGTTTAAATTTGAACCCCAAAAAAAAAGAGCAGCGACAAGTAATTCGAACGAAGAGCGTGAAGTACATGCCTTTCTTACTTTCATTCACCAACTTCGCCAATGGAATTGTCTGGACAATCTATGCCTTGCTTAAGTGGGATCCATTCATTGTGGTAATTATTATTATTCTTATTATTATTATTATTTTATTATCACTATTCTTTTAGTGTTTGAACTAGTTAGCTATTTCATAAAGCTCTCAAACCCTTAGTTTGACATCCTATGTATGATTCTGTTGTCAAAAAACAAAAAGATTGACACCTTCAAAAGGGTCAGCACCAATATTATCTAAGATTAAAAAACTAAAATTTGTATGTTTTTACATGCATTAAAATAATATTTTGTTAATATAAAAATATTTACAAATTGATTTATGTATAATTAAGTATGGAAATAGGTTAAACTATGTTTATATATTAGGTTTCAGATAAGATGAACTGTTTCAAAAATTAAATCATGGCAATACTTTTATAAGATTTTATTTTAATTAGACAAATTACACTTAAATAAACCTACGCAAATAGTCAAGCTTAAGTTTATAAAATCATTGAAGAGTAAATTTATGTCTATGCTTATTGTAAAATATATTTTGTAATGAATACCACATAAGTTGCACCCAATTTTTATAAAATTTAACATGCATATATTTTTTCATCAATGTCTTCATATTAAATTATTACAACTACACTATTAAAAAACCTGGTAAACAACCCAAACTTTTATGTAGATTAAGTCATACCTTTAAAAAACATATTTGATAAGTAAAAAAGTCAAACTCATATTTTTTTTTTACTCAACATTAGAACATGTAAATTCTTCTGTCTTTTCATTATATAAGAAGGTCGGAGGTGCAGATTAAAAGGGTAGAGAGTCAGCAATAGAAATAGTACTGTAGATAGAGTAAAAAAGTAAACAATTACCCATAAACATATTGATCCAAGTTAGATTCATGCATGATAGAGATTTTACTTGGAGAAATAAAGTTAGCATGGAGAAAAAAATGAATGATTTTAGGTAATATTCATGATAGCTAATTAACTAGATTTTTTAAATGCCAGATTCCCAATGGGTTGGGAACAATTTCTGGGTTGGCACAGCTCATCCTCTATGGTATGTACTATCGAACAACCAACTGGGATGAAGAAGATGCAGCTAATAACATATGATTTCTGCTTGGAGACTGAGAGAAGATACAAAGTCAAGGGCCAAAATGAAGCAGCACCTCTCTTTAAAGAATAAGAGTTTGTTTGAACATAAAGTTAGAAGTCTTTTCCAAAGCTTTTGACGATTTATAGTTTTATTGAAAAGGTCCAATATCTTGGATAGAAAAAATCTGAACAAAACTCCTAATTTGTATTGAAACATGCCTTACTTTATGTTGGTTGTACTTTCGAAATTACAGAATTGATGCACTGTAGAGGATTGTTGTTGGCTTTAATGATGTATATGCTCATCATTGAACTCATCGGGATATTTTTTGGTATGAAATTCAGCAGTTGACAGCTGAGAAAATTGAAACATTCGTAGTTATGCTTTTCAACATTTCTTTATAGCATACTTGTTCTTAATGATATTCCAATTATGTTTTATACTGTGTGAAATAGTAATACTTGTGACTTTCTACACTTTCTGAAGCTGGTGAAGTCTACAAGATAAAATGTAGAAGCAGCCATATTAAATGTGACTCATCCACGTCCAAAACACAACCTTAAACTCATCCTATGAATTTGAACCTTTTATATCCATATAACACCAGACATCAGCACGCCAAAAAATCCCACCAAATTTAGTTTTCAGAAGTGTTTTCACAATTTTCTTTGATTGCACCTGAAACACTTGCCCAGTATTTGTTGTACACTAATTACATTAATTTTTATTAAAGGGGTAATATTTTAGATTTTTTACACTAATTACATTAAGGGTAAAAATATTATACACTAATTACATTAAAGGGGTAATATTTTAGATTTTTTTTACAAATTTTGATGTATCTATATTTTTGTCAACTGATTTGCATATTATACTTATCAGGTTTTTCTTCTCTATAAATAAATGAACAATAGTTTGTTATAAGACGAATTGAATAAAGATAAAAAAAAAATCACTAACAATAATCTAATTCCACAACAATATAAGATATCTTTTTTCAATGTGTTTGTATTCAATCAATTCTTTCTTAGCAGCAACGCTTCAGTGATGTCTACAAATAATACACACACACATGTATAACTTAACAGGAATAAAAAATTATAATTTGATGTTATACCAACTAATTATGTATATCTCTACTTCAAAAATATTCACTGTGAAGAAAACAAAAAATAAAGAAATAGTATAATCATGATTCACTATTGTCATTTTGACTAAATTTTTAGTTTATAATTTGTATGAATGATTGATTACTTGTATTTGCAATTATTAGTGTCACTAATATTCATAGCTCGTACCATTTTTTTTTCTTAATAGTAACTCAAATTAATCTGTCAAACTGTTCAATAGAATATATTAAATTTAACAAACTGTTAAAAAGAAAAACAAATTTATATTAATATCCAAAAAATAAAAAAAAATCCACAAATATAGTCAATATATCATCTCATTAATGATCAATTCAATAATGTGTTCTGATTTAGTTGTCTAACTTTTGAAAGTCTCCCAGAAAAATATAATTCACAATTTCTGAACTTTTTATTGTTTCGAATACTGATGCGTGCAAGTAAACCAATTAGAAGATACAACCTAGTAGAAAAGACTATTATAAGAATTAAAAGTGTATGGTCAGAATTCATCCTACAAATTACAATTTCTATATCTTTCTATTGCGTTGTTTGAATTGTAACGTCAGATAAATATTATTCATGCAAAAGCTCACAATTTTGTCCATGCCCAAACTCGTTTATTTTTTTATATTATTGGTACACTTCAAAAAATCTTTTTATTACGGACAAAAGTTTATCTACAATTAAATATCATTAGAATTACTTTTAAGAATTCGATAACATTCACTTACATAAATTAAATATAGATAATCTCAAGAGAAAATAAGAGTGAGATACGTGAAACTCATTTCCAAACAAATTTCCATAATGTTATCTTTATATTTTATAATTGTTGGTGATTGTCCATTTTGACATAGAATTAAAAAAAAATGTTGAAATATCATTCGTATATGGTAACTTGGAATGAGTTTTTTTTTTTTTTTTTGAGACAGTTTGTTGGGTATGTATGAAGCTCCTAGAAAAGAAGACGGGATGTATTTGTTCAAGGAATCTCTATACGAAATCAAGAAACCTCTTAGACCCACGATGACTTGATGGTATAGGAGGTTTGACACTTTTAAGTTGGACTATAGTAACATTTATTTGCTTTTTGATGACATATTGCTTGTTTTAAGGAAAAAATTAGAAAGTGTGATGATATCGTATATCCAAAATATTACATACTTCTATATAATACCTATTTTTTAATGCATTAGACAAGCTCAAGTAAGAGTTGAAATCTGAGTATGAAATGCAGGATCTTGAATTACCAAAAGGATTACTTGGACAAAATTCTTTCCAAGTTTAACATGAAAAAGGTAAAACATATTACAACAACCATTGCAGCTCATTTTCAAATTATCATCTGATGATAAGGAAAAAACGGTCAAGGGTACCATATGCTGGTGCCATTAGAAGCATAATGTAACTTTTGATGTTTTTCAGGCCAGATTTAGTTTATGGGGTGAGCTTGACAGGTAAATTTATGGGAAAACCTCGTGAAGAACGTTAGAGGTTAGTTAAGTTCGGACAGATATATATATATTAGGGACCAAAACCTTAAGACTTGTGTATTTAGTAAGTTTGTTGAAGGAATTCGACCAACCAAGGATTTTATTGATGTAAATCAAACTCGGAGGAGATCAATGACAAGGGTTTACAATGACAAGGATTATATTTGAGAATGCAATCAATTGAAAGACACTTTACAATACACTCGAGGAAGCTTTGTGGATTGAAGAGTTTATCAATGCACTAGGAGTTGAGCAGAAAAACATTGAAGTACACTGTGATAATCGAAGTGAAATCCACTTATGCAAGAACTGTATGTACTCTGAGCATTACAAACACAGTGACATCAGATTCCATTTCATTAGAGATGTCATCAAGGATGAGTCTGGAAAGTTGGTAAAATTTTACACATTTGATAATCAAACTGACATGATTACCAAAGTGATTCCATTGATGAAATTTGAGATGTGACTTGACAAACTAAATGTAAAGTCAGTAGCTGCTGATGAAGGAACAGGACAAGTTGGCGAAGATTCGGAAGCTCTGAGCTGGTGCACCAAGGTGAAAACTTTTAGTCGAACAACGGTGGAAGAAGTTAGTTCTTTTTATTCATGAAAAAACTCATCTTGTCTATGTAGAAACTCATTTTGCTTACGCGAGAACTCATGTTTTTGTGTACTTTAATCTGATAATTATAAAAGGCCCATAGTATCATTGGTGCGATAAAACAGAAGAGTACATGGTTCTTTTAAAAGAACTTGTATTCAAGTGATCAAAGAGGTTTTACTTCTGGTTTAATAAAAGCAAGTATTGTTTACAAAGAAAATGGATCCAACTTAATAACATCAATTATGATTGCGAGTATGTAATAGTATAATGAAGATCCTGCAAGTTACAAGTCAAATCCGGCAACATTGCCAAGCAGAAAGTAGTACTCATACCCACAGAACCCAAACCAATGTGGGGAAAAAAGGTAAAAGAAAATCAGAGGTACAGTTTTACACACCCAACATATTGACATGTCACCAGCTCCTCTACCTGTACCCCTTACTGTGTATTTGTCTCATCTAGTATCCAAATACTGCTTTCTCACTATAGATACAAATTGATTCTTCAAATAGTGAAAAATCTCTATAACCAAATTGTTTGCAAGACTACCAATAAACCTTCAAGGTCCTCTATGCTTGCGGAAGCAAAAACAACCCTGCTGCTGATCATGGGGGATCATACCTCCACCTTTGGTTGTGTCAATGGCCTCCAGCATGGAAACTACCTCATCCATCTCTGGCCGCTTATCTGGAGTGGCATCCCAGCATTTCTTCATTACATTTGCCAGAGAACTTGGGCAACATCTTGGTATTTCTGGTCTTAAATTCTAAAATTCCAACAGAACGTAATAATATAATCATAATGAATTCACAGACACTGAATCCACACTGATAAAAGGCACTACTGCTCAAGTGAGAAAATCAATCAAAACAGAGAAGAAAATATACCTGGCGAACAACAGCTGATGTAATTTCTGAGAAACTTAGGTCAGGATATGGCATGTCACAACAATATATTTCCCATAAACAGATGCCGAAACTGTACACATCACATTTCCTGTTATAGGGGTTGCCGTTTAAAACCTGTAAACCATCCCCGATGGAAAAATAAAAATAAATATTCAATTACAAGAGTTTTTCTCTTTGATCAAATTAAATATTTTTATCTCATATTTTTCTTTTTCTTATTCACAGTTTCACTTTCACACTGTATGCTGCCACATGAAAGTCGATGTTTACCCTCATTGAACAACTCTAAGAATGACATGAAAATTGGAAACCCCTATCCTCACTTGGATGAAATATTGGGACAGGACATGCTAATTTCCCATCACATGAAATCTATTGGTACACAGCATGCCTTTGCACTGAGGCTTCCACTGTGTCACATATACTAGTACCACAATATCTAATTTGTAAAAGGATTCTACATGTATTGACTACTCACCTCTGGAGCCATATAACCAAGAGTACCAGTCTCCCCAGTCATATCGTTAGGATTTGATGCCTCAACACGTGCAACCCCAAAATCAGCAATTTTAACTGTGCGTGTCCTATCTAACAGCATGTTCTCTGTCTTAACATCTCTATGGACAATCTTCTGAGAGTGAAGATAACTCAGCCTGTAAAACCAAGTGAATTCAAGTTGAGTAGTTGCACACACAACTTACGAGAATTACTAGCTGCTAAACCAAGGAAAAAACATAGATAGATACCCTCTTGCAAGATCAAGTGCCAGCTGAATGACAATCTTAAAAGCTAGCTTCCTCCTCCTGTTCTTTATCAGGTATGATTTCAGATTTCCTCCAGCAAGATACTCCACAACAACACAACAGACATTGCTTGGCATGCCGATTAGACCATTATCAGTTTGTATCTGTAATTCTGACGATCCCATTGTTGCCCCTATAAACTAAACATGGAAATGTAAATGGTTAATAAATATAGGGTAGAAAAATGTATAATACCCTTAGGAAAGAGAAAGAAATAAATCAACGGCAAATATCACAAGATTGAACAAGAGAAAATATCACTATGAGAAAGAGCATAACAGACATTAGGAGCAAGAGGCTCGTGTCCCACACCTACATGCATCTTTTGTGCCAGAAGCGTGGGACAAATGGACAAAGTCCATAAACGGGCTCTCCAACATACCAAATGAATGAAATTTAATGAAGATACGGGACATCTTCTCAAGTTAGAAAAAGTTGATGTTCATTTTGAGGAGAATATGATAATAGGTTAGAAAAAGTTGATGTTCATTTTGAGGAGAATATGATAATAGACATATCGACTTTTCCAAAGATAAGAATGCCCATAAACAATGGAAGCCTGTGAAGACCAGAAGCTTTCATTGTAAGTAAATTTCAAAAAATGCCTGGCAGGCAGCCTGGTTTATTCATTTGCAATCTTTGTTCAACAAAACCATGGATGCTGAACCAAATGGAAAAAGTTTATTCACATTTGTTTTCACCCTCCATAGTGAAAAAGACTAGTTCGAGTTCAGACAACTCTAAATTTTCTATAATTAATGCATAGAATAAGCAAATATCAAACCAACTCCATTCTGGGAAGATAATAGTATTCAGTTTAGATGAACAGAGTATAAAACAGATTAACAAGTTATAAATTAAGAGTACTATACTTCAGTTGGAAATGTTGTAGTTTAGTTGCGTGTTCTATAATAAACTCATAAAGGATAGACTATAGTCAACAGAGGTCTCCTCGAAACTGCTTTTTAAAGAATAAAAGAAATAGACTCCAAATATGTTAGAGCATATTCAACTAAAGATTATCTAAGAACTCCAGAATTCAAGCAAAGTATCTCGTTAATAAGGTCAGTATATACAAATAATGTCACAGGATAATGCATAGATACTTCTCTGAATATTCTCTACCAGCAATATCAGATTTTAGACAGAGAAACAATATGAAAGAAAAACATATCTAGGACGGTTAAGCTCATATGTTGTGAAGAAACTTCAATTTTATAAGAATCATATACTTTCAGCTCCATAAAATACTTGTATTTCTCATATATCCATATTTTTTCAATAAAGATAAATTACGTGCATGAAAATCTCAAACAACAACGACAATAAAAATTGCCCTCAACAGCACAGAAGAAAGTCCTTCTACAATTTCAAGCAAATTCTAGTTGAATGTAAGGGAAAGGAGAATATAGAAGGAACGTGAAAAAGTGGGATAATTTAATTAAGAAAGCAATCCCTCAAATCCTCAAATATGAAACCGACAAAAACCTCAAGGATAATTAAAGATTTTTATCAGAAGACCTGATCCACATTATTAATTCGGTATATTTAAGTATGCAACAACGAAGAAATACTAAAACTGAAAACAAATATGCCAAGAAATATTTAGAAAGGAGTCCTGATTTGCATTCTATTCAAAATGATACCCACAGCTGATAATACAAATTCATAGGACCTAAGATGGCAGGAAATTCTATGTTGGGATGGATCCCCCACCCAAATGAAATAAATAATATTTAGCATACACAACATTGAAACAACTACCTCAACATAGTATAATGACAATTATACAAACAAAAATAAAATGATGTCAAAGAAATTGAAATCAACCTTTGTGACATTGGGATGATCAAGTTTATGCCAAACAACAACTTCCTGTGTAAAAGCCGCCCTCAGGGAGGCAATTTCTGCTTCTGTCCTTTGTCCTTCTTCACCCCAATCCAACAATTTCACTGAGCATTAAGTAATCACAATAACTGTGATCAGGTAAATGCAGACAAAGGAAACCACAAATCCCACCGGAAGAATAAATAACCACGGAAACAAAAAAAAACACCATATTTATTATATTCACCACACCACAAGATGAAATCTACAATGGGGTCACTTCAATTTTATAACCGTAAAAGCCCAATCCAAATTTGTACTATTATTCCTACAAATTCAACTCCACACTAGATCATTCTAAAAGTCAACTCTTTTTCAGAAAACCCAGTGGAGCAAGGGAACTAGTTAACTAATTAATTAACTGGAGTAATTTACTTCAAGTAATAATTTTGCTGAAGAAATTAGAACTTTTACAACTGCATCAGTGGTGTAAAATAAACAAATAATAATTAAAAAAAATTGAAGAAGAAAAATAGCTAAAAAAGACATATTTTAAAAGAAACACCTCCCACTTGAAGTTTGGTGAGAGGGGAATTATGCATCTGAATCTGACAAGTAAAGATGGATCCCTTGAAAGAAATAACTAACCAGCAACATCTTGGGTATCATAGATACCACGATGGACAGTGCCAAAAGTGCCACGAGCTATGACACTTTTGATAATGAGTTTAGAAGGATCAATCTCCCACTCCTGCTTCTGTTTCTTCAAGTTTAGCCTAGCAGAGGCGGGTCTGAATTTGGGAGAGGCAGTGGCACTGGTATGAACATGAACCTGATCAGCATCTTCCTCCTCATCAGAGCGCTTCTTCTTGTCTATGGTCAGCACCTTGTTGAGGTGTCTCTCCAACTGTTCATCTATGCTCTTCAGATCAATCTGATCGGCTCTCACAAACCCATCACTGCTTTCCTTCATCTTCTTCTTTTTCTGTGCCTCCCACACAATTAACAAAAAGAAGAAAAGAGGGAGAGAATTATGGGTCTAAGATGTTTCAGTTGGTGTTGGTGTGTTGCTTGATGGTGGTGTTGTTGATGATCTTGTTCTTCTTCTTCTTGCTCTTTCTCTTTCTCTCATCCATGTGGCCACATGGAAGTGTCTGCTCATAACGTGTCTCTCTGACCCACTTTCAATAATAATAATAATAATAATAATAATAATAATAATAATAATAATAATAATAATAATAATAATAATAATAATAATAATAATAATAATAATAATTCACTCATTCTCTTCTCTTCTTTTTTTATGATAAAATAAAAATTATTATTACGTCACAGTCGGCCATATACATACAGGGAGGGGAATATAATAGGAGCCTGAAAAGTAGAAAGGAAGAAGTTATTATGAAAAAAAAAACTAGCTTTTTCAGTTAAAAATAACTTATCATTATCTTTTTAATCAGTTAAATTATCTATTTAAACCTTTATCCTTTAAACCAGATTTAGTTTATTTATAATCACTGTGAATAAAATTATAATAAAAATATAATTTTTACATTCTAATCAATCCTTTCTTTCTTTTTATCCATTATTGTTCACTACTTCTATTTCTCCCTTCCAACATCTACTTTAAGTAAAAAAAGAAAACAAAATAGGAAACAAAAAGTTAATGTTAATGTGATTTTGGTCTGATGACATATGAAAGTAAAAAATTGGATCCAGACAAAATGTTATATAATAATTTGAGAGGCTATTTTATTTTACCCACTTCATGATTGCCGACTGTAGGTCGGTTCACTTTTTCAATAAGAGAATGTTATGCTCTTCCAAAATATTTAAATAACACTAAATCATTTTTAAAAAAATAAATAAATATGGAAATATGTTTAAATAATTCAAATGAAATTGTTATTCAATTCAATTTTACAAAGCATATCTACCTATGTACTAGTGGACTTACGCATGTATAATTTTTATGATAAAAATAAAAAAACTAATTATAATAAAAGATATTATTAAAATTCTAAATAATATATTTATAAAAAGGTAATTTTTTTTATTATAAGTAAATAATTAAGTTTGAAAGAGAAAAAACATAAAAAAGTAAAATTATAAAATTTGTATGCACATATTACTTTAATGATATAATTAAATATTTTTACTTTTTTCTACTTGACCATCTTCAAAATATTTTATAAAAATAACTGATAATGTATTTTATAATATATCATTTGTTGTACTAAATAACTGGAATTAATTAACTTATAAATTTATATACTTTTAATTAAATTTCTGTTAAAATATTAGTTTATTAAGTGTTTTTTTATTTAAGTACCTTGTTGTTTGAACATTTCATAAAATAATTTTTTAATAAAAACTTAATTAAAAATATTCACATTCATGAACTGAGTAGTTTAAAACTTAATTAACTTAATAAAATATAAATTTTTCATAGTTCTAAACATTAAGATTTGGTTTTTGTTTTCTCACAAAGATTATATATGAAACTGTTAAATCAGATAAACAATCATCTGAAAACATATTTAGATTTTCTGCCTTTAAATAATAATTATAAGGTATGTTAATCTCAATTAACACTAAGAGATACATTTGTGGAAACAATCTTATTAACTGCGGAATCTAAAATGAATCAAATAATTAAATTAAATTAAATTTCGAACTTGAACAAGAATAATAAATAATATTTTTATTAATTATTATACATTAAGCTTCTTAATATAATTATATTTTTGGTAAATTTTATTATAATTTAGTTCTAGTGAGTTAATTATAATAAATGTTATTTATAATTTTTATTGAAAATATCACTTGCAATATCTTTAATAAAAAATATTCTATTTTTAAATTAAATTTTTCTATCATTAAAAAATCAATTATTATTATAGGTATAGATACATTCATAATAAACATAAACAGTCCGTAATTTTCTAATATACACCTACATATACTTTTAGCATGGTAAGTTATTTAAAATTAAAATGTATTTTCGTAATAAAACAATCATATTAAAATTAATCAGAATAACAAATCCATAATATTTATTATATTGATTACTTATAAAAAATACAGACATTCTAGTTAATTAACATATCTAGGGTTTAGATTTATTAAATCATTCACAAGAAATTTTCAACCAACACACATCAGATTCGAGCAGAAGGTGGTCATTTATATATATCTAAAATATATAGTAATACAAACAACCACATTTTCTTTTGTTTCATTCCTATATCAAAGTAACAATATTCAATCTTCAACTTCAAATCCTTTCTATTCATTACATTTCTATCCGAACACATAGCATACTTTATTTCAAATAAATGAACCAACTTGAACCTCATAACTAATTAAAAAAAAATCCCAATACAAAATGTAACGTTCTATTATCATAATGCAACTTTAACTCTCCTAACAAAATCCTTTCAATAAATCTAAACTTCATTCCAATTTTCATATTAATATATATCATTATAAATAATTTTTCTTACTTCAAAATCTAACTACTCCAACATTCCTAATTTCACACAATAAGCTCAAATATATTCATAAAAAACTATGAAAGTAAATAACAATAACACAAAATTCCACAACTGCACTAAATAGTTTGCCATATTGATAAATTAGATTTACAATTATATAAGTATTTATAAAAGAGAGAAAGTAAATGAGTTAGACCCAATAAATCTTTTAAACTTCACATACTCAACAATCTTCCACTCCACATACTCAACAATCTTCCACTGGGAGGTTGATCACATCAATTGCACTCTAAAGTAAATCTAATAAATCTAAAAAAGATTGTAACACCTCCAAACAATGTTGGCTCATACACATTTATATGAACAAACTCCAACTTCTCAACCTTTGTCATCCTTCCTGACTTGGAAAAAGTATTTTTTTCTTCTATTTTCCAAACATACATAATTCACAAAAACCAACTTCTACGTCTTTCAGCTATGGAATTGTCCCTTTGAGACTAGTATCTTCATACCCTTCTTGCTCATGTGACCAAGTCTTTGGTACCACATAGTCGAAGGATGACTAACATTATCACTAATTGAATGTACTTCTTTTGTAGGTAGAGGGTTCCTTTCTTCTAGCTACGAGCAACAATTAGATTATCCTTTATCACCTTTCAATGACCATCTCTGAATATGACTTGATATCTTTGAACATATAACATGCTCATAGAGATTAACATTCTTTTGAGTCCTGGAATATATTTGACATCCTTTATCATCTGCTAAGTCCTTACAAGGAGAACAATGGAAAGATGTACCCTAATTTATGATCTAATGTTCAAACTTGCTCTCAACATAATAGATCAACACATCATCAATATCTTCTTTTGTTGCATTCATTTGTTGTCATGTATCTTCTTTTTAGGAGCAACAAGAGTATTACATCGGTTTCTAAAGTGGTCGTTCTACTGAAAATTTCAACAGATAATATCCTTGCGAGTATTGGACTGTCCTTACTTCTTGGACATTTATCTACTAGGACAAGAACATTGTCCTCTTTCGGGCCTTCTACCTCTACCTTTGATGTTTAATAAGAAACTTGTTGATACTCCAACATTTCTTCTACAAGCATCCTCACAGAGGATTCTCTAGTTCCTTTGAAGACTAATTTTGTAGTCTTAGATGTATTGGCTACTGTCATGACAGTTCCTAGCCAATTATTAGACAACAAAGATAGAAACAATAGGGTTTGTACTTCATCATCAAATTTAATGTCCATTGACACTAATCTCGATAGTAAGAAATTAAATTTGTTCAAATGATTTGTAACATGATATCCTCCTTGCATCTTTGTATTAACTAATTGATGAATAAGGAATACTTTGTTTGATGCTAATATCTTCTCGTACATGCTTGGTAGTGCCTTTATCAAATCATATGTCGTCTTGTATTCTCATTGACGATGTTGTAGGTGACGTTCTTTTCCAATGTTAATAAGATGACACTCAAAGCATGTTGATCTCATAACTTCCAATTTTTCTAAGATGTCATTTCTGGTTTATTCCCGGACAAAGACTGGTACAAATTCTTCTTACAGAGATAATCTTCAATTTGCAACTTCCAAAATCCATTAAACTTGTCAATCTTCACTTTCTCGTCTTCTTTCATTATTTCCACTCACGTGAAACCCTATTACTTTGATACTCTTGTTGGGGATCAAAAACTCACACGAACACAAGCAATTACGAGACAAAAGTAAATAACAAACACAGAATTTATATGGTTAAGTCAGAATGACATACGTCCACAACTGCACTAGATTGGTATTTCATATTGATAAATTAGGTTTACAATTACATTAGTATTTATAAAAAAGAGCAAGTAAATGGATCAAACCCAATAAACCCTTCAAACTTCACATACTTAACATAATTACAACCCTAGACTTGTAGAGATTCATCTTTATCTATCAAAACTCACATACAAACTCTTATCCTTAGACATGTAAACCACCCACAAACAAACAATTTAAGGAAAAAGAACAAAGGAATACTTATTCTAAACAAAAATTTAATCAATAGTTACTTTTCTCCTCTTTTTTAATGATATACTTGAATTTTGAAAAAAAAAGATAAATAGTTAACTCAAAAAAGAGTGGAAAGTGATTGTTTAGATTAAGGAAAAGAGAGGAATAAGTAAAGAAAAAGTTTTTTTAAAAATTTAATTGATATGATGAATTTAATTTTTTTTAAATGATATATGTGCAAAATAAAAAAAGTTATCTTTATTATTATAAATTAATTTTAATTAAATATTAAATTAAGAAATTATTTTATTTTTACTAACATTATTATTTTTATTATCATTTTATAACCTTATTTTTTGTTTTCTTTTATTATTTTATTGTTTATTTTATTATTATTTGAATTTATTTTAGTGTTATCATTTTTATTTAATACTTTTATTATTGTTATTTAATATTTTAATCATTATTTTATTATATTATATTATATAATAAATATAATTGATTATGATGTATAACTGATTATTATGTTTTATATTAATTGATTTTAGTGTTGACAAAAACTTGCTGGTATTTTGAATTATAAAATCATTAACTTATAATATATTTTAGTCAAGGTTTATATTAAACAAAAAATATGCTTGCAAGTAAAGGTACATATGTAAAATATGAAGTTTTAGGGGAGCTTTATTATTATTTTGATAAAAGAAGGTGTGCTGAAAATTATATTTTCTTCTACTTGCAGGTAAGTGAATTTCTGAGCAACTATTTGAATAAAAATTTAAATAAACACCCTCATAAATGAAATGAAAAGAAAAGAAGAAAGTGAACTGAAAAGGGTGAAGATAAAAAATATCCTTTATTTTTCTTTATATAGTAGAAGAAAACATATCTATCAAAGTGAAAAAAAAAACATAATTAATTAAAAAAACATAATCAATATTGTTATATATATTGTATGTTATATATTATAGCATATACATTGGATATATAATACAATAATATAAAATAATATACTAATAATAATAATAATAATATTTAAATTATAATAATATTACTATTGTTAAGAATAAATTTATATAAGAATAATAATAATTAAAAAATTATAAATAATAATATTAATAAAACTTTAATATAATAATAATCAAAATAAATTTATAAAGTAATAATAATTATAATAAAAAATAAAATTATAAAATAATAATAAAAATAACAAAAATATTTATTCATTTTATAATATATAATTATTATAAAATTATATAATAATATTATTATTATTAAAAATAAATAATAATATTAAAATCAACTAAAATATTTATTCTATTTTATTGTATATTTTAATTATATGTCCAAACTGTCACACTGATTTAGATTTGTCCAAGTAATGTAAATTAGGTGCTGAATTTTGCATAATTTCGATTTATTTTATTAAGTTTTACAATTATCTTTATGCAAATTTTATTTCATTTTATCAAATTAGATTTTTAACAATTTGTATATATTTATAGTTTCAGATCATTTGTATTTTTTTCAATTGACTTCATGAAGTGTAGTAAGAATAATAATTTAATCACACGTGAGTTTCGAATATAAATAAATAATTATATTTTATTTTAAATTAATTTTAATTAAAAGAATAAAATTATAATCTTATAATTTTAGTAGTTAAATTTTCTTTAATCAATTATACCTATCACATTACTTAAAAACTTTCATAAATTTTATCTTTCATTCAATATAAAAAATCTTATTTCTCATTCTCTTTTTTCTAAAAATTTATTATTTTTCTCTTCCTCATTTCCAATCTTTAAAATAAACAAAGTCTAAGTCTTAATTTTTTTCACAGGCCATCAAATAGAAACACAATTTTTTTTAGCCTTCTCTTCTATAACTAAAATAAATTTTAAAAAATTAAAAATAAATATAGTAACTTTTATAAAATGAAATTTAAATAATTAATTTTTTGTTTATACATTTTTAAATTTAAATAATAAAATATTTAAATTTCATCTTATTTTAATTTTTTTTTATTTTAAGAAATATGTTTTTAGTTATTGAATAGTTGTCAAAATTATGTTTTGTCATTGTAACAAACTTTAAATTTATTTTGTTTTTATACTTTATAAACATATATAAATCATCTTTAATAATATGTTTGAATTCATTTTATTTTTTTTTATTTTTTTATTTTTTTCTTCTTAGCTTTTTCTACTCTACTATGTGGTCTCTTTTTTAAGTTTGTTTGACTTCTTATTCTTTTTTTTATTTTATTTTTTCTTAAAAATATTTTTATTTATCAATGATTATTATTTATACCAATTTATAAAGTATAAAGATGAAATAGGTTAAAAATTTATTCTAAAAATAAAACATAATTTTAATAAATAGTTCAACGACTAAAAACATATTTAACTTTAATTTTAAACAAATTAACTGATATTTACATAATGGACCCGATTAAATTGATTTATATTGTTAAATTTATTTTAAAAACTCTAATATAGTAAACACATATGGGACAATAAATTAGGTGTATTTTTATTTATTCAATTTAACAATGTTTGGTTTTTTACAGGAAAATGTTTGCTCAAGAAACTGAAAATTAGTTTATTTCTCAAAATAAGAAAAAAAACACCTTTTAAATTCAGGAAAATTTGCTATTTGTAAATGTTTCGATACGAATATATTAAAAAAAATTGATAGATTCCTTGTCAATATTTAAGTAACACTTTTAATTTTTTTTTAATTTTTTTTCTTTTTAATTATTTTAAATTATTCAATAAAAAAATAATAGTTTAATTTAATAAGTATTAGATGAGAATATAGAAAGTAGTACTATATTTAACCTCATCACCCGTTTAAAATAAAATTGAAAGTGATTACATACTTACATGTTGTCATGCTTTTGGAAAATGTGTTATGATTGTTCTCCCCATGCTTTTGGAAATTTGAGTGTTCAACTCGTCCACCTTCGCAACACGATTAAATGTGTTATCACCGGCATTCAAAGTTGTATCATACCAATGAATTTCATTGAAAAACCAGAAGGAAAAACTCTGATTTGCCTCATCATCGATTGAAAAACTGGATACAGTAGACTGTTTAAACACCAAATCAGTTGACTTAATCTTACGAAACTAACTAAATGCAGAGTTGCCAATTGTGACTGCAACATACAAAATTCCAAAATCATCTTATTCATGTTTAAATTTCTTATAACACTTTCACCAGTATTCTTTTCGTGCTAAAAGTAAAATAACGAAGATTAAAATAAGACTCATTAGAAAGAAAGAAAAAATATAAAATAAATTACTAATATTTTGTTTCTAGAAGAATTTATAAATAATGTCGAGAATAGTTCATTTGTTATAAAATTATATTCATTTCTCAAGTCTTTTCTTCACTTCTCTTTACAAATTGATACTGAAATTTATGTGATTTATAATGTGGAAAGATGATAGATTATAACTGAAAGCATAAAGAAGATTTTTAACAAATAAGTTTTATAAAACAAGTTTTTCTTATCATTTTCTAAATTTTAGTTAAAAGTGTATTTTGGTTTTTTGAGGATAAGAAACTAACCATAAATAAACTAAAATATTATCTAAATTTTGAGTAGATAAAGGATCTAAGGGTGAAAGGTCATTCTCTAGAAGAATAAGAAAGTCACATGAATTCAAATTATGAAAGTTTTCATTTAAAAATGATATAAATAGGATTTGGAGTGTTTTGAACGGTGCAATTTGCAATGAATGATATAACTAGGTAGAATTGCTAGAAATGAGTCATATCGTTGATGGATTGATTTGTATGATGTTGAATGATGCAAACAACGTGTATTTTAGTTGGTTGAGGAGGAGAAACCTCAGTTTCTTCATTCCTATGTTTGTTGTTCTGAGTAGCCTTACTCAAGCAACGTATTCTCAAGCAAAAGTGAGGCGGTGGATAATGATTATCTCCACTGCCTAATTTCACTCAAGCGAAAGGATTTTGGCTCAATCAACTATGGTATTTTCTATTAAGCAAAAAAAATTTGATGAAGTGAAAAAAAATTTCTTAATAGAAAATGGTCACGAAATTGGAGTTACTCTTGACCTTCTTTTCACTTAAGCAAAGGAATTCACTTAAGTAAATATGAGCTTCTAGAATTAGGTTGAGTGATCTTCATGAAAGTTGTAGATTTGGATGTTAGATTTTCAATGACTTTGGAATCAATTAAAAATAATGTCTAAAACTCTAGTGATGTTCTTTTTACTGAGCAAAGGTCAAGTTGTTAGTTAGTTGGAGATGTTGCATATTTAAATATGTTTTTTATGAGTTGAGAGACTATTAAGCATGATTGTTGATCATGTTGTGAGTTGATATATGCTTATATGCATTTATTTTTTATTCTTGATGTATATGAGATAAATTTGGAATATATATACTCTTAATATATATATATATATACATGTTGTTATGATCCATGTGTGATGATCAATACTATGTTATAAAATATGTATTAGGCCAAATGGAACCTGAGATTGTTGTCCAAATTTACTAAGTGATGTGATAGGCCAAGTGAAGGCCAAGGTAAGATCTCATAAACTATTTGCATGATGGAGATATGGTATATATGTGTATGCATGGTACATAGGGTGGTTCACTATACTAGAGTGGTGAGTTATACTTGTGTGGATTCAATGAGGTCTCAAGCTTCACTGGTAATCCTGATAAGATAGACTAAGATACCAGGTCGTAAGGAGCCAACGAGGGATCACTAGTGGACTTTGCCTAAAGTTACGAATGAGGTAGGTCAAGAGTGGTTAATGGGGTCAATGGTCCTACTTTGTGGGTAAGGTGATTTGGCTCCTAGCTGTCATATTGATGCACTCAGTGTAGTAGGCGATCACAATGTGACTCATAAATGTTAGGCTCTGAACTCAGGTATAACAACTTAGTTCTTTCCAAAAACAGTCATAATATGTGATGTATGTTGTATGAATATGTGGTCATGATTGGTATAGTATGATGACATGTGATTGAATGTTAAATGTGTTGAAATATTATATTTCATACTTTATTTAGTAAATCACCTGTGAACATTATGGTTTAGTAAATTACTTGTGAACATTATTGTTTAATAAATCACTTGTAAACATTATTGTTTTCGAGTGAATGTTTATCTTAATACATTTTGTGAACTACAATGGTCCTATGTATACGCAAGAGTAAGAGATGTTATTAGGTGATCTTAAAGAGGATTCATAACAGAAAAAATAAATAGTTACTTTATATTTGTATTTTTTTTATTTTTAAGAAATTTCTTACTAGTAAAAATCCTATTTTATGATAGATAATAAAATTATAATAGATATATTTTATATTGAATTTGAAAAGTGTTATTATGTACTAAATACAATAATGTTGTTAAAAAAATATTTTTAAAAAAAATCCCTCTAAACAAAAAAGTAAAAAAAATAATGTCATCTTATATTCTTTTCTTTCTCTGTTTTTTTATTTCCATTAAACCTAACAAAAGATTAAAATATCCTTACAAACTTGTTTATATTTATTTATCCTTTTCATTACGTCACATATATTACTTTGATTGCGCTCCTCTTTCTGTTTCTTTTTCGTTGTAAAATAGTGTTCTTTTAGTATAAATAGAATTTCTCTGTTTTTGTTTACCTTTCCGTGAGATTTCATCTCTTACAACATTGTTTTTTTAGTGGGTAACTAAAAAAGTGAGAATGTTTTTGTAAGGCCCCTTCGATGTTTAAATTAGTCTAATTCTAACTCATAATTTCAACCAGTTAGGCTATTTGTTAAAGTCCCTATTGAACATATATAAATACTGATAAATTTGTTAGCTTAGAAGTGTGAAAAAAAAAATATATATATATATATAATATAATTTGAATATATAACAAATAAACAGTGATATAATCTCAAATAAAATAGTTTTGTAGACTAAAATATAAATATATACAGCTAAATGTATCTATAATATATTAAAACAATATTAATAAAAAAAATATTTTATTATAATTTAAAAAATATTGTATATTAACAATTGCTCAAATATTATATACATATGATTATCATATGTATAACTCATCAAAGATAAACTATTATTAGACAAAACAAATATTATAAATTTTAAAAAGTTTCAACTATTAAAACAATGCTCTAATTAATATTTTCATCATATATACTTAGCTATAATAGATTTTTTAGTTACAAATTTTTGTGAGTTTTTACAATGTGTTTGTACTTCTTCTTTTTTCAATGCAATCTCAATCTAAATCAACTAGTATGGTCCCTTTTGTTAAATTGATATGGACAGTGTTAAAACAGTGATAACGTAACACATGACAAAACACGTGTCAGATGCATAAGACACATGTTGAAGAAAAAAGAAGAAAGAGAAATAGAAAGAGGAGAGAATGACACATGTCCTGTGCATCTGACATGGATCCTGTCATATGTCAGATCATCACTCTTTTAATGTCGTCCACACTCATTTAACAAAAGGGACTGTATTAATTAATTTTAATCAAAATTGGGACTATATTATAAAAAAATAGAAACACATTACAAAACCTAAAAAAATTGAGACAAAAAAGTCTATTAAACGTATATAATTATATAACCAAATGCATTATCAAAACTTAGTATATCCATTTGCTCAAAGTTTTACTAATTTAAATAATTTTTTATTTGACTAAAGACTATAACTTTGAGGAGACACATATTAAGAATTTTTACTAAATATTAACATATAACTATGTGATTGGATAAGAAATTTCAATAATTCTCAAAAATTGAAATTTAGGATATTTGAATTACTTGCAATTAAACTGTCTTCATTTTCTAATGGTTTGTTTGGACAATGTAATTAAAATATCATACATTTCAATTTTTGTTTGGATAGAAAAATTTAATTTCTCTTTTAAGATAAAATTTAAATTTTGATTTTTCTCAATATAAATTTTTAAAATTAAACTCTATAAAAATACCAGTTATGTTTAAATAAATTAATTTTTCAATATGTATGTATAATTTAGCTCAACATTTAGTTATTTGACTTGACTCGACCAACTCGACTTGGAATGGACTCGGCTTAAGACGAAATAGACCCAACTCGATCTGAAATGACTTGATCAAATTTAGTATTAAAATTTTAATTTTCTTCTTTCTGTATTTCAAATTTTATTATTTTAGTTATTTGAAATACTTTCTCAAAATTCTTAAATTTTAATTTCCTTCTAATCTTCTTATCAAACAAATTATTTTACTCTAAAACATTTAAAATTTATCAAACAAAAGAATTATTCTTTTAAATTGTTTCATTTAAATATAATATAAGATTTTAACCAATTCAATCATGATTCATAAAATAATTAAGAAAAAGTGATGATTGTTAGCACATATATAATTGTTTTCATAGGTTATCAATAAATTTAATTTAATTTAAAATTTACTATTTTTTTATCATAAAGTCTAATTTTATCCAAAAATTATTTATTTTATTTTTATTGATTGAATATTATTTAATTGATTGAACAGAATATTATTATACAAATTAATACAAAAAAATATCAATGTATCTTTGTTATACGAGTTTACTCGTTTAATTCACAAGTTTTACGACAACATGAACATAATTTGTGAAAAGTAAAAAATTTAAAATAGGAAATGAAACATTTCATAATACATATTTATACAGGTATAGACTTAAATGGATTTAACTCTAGATTTAAAAAAAATTCCTCAAAAGTATAAAAATTATTTGCAGACATTGTATTATTTGAACGTAAACATATATCACTATTATAAAATAAACTTATTACATCATTAATTTTACGTGTAATCCTTTCCTATTTAACGTTTCTAAAAATACGATTGTATTTTTAAATTAAAACAGCAACTTCTACGTTAGACTAGAAGAGGTCATACGTAAATTATTTGATTACATTAAATCATACTTTCTTAATAAAATATGACTAAAATGAGTTTTTAGTTTTTATAATTTAACTATGCGTAACTTGAATCCCTCTCATGTCAATTAAATTATCGTGTTTCGAGCTTCCATAAATAAATTTCAATTTAGTAAAAGCCTTTGGCACGAATCTAGCTTAAGTTAATTATAATTGATTTGTTATATTTTCCGAAGTTTAATAAACAACAACAATAATAATAATTATAAATTTAAAAATTGGATAGGGTCCAATGGCATAGTTATCCCCGTAAAATTTATTTTATTGTTGGTATGTAACAGAATATTTCAGAGAACAATAAATTTTATTATTGACGTTTATCTTATGTTTATGTATTTTTTATTATCCGATTATAACTAAGTTTATATAATTTTCTTTTACTACCTACTCCCAATATAGCCATAATTGGTTAATTCCTGTTAAAGTCATAGTTCATTCTTATATAGCTTGGCGTTTAAATAATACAATACGTTAGGGTCAATGCCTTAGGCGACCCCGTAATTCACTTTTATACAATATTCAAAAAACAATCAATGTTGTCTTATATATCTTATATTTATATATTTTTCATTCTTTGATGATAACTAAGTTTATATACCTATATATCATCACCTTCCAAAATAACTTTATATATATTTGAGTTTACAATGTACTACCAAATAAAAAAATTTATAACTCAAAACAATGTAGAACTAACATTTTTCGTATTCAATTATTATATTATATATATATATAACGATTTTCATATTGAAGTTTCAAGTGTAGTGATTCAACACCTAACGTTCTTTTCTCTCTCTTTTTCTTCATTGGCCATAATATCGAAGTTGACAAACAGCCTAATGAAGGAGTGACTGGGCTACTTAAAAAAACATATATGTATGCTTATTTAAATGCATTGTTTATTACGAAATTGATCTCGTCTGAATTTAAGCAACTACATATAAGAATTTATTTTATTGTTAAACAGGTGTCCACAATCATGAATTATCAAAATAAATGTAAAAAGATTTCTATGATTTTTTTATCAGCAAAAAGTTCTATATCGTAAATTATTATTAGTATATTTTGAACAAAAAATGTGATTGAATATGATAAGATGTAAAAAAAATAACAAAAACACAATACCAACGAGATAAATTTTATTTTTATTTAACCCATTTTTCAAAAGGTAATTTTTACAAGTGTTGAAAATTAACAGATGGCCTAAGTACTTTTTCAAAATCTATTTTTTAGAAAAAAGAAAACTTCAATTGTCTTAAAAAGGTTAACTTTTTCACTTGATAGTCTACCATGGTGATATCATAATAACAAGAACTTAAATATATATATATATATATATATATATATATATATATAGTATGTATATGGGATCTCATAATATGTTGATTATCATAAAAGTATATTGCGCATTAAAATTTCACATAAAAATGATTTTGTAAAAGTAAAACATACTTTAATTCAAATTGTATTTAGATTTTTAACTTCTGAAAACTATTTCGAATAAGAAAAAAAACTAATATTTCTATAAAGTACTTTTCCGTAACACTTTCGAAAAGAAACTGTAAAAAACAGTTCTATAAATAATTATATAAAAGTTTAGTATCTTAGTAATATTGAGGTGTAAATAACAATTATCAAACCATTTTTATTTTCTTTTAGAAAAAAGTTAAAATGGCCTAGGCCCATGGTTTGATCCAACTCGTCCCTTCTTTTGGTCTTCTTGTTTTTTTCTTCTTTTATTACTTCAAAAAAAAAAGAACGATATTGTTGTGTTCTTATATGTAAAAAAAAATCAACACAAGAGTCTGTTTACAATATTAGTTCAACATAGATAATAATAACAATACCCTAATTAAATATCCAAAAAATAAAGACAGAATATTTTATTTCAAGTCAGCACCAAATTGTATATTTAAAGATAACATTAAATTTGACCTGACTTTTTAAATTTAAAAGGATATTTTATAATATTTAAGATCAAAATTTAATTTTTAGGATAGTTTATTCTTGAATATTTAGATTTAAAATAAAAAAATGCAAAATGGGTAAACATTTCTATTACTAGCTTATATAATAATTTTTAAAATTACTTTCACTAAATAATCTAATGATGGTAGATTTCATATTTCTTTTTTTATCATTTCTTTCTATTTTTCGTCTTTTTTTAGTTTTATTTTTTTTTTCTGGAACGGCTTCACATCCTTTTCTCAATATATTATGTTAATTAGAAGATGATAGAGTAAATGTCACTTTTAACTTACCAGAATTTAATTTAATTTAGGTTACTCATTTGCCTCTATTTGAGTGAGTGTTTCAAGGTTTCATAAGTTTAGAAAAGTTATTTATTTCCTCTTTTAGTTTTATTTTTTTTATAAGGTTAGTAGAAAAACAATCCTAATGGTCATTAATGGAAAATAATCTTAATTTATGTAAACTAAAAAAATTATGTTTGATATTAATGAAAAAACATTATTGATATTGAAAGAAGTCAATTTTATTAACCTCAGTTAAAATAACCTTGATTATCTTGATAGAAAAATAATTTTGATCAATTTTAACTTGAAAAAATCTTCAAACCACGTTAATAAAAAAAACAATAGAATACAAACACCTTTGAGACCGAATTCAGTCCAACTACATCTTGTTTAATATTATTTACTCTTAAATATTTTATTCTTATGATAAAGTTTAAAATCTTTAAATTTTAAATAATTAAATTATTCAAATATTTTAAAGTTTTAATATATTTTAAAATTTTATATTCAAATAATATAATTTGTCATAAAATATTTCAAATTCTTTATATATCTAAATTACATTCTAAACCTTTTATTTAAGATTCTCATAGGAGAAAAATACGAACTTTTTTAAAATAAAATTTTTTGTAAACTAAAAATTAATTTATATATATTTAGAATATAAAAACTTAGAAAAACTATAGCAGAGAGATTATAGCATTAATTTATAGGTAAACTAATTTGGTTTTATACTATATGTAATTTGATTTTTCTTCTTATTTTGACTTTTTGAAAAATGGTTAAAAAAAAGTAAACTCTAAATGTGAAGGAAATTTTAAAAGTTATGAAATTGAGTCCAACTGAATTAAACATGACCCGACTCTGATTTGATTTCCAACCTTATGGTGTGAAAAGTATCAGCCATCCAAGAACGAGGTCTGGTTTGGAGAATACTGACACCACCATATACCAACAAAGCTAAGCACAACAAGTTACAACGCTAAAAATATCTAAATTTTATTCACACGTGAGGAAAAGAAGAATGGTACCTAAGTCCCTCAATCCGCAACCGCAATCATAGTCGGTCATGCTTTCTTCATCCAATGGTCATATATCATGCCGCACGACGCAACTTTTAATGGACCCTTTTCTTGCACAAATATGGATGAAGACAAAAAATATCTAATATATTCACACCCCTTTCGGCAAAACAACATCACTATTTTTAAATATAATTATAAAATAAGAAACCTTTCAATTTAAATAATCTAAGTTTATAAAGTTATTTAATTTAAAGTGAGAAACAAAACTTCTCTTTTCTCATTTTAGAATTCTATTCTTCACTTTTTTTATAAAACTATAAACTAGAATATAAAATAAGTTTTGTACCGACCTCTAAGATTATTTGTAAAACATAATTAAAAATTTTTATTTTAATTAAATTATTCATGAATTTAATAATTTTAACTTTAAATATGTATAATTTTTTATAGTTATAATAATATTAAATTATATATTTATTTTTATTATAATAGTTGCAGTGATAATATATATATATATATATATATATTAAATATACTATTTTAATTTCTCAAAATTATTAATTAAGATCCAGTTCTGGTATAATTTATATTTTTTTTAAGTTTTCATTATTGTTAGCTTAATTTGTTATTTGTGATTGTTAAGTAAAGATAATATTTTGTATGTGGACATAATAATAAGTCAATAAATTTAATTATATATGATATAGTTATTTATTTCTAGTTTTTCAAAATATAACTTTTTATACTTTTTTAACACAACTTATAATCATTGAATGCTTATTTTTATGTTTTTGCATAATATTATAATTAAATCATTGAGTTCTTATTTACAAAAGTAATATTTATTTTTAAATTTTTTTAATTTAAGTTTTAGGCAAATTAGTATTTTGAAATAAAATAAGATAAATGAGTTTCACTTTAGGGTCATTAAAAATAAAAGGATGTAAATATTTATTTAGAAGGTAGAAACAATGTTAGAGTTATTTTATTAAGAAGAAGGTAAAAAAGATGAGTTTCTATTTTAAAACTAGAAAGATTTTGAGTGTTATTTAAGAAAAGTAAACACAATTTCAAAATAATTAATATTAAAATTATAATGGTAAATTTGGATGACAAGTTAAGTAGTCATCATGATACAGAGAATTACTTTAATTATAAAATATAATTAAAATATTTTATAAATTTAAATATAATTAATAGTCATTTTATAAAAGTATACTAGATAATTAATACTAAAAATATATAAAGAAATACTAAAAACACAATAACAAAATAAAATATCCAAATATTTCTCTTACTAGTTATAACAAAAACACAAGTCACTTTTTTAATAAAAGAAGTATAAATTAAAATTTGAAATTATCTTTTTCTTCCATTTAAGAATGACATGGATTAATTTTAAAGGAAGAAAAATCTTAAGTTTATCTTTAATGATAAAATAATAATTTTATTATTGTTTAAAGAGTAAATAAGACTACCCTTTCTTGTATTTTTACATTCTTGTCTATTAAACTATGATTATCACAATTATCAAATAACAACCAAGTAACCTAATCATTTAGAATATTTAATATAAATTATTTAATAGTGACAATCATTTATATTGAGAGTATACCAAACTTACATAAAGTATTAACTGAATACTTAAACACTAAATGAGTTATGGAAGAAGATATTAACTTAGTTGATGGGTTTAGGGGTCCTAAACCCTACATCATATAGCACTAGTTACAATTAAACAATTAAACCAATTTTTCATTCAATTTTACAATCCAAGCAATTATTTATAATAATTATATCATTATCAATTAAATTTCCAAATAGACTAATTTTCTGAAATTAGCCATTTTGTCTAACAAATTTTAAGAAAATAGGCAAAATTATGTGCTTTTCTAATTTATAGTCGGAATATAACTTAAAACATAATTATTATTGTTTTCCTTAAAACATTATATATATTATTTAAAAACATTTGGTCCCATGGATTCCTAATTTGTGGTTGATTAGAGTGAGTGGTCATAGCAGTGTGTGTGAACTGGAAAGTGAAGTGAAGCATTTGGCAACGCGACATGTGGTGAGTTCCCCGGAAGTTTCTTGGAACATGCTAAAACCCACGAGACTTCTTACTCCATCAATCTAATTCCAAAGCATCCGTTTAATAGTGCCGAAATACTAATGTTGCTGTGAAGAAAAAACATCAAAAGGAATACTTTGACTTGACTAGGAGCCAAACTATTTGGTTGACCTCGTGCCATTTTTAGATGTGCATCTTCCTTAGCTTACCCACTGTAAGAATATGATACACGGAACATGCCCACCCTCTTCATCAATCTTTCACTCCTACCTATTTTCCCTTTCCAATCATCTCATCATCCAATTACCTCACATGTATAATAAAGTCGCACTTTTGGTACAGAAAAACTTCACAATTAAAATCCAAGCATATAACACGTGCATTATTATTTCTTCATATATAATATAGTCATTCTTGCCACTTCAGCAGAAGGAAAGTGTAAGATTCAAACAGACAACAGAAAGGAAACTTTTTTATCATAATATATTTTTATTCTTTCACTTTTATTTTTTTTATATATATATCAACAACGTATATTTTAATTTATTATTTCATTTCACTTATATTGGAGGGGGGGTGTGGTCATACATTGCAAGAGGCTAGTTAATTTATTAGTTAATGATGATCAATTCTTACGTAATATTTGAAAAAAAAATGTTTAATTTCATAATTATTGATTGTATGTGGGGGAGTGGTGTTTAATTCCATAAGTTGTTGAGTATAAGCTATGTGTTTGCTTGCTGGCTCAAATTAAGTTGAAATATATAATTTTTTTCTTTTTCTTCTGTGTCATTTCATATTGTTTTGTAATAATTAAGAAACACCCTAATTTTTTTATTATAATAAAATAGTTCTACAATTGTATATTTTAACTCTTTTTAGTTAAAGCTATTTTGAATTTAATTGAAAGAATTTTTTTTAAAAAAAAAGTGAATATTTTATATCACAACATGTGATATACTGGAAGATTTTGATAATTGGTATCTATCAATAATAAGGAAATTTTAGATAAAGAGACACAATGATTTCCGGTCTCTTATAAAAAAAATTAAAATATATAAAATATGATTATATAACCTTTATGCAATAAACAAATAATATATACCATTGAATCTACTTTTAAAATTAATTTTTTATTAAATTGGTGCAGTTTGATATGATATTTATATAAATTGATAAATATTTAAAAATTTATATATAAATATGAATGAAACATGTTTATAACTACGATTTTGAAATATAAAAGTGATGTTTAGTATCCAATGTTTTTTACTTATTAAAGGGATGTTTTTTAAGTTGTGATTTTTAAAGATGTGAACGAAGTCAGCAGTTGTTAGTTTTAATTTTTCCTTTTAGATCATTCTTATTATATGAACGTAGATACCACTTACGCGAATGTGATGCGTCTTTGTCAAGGTTCAAAGTTCAAACTAATGGTCGTGATGTCAGTTTGAAAAAGTTATTTTGCATTGAATCATAAGTGGCAACCAAATAGAGAGAATGAATGTAAAAGGTTAGTGAATGGGAGAGATTTATGTTTTGTTAAAGAAATAAAAAATATGATATTGACACGCAAATGAACTTGACAAAAGTGATGTATTTAGTAAAGAAAAGAATAAAGAAAGAAAAGGAGAATTTTCACATGACTACATCACATCTAACCTGTTTTCAAAAGAGCTAGATTAATGCACAACAACGGTAACATATAAACCTGTTTTCCTATTTTACTTAGAATACAATAATTGAAGTTCATAATAAAATTTTCAAATTGAAATCATGAATAGAGTCATTAAACAGGTAAATCTATTATAACCACATATAATTAACACAAGAGATTCATGTGTTGGAGTTTGAGAGCCACCCTCTTTTCCAGGGGTTCCAACTCAATCTGAGTTGGAGGTGAGAGACTAGCATGGCACTGCCACCACACATATAAGTAACACTAGGATGTAAGTTGAAGTAATATCAATACATTTAAACCACAAAATATAAAGGTGCCACCACACAATCACTTACTTACACTAATTTACTTATCATACATAACCAGTGTGAACGTTCTCATGCTTGTTATTGTGTTTTTGTGACCACTGTTCGATTAAAGCCCAAACAAGTAATGAAAATTTTGACACGGTTATACATCTTTATCACGTCCAACCAAACATCTCATAAATCATTCTAATGCATCAAACTGCAAACAAATTAAAACAATAAATGCACTTCTATTATATATGTAAGATAAGTAAACTTTGATTTTGCTATTATAATTTCTTTTATCTTTCAAAAGTTCAAACTAATACTTTTGATTTTCAACGTTATATAATAAATTAATTGTTTGTAGGTTAAACAAAAGATCAAATAATTATTTCAAGTCACTCGTTTTAGTTTTACTATACAACTTTTGGCGCCTCAAAAGAAATCTAAAATTCATAAAGCAAATGTTACTTATCTATTTTATTTTAATTTTAGTAACTTCTAAGATTTGTAATAAACCAGATGAAATTATTATTATTATCTGTAAAATAAATAATTTTTTAATACAATATTTTTGTATGATTTTAATTCTTTCAAAACGTAAAATAAGACATGATTCAAGAAAAACTAAAATAAATTTTTGTAGTGATTTATGTAAATCTATTGTATGTACAGTAAGAGTTAAATATAATTTTTCTTCTTAAAATAAAGAAGTGTTGTTATATATTAAAATTTTCTTCTGAACCTTAAATTCTAAATTATAAATATAGTTCAATTTTAAGTAAATTATATTTTATAACATAATAGTAATCCCTTAAAAATTATAAGGAAGACTTGTTTTAAGAGTCTATTTGAGTTATTTACTGAAACAGTTTGGAATGCTGTATTTAAAATTAATATTTTTCTGCGAAGGGAATTGCTGCAGGGTGCTTTACCTTAGCAACTCCTTGCCCTCCATTATTGTATTACGATTTTAAGTTTTTAAAAGAAATTATATCATATTTTAGAGCATAATTGTTATTATTTAAAACACGGTTTTTCTATATTCTGTAATTTATTTAAAATTTACATGTTTTCGTAGTTATTATAACAATTATCCTGAAATGTATACTAGTCTATATCAATCCTTCTAGCAAATGTTTAAGAAGAGAAAGCTAAACTCAGACACTTTAACTAAGCACCTGAACATAATGTAATTAGAAGTATTAAATATTAATTATTTAACCATTATACATAACTTCGTAGCACAAACCAAAAGGTTTTTTTTTTCATGCTTAACTAATAAACTTTTCAGACATGAAAAGTTTTGCCATATACACAGAAGACAGTTTATCTTTCTTTTCATAGATATCGAAGTGTTCAACGGTATAAAAGGAAAAAGCAAATGTATCTAATCTATTGTTAAAGTATATAATTTTGCAACACCTTGTATTCATATATAAGAGAAAAACTTTTGAGAGAAAGATGTAAAGGATTCTGTAAAAATGTTTCTATTGAATTAAATGTGATAGAGATATTCTTTTTTGGATTTTATCATGTTATGAGTTTTAAGAACTTATACATGTTTTTTAATCGGTAAACATCTAATTTTGTTCCTATTTATGTATGATTATTTTTTTATAATTTTAAATATCAAATTTTTTATAATTTAAATTTTTAAATTTTTAAATTTTTAAATTTTTAAATTTTTTTCAAATAAACTTTAAAAAAAATATAGTAATTATTCTAGTTGGTTCATTTATTTCTTTTTAAAAAAAATAATAAAAATTATGTTTCTTTCTCATATGTGCATGTTTATTTATCCCACATTTAAGTGTTCATACTTATTTATTTAACTTAACCTATAAGTATTTACTTTTTGGACTTCTTCAAGAGCATTCAATCTTCTTAATTAGGATCTCTGCACATTTGACTTGTAAAATTAAACATAAAATTTGAACTTTGAAAAAAATAATCTCAAAATTTCTCTTTCTATAAATACCTTCACATTAGGAGAAAAAAAGGGAGAGAGAATAGAAGGAGAAAAGGATGAGAGATTAACACAAAAAAGGGTTCATAGGAGAATCAATAGTTGTTGAGACTAGTGTAAAACAATTAGGACAATAAACAAGTAAGTTTTTTTTATACATAAATCTTTAGCTCCAATGTTTTGTGGTATGATTGATGCAATATATACAATTTATCACAAAAATCACATTTGTTTAACTAAACAATCATGATACAGTATGTATGATCATCATAGAATGCTTACAAAACAATTTTTAATCAAATAAGAGCTCATATTTTGCTCTTCATTCGGAACATAGTATCTACAGTCAGAGTCTCTTTAACTCACTCATCACCTTGCTCTCCATTGAGAACATATCTTGAAGGAGGTGAAAATGATCACTATGTGAAACTATTTGGAAAAGTTCTTTCTTTCTTTATTTTAAAACTCAAATTCACATATAAGTTTATTTTCCAGTATATATTAAATTTGTTTCTTTGTAGGATGACTAAGAAAAGACTTCTAATACAATATGTTAGAGAAACTTCTTGAAAACCTTCTTTTTTTTCTTTTTCTTGTTTTGTTAAGAAAATAAAAGATAAAAAGAAGTAAAGCGAAACCTAATTTTTTTATCCATTTATTATCATCTCAGAAAAAGGTATGACAACAAACATTTTCTTTGATGATCTTAGTTTCTGTTAGTTTTTTTATTTAATTGGTATTGTATACACATTAGGGTCTTTGTGTAGATTAATATTATAAGTTTGAAATCAAGTTATGTTTTCCTTTTGCACATTGTGATATAATGAGATTTAATGTTTTATTTTTAACATTATCAATAAAAATTATATTAATAATTATAACTCTTCTTCATATAATCTTTTAATTTTTTAGAAAAACTTGAAAAATATTGATAGCTACAATATAACCAAATAGAAATTTATAAATAAATAGTTATAATTTAATAAAATATTAATAAAAATAAATTTTAATTTATAAATATTTATATGCAGAAGATAAATTAAAAGGATGATAGGATGTAACATCCTTTTAATTTTAAGATTTAAAATAAAATTGTACTAACTTGTCTATTTTAAAATTTCACCCATCTTTTCAATATATTAAAATTTGTTATAAAATTAACAAAAATAAACTTTTTTATATAAATATAAATATGGACAGAAATAATAAAAATAGTATGCATTAATTTTTTATGAGATAAATGAATGAGTTTAATGAGTTGCTTTCTTTCTTTGTATGAGATTGTAACCAGAAGCCATGGTTGCTCAAATGTTTGTATTAATGTAAATGTTTTTATGAGATTGAAACAATATTTAATGACTATTTTTTTTCTAATCTATTGAAAGAAGTGGGGTCATTAAAAGACATTAAATAAGTTATACTTTATCATGTCGGTAGCTCTCCCAAAAATATCTAAAGGTTAAGCTTGTTGAGATGTTAATTCATGAAATGGTTATGCTTGAAACTGATAGCCAATTGTTCAAATGAAAGTTCTTGCCTATTTAATATTCACATGTCATATCATCTTCTCTAAAGGTGGCGTTTTCTGGAATGTGAAATATGCCTCTCATGTTTTTTTTAGTCTTGTGAAAAAATTGAGGGTCCTTATGGTCTATTAGCATTTAAGACTAATTATAATTACAAATATTATACAGATATGTATATATATAGCTAATTGTCATGGGGATGGTGGGGAGGACGTTGACTTGCAACAAAGATATCATATTGATGGGGTTTAGTATGATGTAATGATGGAGATGATACACTGAGTAAAGAAAACTATAACAATCATTGTGGAGAATTGCAGCAGAGATAGAGAAATTATCAAGATTCTATTATTTTAGTTTAGAATAAATAATAATTTAAGAATTAAAATATAAATTACAAAATATAACAATAATTTATTAAGTATGATATGTGAAAAATAATCTTCTTCTGGAAAACTCAAATGCGAGGCCATAATCAATGGGCGAAACGGCAGAAAACCAGCAGCATTATACGTCTTGAATGGTTCTTTCCAGCAGCAACATATTACTGAATGCTTGAGGATGCGTAATGCGTCAGTGTATAATTTTGATCACAACTCCAACCCTACATTTTAACTAGAATAATTAAATAAATGGCTGTTGATTAACTTTTTTAAATAAAGGATCAAGTTGGAGAGTAATATAGATCATTTTAACTTCAAGATTAAACAAATCAAACACATGAAATTAGTAACATATTATCTTAACACGTGAACTAATTAATTTTCCTAAACATGCAACCTAATCCTGATATGATACTTGAGATATCGCTTCACTAATTAAGGTGCTATGATGTGCATGTATAACCACTCCCATTGCATGCTGTCATCTTCCGAGTGGCCACTGATAATGGCCTTTAATAATATTGCCTTCGATCACTATATGTATCACCAGCTTCCTAGTGGTGCAATCAATTCCTGAAGCCTTTGATATACCCTCGTTGGCTCCACGCCAACTCTTGATATTTTAACCTGAAATAAAAAATGATGGTATATCAGAATGAGAACAAATTCTATGGCTGTTCTTCACCCTAACAAATGAGAGCCGAGAACAACTTGGGACATACTCATTAAAATAATTTATTTAATAGTACAGAGAGATAAAGATATGGATATGGGTATATCCAGCGTACCTGAGCATGAACAGTGTAGAAGATCTTATCAGCAACAGTTGAGAAGTTGGCAGTGACAACTTCTGCACCCTCTTCCTCAAGGACACTGATTACTTCATACAGCATGAAGTTCTTATTCACTCCACTGATCAACATCACTTCAATGCCCGAACCCAAATCCTTTATATCAAGTAGAGGCAACTGAGAGTCAATATTGAAAATTCCGTTATTGGGTTGTGTTGTTCTCATCATGCTCATGGCTTGCTCCTTCTCCCCCTTCAGTTTCTCTACTCTTTCTCTCAGATGCTTTATATACGTGGCTGCAAGATCAAGCTGATCCTGTTGGGAAAGCATGTCCTGAAATATTCGCTCATTTAATTAATCATAGCTCAATTTCTACGGTTTTTAGTTATTATGATAAGGTTAGTTTGGTTGTTAATAACACGACGAAGATGAGGTAAGATACGTCATGTAAGATCTGTTGGAAAAAAAAACAATGAACTTCTGAGGAAATTTTAATTTGCTGAGAGAGAGAGAGAGAGAGAGAGTGATTGAGTTATGTGAGTATGGACCAATTAACTATATACAAACCTTGGTGGGTTTGAGGTACTTGGAAGGAATTATGGAAACAAGCTTGAAGCAGAGAGCTTTCATGTGGATTCTGCGGTTCCTTTCAATAGTTTTGCGATCAAGTTTTGATGAACCAGTAATAGTAGTTTTTGTGTTCTTCATGTTGGGAGATTTAGATAGGGAAGTAGGTATGGTATAGTATGTAGTGCTTGAGCTGGACCTAGAATTTGGTTTGTGATATGGAGTGAGATGAAGATGGAGGAAATGAAGAGAGAGAGAGAGGAGTTTAAATAGATAGTTACAAGGGAAGGTAGCTGAAAGAAAATGGAGGGCTTGTGAGTGAGGCAATACAACAAGGACAATGTTAGAAACGTTGGTGGGCCCCACAGAAAGTAAAATGACAATAATGCCCATCACAGACACTGATGGGTACACGGCACTCCAAGTGGGATCCCAAAAGTCTGCTGAACAGGGGCAAAACACAGTCACACTGGTCCTAATTACTGTCTCACCCTCACTCTCTCCTGCACTAATTCAAATCCTTCTCGTTAATAATATATTTTATTACTAAAAAATATAAATAGTCAAATAGGACTATTAATTAGAATTTCGGATTAGTGAAAAAATAGTTTTAATTAATGAAAATATGTCCAAAATAATGTGTTTTAAATCATCAAATCTTTATATTAGATGTATTAAACATTTCTTTTGCTCTTCTTTTCAAAATGTAATACATTCAGGCTTATAACCTTTAATTCTACAACGATGACTTTTTCATTTTATTGTTAAATTAATCAAGAGCCTCGCTGACCTGTGTGTTTAGAACCCTGATTAAAGAATTGAAAAAACTGTTGAAAAGTATGAAATAATACCTACAAAAACATCGTAACAGAACATGCCTCTAGACATGCTATTGAAAAAATCACTTCAAATTACTTAACCAGTGTTGCTAGTCCACTAGTTACTACACATTAATCAAATTTCGATATTCAAATTTAACGAGGAGTTTAAAGTTCATTTAGAATTATCATATTTAATAACTAGTGGTAAAATAAATAACATAAATATATATATATATATATATATATATATATACTAAAACAAAATACAATTATTTTACGTTATCAGTAAATTGCAATCTTCAATGTGTGATAAGTTTGTTGATTTTGATTATGATTACATATTAATAAATTTATACATAATATATAAATAGTGTGCAAAATGATTGATAAAAGATTGTCATTTAATGGAATTTAATAGAATTGACATGTTAAGAAACAAGTGAAGAGACGGAAAAGAGAAGAAAGAAGGAGCACATCACATGTGATTTTAATCGTGATTAAGAGTTTGATTGCAAATGCAAACAGAGATTAGCGAAAGACATGTAATAAAATATATTTAGTGATGGGCGTCTTAATAATTTGAATTAATTTAAATTGTTGAATGTAGAGAAAAGGAATTAAAAATATAATGAAAATGATTAGTAGATATTGTGAAAGTAGATAATAGATTAAAGATGAGTAATAAAAGAAGAGTTTTGTTAGTTGGAAAAGGAAAGAGAGATAAGTTTTGTTTGTGTTAAAGGAATTAGAAAGGCGGTGAAGTAAGAGGAGAAGCGCGTTGGCCCACAAGCAGGTGGAGCAGGCCAATAAAGGAACGGGTATAGCAGCAATGCAGGAGTCGCAATGCCTGACTCTTGACCATGTTGTTTCCTCGAAACTGTCATGAAAGAGGCGCTGTCCCACTCTTCACTCTCTTCTTAGTTCGCCCTTCACAAAAACATTCTGCTCCATTATCATCCATCATGCACTCTGCATAACCACCCCATCTCTCTCAAACACACCAATACTCACTCTTTCATAACATACCCATACCACCATTACCTCTTGGATTCATTAACATTCTCATCCAGGTGTAGAAAGTTATAAGATCAACAATAAAAAAGAAAAAAATCTTTTCAAAAAGACCTATAAACTTGCAAATGAAAGCATGTAGATAGATTATTATTATGTATGTGTGCATCACGTTCACTCCTTCTAACATCTGCTGGAACACTCTAGCAGAGCGGAAATCTAGCTCATGCACAGCAGAGGTTCATGGATGGCTATTTACCCATAAATTATAACATGTTTTCATGAATGAGGAAATTAATTCTCAAAAAGTATATATATAATATCAAAGAGTTCCCATCCTTCACCTTGCTTATACAAAATGAAGTATATACTTTTCTCCATAGGAAAAGGAATACAATAGGTTGGAGAAATTCCCAACATAACATTTGCTTAAACTTTTACACCTGTCTCACGTTCCATTGTTGGCCATTTTGCATACATCTTTTTTGTCCTTGTTCACTAAGCATATTGATATGTTATTATATTTAGTTAATTAATCACTTAGTTTCTTCATTTCACACTTTATAATTTTATATATATCAGAATATTTGCATTCTAAATTAAAACATAAAACTAGATAGTAAGAATCAAATTATGAACAGATTATTAAATTATTTAATAACTTATTATTGGATTTTCTTTTCAAACCTTCCTTAGATAAAATTAATTTTAACATATATAATATTGATAAAATTCTATATTAATCTAATTATCTTAAATAATAATACAATCTATTTAGATAATATTGAGTTATGAATGGAACAAATTTTATTTTAATTTTTTTCATACCTATTTGTCTCTTATTTACAAAATTGTGTTGGATATGGTATTTGTCTTTCATAAAAAAATGCTTTTTCCTCAATTGTGAAATCAGGATTACATGACACATTTTCTTCAATAGGGAATAAAGATGGTTTAATTTTGAGAGATTAAAAAAAAACATTACCCTATTTGCTAAGACTATATTGACACATATACTATAGAGTAAGAATACCTCGTTTTAATAATTTAAGAACTTTAAATTTGGGTCATGTAATAATAATTAATTTATTTTGTGTGTGATTTGACTACTTTAAAAAGTGAAGTATTTTTTCCTTTTCATCTTCATCATTTAAATAAGATATAATATTTTTTATACATTTATACTTTTCAATTGTCACAACAAGGAGTATTATCGGATAATACATCCTATATATAAAGATATATTATATGAAAATTACTTTACTATATGATAATGAAGATAAAAATGTTGCCCGTAAATTGAAATAGAAAATTAAGACAATAAAGTAATTACTTAAAAATTTCTCTTTAAATTACGGTTAATAGAATGGATAGAGGTCGAAATAAGTGGCTTAAATCTTATATAACCCAAATATTATCCTTTTAAAACTATTCAATTTTACTTTTAGTTTCTTAAAATTTATATGATGACACCTTTAAGATTAGTATTCCTTATGTTTATTATATAATGTAGGGATTGTTTTATTATAACAATGAATAAAATATTGTAGTTAGTGATAGCAGCATTACTTAAAATGAAACTATAAGCGGATATTTTAATTTTAACATTTGTAAATACTTTAATTTAAAGATTGAGACTACACGTCTCTCGTAGATACCGGGGGTATTTGGATACGGAACTCTCCTCGTGGAACAAATTTTGGGAAAAATAATATTTTGGTTATTAAGGTTTAAAAAGTGCAACAATTATATGCATTGCTATAAAAATTAAGGGCTAACTAATTCCTAAATTTGTTACGTTAAATTGCTCTTAAAAATATAAAAATCATCAGATTGTTTAAAATTAAAGAACTTCCAATTTCAATTAAAAAATAAGAATTTCAATTTTTATATTTTCAAATATATTTTTTTCTATAGTCTTATTTTGGCCAAGAAGTGGTCAGATTGATAAAGACAGAGACATTATTACTTTAGTTAGAATTTGAATTGTATTATCTAAATAAAATATTTGAAAAGCAAAATAATTTAAAATTAACTTAATTTAAATTTAATGCATTTGAATCCCATCTCCATTACAACCACTATTATTTGTAGTGTCATTATATCATCTTTCTTGTTGTGATCCTGCAAGTGTACCAAATCTATAGTATAGTCAAACAAGTTGTTGAATATAAGGATTTGACAGATACTTTATAATTTTTAAAACCATAATTACAACTTGTAAAACAATAATTTACAAATACTAATAAAGCAGAAAATTAAAAGCCAAAGTAACAAATGTGTATACAAAGTTATTTTTCAAATAGTAATAACAAATGTTTGGATTCAACTTCATCTATCTCATTCCTCTACAAACCTTTGATTTACTACACACAATATTTATTAATCATAATTATTGGATTAATTTTCATAATTAATTAACAATGAAACTTTTAAGAATTATGAGTGGATAATCAATTTCTTAATCATCAAATTATACTCTACATAAACTTAACCAACTAATCATGTTAAATTTATTCTTAATATTTATAATCATTAGATGAGTTTATTCATATTTGGTTTATATAACATTTTTCAATCAATTCTCTAATATATCTTGTACTAAAAGATCAAATATAAATATAAATATATATATATATATATATATATATATAAATACAAAAGAGTTTCATAAATTACTTGCAATAAGATAGAAGATTAATTGTCAATAATCTTCCATCATACACAAATTCAAAAGGAAATAATAAAAAACTTAATTTTTATTTTCAAAAAAGATCTTCATTTTTTTTCCCTTTGTTCGTTCTAACATCTCTTTTCTCTTTTTAAATTGTTCTTTTCATTTAACATTTTCCAATTTGCCAAGTGAGAAGGACATTTTTCATGTTGAAGAAAGTTTGATTAATTAGACATTTGGTTATTCATATTTAGAATTGGGTTTGTTTTAATTTTGCTCAACCATTTTTTATCTTGTTGAGCAAGATTTGATCTAATAATCCCAATATTTTTTTATCACAAATATACATAGGCATTTTTTACTTCATTGAACAAGACATATTTTGTTACTAGAAAGATTTTCTGTCTCAAATTCGCTGAGTCATTTATGATTCCTTTAAGTGAGATTTGTGTCATGATTCATGTCTCTTTAAAACTTTTGTTCAATTCGGTTAAAGTTGTCAAAACTAGTCAACCCGACCTATGTGAACCGATCCACCTTGATCCACTTTAAAAACGAGTTAACCTAACTTGATTCATTTTTTATGTTTTCAAATTTTTTCTGGCCGAACTTGGCTCATCATGGGTTGGTGGGTCATGCATACCAGCCTTCCAACCCACCAAACAATTAAAAAAAATACCAATAAAATTTAAAATTAACTACAAGCCATATTCAAAATCCAAAATTGAAAATAAAAAGTTTAAATGTCTCATATTACAAAATTAAGTATAAACCATAATCAAAGTTCAAACTCCAAAATAAAAAGTTTCAATGTTTCATTATACAAAAGTTTTGCAAATTAAACTTAATTAGAGTCTTGCATAAAAATGTCAATAACAACTTGTTTTTCTTTGCATATCCATGTTGTCTCCATCTACAAAAAGGAAAACAAGTATTAAGATGAACTATTGTAAAAATAAATAAGAAAATGGATGGGTTCGTGGGTTGTCCGACCCACCATGGGTTCAGGTCGAATAAGTCACCTAAAAGTGTGTTGGGTTTAAATGTATCTATTTATTATAAATTTTTCACTTATTCTGGCCAATCCCGACCCATTTTCAAAGTGGCCTAGGTTGGTCCCTGAACCACAATCCATTTTGACAACTCTAGATCCAGTTAGTGAAATAGGTTATCCCTTTATGTCTTTGGTAAATTTGGAGTCTTTTTCTTGAATTATTTTTCAAATCTAAAACAAACTATGACATTTATAAGTTTAAAATTCATCATTAACTCTTTTATGGAGTAATATTTACATATACTTTTATTTTCTTTACAAAATTGTAGACTATACCTAAATTTCAAATTTAAAAATCAAGTTAATAAGTATGAAGAAACTAAATATTTACATGAAATTAATATTTGTTAGTCTATGTTTATTATTACCACCACTTTCATCACAATTATCATTATTATTTTTATCACCATTTCTCGTACTATTTTTGTTATGTCTACCATCCTCGTGTACAAAACATTTATTATCATTGTAACTTTTGTCATATCAAATACTTTTATTTTCACATAACTATCATCATTATTATTATTATTATTATTATTATTATTATTTTCATCACTATTATTTTATCTTGCTTCTATCATAGCAACTACCATTTTACTCTCATCACCATTAATGTTATCACTTTGCCTTTCTTATTATTACTCCTATAATAAGTGTGATGTCAATTATTAAAACTTTGACTATTATTTTTATTATCACTTTCACCAAAAACTAATATATATATATATATAATAATAATAATATATTTTTAACCCTTTCCTTTATATTTATAAGTTATTTAATCGATAATTTTTCCTAAACACTTATAATTAACATAATAGTAAAGATATCGGTATTACAATCTATGTTTAAAATTGAAAGTTGAAAAACTAGTTGGAAATTAAGAAGTAATAATTGTATTATATATTATATAAGACCGAGATAGTCTCCACATAACTATTAGATTTTCACTTTTCTTTTATATTTTCTTATCTCGATACTCATTAACTCCGTAACTTTACTAGTTAAGAATGGATAAATATTTATAAAAACACTCTAATATTTAAATAAGTGCAAATATATATATTATAGTAAATACATAGCTAATCAACAATACTTATTTTGAGAATCTCACATGTTTAAAGAAGTTATAGAAAAAATAATCCTCTATTTTATATAATTCCTTTCTTGTGACCATAATACTCAATTGTACTTTATTGTGTTATGAAATATTTGAATATTGTTAAATTTGTATATCTAATAAAATTTTGTATTAAAATAACTTGTCAATGATATATATAACTTTTTATTTACAAATGAATCGTTTTTATTATATAATATCCTTTCAATTATTGTATATTTTTATATTAGATATTTTAGTATTCATCTTAGGCCATAACTAAAAATAGTTTTGATCAAATTTAAAGTAAAGTAAATATAAATATCACATTTTAACTATGTTAATTTAATATAATAAAAACTGTAAAGTAAAAAATCATCTAAATAATATAATCTTAAAATAAATTATGTGATATAAAATATCAAAACTAATTATATATATATATATATACATATTCTCTTCTCTCACTTATAAGATATAAAAACCAGAAGCTAACATTTAAAACATTTATACTTGAAATAACATATGAAAAACACTATAAAGTAATGAAAAAACTGGTAATAAGTTGTCTGGGCATGGAAAGAGGGCTGGAGAGAGACAGGGGATTTGGAGGCGCCAGTGGTTTGGTTAGTTTTAGTTGTGTGTTGTCTCACCAAGGATTAGAAGTAACGCCAACTTGAATGCTGGTCAATTCCCAGCTCTAGAAGAAACTAGATACCGAGGAAATATACTAATGTGTGTGTAACACGATGTTTCTTTCTTGAATTTAGTTTTTGCTGATTTGCACATTCATTTCTTTTCCACTACTATGGCTACCTTCAAATTTATCATTAACTAGTTTGATACGTACCCTACATACTCAAAAAACTAATTAAATAAATAAACTCGTATATATAAAATTATAAAATAATTAATTAAATTTAATACAATTAATAATTATATCACATATTAAAAAAAATCCTCAAAACATTTCATATTATTCATGAACACAAAATTATTTTCCTATGGTGATAAAGCAAACTTAATTTTTTTATTATAAATTGTTATCAAAGAATTTAATAAAAGAATGAGATTTTAACAATCTTGAAAATTGATTCAATAAATTGACTTATGAGTTTTTGATTATCATGCATTAAAATAACCTATATCAAAAAAATAATATTAAAAAATATGATAATTTAAATCGTCATATGAAATTAAAATTTAATAGTCAAACCCTAATCATATCTTATATTTCTTAATAAAAAGTTATAATTAAATTTTCATCACAATATAATTTTCGAACATATATCATATGTGAAAGAATGGAATTATGATCCTCAATTATTTAAAACAATTTTTTTTAAGTATGTAAATTGTAATATTAAATATTATTTTAATAATAAGTTTAAAGTGAATTAGTTACAATATTTATACATAAGAATTTGATGTTTATTTCTAATATGTTCATTTATAACAATTATATTTAGATGTATATTATATACAACTAGTAAGATAATTTTTACATAAAATTTTTAGAATGTTATACAAATCTTATGGATGTGTTTTTCTATTACCATAAAAAAAAGTATTCAAATTTAATAAATATAATTGCATTAAAATAAAAATAGTTAGATCAGGAATTACCCTAACAATAGAAAACAATAGTTCAAAGCCAATAAATACAAGGAGTTAAAAATCTGTTAAAAAACATGGAAGAGGTAGAATCAGATTCATGGACCATTTTAATTTATATGAAGTGCCGAAATTCATAAGACTGATAAAAACAAACATCACCATATGAAACATAAAAATGTTATTTAATTATTTTACAAATAAAATAATCAAAATATAAATGAAAATTAAATTACCTATTGAATAAAAAACTTTACCATTCTTACAATCTAAAATATTCTCTCAATTTTTATTACATATGAGAATTTTTTATCACAATAATACCAATTATATTATGATTCAATATCTTTGATAATCCCAAAAGTAACATAAACATCATTCTAAAAAAAATTAAGACTATATAAAGAAAATACATATCAACAAATAAATTTAAAAACATAAAATCTGGTTCACATCTTTTAGGTTAGAAATAGTATTGTATTATAGTCTAAATTTTCATCAAATACATGAAAACAATAGAATTTTTTCAAAAATTAATATTTAAAAAAATTATAACTCATAAATGAAATGAAATGAAATTGAAAGGGAAAATTTATTTTAATTTCAATGAATCAACCTTTGAAATTTTGGAATTTAAATACGTCTTATTATTGAATATGTTATTAGAAATCCACATTTACCCTAGAGAAATAAAAATCAATAAATAACAAAAAAATGAGAAATCAATCAATTTATTTAATATTTTTTAATATACAACATCCACTATTTCTGAAATATTTCATTTTAACAAATCTCAAACACAGTAATATAATCTAACTGCTTATCAAATCTTAAACACAACATCCACTATTTGAAGTATCCTATCATATAAGACAACTTAAATGACTACATAAATAAATGTTCATATTAAACTTTAATTCTAAACTGAATTGACACAAGAATTTGATCAAAACTTTTTCAGTCACTACCTTTCCATATCTCAGTAAACAATTAAAGGTTAAACAAAGCAACTAATAATTGAGAGGGGAATAACAAGATAAAGCAGTATAAGGTAACTTAAATGTGAAAAAAAAAACTAACTAAATAAATATGTAAAGTAAACTGTAATTCCAAAATATAATAATTATATTGAATTATGAAATTATAGAAATTCATGTAATATTATATAAAAGAAAAATATGATAGGGATACACTCAAATGAAAATCATCCCACATCTTTATTTTCTTTTTAGTTTTTTTTTACCTTTTAATTACAGTTTTTGTGTGTAAAAACTGGGTATGAGTAAAGTATACATGTATCACTTTCCTATATAAAATTATATTATACTATATTATATATAATTTATATGTGTTGTAAAATTAATTATATAAAATTATAAATTTATATAATTTAAACAGTAAAATCATTTAAAATATAGTATTTATATAATATAAACAATAGTTTATTTAAAATATATTATTTAATAAACTGATTAAAAAAATTTAAAATTTATATATATATATGTTATAAAATTATAAATTTAAATAATTTAAATAATAAAATTATTTAAATATGTAATTTAATAAGTTGATTTATTGAACACAAAAAGAAAAATCAAATTTATTAAAAGTTTTAACCTCATATATTACTTGCTTTTATCTCCAAACTTCAAGAAATAGGAAAAAATAAAAGATAAAAGAAAATAACACTTCTCATGCCTTAATTTTCTTTCTACCTTGTAAAACATGGATGAGAGAGGAAAAATAGAAAAATTTGGATCACTTATTCATATTTTATTTATTTGCTACAACTTCAGACCAATCTTAAATTTCATCAAATGAAGCCTAATATTTTGACTTCAAATTTTGAACTTAAATTATATTTAAATATTTCTCATAATTCCACATGATTATATTTAATTACAATTAGCTAAATTCAGATATTTGTTCTGGAGAGGAGAATGAGCTACAAACACAATCACAAAAATGTCTATGACACTACCTCCAACCTAAAACCTTAAGCTCCAACCTAAAACCTTAAGACAATGTGTTTATGAGTCTTCTCACTTATATATTGTTTAACTTACTCATTCTTATCCAATGTGGGATTCCAACCTCACACTTGTATCCTAACAGTATTTTGATATACACAAAATAAATTAGAAGAAGGAAGAAGATCACTTAGACAAATTATAATACAAAATATGATCTACTCAATTTATGATCTTGAAATTATTTATTTAATAAATGAACTCTAAGATTATTTATTCGATAAATTAACTGTAAGAAGTGTCTCGGCAACTTGTTGAACTTATTCCAACTTAATATTTTAAAATTATTTATAACTTTTTCAAATTGATTATCCAAATATTAAGATAACTCTTATGTAAATGGTCAGTTTTAACGAATTAAAATATACGTTTAATCCTTTAAAACAGAAGTTGATTTCATGTTGGAGATTTTTAATCACTGAACATGTCTTTTTTATCGAATTAAATTTTTTAAAGTGATTTTATAGATAAATCGTACTTTTAATCAATTAAAAATTATTCCTTATATACTCATTAATTCTAAGAATATTTAAATAAATTAAAATAGTTTTTAATCTCTTAAACAGAAAAAATTTCAAATAAAACTAAACCATTTTCAAATAAATTGGTTACTTAACCAAAGTAAGATAAATAAATAAATAAACTATATATGGACAACACATTTAAACACAAAAGCAACAATTTTAACACTTTCATCGTTATCAACAAAACATATTATCGTTAAAAGTATCAAATATTTAACATTAAACTTTTATATCAACAAAATATCTAATTTACGGTTTCTCAAACCCCTGAACATATAAAATAGCAATAAAAATATGTTGGATGGAATTTCAAGCTCTCTTGGATTGACATTATGGCAAAAGAGAATATTTGAGTTGTCATTTGTTTGAAGATTACGAAAGAAGATGAAGTCGGTAACTTCGAGATAAAGAAGATGAATTACGAAAACATATCCACCAATAAGAGCAACACCATTTTTCCATTAAACCTTTCCTTTTTTATATTATATTGATATAATTTTCCACCCTTTAGGGTCTAAATGCAGATCTTTTGATAGGATATGAATATTATGCCATGGAAGTGTTGTTTGAATTTGATGTGCTTAAACTAAATTGAATAAGAGAAGAGAAAGAATTGAGAATTGAGCATTGAGTGACTCCTCTTAATTTAGATGGACGTTTGGCTTTAGAGAAAAATTCAGGTTAAAATCACGAATTTGATAATGATCCCTACAAATATTTAGATTCTATTTAATGGTTAAATTATATGAAAACAAATATTTATATAAGTTTTGTAAAACGCAAAGAAGAATATGTTACTTTTATTAATATGTTTACTTTTTTATCATATTATACAATTTAATAAGAGTAACAGATTTTTTTTCTAATTTTTAACTTGGACAGATCAAATTTAATGTTTCTTCATAAGAATGTTTTTACGGGAAAATTGAATTAAAACCGCTACAAGAAAATATGATTATTTGAAAGAAGTAAATCAAATATTGTAAATATATTTTTTCAACTCATACTTCCAAAAAAAATTAAAATATGCCTTCAACAATATATTTTTAAATTTGAGCTTGCTATGATTTGATTTGTAATTTTACAAAATATGTACCATCGGATCATATTGATAGAGTGAAGTTGCGGTTTCTTATTATAAGGATAATAATATTATGATGAACTTGTTCTTAAAAGGATAATGATTTAGCAATATTAGAAAAGAATAAATATTTTGGAAATAAAAAGAACTTTGTTAATGAATTGTTGTTTATTATTGTTAATTTAGAGGAAGGAAAATCATTTTTTTATCACGATAAGATGTGAAATAGCCTCCTAGGGCTCCAGAGTTTGACTTATAAAAACTTGACCTGTCAAAATGACCAGTTTTACATTTTTTGAAAAGTATTTTTCAACCATGTGTTTAGCCACCTCTACTCCTATGTTTTGAGAAGACTTCTAGAAAAAAAAGTATGTTAACTTATGTTTTACATGCAAGTCTGTTTATATATATTAATATATATTTTATGTATAATATATGTATATATATATATATTATAAATATAATCTATTTAACTATTAATATCAATAATAGTAATTTATAATAAAAAGTATTATAAAATTAAATTTTTAAATATTCAAACATGTCCTTTCTTATAATTATTCTTTGTTGCATTTTATAAGAATAACATGGTTTAATCCAGACTCTTTTTATTTATTTTTTTAATTATATTTTATTTTATATTATTGTTGTTTGTTATAAGAATTATTTATGTTAGTTAATTTTTTTTAATCTTTATCTCTTATCTAACATTTTTATAGAGAATTTTTATGATTATTTCTTTATTTTTAAAAGTCAAACATATTATTTTATCTTATTTTAAATGAAGTTTTCATGTTGCTGAAATTAGAAAAAAATTAAAAATATTTTCTTGTTAGTTTAACAAGGTTATAAAATTCCTTTTGAGTTAAACAAAGTTCTTATTACTAGACATGGTATTTTTGTTAGTAAAAGACATATTTGTGATGATTTATTTAAATTAAGTCTTATGTCTTTTTTCTCTAATAAAATTTATAGGATTCTTTGATTATTATAAATATTGAAAGTTGTAACATGTGGCATGCTAGAATTGATCACGTAAATTTAAATTCTATTAGAAGAATGATATTTCTTAATCTTATTTCTAGATCTTCTATTGATTTAAAGCAGAAATGTTAAATATGTTTTCAAACAACTAAGTCTTTCTATACTTTTACTTTAAATGATTTATAGTGATATCTCTGATACTAATGATGTGTTCACACGTGGTGATAAAAGATATTTAATTATTTTTATTGATGACTTCTCTAAATATTGTTATATGTATTTAATAAATCACAAACGTGAATTATTTGATAAATTCAAAATATATAAATTAGAGGTAGAAAATCATATAGAAAGAAAAATTAAGACTCTTCGTTCTAATAGAGGTGGAGAATATATGTCCTTAGAAATGAGTAAGTTTTGTGAAACACATGGTATTATTCATGAAGTAGCATTTTCATATAGTCCTCAATCTAATGGTGTAGCTGAAAGAAAAAATAGAACTCTGCCTAATGTGATAAATGTTATACTTTCAAGTTCTGGTTTGCCTAAAAATATGTGGAGTGAAGCTTTATATTCTGCTTGTTATATTCTTAACGGAATTCCTTATAAAGATTGTGATAAAACTTCTTATGAATTGTGGAGGAGAAGAGAACCATATTTGAAATATCTTAAATTGTGGGAGTGTCTCGCAAAGGTTAACATACCTCTTAATAAAAAAAAGAATAGGAATTAAAACAATTGATTATGTTTGCATTGGTATGCATAGCACTACATATAGATTCTTGGTTATTAATTCTGAAGTGAATGAAATTTCTAACAATACTATTATAGAATCTAGAGATGTTGTTTTCTTTGAAAATGTTTTTCCTTTGAAAGATAAATTGAATAAACCTATTTGAGATAATGCCTCTAGTGTTGTTTTTCCTTCTAATGAGAATGCTAATAAAAATGTTCAAAGTGAACTTAGAAAGAGTAAAAGAACTAAAATGGCTAAAGATTTTGGTCCTGATTTTTATTCTTTTTTACTTGAGGATGATCCTAAAACTTATGGTGAAACAATGAGGTCAATTGATACTCCTTTTTTGGAAAGAAACTATTGATAATGAAATGAATTCTCTAAAAGAAAATAAAACTTGGTTTTTAATTGATCTTCCTCGTGGATGTAAAAGTCTTAGATATAAATGAATTTTTAGGAAAAAAACTAAGAACTAATGGATCTATAGATAAATTTAAGGCAAAACATGTTCTTCCTGGTTGTCAACAAGTAGAAGGTGTGGATTTTTTTTAATACAATGTCACCTGTCTCAGAAGTTATTACCATTAGAGTTTTAATTGTTGCTTGTATTTTTTTTTATCAAATAAATGTTAAAACTATTTTTTTAAATGGTGATTTAGAAGAAAAAATATATATGAATCAACATGAGGATTTTATAGAATCTGGTAAAGAAAATAAAGTTTGTAAACTTGTTAAATCTTTATATGGTTTAAAATAAGCACCATCATTTTAACTCAATCTCTCTATGTAATTTTTTTTTGAAAAAATTTAATTATTTTGATGTGAAGGTATTTCTTCTCATAAATATTTATCAAATTATTAGTTCTTGTTACATTTGACAAATTTGGCTAGACCTAATATTTTATAGGTAGATTAAAAAAATATACATATCACCCCGATCTTTTTTATTAGACTATATTAAAAAAGATATTTAAATATTTAAAAGAAACCATTAATTATGACATTCATTTATTATTTATATTTTCATTATTTACATTTTCCTAGTGTTATTAAAGAATAGAGAGATGAAACTTAGATTTGTGATTATGATAAAACAAAATTTACTAATATTATGGTTGTCTTCACTTTAAATAGATGTATTATATCATGAAACTCTAACAAGTAAACAATTATTTTCCTATTTACCATATTAGATGATGTTGGTGTTGTTGTTAAGACTGAATTTCTTAAAAAATTTATATATAATTTATCAATATTAATATTTTTTTAGTCATTTAAAAATTGTTAAGAATAAAAGAGAGTAATCCAAAAATGGAAGCGAATTGACTATAGACATCAAGTCGGTGTGGCTGTACTACTTTTGAGTAGCCGTAATCAGTTGTAAAACAAAAGTAAAACATTGATAGCATTTGAATAACAATATTTCAAAAGCACACGTTCAAAATATGCACATTATGAATAATTAAGAAAGCTGAACTAATAATTATAGGTGGATTATATATGTGTGCTTGACTTTTACACCTTTTCCGACTTTTGAAGATGAAGGAATATAAAAAGAAAATAAAAGTAAAAAAATGAGATTTGTTTATAGAATGAAAAGAGTATATAGTACTGTAAATTTACTTCATATTCATCATTTTATTTATTATTTCTAACATATTATTTATAAAAGATAAAATTTGTTTTATATTATCTTTGTAAATTTTAATGATATATTAATTATTTTTTATCAATTATATTTTTATTTTAAAAAATATAAAAATAATTAAAATGATTTTTTATAAAGTTTTAATGAATTAATTGTTTATATTAATAAATTATTTTTTATCTTTTTATCTATTTTTTTATTAATCAATAAATTATATTTAATTTTTTAAAAATATTATTAAAAAAGTTAAAAATTTATTATAAATTATAAAAATTATTATTTTTATTAATTTATATAAAAAAATCTTAAAAAATGTGAGATCGAGTAATATTTTATTATTTATTATTTATAATATAAAAACAAAAAAGCTCGTAATCCGTTATCATGGTTTGCGTAATGGATTATGTGCATCCGTTTTTTTTCCATGCGTAGTGACTTTTCACTTTTTCCCATCATTATTATACTTATTTCTCACCTTCTAACTTTTTTATATTTTCTCTTTTAACTTTATGTTTCTTTCCATTTCTGCTTAGGCAATGAAAAACCAAATAAAAAAACACGAAAAATAAAAAGGAAGAATGTCATTTTACTTATTTATTTATGTATATAATATTTTATTTTCTTCATTTTAAATTATAAAACGTATTTAATAATTTTTTATATATTAATAAAAATAATTAATTTATTTAATTTTTTATATATTAATAAAAATAATTAATTTATTTAATTTTTTATATATTAATAAAAATAATTAATTTATTTAATTTTTTATAAATATTTATTTTTATTTTTATTAATTATTATTAAATTAATTAATTAAATTTTTTAATAAATAAATTAAGTTTTTAATAAAATTATAAATTGATTGAGATTAAAATTTTTAACAATTTTAAAATATTTTAAAATCATTTCTAAATAATTTAAAATTAAAATTATTAATTATTTTAAATAAATATTTTAATTAAAAATTTTAATTCCCACCATATAAATAATTATATTCAAATTTTATTTTAAAATTTCAATTAAAATTTTTAATTTCCACTTACAAATGACTATACATAAAATTTATTTTAAATTTTTTATCAAAATTTTAATTCTCAACAAATTACAAATAAAAATACTGAATTAAAATTATTTGTTACTACAATTTTAATAAAAAATTAAAACATAATATTAGTAGATAACAATAAAAGATGAAGAGTTAGGGAATTAATTTTTAATTATTCATATTTAATTTCTCTTTCTACTATTTAATACAAATAATAATGTGATTAATAAAAATATATAAAAAATATAAAATTATTAAAATTCTAAAATATTTTATATTTTGAAAAAAGATTCCCTTCCAAATTATTCTTTATAATTTAAAATGAAAGAAGTATTTTTTTTTTTAATTTTTAAAATTTATTTATATTGATTTAATGTTTTGAAATCACAATTTTTTTATTTTAGTTCCAGACATTTTAATCAGTAAATGTTATATCATAATTAATGTTAATTTAATATTAACTCCAACATTTGCACGTGATTTTAGTTTGAAACATTTTAATTAGTAAATATTAAAATGTTTGAAAGATTAATTGAAGATGTTCATGCAATCAAATATATGAAATTAAGGAGTCTTACAACACAAAGACATCTGAAAGACAAAATTCATTTTTGGTAGAGGCTAGAAGGATCTGAGACCACATGAAAATCACAGACCAATACTATTATTTATTATTGTAATTAATATTATATGGGATGCATAAAATAAGCACAAGACTTTGGCAATAATTGAAGTAAGATGAGATTTGTGACGCAGTGTGCAGTGAAGGGTCAAGTAAAGAACAGTGAAACATAGAGAGAAAAATAGACATGGTCATTCATTGACTTTGCTTCATTCCAACCACGCTTCCTATTAATGTCTCCATTTCTGCTTCGATTTTGACTGCTTCAATGCAAAGGACAGTGACACCAAGGTTCACGCAAAATATCTACTCACACACGTAAGCCTCACACGTGTAATACGTGGAGGACAATTAAGTAAAAAAATAATAATCTGAAATTAATTATCGCCGCATCACATGCTTAATATCTTTGAATTAATTTCTAATTTATGTTTAAATTAGACTCCGAGGTAAAAGGAAGGTAAAATTTGTCAAACATTTTATTCATTTAACTCGTTAAAAAAATAATTAAATAGTATTTTAAATAACTAAAATATTATTTAGTTAATTTAAATAATAATATTATAAAGTAATAACTGTAGATAATTTCAAAATGTTAAATTTTAAATAGTGCTTTTAAATTAATTCATAATAAAATAACTATATTCAAAATTAATATTCTTGTTTTTGAAAGTACTCATAAATTCGTTTGTTTGCAAACGAAATAATTCATAGTCTTCCAAATTACAATAATAAATCATAAAATATTATTAAATAAAAATCAATTATACTTAAATATTTTGTTTAAAAAATAAAACAAATAATTATCTCTATAATAGATATTAATAAAATAATTTTCTTATCTAAAATAAACTAATTATCTTCGTAACGACAACAAAATAGCATACGATTTTTAATAGAATTAATTAATGGATTCAATTTTTCATTATTTTATTACGACTCTGTCTAAATTTAATTATAATTTTATTATGTAGTTTTAAAATAAAGTTAATATTATATTTATAATCACATATAATATGTACAAATATTTTTTAACAATTAAACAAATATAATATAAAAATAAGTAAACAATATATATTAAATATGAAAATATTTGATTTAATTTCTTAATTTTTATAATAACTGTTTAATTGAGTTATTTTTCTTATACACACTCCTGTTTTGAATCAATTTGAGATCTTATATAAAAATCAAGGAAATCTATGTAAATTTACAAGTGCCACGTGACTTTCTTCTTCTTCTTTCACCTGCAAAAAGATGGGACGTTCCACCAATAGTCCCTCAACTTTTTCTCATTTCAAATCAACTAAAATCATCATAAGAAAACAACAACAATCCATGCTTTCCTTTCTCTATTACTCTCCATCTAAGTTAGATAAAAAAATTCTCATATATATTTTCTTCAATAAAAATTTCAAAATAAACCTGCCCAAAACTTATTTATTTAATTAGACATTATCATTGTTAGGTTCAAAATCCGTTTTTTAAAAGAATCGAATTCTTTTTTTTATCAATCCACATTAGAAGAATTATCGAAATTTAAATTTTATGGTAATTGAATTCTAAATTTAGTCAAGTCTCATATATATGAGAATGAACTATCAAGGAGAATAATGTCACATTTACTCTTACATGAATTTGGTGTAATGATAAAGTTGTATTTAATTCAAGTTATTGTTTTGGGTGATATTAATAAAAATTCTGAGTCAAGATTTACTAATATCTCAAAAGATAGTTAAGGTTCACATATTAAGAGATGCATTATAATTTAACATATGGAAAGATATAATGGTTTATTTAAAAATTGAAAAATCTTTTTCGTAGAAAGTTGTTTAACTTGAATTTCAATAACCAATGTTTTCTCAAACAAAAATTGATCTAATATTGAATTATGAGATAAAAACATAAATATGATAAGAAATATGTAGTAACAAGACAACTCAATGAAATAATTCAAAACTCAAACTAATTTTTTTTAGTACAATAATGTTGTATAATAAATAGAAACCAATGTTAAAAATAAATTAAACATAAGAGAAGTTATCATCCAATTGTTGAAATATTCTATAGTTAGATAGCGTCAAATTTGATAAGTTATACTAAATATCCGATATTGTTAGAGAAAATTCTTACAAACAAGAGTACATATTTGACAAATTTGGAATGTAATCCATTTAAATTTTACTTTAATCGACAAATGTATATTTGATATGCACTTTTTTTCTTACCATCAAGGAGAGTTTTGGTAAGAAATTTTTTAATGAGGCTCTTAGTGAAAAACTTTATTACAAATATTCTATTTTCTTCTTGGTGTCTTAGTCTAGGACATTTCACTCATCCAAAGAGTGATCCCTCTAGAGCGTAAGTCTTTAACTTCACTTTTTATCTCTAAGGAGTTTCACATGCTAAATTTTATTAGTATCATGTTTCTAAATTCAGTATCGTGTCTTTCATGTTATCATGTTTCACGTACTAAATTTTAGAAACATGTTACCAAATATTCCGACAAAATATCATGATGTTGGATAAAGAAAAATGTTATTTTTTAAGTCAATATATCAAACTAAAAGAAAAGAAAAATAAATATTTTCACACCGGTGTTCATTTCTAATAACTACTTAACAATTTAAAGTTATAATAAAATATTAAATTATATTTTTCTATTAAGATATAAATTAAAGTATTAAATAAAATATTAATATGTGTAATTATAGAATGAGAATTATTATTTTTTGCAGTAACAAAATCACTTCAGTTGGATGGGGTGGTCTGTTATTGACGCTGGTATTGATAAGGTTGTAAACGTCTGCCATTAATACCAAGGAACAAAATGTTGGCACCAAATCAAACCCGGGAAGCACTTTCTCTTTCCCTACCACAACCATCGTCTCCTCCTCCGGAACCCGTAAACGTCCTCCTCCGCCGTCGCCACCTCCTCAGCACCACCGCATTCACCATCTCCTTCAATTTCAATCTCTCATTCACAACCTCTCTCTCCGTAACAGAGCCGGTTGCCGGTGCTGGCGGCCTCTTCCAAATGCCCCCACCGCGCCTCACCAACCGGTAATCCCGTAACCGTTCTCTTGTAATTAAGTATAAATTTGGGTGGATAATAATAATAATAAATGTGTTTTGTTACCTTTTGGTGGTGGTGGTGTGAGAAGGTATTTTCTGGTGAGAGCTGGTGAGTCTGAGTTCGAGAGCATGGGGATTATCAACACTAACCCTGTGGAGAAGACTTCAGTGGACAGTGGCTTATCTGAAAGAGGGAAAAAAGAGGCTATAAAAGCAGCTTTTGATTTGAAACAAATGGGAGCATGTGACAAAGGATGTTGGATCTGGTCTGCTATAACGCAAAGAGCTTACCAGACTGCAGAGATCATTGCTTCTGTTAATGGAGTTACCCGTAGGTTTGTTTGCTTGTTTTTTTTTTCTCTATTTCATTTTTAAATCATAACCACAAGTCTGACTCTCCATGAACTCCAGTTCCCAAAGCCTCACCATTGTTACAAAATTCTCTGGTTTCAGCTATATAGTCCCAGAATACAGCTTTCTTGATGCCCGTGGATTAGGTGCTTATGAAGGAAAAAAACTGGAATCTGTTTCAGAAGTAGGATTTATCCATCTAATCTTTTCTTTAAATACCATTCGATTTTTTAGTTGATTCTCATGTGCTTTAAGTTCGTAAAACACCAACAAAGAGATGTGGTAATATATTATGAAATGATGAAGTAAGACCTTCAAATGGTGCAGGTGTATGCATCAGATGGTATATCTCCGAACATCAAGCCTCCTCCCATTGATGATGGAACTCCGAATGAGAGTGTTGCGGATGTTTTTGTTCGTGTGACACAACTTATGTCGATTCTCGAAACTCAGTACTCAGGGGACACCGTTATCATAGTCTCGCCTGATTCTGACAACTTGACAATTCTTCAGGCTGGTTTGATAGGACTAGACCTACGACGGTACCACGATTAAGCCATAAAGCCTGTAGCTTTAAGGTTTTGTTTTTGGCTACTTAATTCTACTTATCACTTTTATTTTTGTTGAATTTCAGGCACAGAGATCTGTCTTTTGCACCTGGTGAAGTCCGCTTTGTTGATCCCAGTGATATTCCTGCATACAAGCAGCCTGCATCTGCTGTATATAAATGTTCCAAGAGCCCACCAAATTGTAACTAACTCTGTTCTTTCTGTCAAGGTATAACAGGAATATGGATACTGATAAGTACTTCAAGTTGTTCTGATGTTTAATTAAAATGATAAACTTATTATTTAGTACAATCTAAAGATGATTAGATGAATGTGAGTTCATAGACGTAATGAAAGCCTAAAAATTAATTTGAGTTTTATAAAACAAGTTGAGCAAACTATGCAATGGACGGAGAATATATATGCAGGTGAAGAATATTAAATGCATATTGCAGAAAGGAGAATTGGGCAACTTAGACTCAGTTCAAAATAAAAGGAGCTAAGTAAATGTCAATCACATATAATTCATTAATCAAATTACGAACGATAAAATTTTCCACTCATAAACTTTGATGAAAGACAAACTGAATTAGTGTTCCAAGGTACAGCTTCAGAAAGGAAGAAATGATATTCAAATATAATTGGATCAAGTTGAAGAAAACTAAACTACATTTTTATTTAGTAAGTTTGGTTAGAAATTTGACCTTTTTTAAAGTTGAAACCAACAAATATTGATTGGTTGATGCATGCCGTATGCGCACTGGTGAATGAGGAAGATTCTGATTAGCATTGGCAACTATTTAACTTGTACTTTACGTTTGTCCATTGTTTCCTGATCATTGAGTATGCTCAACTCATATTTCTACCTTTCTCTAGAAGTCCTACAATTGTGGTGCAGAGGCTCTCAACAATCCTTCTCACAAAGTAGGTATATATTCACATCATTTATTAATATAAAAGTATACCTATTTTATTATTGTTTATAACAATTTTTTTTACAATCATATCTCATATTTTTATTTTCCTTAAAATAAAAAGAATATTATTTAAATATTAAAGTAATTTCAAATTTTTTCTATTCACTTATAAGTGTTTATGAATTCTTTAAAAATAATTACAGATAATAATATATAATAAAATTATGTGAATATTTAATATTTTTATTTTACTTTTAATTATATTTTAAAATAAAAATATTATTTAAATATTAAAATTAATTTTATTTTTTAATTACTTTTAAATAATTACAAACTATTTAAAAGTAATTATTTATTATTATTAATTTTTTTAATAGACACTTTTTCACTAGTATTAATAAAAAAATTACATAGTTGTATTTTGTAAAGGTATCAAAATATATCTTTGTCTTCTCAATATTCATGGAAACAATAGTCTGTCAATTATGCTTGATGTAGTGTGACAACAGCGACAAAATAGTATCGAAGAATATTCTTAAAAAATATTGAGTAATGTGTCATAGTGTTAAAAGAATTTCAATTTGTGATGCAAGTTTGTCAACGGTTAATAAATGGTTTTAATTGTCATATCAACATAAAAAAATTAATAAATAATCTTATTACAAATATAAATAGATGTAGTTTTAAAGTAAGAATAACAAAATATTAAAAAATAAACTATACTGGAATATCTTATCTAATAGAAAAAATACCATCTCAGTTATAAAAATTATTAAAAATATATTATTTGATAAAAAAAGGAGTAAGTTTTATGAAGTTGAAGAAAAGACGGTGCCAAAGACTCAATAATATGTTATTGTTTTTACACTGATGTTGTAAAATTGCTACGGCTATTTGAGTACTATATATAGCTTTATGAGTGCCAAACTTGTTCACAATTTACTTTACTTTAGTCATTTCTTTTTTTCAGCACAAAAGTTGCATGATCGAGACTTTCTTTCTCTTAAAAAATGAATTTGTAGACTTTAGTGATTCTTTTTTTAGGCACAAAAGTTGCGGTTTTGTTTCTTTTAAAAAATTGAATTTGAAGAATGAGAAATGATAGATTCAAGAAAGATAACGAAAAGTCAGATTATTTTTTTAAGAGAACTAAAGATAAAAGAATAAAAGGTTTTTAAAAAATTTGATTGATACAATAAATTTTAAAAAAATATAAAATAATATCCACAATTGTCAAATTATTATTTTTATTTTATATTTATAATTATTTTATTAATATTAATTTTTATTAATATCTTATTATTATTTTTTTATTTTTTTATTATAATATGAATATAAATATTAATTAATAATAATTAATTATATGTACATAAGTATAATAAAATTTTATATATAAATAAAATTTTATTATATTTACGTATACATTGAAATACAGATTTAATTCATAATTTATTAAAAGTTTTATATAATCAGATTAAATGTTACCGTTTCTGTATTTTCTTTGCAATTTTTCACAGAATAATGAAGAAAGATAATTAAAAAATATCATATCTGGTTTTACATTTCTGTATTTTTTTTTATTTCTTCTCATCATATTATAAGAAGAAAAATATAACTACTTAACTATTTAAAATATTAATATTGTAATTGTATTGTTTTATTTTAATTTAAAATATCAATATATATTATTACATTATTAAAAAGGAACTTCACTGGCATATCATTGGAGAGGTTGTCAAATGTATAATTTTACTTTTAGGTCACAGTCTTATATGTCAATTCCTTTCATTTTTTGCTGCGACAAAGCATTAAATTATCTTCTTCTTCTGTCATCCATTTCCAACAAAATTAAATAGAGATGATAGCTACATAACCAACCTATTTAAATGAAATTAATTATATATATTTCATCTTCGAAAAAGTAGTTTATATTATTGAACTAGATTCCTTTTCAATCTGTATTGCAATCTGCTCATGCTACGTACACATCTTATCACAGCTCCATTTTCTTACACTATGTAAAGTTGAAAGGAAATCAGAATGAAAACAAGTTTTTTCAATGTTCTATCTTTCCTTGTAGGCTATGTATTTCTTTCCAGTTTATTATCGTTTTTCATTGAATTAATAAAATAATACTTGTGATTTTTAAATACATGTTAAATAGATCTATCATATCATAGTGAAGACATTTCTTTCTTTATCACCTACCTACCTATTTATCTTTCTTTATATCTATCAACATAATCTAGTACTATTTTTTAAACCTTTTATAGATTTATGAATAATAAAAAATGCCGGGGTTATTTTGAAATTTATTATATTTATATAGTTAATTATATGATTATAATATTATCTATAATATTATAATCATATATATATATATATATAAAGAACAATAAAAACAAATTTCAAGATAAATTGTACATAAATTAATCTCATAAAACAAATTATATGTATATAACTATAAACAAAATCACAATTCACTATCAAATTTATTTTCTCAACTAGAAAATAACATATAACATATGGACCTGAGTATCAAATGGATATATCATAAAAAATATTAACCAACTCTTTCAAGAATATGTTTTATCAAATCCTAATATCTAATTTTATCAAAGATTTTAATTTATAAGCGGATTGCAAAATTATGAAGCGGTAAGTTTAATCTCTCTTATATCTAAACACATGTATGTGCTTTAGATGTATACTCACATCCATTAAAAATAGTTAAAATATGATTTAAAAACTAAGAAATTGTTGTTTGAATCAGGTCACGCGACTTTGCAATCTTCTCATATAAAAGAATGCTTGCTTTTGATTTTCTCTTTCAAGCTATCATAGGTTGCTTGAGTGATAGCTTTTATCATTTAAGCAACCAATCACCACTTCAACCATTAATCATTATTTTATCAATATAAATTTTAATCAATAATTTTAAAAGAGTCAAAATAATATACTTAAAATTTATATATAATTATTGTCACTAATACAATCATAACTACACAATTTGATACAATTATAATTATAAAAGAATTATCTTCATTTGTTTATATTTATTTAAAAGATTGTCTTCATTTTTTTAAATTCATGAACTCATTAATAATTAAATTTAAACTAAAATTGTCAGTTATTTTTTTAATATAAATAATTATGTTATTAACAAAAATTCATCTAATCTTTATTGTAATAAATAAATTTATTTTTTATTCTTCATCGATATATCAGTTTAAATAAAGTGAAAGTTAAAACTAAAAAATAAATTATAAAAATATGATTAAATATTTAGTGATGTAAGTTATAAAAAAATATAAGAGTTAAAATTTTAATATGTATCTAAAGATTTTTTATACAAAAATATTTTAAAATATAAAAACGCTTAAATTAAGTAAATTGTAAAAACTTCAAAAAGACAACAAAATATTCCGAAATCAAATGTAAAAAAATATAGTTTTTTTATATGAGAAATATTTAAAGTTCTCGTATATGAGAAATGTTATACAATAAAATTATTTTCATATGGAGAGTTATTTTTTTTAGAGATGACATGAAACTAATAAGTTAAAAAAAATGAACTAGAGAGGGTAGGGGTAGAGGAAGAGAATATAATGTTTATCAATTTTTTTATTCTTTCTTATAATTAATTTTATGATTTAACATTTTTTTTAATAGTTCTTTATGATTAAATTACAAAAACTAACGAAATCATTAAATTTTATAATTTATAATAAATTTATTATTATTTTTTAATAATATCCTTTTCCTTTTACATTCCCTATGTAATAAATTATTATATTATATTTTCTCTCTAATAAAATGTAAGTTTATCTTCTTTCCATTAAAGAAATGTTTCTAAACTCTCTTTTTTCTTAAAATAATTTTTCCTCTATAATTTTTAGTCCTAAAAATTTTACCATATCAAATTTTAATTTTAAAAAATTAGTAATATTTTTTAACTAAATTAGATATATCAGAAAGAAGGTTGCTAAAGAGGTAAAATATTATTGTTAGTATTTGCTAACTACAATTCCATTAAAAATAATATTTTAACTCTATTTGATTTTGAAATAAAGAAAATAAAATGAATAATAAATAATTAATATAGTATTGAAATATAAACAAGTTTGAAGAGAAAAAATAACTACTAGTAAAAGGATTGAAACAGTATTTATGTTTTATTTTATTCTCATTATGTATACATTGGATTCTAAATTTGAAGACCTCCTCTTATGTATAAGAAACTCACCACTGTCAATAATGAGCTAGAAAAAGGATACTTATTATCTCTCTCCAGCTTAAATTCTAGCCTCTAGCTTGAATAAGGAGAGTTGTCACTTAATTTTCCAATTGTCATTCAAGTAATGATGCTCCATTGTTAATATTAAAGTCCTTCTCCTCTAAGTGTAGTAACTACACTTAAAATATAAACAACAAATTTTGCAAAAAAATTTAAAATCAACCTAAATCAAAATTTAATCGATTCAACCATTATAATAAGGTTAAAATACATTTTTCCAATAAAAATATAGTTTACTCGTATAACTGTATAATCGTTGATTTTAACCCTTTTAAACTATTAACAAGTTTAAAATGAGTGTCGGAACTCATAAGATTCAATTTCAATTCACAAATTATCAATTCAACAATAACTATAGTTATACATTAGCCAATAAATAAATTACAACATAAGATAATTTTTCGTACTTAACAATTAATTATAGTATATATAGAAAGTTTTGGTGACATAAAAAATCTTAGAAAGTTAGTGAAACATAACCAAATAATACCGAACTTGAGTTACTTGTTAAATAATGCAAAATCTAACTAAATAATGTTTTTTTAACTGATCTGACCAATATAAAACTCATACACTAACATTAAAAAAATTAGAGATTTTAAAGGAAAAATGCACTTACTTCAAATTAAGATCGTTAAAAAAAAACGATTCACGATAAGTTAGCTAACGTATTATAGGATTTAATTTTGAAAAAATATAATTGAAATAAGAAACTAAGGAAAAATAATAAGGAAAAAGAAAGAGTAAAAGCATGGGAGAAGAAAAAATAAATCAAGAAAAGAAAAAAAAGAAAAAATATAGTAAACATGTAATGATATATTATATTCTGTTAACTTCTCCAGTCTATAGTAACATTGTTATTATTGTAATATATATATGTGTGTTTAGTTGATATATTTGTATATACTATACAAATGTAATGCTTATAATGTGACGAATATATATTTATAAATATATTGACTAATATAATAGTAATATTATAAAAATAAATTATAAAATTTAATTGAGAAATAGTTGTTTTCAATAAAAAAATATAAAAAGTAAATTATTGTATGAAAAAGTAAATATATATGTATATATATCTAATATCTTATTTATATTAAACAGTAAATATATTACTTAATTAAATCACAAACTTAAAAAATATTATTATCTTAATTAAAATATTTTTATCACAATTATATAATTTAAAGATATGATAAGAAAATATCATAATTTTAAATTAACAAATATTCCTGCAATAACTAAAAGAAGAGCGGAAACGTATTTATTAAAACTTTAAACAAAAATGAATTTTACAAATAATTCCATAATTTGCACGTAAAACGGGAATTAAAAGGAGGAAGAGAACATATTTATTAATAAATATTTAAATAAAAAAGGAATTTACAAATAATCACAACTTTGCTCATAAGAACTAATATCCAATCATTAGGAGAAAGAGAGCATATTTATTAATAAATATTCAAAATAAAAAATAAATTTACAAATAATCACAGAGTTTGCTCATAAGAACTAATATCCAATCATTCATCAAGAGTTAAGCTCTTCTTGAGAGCATCTACAATCCAAGTTGTTCTATAAATTTTAAATGGTTTTATTATGTTATATAATTTACAACTAATTTATATTATATTTTTTAATTTTATTTAAATAAAAATAGTTTATAAACATATATACTTTTTGATTATTTATACTATATTTTTTAATACATTAAAATAACTTTTAATACATAAATAATATTAAAAAATAATAATTATGGATAATATTATAACAAAGAGGTACTTCATCTTTCTTTATATTTTAAGAGTTTTTAATAATAATAGTTACATAAAAGATAAATGATAAGTGATTATATTTTTGTAAATATTTATAATTATTTTTAAGATTTAAATAAATTTTTTATTTTAAATAATTTAAAGATGTTCGTTATCTAAAAAATTAATTAATTATGTAATTATTTTTAAATTTTGAATAATTTTTTTATTTTATTTTAAAATATATTAAAGATTAAATAAAAATACAAAAAGTGTACACTAAAAAATATTTTATATATTATCATAAATCTTTATTTTAAAATATATTAAAAATTAAAAAATAAAAATAAAATAAGAAATTTCTTATTATGAATTATAGTGAAATTGAAATTATTTTAATATTTAAATAATATTTTAATTATATAAAATAAGAAAAGTAGAATAGAAATGTGAAATATATAGAAGAAAATATTATTGTATATTATTATTACCAAAAATAGATGTTTATTTTGAAAGATACAGAGTTAATTATAAGTGGTTAAAAAATTAAAATTATTTAAAATATTTAAATAATATTTTTATTTTATTTTAAAATGTAATTAAAAGTAAAATATGAATATGAAAAAAAAAATCATTACATGTTATAGATTTAAGTAATATTACATTAATATTAATTATACAACATCTTAACGCTAATTACTTTCTTTAAATATTATCTCCAACATTATCTACATTAGACACAACTTACTAAAAATCTATATATTTTTAATTATTTGAATTAATCTAAATTGTATTTCATAAAAGTGTATTGGTTGAAAATGATTCTATCATGCAGTATTGTCTATGCATCCAGACAAAAACAAAAGAGTAAGTAAAGAAAAAAAGATAGAGACAGAGAAATTATAGAGGTGACAGCAAAGTTAGTTGCAGAGGATCCAAATCTGGTGGGTTAGTTGTTTTCTTTTTCTTTCACAAAACAAGTTTGAGAGTTATGGTTTCATCAGTTTATGAATGGAATGAGGAAAATACATATACCATAAAAGATGTGTTAGTTAAATGTATAGAAATAAGAGGAAAATAAGTTGAGATATTTTTTATTAATTATTTATTATTTTAATATTACGAAAATAATTTAATTTATAACAAATATTTTTAACTAATCTCGGTAATTTTGTGAGAAAGAGGCACGTGTTATATATTTTTTAAAGAAAATAGTAATAATTTAATAATAGTCATTATACAAAAAATAAAAGTTATATTTTTTAAATGTTTATAATTATTTAAAAATTATATAATTTTTTTTATTTTTAGAAAATAATTAAAGATAAAATGAAAATATAAAATATATACAACAGAAGAACCCTTAATATATTATAGATATATACACATTTAAAAAAAATAAAAACCTATTTCTTTGGTATATATGAAATGAGAGAAAGAATGCATGCTTAAAAGTTAGGACGATGTTTAATACCTTTGAGAACCCATTTGGTAATAAAGCTAAAGAAAAGAAAGCAAGCGATTAGAAGAGTGATTGAAAACTCTTCCAACAATAATCGTCAATTTTACCGATACTTGTTATGACGGATATTATTTTTAAGGTCATTTATAACTTAATTTTGTTATGTACATATTTGTTTTGTTCTCTTTCATTTTTCATTTCTTTCTTGTTAAGAAACCCTATAATCATTTCATTTTCTATTTCCACTTTTTCTCCGACTGTTCCTTCATAAACTAATCAAACGGTTAAGAAAAAGAAAAGTGATTTAAATAAAATTCCATCTGGAAGCAAAATATTTCTCAAAGAAAAGTAAAACAAAGGAAATTATTATTACAACCAAACAAAGTAAAGGTCTCTCGCCCTAGTAGCGGACAGTGACACTTTTTAACGCTACGTCGTTAAGTAAATGCGAAGAAGTGCAGTGTGTAACACGCGCTTAAATAAACAAAATAATCTGCACAAGTCAACTTGCCGTTGGCGGTGCGGTGCGTGTGTTTGGGGTTTTGTTTTGTTAGTTCATCCTCACACAACCACACACTTCTCTTCTTTTGTTCGTTTTTTTTTTTACTGTGTTCTTCTCTTTTCCAATCCTTCACTTCACTCTCCTCTTTCTCTTTTCCCCCGCTTTTCCTAACTTCATCTTCTTATGCATTCCATTCCGATTCCGATTCCGATTCCCACTCTCTTCCTATTCATGCATTTTAACGCTGCTTAAGCACGATTCTTCAGTACCACACCTCTTCTTTCTTCTAGGGTTTCTCTTCACCAATTCCCATGGCTATCAGAGGCGTGGATTTCAAGTGGTTGGTTCTCTCACTATTGTCGGGTTCAATTCCAAGATCGCTTCTGATTATCCCAATTTTGATTGAATGTAACTCGTTCCTTGCAGGTACGATGGCTTTTTTTTGTCCATGCTCGCCACTAGTGTGTATCCTTTGACAATTCAGTTTCGGGTTTTACCTAGTTTTGCTGCTCTTCCGCGTTTTCATTTGCCTCATCATTCTTTCTAACTCAATCCGAATCAGTGTTGTCAGAAATACTAAAAATAAACCGAAATTTATGCTACTCAATTTACGCATTCCGGCACAAAAATCAATCAAATGTGTGTGCTTGTATTCTTTAACCTCTCTACTTGTAGAGTTATTGTCGCAATTAATTGGAAGCGGTATCATTCTTGTACATATCCGTTGCACATATGGATTGTGGTGAGGTTTCCTTTTAATATCCCCGTGTTTCTATTTTTTTTAATATGATAATTAAGGTTGTTCATAAATGATCCCTTTCCTTTCTTTCATTGGTGTCAGGTCGACTACACTACTGTGTTTGTTTTCCGGCTCTTGATGTTTGTTGATAACGGGCTTGCTGCGGGAATGGGTTTGTAAGGCCTTCCATCCATAAACATCGATGCCACTATTGACTATTTATTACAGATATACATGCTGTTTTCTTCCATCTACATTGGTTGATTGCACTAATATACTTTTTGAAATTAGAGTATGATGGATAACGTTTGGTATTTCACCATTCTTATATGTTTCATTTGGTCGATCTAATTGAAATATAGCCATATCTAAGTGTGCAATAACAGGCATTTTGCAACTAAGGAGAAATGCTAGCATCAGATTGCCATACACACTTTTATTGGTTGAAATTTATTAAACCTCACGAAATAATGTTGGTTCACTCCTTAATTAACGAGTTTCATCCAGAATTTTGTGATTTCCAATAGATTTTAGTGGATAATAAATAATGCAATGGAAAGTGTATAGTTGGAACCTCGTACGTTAAAATACTTGTACACATGTTGATTTCCAACTTACAGCGTTTGAATGTTGTTGATGAAATCAATCTACAATTCTCCATGCAACTAATGTGCTCAGGACTATGTAGCATCAACTCTGTTTGTTGAGGGTGTAGCCAAGTGTTTGACATGTGTCCGACACCAAATCACGTTGGACACCAACACCCCTCAATGGCAAGTGTTGAACACGCCATTCTGGTGTTGTGCTAAAAACATTGTTTCTTGGATTTGACATGTTACGGACATGGCTAGATACAACTCTAACACCTTGCATCCACTTTCATTTGGCTATACATGAAAATGGACACGATTAGTACAAAATTTTCTAACTTTAGTAAAAAATCATAATGAAATGGCTGGATACAACTCTAACACCTTTCAGACACTTTACCAAAACAGTTCTATGGTTCGCCATCTTGTTTTATAATCTTCTTTTAGAAAGAAAGAAAGTGTTCGAACTGTGTAATGATGTCTCACAGTATTGTTTGTGAGACTCTCAGACTCGTTATCATAGGGAAATTGTAATACATAACACTTTGATTTTCAATTTAGATCTTTTATACATGATGCTTATTTAGTTTTATGTGTGTATCTTGATTCTTACTTTAGATATGCTATAAACAATTCTGACATTTAATTTAATGTAATTATATATATATATTTGTCTCAGTGTCTATATTTGGACATTACCCGTGTCTACATGTGTGGGTTTGCTTCATAGGCTCTTGTTTCCATCATTGTATGGGTCGCACTGATTTTAACATGAGAAATTTTGTTGAGGCAGACCAGTAACTTTCCTGAATCACACTGTGACTTCAATGGGTGGCATGGCTGACGTTTAGAAGTCCAAATAGTGCTATGGAAAGTATTATGGCCTGTGGTTTTATAAAAGTTTATTTTAGAGTGTCATGGAAAATGAAGTTGCCTGGGTTTATTTTCCATTTAATTTCTCGTGGGTGTTTATTTCAATATATGAGTTTGTTTGGATGAACTTCTTTATAAGGACTTTTAGAGAAAAAAAATGAAATTGACTTCAATATAAGTTAAAATTAGCTTATGCACAAGTTAAAATAGAAATTTGGAGAAAATATATGAGATAGTTTCTACAATTTAACTTATGCATAAGCTAATTTTAACTTATGGAAAAGTCAATTCTATTTTCTTCATGTTTTCCTCTTGTAGAATTCATAATGGAGAAACTCGTTCAACCAAGTCTTGCATTCCGAAAAATTTCATTCTCAAGAATATTATGACCAGGAATGTCTCTACTGGGTACATTTAAAAAAGAAATTTGATTAAATTTTAATATATCAGGAATATTTTTAAAATTCAAAATGATTACAGTGAAGAATAAGAGTGGAAATAGAAGTTATAACTGAGTTAGCAAATAACTTCCCATATTCCTATGCAGATTATAACTTTCTCATCCCTCTCCGTAGGAGTAAAAGTAAAGTAAAAAGAGGTATTGTTACTTTCCCAGGCATGAACCGTACTCGGGAATAAATTTTTAAAACTCATAACAAACATTAGAATATTACATTCCCAAGTTCACATGCCAAAAATAAAATGTTAAACCTTGAAACACAATATTATTAAAAGCAAAATTATTTATGATCATTTGCTTTAGTGATTGACTTTTATTAGATTGAGTGTTTACCACTAAGCCAATAGCTATAACTCATAGTTAGGATTCAACTTTTTTTACTTAAAAGCGTAACGGTCCAAGTGTCACGATTCGATGTGACTTGGCTCACTTGGCCTCTAACCCACCTGACTTTCATCATGGGACAATTAATGTCACCTATAACAATCTCTTCCTTAGCAATTTTCCTGTTGGGAATCAAACTCATGACTTCGACTTTGATACCAATTGTTGGATCGAATGCTTATCATTACACCAATAGTTATAGTTTATAGTCAAGATGCAACTCTTTTTACTTAAGAACTTAAAAATTCAAGAACCAATTGTGACTTGACCCACCTAGCTTCTGGTCCAGTTGGCCTTCACCATGGGGCAATTGATGCCACCTGCAAGAACCTTGATTTCATAATATTGTCAAACTTATCTATAATGCTTCTGAATTTTTGTGTTGTATCTAACAAATGAAGTTAAATGTTGGTTTAATTCATCAAATCCCGTAGTAATTCCATATCGACCTTGGATTTTCTAGAGATTTTGGGTGGCAGCAGAGATATGCTCGTTTCTGTGGAAGAGTAGTTGTCCTTTCAATCCTTGTGTTGCTTCTCTATCCATTTTTGTGGGCTTGGACTGTAATTGGTACCCTGTGGTTCAGCAGTGCAAAGAACTGTGTACGTTTTTTCTTGTTTAATCTTCACAGGACTCTTTTTAACAAGCTTATGATACATAATGCAAACAATTACCTGCAGTTGCCTAAAGATGGTCAAAAATGGGGCTTTCTCATCTGGTTACTTTTTAGCTACTGTGGACTTATTTGCATTGCTTGCATGTCTCTGGGGAAGGTAGTAGTGTTCTATGGCTACTCTTCTCATTTTTGTGCAAAATCTTTTCTTCTGAACAAGCCATCTACAGGAAATGTCTGAAAAATACTGTTCTCCTTCACCTTTTCGAATTTAGGTTCGTCACTGTTCTCATTGTGGTTTGTTTAACTCTTTGCAGTGGTTGACACGAAGACAAGCTCATCTATTGCGTGCTCAACAGGGTATCCCTGTATCTGAATATGGGGTATGCTTTATCCCAGCATATGTTACTATGTTAGCTGTCTGTTGTGGATACTGCTGTTTGGTATCAAATATGAGTGTTTCTACACAATCTTTGAATAACCTGGGAAGAACTTTCCTTGTGCTTTTCCTCTCTGCAAGGAAAGGGAGTAAGGGACTATGTTTAAGTTTTCTCCTGAATTTGTAGTTGACGCAGTCACGTTTTTTATAAGTTTGGAATAGCATGTAATCTGACATACCATTGAAGCTAGCTCATCATCTGATGCAATCTTTTCTAATAAAAACACTTGAGTGTAGGAGTCCATATTGTGCTTTGTTCTGATTTTAGTATTGTTTTGATTTTGTGAACCATGTCATAATTTCATTTTATGAAGTTACACTAATCTAGCATTTACATTTGGAAACTGCTTAGTAACATGTTTGATTGTTTTGTTTTGTGCACATTTTCTAGATTATAAATGAATTTGATTTCTTTTACTGTTCAGCTTTATGGTTGCTTGTTCTGTTAATGATTCCCGTGTATGTCAGTGTTCTTATTCTCACTGTTACCAAGACAGTCCCTTGCCCGAGGTAACAAAATTGCCAATGGTTGTAATTTTCTCTTCCATTTCGTTGGATGTTTTCTTTTCTTTTACCCTCCCAAAAACATGTATTGGTAGGTCTCACGAATAGAGAATGAACACTAAGTATCTTCTACGTCTTTTGTGTGATTCCCTTTTCCCAACAAAATCCTTATCTCACTATTGCGCGGTGTCATTTGGCTCAGTTAAAGAGCAATACTTCCAAGATGATCCCCCTTATCAATTTCCTTCAGGGTGCTGGATTTCTCCTTGTCACAAGAGTAGAAATCATGCGACTCCTCACAGGTGCTTCCAGTGACCTTTATGTGTGTCCAAACCACCTTAACCGATGCTCCATCATCTTTTCCTCAATCGGTGCCATCATGCCAATTTAATCTTGTTTACAATCATTCTGTATCTTTTTCTTGTGTTGCCACACTTCCATCTTAAAATATTATTTTTTGCTACCTGTTTTCTTTTTTCTCGTGTTGTCGCCTTAAAGTCCAAAATTCACTATGCTAAGAGTATAGTCTGATGTATAGCAATACAATAAAAACTTGCCTTTGTGATTAATATGTATTTTACAATCACAAATAACCCTCTTTCCTTTTTCTGTCATATTTGTCCCACTTGTATCCTGTCTGTGGCATTCTCATTATTTTGCGCTTCATTTTGTAGTGTTGATCCTAAATATTTAAACATAGAAACATTGGTAGGACATCTCCCAATTTTACTTCAAAATTATATTCCTCTCAACTCTATCTAAAATTGCAAGGTATATATACGTTGTCTTACTCTCATTTACATAGTTTTCAAATTTGTCTCTAAAGCTCAAGTTTAAAGTAGCCACTTCCCTTGATTCATCATTCAAAACTCTATCATCTGCATTACAATAATAATAGTTATCCTACTCATGGTGATGGGCTCTTTCTAGAAGCAATACCTCTTCTATTTCTATCTCTTATTTCAAAGATTTGTATATACTGGGTTGATTGAATGTGACTTGTAATCATATTCTTAACAGGATAAATGTATATTTCGTTTCTCTTTGATTATCCATACTGTACAATTATTGGATGGTAACAATTGCTCTTTTCTTTTTGTTAGGTTCTGGTTGACATGATCCGAGTGCCTGATTGGGCATTTGAAGCTGCTGGTCAAGAAACACGGGGCATGGGACAAGATGCTGCCGCATATCATCCAGGACTTTACCTAACTCCAGCTCAGGTAGTTTCAACTGATGTTTATGGTCTTATTGATTTCATATTAGAACTGTCAGTTTGTCACATTTTAGTTGATGGAATATATGGCTTCAGTTTTCGTGTATTAGCCTCTTACCATGGCTTTTATGTTTTTGGACCATGTGTTGGTTATTACTGTGTGTATATTTATTATTAGGAATCATCTTTCACAGCATGCAAAAATGGGAAATAGGGAAGAGAACAGAATTTGGAAAACTAGTACCCAATGATGGTACTCTCAGTTTTATTGATGAAGAACATACAACACATACACAAGGAGCTTATCTCCTTCAACACAGGACAACGGTTCCTGTTTACAGAAGAATCTGTTAGGAATTCAAGTGTAAGAGTGGGCATAAAGTTCCACATTGAGTAGAAATGATAAAGTCGAGGTATATAAAAGAAAAGCAAAGACCCATAAACATTGAGCCTTAAGGTTTTATGTTGGAAGTGGTGTCATCTTTTCTCTTATACCCTCTCTCCCTTAGAAAATTTTCCAACAGTGGTATCAGAGCCTGGTTAACCAGGTTAGGCAAAGGGCAAGCATGTCCTATTGTGGTAAAACCTAACAGTAGTTAGGGTCACTACTAAAGTAGTGGTTGAGAATCCCCTTGAGGGGAGTGTACCAATTAGGAAAGGGATCGAAGGGACCGTTGTGTGGTAAACCCAACAGCAGTTAGGGTAGTCTCACACTTGAGGGGGAGACTGTTAGGAATTCAAGTGTGAGAGTGGGCATAAAGTTCCACATTGAATAGAAATGATAAAATCGAGGTATATAAAAGAAAAGCAAAGACCCATAAACATTGAGCCTTAAGGTTTTATGTTGGAAGTGGTGTCATCTTTTCTCTTATACCCTCTCTCCCTTAGTCCTTAACTGTCAGAACAACCCATTTTGTTAGGCTTCCTCCCTTAATTACAGTTAAATGACTTTTTTCTATAATACACTAACAGGGTTTTAGGCCCAACATCACTCCTTCCTAACATTCATCTCTTATTGAAATTCTTTTGGTATATTTATTGTTAGTTTCACTACTGATAATTAGATTTCTTGTCTGGATTGGGTGCAGAGAGAAGCAGTTGAAGCTTTAATTCAGGAACTTCCAAAGTTCAGGTTAAAGGCTGTTCCTACTGATTGCAGTGAATGTCCCATCTGCTTAGAAGAGTTCTATGTGGGGAATGAGGTATACTTTTTCCTAATTAAGGGTGGCAAGCAGGTCACAGCTTTTGCTGCTTGCTTAATACTGCAAAATGCTCTTCTTGTCTATCCTCTCGAATGCTTGGATCCTTAATTTTTAATAAAGTTGAGATGCAAAGTGTATTGTAACCACTGAAAATTAGTTTCAAACTTTAATGCAGGTGCGTGGCCTGCCTTGTGCTCACAATTTTCATGTTGAATGCATCGATGAATGGCTTAGGCTGAATGTGAAATGTCCTCGGTGCCGTTGCTCAGTATTCCCAAACCTTGATCTTAGTGCGCTGTCCAATCTCCGTGCTGAGCCTGAGCGATCCTCTTCAAGTGTTGTAACAACGACCAGTTATGTGAGAGGCCAACCATCTAGTCAAAGTTACCGGTTAAGATTGCAGGGTCTTCTGCGTCCAGTCCGTGCTGAAATTGCTGGCCCTGGTGACATAGATAATGCGTTGGAAAATGCCGAGAACGATTTTGTATCAATTGTGACTCACAATGCATCATCTGGAGACAATGTCTCTACTGTCGAATGCGTGCCTGTCACTGTGAGACTTTCCTCTGCACAAAGTTAGGTGACATTGCTTTTGAATTTCTGTTATATTTCTAACCCGTACTAGAGAAGGTGAAGAGTGCATATCCACATCTGGTCCGTGTTAAAATGGTCCTTTCTAACAAGAAATTTTCACGTTTGATCCATAAAGAATTGGGTCAGCTTCTTGTCGTGGCGGCATGGAGCCGTATGACAAATCTAAGTATACGATTTTGCTAACATAGACTAGAGCTGCAAATGTGTAGTTTCCTTTTACGTTTAGTAATTTGTAAAAAAATTGAGTATATTTTAATGGGTCTACTAACGTACATTTTCTTGTTTTAATCTTAATGTTAGCAAATTACAGTGAGTGTATTGTAATGTAAGCTAATTGTTAGTTATATTTTGTTAACGTATTCTAACTGGAAAACGTGGATGTATGATAGCAAACTCCAAAAACAGTTGTTTACGAATGCTTGCAAATTTTTTATTTGTAATATGATAGAAAATTATGATGTGTATGTATTTTAAGAATTTCTTTTATATCACATGTGCCAAAATTCTTCATTTTTGTGGAATAAACTAGTTCACAGTAAGGATTACTGTTTCGTTGAATCACTAAACAGTTTTGGAATGTGGGGCATGTTTTGCATTTGGGTTATGATAGCTCCTTTTTCACCTTGCGATCCCAAAATCTGACTGGGAACTTTGCTTTCGAGTTTACGGGTGATTTTTTAATATTTTGAAATTATCGCCCTAAATTATTTTTCGAAGGTGAAATTAGGCTAAACATAACAAGTCTCTTTTTGTTAAACACGAAACTCTAATGATGGCTGTTATTGGCTTTGATAGTTATGTGTAGGTATTTTGGACAAGGTTTACGACCCAGTTTTTGTAGTCGGTCAGGCTAAATAATGAATTAGCTCAAATTACAAGTGTTGATTAAAATCAACATTAAGGTACAATATTTCTAATATTTTTTTTTGTGAATAGGAGATCATATATAAACATGGAATAAAGGTATCATGTTCTTTCGAAAGACAAATTATTGCTCTCGAGAGACCAAAGATCTCAGGGAAAATCCAATCAATCTCAAATTCTTACAAATAACATTAAAGTCATTGCTGTAGTAAAGTAAGCATTTATTATATATTGTTGTTGCTTCAATAAAATCTTTACTCGGTGCTTTTCTGCCCACCTTATTTTTTACAGTGTTTTGTACTTATTGGAAAGCTCATAGTTATTCCATAGTCCACCTTGGACATATGATTCTACTCAAGATTCAAACGACCCCATCATATTATGAGATAAATATACTTATATGTATTATACAACTGTACATGTTACTAATATGATGGAAAGACAACAAAAATAGTAATAGACTTGTCATACTAACTGAATATATATGTATATATATATAAATCAGAAGATTTCTTATGTCGAAGGGAGAGTAGGATCGTGTCTAGAATTATGGAGTCAAAGAGTAAAACTTATAACTAAATCTTAATTAATAATTTGTCAGTTTTTATTTTTATTATAAAATTATCTATCAAATTATATATTAAGTATTTCTAGCATTTACTATTAATATAAAATGATAAATTAATTCAATATATTGTTTCACACTGGTATTCTAAGATATCTGGATTTTTTTTAAATTGCCTTATCGCAATAGCAAGTTACAATGTATAATATTTTAGAAAAGTTGCATGTATTTGAAAAATTAGGTACTTTTTAGTGGGGTATAGACTTCTTTTTGTATGCATGATTTGAAATATCTTTATTTAAAAAAATTAAGATCGATATAACATTTTTATTCATCCTCACAAAAAAAAATTATTTTTTACAGTGATATAATATATTCAGTTATAGATCAACATGTTACATGTATGGTATGTTTATACACTTTTAGATTAACTATTTTAAACGTCGTGAGAATAGTTATTTTTAATTGATTGACAATGTAAAAAAAAAATACATTTGCAATAGATAGTAATTAAATTAATAAATTACAATTAAATATGTAAATTAATCTAATATATGTGCAAACTTATCAGTGAAAAAAATAGTAAAATGAGTGATTTTATCATCTACATTTCAACCCAATTTATTCAATTGCCTCTTTTCAGCAAGGAAAGATATAGATTCTAAAATAGATGCTAGACAATAACTTTCTCACCCTTTTAGAAAGAAATAATAAAATTAAACTTAAGTAATTTAGAATAGTTTCGCCCTTACAAACAAAAATATTACATCATATTATAACAACACAACATCTAATATTAATTACTAAAGAAATGTGAAAAAAATTGTTAGCCTCAATAATTAGGAGTCTAGAGTAACTGACTCCTTAATCTTATGATCTACATTTCTCTATATTAAATACTATTATGCATCTTTACTATTAAAATAAAACAAACCAATTATACGAGGTTTTCTCAAGAAAATAAAAGCACGTGAGACTGATTATTCATGTATAACGTAATACTGATTATTCATATGTATAACTATTATACCATTTATCTGGTATGGATTAAGTGGTGGAATGGAAATATTTGGTGGGAAGATTTAAGGCCCGAGGTGTGATCCTTGTAGGTTCGTTTTTTGTCCTTTAGTGATTGGGGAGGACTGTTCATCATGGCATCTCCTGCGACTTCAATATTTATGTAGGAAAAATGCTGAGGATGCATATATTATACACTATACAGATAATAATATTCATATTCTCCAATCAAATGAAATGATGCTTGTTTCTTTGTTGTCTTACCAATACACAAAGGGAAGAACAATTCTTGGTATGAAACCTATGTGGGTTTCTTAGTTTACTCATTGTCTTTTATTTTTTATTTCATTTACTTTTCAATGATTTAACATTTCAACAGAAGGTTTTACTTTTATCTTTTAAAATGTTTTTATTTTGCCCCTGTATGGTTATAAATGACGTTCTTATGTTTCAGAATTCTCTAATTTTAATGTCCCTGCTTATCATTGCCAATTGCCTGTGTATAAAATAATGGGACATGATTATTTGACATCTCAATTTTTTTACTCCCCCTCTATAATCTATTTTACTAGTTTTAATCTATTTGCACTTACGATAATCTTGAACCATTTAACTAGAAGTAAACTCTTGATATTATAGAATGGAAGGAGGTCATGATAGAGAAATTAGAAGCCATTGAGAAAAATATAACTTAGAAATTGATGGAATTTACCACAAAATAAACATTATGATACATACTTTTATATTAGATAGAAATAAGCCAGTAGAACACCATATAAATAAAAAAGTTCATAAATTTAAAATTTATTAAAAATTTGCTAATAACTTATTGGAGATAAACCTACCTTTAATAGAAAAATGAATAGAGTTAGTTATTGTATTGAGATAAAAAAATAAAAAAGGTAAATATAATTACATTTTATATAAATAGCTATAGTTATGTATATCTTTTAATATAAATGAGAAAGTGTATATTATTTTGTGTTTAGCTTTCTCCCAACATTCCTATTTGCAAATCTTATATCAAATAATCGTGATCCAGTTGTTGCGAATCATCATTCAGTAATGGTAAACTCTTGTCTGGTTCCTTTTTATATGATTCATTTAAGTTAATAATATTTATCTATGCAATTATAAGTCCTACATTAGTGATAAAAGGAAACAACCTACACTTTATAAATTCTTTGATCACTAAATCATTTGTCACATTTATCCAACTTTATGCATTTTATGACATTCATTGTTTATGGATTTGTACAAATTCATTAGGTTAGATCCCTTGATAGCTCTTTTGTTATGTCAAGTTTATTACATCTCAAGGCTTGGATTGCAAAATTGGTTGGAGGTTACTCTTTAATTCACTCAATATCTTTGTTCTCTTATGATATATGCCTTTTTTTTAATTATTTTCATTGTGTCTTGTGTAATCCCACAACAATAATATAAAAATAATATTTCCGGTTGTGTAAAAGAGTAAGCAAATATATATTATAGGTGAACAAATTATTAAAGAAAATAACATATGAAATATATTTTCTATTAAATAAATATTATTATAAGAAGTAAGATTTATCAAAAAAGATAAATTTTAAATGAATAAACAATATAAAATTTATAAATAAGTTATAAATATTCTATTTCAATAAATTTTAGTTTTTTTGAACTCTCTTTAAGTTTATAGAATAACCAACATGTTGTATTATCAAAATATAGTTGATTAAATTCTTCGTTTGAGTAAGCAATTCATTTTCTACTAAAGATATCATCTTATTTTGCTGGTGTAGATTTGATATTTAGAGACTTATTAGAAACATTGGAATTTTGAAAGTGAACAAGTAAATATCTTAGTTATAACCACATTTCCTACAAGTAAGATGGATTAATTTTTAATATACTCAATAGAAAATTGACTATATTGGTGAATGATATAAGTATGCATGTATCAAAATTTGTAAAATTGTACACGTGGAGATGCCATTATACATTATGTGTATAATTATGAGTAATTCAAAATAAATATTTTGATAAATAGGTGAAGAAATTGGTAAATTTGGATATGTTAAACAAGAAATATGTATGATAATTTCTTGTGTACAATATGTTGATGACTTATCATTCAACTAGTGACATACTTAACGAGTTATAATTACAAACGAAGCGATGAACATTCAAGTAGAGTGAGTTTTGTAGTGAGAAAGAAATAAAACCAATCTTGTTCACCGGAGTCATATTATTTAAGCATTGTGATATCGTACAAACTAGAATGTCTTTTTGAGCTATAGAAATCAAGATCACTCAATTAATATATTATATGCATATATAATGAATTATTTAATGAGATTTACAATTTTTGTGTGATATATATTTTTATATATTTTATATAATATATGTATGATTTATGTCCTATATGAAATGTCATGCTTTATAATTGTGCTCCTTGTGAACATGTTTCTCTTAGGAACTAAATTATAATATAAAATTGTGACAAATTGAATGAAGTATGTAGAATTATGATCATATATAATAAAATATATAACATTGTATATGATAAAGAATGAATTTAAATAATAATAAGATGATATATGTTCTTAATTTTGCTAAACATGTTGTGTATATTATTTTGAAATTAAATATTTAGCTTGAGTATTAAATGAAACATTATAATTATTGAAATTGAGAAATTTATAAAAATTAATAAAAAATTAAAAGTTATGAAACGTGATAGAGTTATTAAGATTATTGTGAAAACTAATAAAAAAAGTATATCAAAACTTAAGTTCAATTAGTTATCTTGTCTTATTTATAAAAATTAAAAAAAACTTTAATAAAAAATTTAAATATTTTATCAATTAATTTACAATATTTATGTTTTAAATATAATTATTATTCATTATCATTAATTAATTCAAAGACAACAATATTAGAAGATTGGCGAGATAAAATAAATAAATTTTAAATATTTTATTCCCACTTTGAAAATTCTCTGTATTCTTTTACCACATCTTTGAAATTTTCATATTTTATTATTTATTTTGAAATATCACATATGTAACGCTAACATGAGTATTTTATTCAATTACACTGTATTGATACATGCATGGTGGTGATTCTTTGGTGAGCAAAGACAGAAAACAATAGTGAAAGCTATGCGATTGATCTTATACTCTCTTATAGAGGAAAGAATATGAATGTAAGGTGGCATGGTGTGGTGGCTGAAGATAATTATGGAAGAAAGATGTTTTTGATGGCCATTGGAAGTAGATTCCTGTATAAGCTTATTGGTAGTTTTGGTGGTGGGCGAAGAGATAAAAGGTGTTTTGAGAGCAAAGATTATCTTCATCTTAATGGTTCAAGATTTGTGTGTAAATGAATGCCATTAGACTTTTGGTCGAAGTGAGCCAAGGAATTTGTGCCTTTTCCACACTCAAGATAGTCCACTCATCAAAGAAATCTCATCTTTTTACTCTTTTCTAAAAGTTTGTAGCTCTATGGATTGGACCCACTTTGATTTCATCCTTTTCTTCTTTGCTCTCTGCTAACAAAAATTCATGTCAATTTTTATCAGACACTCAACTTGTTTATGCAAATGTAAAGCACTCATTTTTCCATTATTATAAAAATTGTTCAACTTCCTTCTCCTAGTTTAACTGTGGGAATGCAGACAAAGAAAGGTATTTTATTATCATATGTATGCTTTTATTAAGTAGGATTTTACTATTAATGATACTCTATAAATTACAATCCAATGATAGTATGAAAAAAAAAGGAGTATATTCATATTTTATTAGCGTAAAATTAAAAATGATCATATGTAGACTTGTAAATAGCTATTATAAAAAACATAATAATTATATTACTTATAATTTGTAATTTCTTGATAATAAATGTGTCTACTAGCAAAAGTACTGTATAAGTGAGTTAAAATTATATCACTATTTGTACAAGTCAGTTGAAATAATAGTACTAACGTGTAAGTTATTATAAATATATATATTATAAACAAACAACCTGATGGTTAAATAAAACTATCAGATATTTCTGATTAGCTGTTATAAATGTGATAGTTGTTGTCCTCAACATATTTTTATGCAAATATTTTGATGTTGTTGTAGATGAAGAAAAATGGACTTACTAAAACAATAGTATAACTATATAAACCTTACCAATAACATGTAACTAAAAAAATATACATAATCTTAGAAAAAGAACAGATATATTGTGAAAAGAGGAAACAACAATTTTGGATGAGTTAAGTATGTTGGAACTGCAAAGTTTCCGAAGTGCAAGTACGAATAAAACCTGAATGAATAATTTCAAAATTTCAACTGAGCCGAGGCTTGTATCTCGTACAGAACCCACACTTTATACTCTCTGCACTCCAAGAATCAAAGCACATAGCAGGCCGTACGATGTCCCACGTGGCAACATGGCAAGGCTCTTAAAGAAAAGGTGCAAACATTGGAGAATCGAATCCACGTGGCAGGGTCCCACCGAAAAGGCCGAAGCGAAAAATGCCTAGTCCCCACGGTTTGTTTTTCACTCTCTCACCACCCAAACACTCATCTTCTTTATTCCCATTTTTTTCCTCTTTAAATTCCGTCACTACCGTTTTCACCAACGCCGTGCCCTCTATGAAGAACTCCGACGTCTCCGCTCACTTTGAATCGCCTCACTCCCCTCTCCGCTTCCGATCCTCCCCGCTCTCCGACAACGGCGACCCCTTCCACTCTCCCGAAAACTCGCCGCTAAATGACCACCGAGACAACTCCAGGGCCATCGTCATCGTCGAGACTTCCACGCAGTTCGCCCAGGCCGCTCCCCCCGTTACGGAGTCTGAGCACCACAACCCTCCGCCCAATGAGCCGCCGGAGGTCGTGGTCACCCGTCCCGCGCGCCCGGAGAGTCGCTCGCCGGGCGCCGGCACCCGAGGGCGAACCAGGGCGGCGCCGCCCCCTACTCTTGCTGTGCCGAAAAGAGAGGCGATGCTGAAAAAGGTGGCGTTAGGGTTCCGGTTGAGCGAGGTGGTGCTGTGTCTGATTTCGTTTTCCGTTATGGCGGCGGACAAGACTCGTGGTTGGAGCGGCGACTCTTTTGATCGCTACAAGGAATACAGGTATAAGGTTGTTTTTTTTTTTTTTTGCTTTTTTATTCCTCTATAGTTTCAACTTGGTTTTTCTTTAATTATTTTTGTTATTTGGGTCAACGCATTATCAATTGTCAAAATTAATTTCATTGAAACCTTTATTAAATATGTATGCTTTTTCACTTTAAGCCTCTTTTTGAAATTGGGAACTGGGTGTTGATATGACAGGTATTGTTTATCGGTGAATGTTATCGCATTTGTATACGCTGCGTTCCAGACGTGTGATCTGGCATATCAAGTAGTAGCAGGCAGAAGCATAATCAGTCACCACCTGCGTTACCACTTTGATTTCTTCATGGATCAGGCAAGTCTCAAAATATTTCAATTTATGTTTTCGGGTTGAAATTGTTTGTTGAATGTTGGTGACATAAAAATTTGTTGTGATGGACAGGTTCTGGCGTATCTTCTGATATCGTCTGCATCATCTGCAGCCACACGCATTGATGACTGGCAATCCAATTGGGGAAAAGATGAGTTCACTGAGATGGCTAGTGCCTCAGTTGCGTTGGCCTTTCTTGCTTTTTTTGCCTTTGCTATTAGTTCCTTAATCTCTGGCTACAACCTCTGTACTCTCTTCTCCTAGCAACTTTTTTACCTCGTATAAGCTGTCTTTCAATACATGTACTCACACACAACTACACTTTTTTTTTTCTCTTCCTTTGTGCTTATTGCTGTGGAGGAATGCATTCAAGAGTGTTGGTGCTGGTGATTTTTTTTACTGTACAGACAGACTTGTATACATACAATTGCTGGATATTGTTCAGAATGATGGAGAGCGAAGATTTTTGGTCGCTTTAAAATGCAATTAAGTGACCCATTTTAATGTGCTTGCGTAGAAATCGCTTTTGTTATTACGTAAATGAGGTCAAGATTTAATCGGTACGAATGTGTTATTGTTTTTAGGAATTCAATTTTTAAGGGAAAAAAAGAACACCATGATTCTGTTTGATTTTGAATTTGGAAGAAGAATTTCAGGGATTGTGATTGTTCATTGCTCTCTCTCTGCTCCAGTGTAAGGTTTCTTAAACACCACCTTAGCGATGGCTGCATCGTTCACCTTTATTCTAACATTGTGCCTCTAGACTTCCTCAGCAAACACAAGAATCGTGAATGTCCCAGAAACAACATCTTTATTACCATTTTCCTATTCAAGCCTTTGAATACATACTGAATATTGGTGGGACATAAAAAAGAGATATTTCTATGATAGTCAAATTTCTAACCCCCTCCTCCCAAAGATAGTTATATTCTGTAACTAACAAATTGAATTTTCGAGTAATCGATACTACTATTAACAGAAAAGGTTCATTGTTAGTGTCATGAATAGTGTCTAATATTCCCCCAAGCAGGTCCAGCTTTGAGAGTTGCTTAAAAAATAACTATGGATCAAATGACTGGGTGAAGAGGAGTGCAAGTTGATCCGCGGTAGAATGAGAATTTTCTTTTTCTAGTTTGTAAGTTACAGAATATTATTATTTTAATCAATTGATATAATTGACTAGTTATCAACAGGGATAATACGGTAGAAAAGCATTTAATCTGAGTTTAAATAATTCTTTTACCTAGATTATGGATGTAAAGTATATATTAATTTCATCACGATTAATCTCTGTGAAAGAATTTGATTAACTACTTTTGTGAGTCTTTTTACCTAATCATATTTTTCTATTTACAATACTTAAACTTAGATTTTGTTTTAGGAATTATCATCTAATCAATGGAGAATAATAGTTTGGCATCAATAAAATCAATTTAATACATAAAAGGGTTAAAACATAATATTTTAATTTAAAAGTATTAAATGAAAAAAATAAAATAAAGACTAAAAATAATTTGAAAATTCATTTCACATATTCTCAGTATCAAATTTCCTGAACACCCTGCGTGAGTTTTCTTTTCAATCACATAAAACTCCTGAACTGAAAGAAGCCATCTCTACTCTACCCAACCATCCCTATGCCATGACCAAGGTATCCTCAACTATGAGTTTATGGTGAACTGCTGTGAAGTTCATAGTCTTACAAGAAATATAATGTAAAATAATATCATTAAAATCAGTTCCTAGTCATGTAAAGGGCCCAGTTTCTCCCCCCACTTTGTGTGTGATGATCCAATAAGATGTATCTGGAAAGGGTTTCGTCTGTTTGATGAGATAATAGGAATTTGGGCCCCATGGAACCCAGTTAAAATCATAAAAAAATATTATAAGTTGGATCCCAGTTAAAGGAGAAAAACATAAGAATTTGGATAAACGTTATTATTACTCATGTTCCGATCCAACAACCACACGTTGTGTTTTCTTTGCATTACATAATTTGTCGGAAGCTTGGGGGATTCTGCACTCCCTCAGACAGATCAATCCACATGCCAGGAATCCATAAAATGTAGTAATACAATAAGTGCTTGCATTGCATACCAAAGACATTTGAAAGATTGAAGGACAAACACATCATCAATAATTAGATATCACTCAATATACATTAACAACCCCACCCTAAACCAAACATCTTATAAACACAGCATTCCACAAATTCATTCTATTACATCACATATGTTCACATGTTAAAAACACATACAAAGTTCAAAGGTTAGTATTATATTCAAAATTAATATAAAAATGTATTAACAAACTTTATAGCAACTTTGTTATCTCATAACATTATATAATCACAATATAAACAATTATTAATGAGTTTATTAATCATATTCTTAGCTTTTATTTAAAGCCATGTAGAAATTTTAAAAATTTCAACTTGATATAAAACTAAATGACTTTTGAAAAACATGTATTGAAGATCTTACTTAAGATTTGAACATACTAAGTCATAAAATAATTTACAAACAGTTAGGATAGTTTCTTACACATATCTAAACATTATCAATGTTTTAATTTTTATTGACTTCTCACAACTAAAATGTTCATATTTAAATGATTTTGAGGTCCTTAACTACTCACTGATACACATTAATCCCAATCAAGCCAATTACTACTTGGCTAATCACTATCCAACACACAAATCCATTTTAAAATTCAAATCTTACTTACTAGTAAATTTTAAACATTAAAATAACATTCAAAAATATATTTATATATTTATTTAATTAAACTACAACTATAATCATCAAAGCCATTTAAAAAACATAAATAATAAATGGTACTGTATTTTTTAGGAATCCGTTGAATGAAATTTGATAAGTAAGGATAAATTTTTCCCATACCCAGTATGTCGAGCAAATTTTAATTCATCAAGCGATTTTTTGCAAGTATTTTCTATTTCCCAATAGAGTACTTCTGTTGAACAGATTACACAAAAATTCCATTTCATATCATTTAATTTGAGAAATTGATTAAATTTATTTTCACCAAGCCTACAATAAGCAAACCATATGAAATTATTATTTCTTTAGTTTTTCAACTAATAAAAAATCTCTAATTCCCTAATTTTTTTCAGAAAACCCAATTTTTATGCATTTCAGAATAAGATCAAAATTTCTCAAAGTTACATCCTCAAACAATCCTTAAACATAGAAAACTTAAATTTAGAACGAGAAATCTAGCTTCTTTTTACTTTAATTATTTCTTAACTTAACTGGAAAAATCATTGTACCAAGAAACCCATAGTTATTTTCTAAGGACAAACCTAAACACACAGAACTCAAAGGATCCACTCATCTTCTTTTACAACTGTTGAAAGCAAGGTTCGAAGAGATCGAGAGAAAAAATTACTCAAAACGAAATACTCCAAAACTTGATGTCAGAATCTGGTTCCTATAAATTTATTGTTATATTGGGGAAATTGTGAAGAGAAATTTAAAATTATTTTGTTAGTTACTTTTCCACAACGCCAAGCGTTTCAATTATAGAGCTCAATTTTTACAATATGTGAAATTGATTGTCAATTTTTATATATTAAGTCGTTAAAAGAAATATTTGGTTTATCTATTATTTAAATATATATTTTTTTAATATCTGGAAAATTTATAAATACAATTAATATTTTAAAATATTTTATATACATTGGCTACCATTCGGATGAATAATTTTTGGGAACTAATTTATTTTTATAGAGAATTTCATATGATTTGTGAGACAATATGGATGCTTAGGTAAGAAAAATATAAGAAATTGAATTTTTATAAATGTATATTAAGTTTATAAAAGTAAAAAAAAAAATTTGATGCGTCATTTTGTTTTAACAGATAATGTGCTATTTGAAATCTAAGTAAAGGTTTATAATTGGATAACATAACAAATTATTGGTCAATTTGAGTTAAATTAATTAATTTTATATTTTGTTTAGAATTTAATATGGTATATAATATTGTTAAAATCAATTATTACATTTGAGGTGTTGATTTTTAAATTTGGTGATTTATTCTCAATTTATATTTTTTAGAAATTGTTTACTTCAACTTCTAAATGATGATGTGAAAAAATAAAAATATTTATCTAAATTCAGGGTCGAATGAAAAATGTTTGGTCAAAATTAAATAATTTCTTTTAATTTAAACTAGTTAAATGAAATGTTTGTCTAAATATAAGATTAAATAAAAATGTTTAATTAAAGTTTAACAATTTTTTTTAACTCTAACTAGTCGAATGAAAATATTAGTCTAAATACGTATACAAATGAAAGTTAAAGTTAAATAAATTTTTTCAAACTTAGACTAGTTGAATAAAAATATTTACCTATATATAAGGTTGAAGAAAAAAATTTAGGTAAAAAAAGTTGAACTTAAAGTTTCTAAAAAAAACACCAACTTTGATTAAATCAGTTGTTATAAATCAAAATATTAAATCGGTTATCATTGAAAATGAAAAACCAATAATCTATTTCCTTAGAGTACCTACCCACTAAGAGATTATTTAAATATTAATTAATTAATTAATTATCAATTAAAATCTTTTAATAACTTATATTAACTTTTTATTTTATTTTATTTTTAAATTATTTATAAAAAGTAAAAAACTTTATGAAAACACATTAATGTCTTACTAAGTACTTACTCATTTTTATTTATTTCTTATCATTATTACTCAAAAACTCTTACTTAATTTTAAGCATAAAATAATCTTATATTGGTAAAGTCACATTATATTTGACTTCCTTCTCAATAAGCAACTTGAGGCTTTGTTTGGCACATTTCCTGCTTAAAACACATGTCTTCATTCATTCGTTTTTGTTTATTAAAAAATAAACTTAATGTATATTTGGGTATAGATATATTAAGAGACTCGTTATAGAAGTAATTCCTTTGTCACTTTTCCTTTAACTTAACGTATTTTAGGGACAGGAAAAGGGATTTCCAAACATAATTGTAGTCTTTTACCAAGTTTGTAAGATGGGGTTATATGAATTTAGGAGTATTAACATATCACATTATATAACTAATATAAGTGGATAGGACATGGACACAAAATATTGGCCATCCCATTCAGATCAATAAATGAAATTCTATCCTGCAAGTACACTGTTTGATTTCAATCCCCCTACCCAAAATTATTAGTAGTTTATGAATTATAATAATTATACTTAGCGCATCTTTACATATGCTTCAATCTTTCAATTCCTAATTTAATCATGCTTCAACTTAAATTGCCAGCAAAACTCAATTCAGTAGGGCCAATCATATTCTGCTAAAACTCCTTAAATTATTGATTATTTATCAGTGCCACTTTTGCTTAGACTGCTGCTCATCATTTATGGACACCTTTCTATATCATATATTTTGACAACACATATATTATTATGCATATGTTATTTTATTTATTTTTTATCACATCAGATAATCTATTATACATAATTTTTTTATTTTTTTATCACATCAAATAATCTATTATATATATTTATTTTTCTAATTAAATATGTTTTTAGTTTCTGAATTATTTATTAAAATTATATATTTTTGTAATATAAATTTTAGATTTATTTTATTTTTATATTTTATAAATTAGTGTAACTATTATTCATGGCAAATAAAAATAAAATAAAAAATAAAAAAATTAACTTAAGAAAAACGTGATAACAAAGTAAATTATAAAAAAAAAATTAAAAAAAATTTAAAAACATCATCAATATTATTTAGAACAATTTTAAATTATAAAGACAAAATAAATTAAAAAATTATTAAAAAATATAAAGAATTTTAAAAAATAATTTAAAAAGTAAAAACTATATTTCACCCTATTTTTCTCCCTTCTTTTTCTCTCTAGCTCAGAGTTTGGTGGCTACTAATTTTGCTTACTAGTTACTATCCTACCTACTCCGGCATGTGATGTCATCTGAATGCAGATAATTTTATTTTGAGTAGAATTTGCTTCTGAAATCATAGAGACGAAAGAATAAAAACAATAACATCAAGTGCTAGTTGTCGCCATGTATCATTCATATGAAGAAATCAAAATAGACCCTTAGATAAAGAGTTGTCACCAACAACCCTTTATTGTGAATTTGTGATAATTGGCTTCTTTCAGTCGTGACGGGGAAAAAGTTGTCCTAACCACTAGTTTTAGCTTCCATTGGATAATTCCAAGTACAATATCGATATCATTACATCTTACAAAATTACTATATATCATCATCACCACTACAGAACTTCCCTTCCATTGGTTAATAATTCAGATCCTAAGGTACAAACTCATCATCATTAATTTTAAATCCTTCACTAATCGCTAAATTAAATTTCCCATATGCATTTTGTTCTCCTCAGTAATCCTGTGACTCCACATTGTATTCATTTGGTAGCTCGCACTTTCCACCCTCCAACCTCCGCGTTGGGTTACAACTTACAAGCCATCAGATCCTAAAACTATTTCTTCCATCAAAGCTGTGTACTTGTAAATCTGTAATATATAACTCACTCTTCAGACTCTTCTGTCTATCTCAATATTCATTACAAACCAAATGTTTGAAAAAGGTGCTCCCACGTTCAACTTTTTTTTCCCATAATAAGGATAATAATACTTAGAATGAAAAGGATATCAGTACTTTATATCTCATAAGTCTTTATATACAAAGTTTCATTGGGTCATTCGGTGATAAACTACTACCTTTGTTAGTATTATAACCATGCATGCAGTGATTATGCTTTCACAAGTAATTACTTTTAATTGCAAATTGCTAATCCATTATATATACTTCTGATTATTGGGCATGTATCCTCTGTCTGTCTGAGCTGTCTTACTCAGGACTGATAACCCTTCAGATATATTCTGTATAAACACAGTAGCAGAAATTATGGAAGTATTTAATATTTTATTATTCATCAACAAAACTAGAATGATATGTTTATAGTATAAAAAATTAACAGAAAGACACACACACACGTATATATATATATATATATATATATATATATATATATATATATATATATATATATATATATATTATATGGATTAGATGAAATATAAAGGGAAGCAGGGAGGATCCAGCGAAGGCGTGTGAAGTGCTAGGGTTGCCGGTTCTAAAGGATGCATCAGCTGCTATCAAGCTGTAAGCTTCACCAGCCATGCACACATGGTGGCGCCAACATCACATGATTCGTCAACGTAGGGTCACTTTTGCCCTTCAATTCACCCTCTGCCCTTTTAAGTTACAATAAATGGATAATACATGTAGGATACGATTGGAGTGTATTTTTGGATACATATACTTTTCTTTTTTCTCTTTCTGAAATGGTAACTTTCAATATCTTAATAAAGTAAATTCATTCAAACGCCCATCATATCAGTCTTTTGAGTTTATCTTGTATGTGTACCTAACTCTTTATATTCATATTTTTTGGGGTAATTTTTGTTGTATAGAACTAAAAATTTTGTCAGCATTCCGTTAATAGTTTTTGTTTTCAAAATAGTTTCCAAAGCTTGATAAATTTTAGATGAGAAATTAATTAATCACTGAGTAATATGAAACTAATCTAAAAAGTAATTTCTAAAACAAAAACAAAAGTGAAAAGAGAATAAAATAATAAAGATTTGATTAAAAAAGACTAAGGCAGTAAAATTAGGTATATATAATTCATATGAAAGATAAAAGAGAGCAATTAAGGCAACGTTATGTTGTTAAGAATATATTTATTCACATATTCCTTCAAAAGCCTAATAGCCTTTATTTGCAGACAAGGAAAAACTGTCAGTCAAATTTAGGTTTGACAAACATTGGGTGTGGGTACCCATTCATCAACTTCTTCAAAACTAAATCTTGACTATTGAGTTGTAGCTGCAGCATTGCAGTTAGGGTTGCAGCATGAAAAGAGAGGAGTTTCTCTCAGTGTTTCTTCAATGCAAACACAACTTTCCTCATTGTTTCCTTTATCGTGTCGTAAGTAATCTATATGATATTTTTATGACAAAATAATATTCAATTAGCTAATTTCACATTAAATTAATAAGAATATTTCCTTTATTTTTTTGTAAAATAAAATTAACACATTTACACGTTTACGATAATAATATATACATACTATATCAATTTAAAATATTTTTATACAGTAATAATTCATATTATTATCATATATTATTAATAAACGGGGATATATGAATCTTATTGGATATTCATATACAAAATGTTTTATAATCACTTGTAAATTAAATTCTTTATTATAGTGATATTTCCAAATACTAAAGAACTGGAAAATTTAAATGATAATAATACGTGTTAAGGAAAATTATATATGCTGTGCTCTATAAATAATGCTTTCAAAGTTGAGTCTATTAGCTTAAAGTTTAACGGTTAAATGGTAGTTAAATGATTAGTAAAATTTATTTACCCACTTAATCGTAAATAATTATTGAAAAAAATGGATATAGTAGTTTTAGGCATATTGATTTGTAGATTAATAGAATGTAGAAGATTTGAAAATTGAAGTAAGTGATGGTTGAGAAATGTGGTGTCCAAAATGAGAGTTTTGGTAAGATTTGAGCACAGCCTTGAATTTATTTTTTCTAAATGAGTTGCAGTTAGTGGTGATCTGATGAGAGTCCCTCCATTGATTATTGTGGCCCAGTTGATGTTTTTTTAATAATTAATATCTTAAATGCATTTTATTGATCTTCTGCAGTACTGTTCCGTGGTACTGGAGGGGATTGCATTTAACCGTTAGGTTAGAGTGGTTAAATAAAGTTGTATATTGAGAGGAAATAGAGAAGATGAGTGAAAAGAGTTTGGAGAGAGAAGAGGAGTGAGTGAGGAAGAGACCGTATACGGAAGAGGACCATAAGTGTATACGGGTTGTCCGAAAGAGGGAAGTGACGAGAATGCCCCTGGGTGGTGGTGGGAGCGAATTATTAAGTGTGTTGTGTCGGGGAAGATGGAAATAAAGAACTTGGGAGATGGCGAAGCAGGGTTGCACAGTGGATGATGGTCAAAGTGAAGACAACTGAGACACTCTCACTGGTTCAGAGCTTTTCCCTCCTTTTGATTGTGACTTTCACCCAACGCTGCCAAAAACCCACTCCTTCCCAATCACCACACACCTTCTACTTCCCATTAATGCCCATCTTATCCCTAACTTAATCCCCCTTTCCTTCTTCCATTACTATTTTCCACTTTCATTTTACTTTCTCTACCTACCTCAATTATCACACACAACTTCAAATAACTAAATCTCCTCTTTACACCTGCTTCTCTCTTTACTCCACAACTTATTTCTTACCTTTATCTATTCATCAAAATGCCCATGTCATTTGTTTTTACTACTCACCACTTTTACTCTCCTCTTCACCTTTTTAGGAATTTACAAAATAATTAAATTGCTTAACTTCTATTAATGATTGTATTATTCAAAGGATAGTTTTTATGACTTATATTGTTAATATATAGGTCCATTTGCATGATAAATCCATTTTTTAGTTGCATGGTGTCATCACCCTCAAAATGTCCTCCTTAGTTTTATTCGGAGACAACTTAAACTGTGTTGTCATTCTCTTGCTAGGTCAAGATTTTATGTCAATAACTATGTCTTTCATTTTATCCCAACATGTATTCAATATTTGATTTTGAATGAAATGTTATCGTAAGTATTCTCCCCTAAAGAAATAATTGTCAAATCTTATTTCAAAGTTTCTTTTTCTCATCAAAGAAAAATATAACTTTTTTTAAAAAAATTTGATCCAACTATAACCACCAAACATGCTATATCATGATAAAAAATATTTGGTGAATTTTTTATAAACCTTGTAAAATACTTTCCATTTTCTTTTTAATGTTTCTTCTTTTAATTATCTTGATTTGTGTCATGTGTTATAAATAGCTAATATATGATAAAATCCATGTAGTCTACTTATCATTATACTACTAATATAGAATGTATTTAATATTATTTTAAAACTCCTAAATCAAATAAACCACATTTATATTTATTCTAAAATTTTTTTTTTCAAGAATGTATGAAAAGTAAATTCGTCAAACATATTTTAAAATTTTATTTGTAATCATAATGATATTAACAATAAATAGACTATATTATTAATACTCTGACATTACTAATTTTTTTTATATTTAATAAAAATTTTCTATAAATTTATAGAAAATTTATAAGAAAAATAATTTGAAACTCTTTTTTTACAATTATTTATAATAAATTCATATGAAATTTTTTATCAAATATAAGAAATTTTAGTAGTGAGATTTTTTTATTCCATCTTAAATATTTTTTATGCAAAAAAAATAATTTTCTTATTTTAATTCTTCTTTATTGTTAATAATTTATGAAAAAGGTGAGTAATTTGTAAGATTAAAAATAACGATAAAAAAAATTATCTACCAAAAAAATATTAATAATCATCATCCTCGTATTCTGTCGTCCTAAAAAGATAAAATTAAAGTCTCGTTAATAGAGATGACAATCAACTCTCCATCCACGAAAATTCTAATGTTATCTTACGTTAGTTTTCACTTTTTTTAAGATTTCTTCAACTATTTTATAAATTTTTCTAATTTGGTAAGAGTTGATTATATTTTTTTTAGGACTCTTCTAAATTTCATCTTCATTAACTCATCTAAATCCAACAAAAGCAAGAATAGGATCCCAAATTTTAATTATAACGAAATTTTGAGATGGGAACATAGATAACAAACATAGTCGAAAATAAAACCCTTCCCACTCAACGCCATGCCTACTCGTCAAAAATTTAAGTAAACAAATGTTAGATGGAAATTCTAAGACTAGACATATAATTTTCAAGCCCTTTTCCCATACTCCCATATGCAAGTTTTCCGTCTTAATCAATTTAAATGTTTTTGAAAAAATAATTTTGTCAAGATCCGCTAAAAAAAAAGAGACAAAGCAAGAACTAATTAAAAAAAATTAACAATTTCATAATTTAAAAAAAAATATTCTGCTACTATTTCAATTTTTTGTACATGAGTTCTATTGACATTAGGTGGAAGTTTAGACATACTAAGGAAATAATTTAGAATATCTTTTATTAACTTTAATTTTTTTCTATATTTAGTCGTACTTAATTATTTATTTTAATTAAAAATAAAATTATTTGTAAATTATATGTATTTTTTATTAAAGTGGGTCAAAACTATGAATAACAAAACTTTTATTACCAATTTTTTAACACAGTTAATAAAGACTTCAATATTAAATCATTAATTAAGATGAAAGAAGCTCCCGAAAATTAAAGATGCACTGAATTTATTTATTTTATTTTATTTTTAGTTTAATTTAATCTATTTTTTAATTGATTTAACTTCCTACTTTCATTGTTTATAAAAAATAACAATAGAGCTTTTACAATTTTCCCATAATAAATTGAAAATTGACTATTTAACCATTTAATTATGAAATATTAATTATTTACGACAATTTTTTTTAATATTTTGTGAAATATTTCCAATTTTCAACGCATTGATTTTCTAATTAATTTTTCAACAATTATTTACAGAAAATATTGACCGATCAATTTGTTTATTATTATTTTTTTCACTTATAAACAGTATATATAATGGGAAGAAAACTGGGTTAGGATGAAAGGGCAGTCATATTCAACTGTCAACTGTTTAGGTGAACAAGTTTAACAATTTTATATATCATGTCTAGGATTGGATGTACCAATAAATTCCATTTAAGTTTCCATATACATCAACTATTAAAAACTTACAATTTAATTAATTTTTAATTTTTATAAATTACATTTGTTTTAAGTTATGAGTAAATTTATATTTATAAAAATATATTAATATTTTTTTATATTCATATATATATAATAATAATTTATTCAATTCCTTAAAAAATACACAATAAATAAAAAAATATTAGATTTTATATTAAATTAAACTTAATAATAATTATAATAAATATTATATTTTAAATTAAATTTAATTTAGTATTATAAATTAAAGATAATTCATAAAATGATATGAAGACCTAGTATAAAAAAAATAACGCTAAAAATTTACTAAAAAAAATTTCACATTAAATCTTAAACCGTAAGTCTAGTAATCCAATATTTGATTATTATCTAATTTGGATTGAATTTAATTATAGATAATCCACATATATGATTAACTTGTAGATCATGAATACCGAATATAAAAAAAATAATACTAAAAATTTACTTAAAAAAATAAAATTTCACATTAAATCTTAGACCTTGAGCTCAGTAATCCAAAGAATTTGCGGACTTTGTTCAACGTACCCTCCTCTAATAACGAGTATTGCCAAAATTATAAGTAGTGGCAGCCGAATCTTACTTTTACGTGGATTCGTTAAGCAGTAGAAAATTAAACACTAGAAAAATCTAACCTTGGACAGTTACCCAGAGAAAAGAATCCCAACAATTAAGAAGAAACTGTTATTTAATGGTTTTAAAAACACAAATTAACAATCAATTAGTCGATGAATACTACATAGGGGTTCATAATATGAAAGATAAAATACTACAATTCTGGTAATCTTATCCAAAGAGGATTTGGAGAAGAAATGATTCATGGGCCGTAATTAATTTCGTTGATGACTATTAACCCTGATCCTCTTCACACACTACTTTATTTGTGAGTGTATTTAAGTTGTTATTTGAATTTTGATTTGGCAAGCTTGGTTGGGTGTTGAAGAGGAATGGTCTTAAATTAACAGTGAAGAGAAAAAGAAGTGGTAGATGAATTAGGGTAAAAAGAAAGAAGTAGTTGGAATGAGAATGATGGAAATGCAAGGGCTGGCACATAGCACATGCTGGGGGCTAGAAAACAAAGAAAGCAATAAATGGAAGGGGAGAGGAGTGTGACAAATAAATTGAAGGTTAGCGAATGAATGGCAGTGATGATAATGTGGTGGGAAACATAGGTTGAAAGTGGAAAGAAAAAAGAATTGGAAAGGGGTGAGGTAGGGGTCATCATCAACTTGACCCCGTTTGTCTCCTCACAAGTATATCTTCGCACGTTAGGAACGTAGATGCTAATGTCAGTTCCTGTGTTTCCAGAGAAAATAATCTCATCTCTTTTCTCTCGTTTCCATTTCCTCTTCTTTCACTGCACCATCCAACAATAACTTAACTCACTCTCTCCGCACCCTCCTCAACTTCAGTCCTCTCTCTCTGTCTCTCTCTTCCTAACTCTTCCCTCTCATGCCTCACTCTTTTTCCTTTCTTTTCTTTCATCTCTTGTGATTTCATTGCTTCCCTACTTTACCAAGCAACGACTCTGGCTTATGCTTATACTTTAATATAATTCTGGTGTACACAAGTACATACATGAGGTGGTTTGGAGTCGGTTTCTTTTTATTTGTTCTCCTCTTTTCCAACTGCATAAATGGTGATAATGATTCAAAATGTAGGTAGCGTGGGGAATTAGTTTAAGCTATGAAAAACAAGTTTCTCCAAACTGGGTATTCCTCACTATTTTAAAAAACAAAAACTTTATACTAACTTTTGGAATCTGCATTGGGCTCCCATAAGGGTCAAGCGGGAAGCATGAAGAACTTGTACTGGTTTAAGGAAATTTCTAACAACGTGAGATCAGGGAGGAGGCTTTCACTTGGGGAATACAAGCGAGCAGTGTCATGGTCCAAGTATTTGATCTCTTCAGGGGCAGCCATAAAGGGAGAGGCTGAAGAAGAGTGGAGTGCTGATCTGTCTCAGCTGTTCATTGGGTCGAAGTTCGCTTCTGGCAGGCATAGCAGGATCTACAGAGGCATCTACAAGCACATGGATGTAGCAATTAAGATGGTGAGTCAACCGGAGGAGGATGAGGACTTGGCTGTTTTGCTAGAGAAGCAATTCACTTCTGAGGTTGCTTTGCTCTTTCGATTGCACCATCCAAATATCATTACCGTGAGTTCACTTTCTTCAACCGTTTATCTCTCTATTTCTGCATGGAACATACTAACTTTGATTCTCACTCTTCACTCTTAATGTCCTTTCATCAGTATTATTCCCTTTAGCTGTTTTTTCTCAGTGATTAAAAGAATATATAGCATTTCCCTCCCACACCACCCTTTTGTATGGCTCAAAGGTGCAAGTGTTGGGAGATATAGTTATAGAAATATAAAACCGTGTCTACGCCTAACGACTCTATGATATGGTGGTACAGTGGTACTCCTTCTCTTTCTTGCTAATCGAAAAATGACACGTCATTGACCTTCTCTCAGGTTGTTAATGTGTGTGTTTTTGTGTGGTTGTTGTTGAAAGTGTCAGTTTTTTAATTGGAGGGAAATAAAAAGAGACTGATAAATGGGGACAGGTGATTTGAATGCTAAGGGTGTCGTGTCTTCATCTGAAGACTTTAAGTGTAATGCGAAATTTGCTGAAAAATTGAATCAATTATTAGCAAAAGGGAATTACGGAGAAAATATGATTTTATATACTACATGTGTTGAGCAAAAGGTGTTTTAGCCGGTGAATTCATTCTCTTTGAAGTAGATATGTGGCATTGTGGCCTATCACACGAGTGCTAGGCTAATATCAGAGTTACTTTTTAACAGAGAAGACAAGGCTTTATGCGTAAAGTTTGGAAATGCTGAATATAATAAAGAAACTAAAAATTTTCCCAGAGATAATGACATGATATTTATTGGTTGTGCAGTTTGTTGCAGCTTGCAAGAAACCTCCTGTCTTCTGTATCATTACTGAGTATCTGGCTGGGGGTTCCTTGAGAAAATACTTGATTCAGGAAGGACCACATTCAGTTCCTCACAACCTGGTTCTGAAATTAGCCTTAGACATTGCCCGGGGAATGCAATATCTTCATTCTCAGGGCATACTTCACAGGGATCTCAAATCAGAAAACCTGCTGTTGGGGGAAGATTTGTGCGTAAAAGTAGCAGATTTTGGGATCTCATGCTTGGAATCTCAGACTGGTAGTGCAAAAGGGTTCACTGGAACATACCGTTGGATGGCACCTGAAATGATCAAAGAAAAACGTCACACCAAAAAAGTAGATGTCTATAGTTTCGCCATAGTTCTATGGGAACTCCTAACAGGATTGACCCCATTTGACAACATGACACCAGAGCAGGCAGCATATGCTGCGACTCACAAGGTATTCTATTAATTAACACATTGTTCTTATGTATTGTATTTTTATTTCTATATATTTGGATAAGAAGGAGTGAAAACAATTAATGACACGTTTGAATGTTCAATTCTACCACCTAGAGTAATTTGAGTAGGGAGTTTTTCGTATCTCCCGAATCCTTCTGGATATGATATGAACTTTACAGAGCATGTGGCTATGTTTATCGTACATCATCAACAATATTATATTACCCTAAGGCAGAGGCTTCTCTATTAAGCTTTACAACATTAAAGATTCGGTATCTGCACCCAAATTTATCACACTCAATCATTGCTACCACCTCTGCCCTTTCACCCACATGCACAGAACACCAACACGATGGACCAAAATCAAGTTACAGATTCGATAAAAAAATATATCCTTTCACGTTCACTGTTTTCGCAAATCTTACACCATATCCTTTAGATGATGTGGCTGTAAAAATATTAAGGGTAACTTTGATTTCACATTGAACTACTCGTAACCATCTTGAGATACACTTTGATTTCTTGTCTGTTTGTGGTAACTGAATGTGGTGGATTTTGTGCAGAATGAAAGGCCTCCGTTACCATGCGAGTGTCCACGGGCATTTAGTCATCTCATAAACAGATGCTGGTCAAGCAATCCAGATAAACGACCACATTTTGATGAGATAGTTGAAATTTTGGAGAGTTACAGTGAAGCACTTGAGGAGGATCCACAATTTTTAACCACTTACAAACCACGTCCTAATAATCTTATTTTCAGATGCTTACCGAAATGTAATCCTGCTGCCAATATATCTGCTTCTTCCAAACCTTAACATTCTCGTTCCAATGATGTCACATCAATTGTATTAAATCCCAAGAACAAAAAATATGTTATATGTTTAATTTATAACTATAATCATCCTCTTCCATATTCTTACCAAAACATCTTCAGCTTTGCCAATCGTCTACTTTTTTTCCCCTTCATTCCAAAATCTCACCCTTTTGTTTATCTTTTAAACCGCAAGATGTGATTGTGAAAAAAACAAAACTATCTAGCAAAATGTTAAAATTTAATGATTATTTTACTATGAAAGCAGCGACAAAATTTGTAAAGAGGTGACGAATGGCAAATTCTCTATTTCCCCTTCAAACTTCTGACGCATTTAAGCATTTACTCTTCCATGTCATGAGAAATTTTTTAGGGCTAATTATTACATGTCAATTTCATCATTCTTTCTTATAGACTATAATTAAAGCGTTATAGACTTAGAGTTTTAAAGATAAGTACATTACTATTCTCTAATTTCTTTGAGAAATTATAAATACCTGTATTATTATAGGCAATTATTTAATGTAAAATAATATTACTTAATTAGTTTACACAGATTATAAAAATTAACTTTATAAAAAAAGTATTCCCACAAATTGTTTCGGTGACAGACAGCGAAAAAGAAATAAATTACATTTCTCAAAAGCATTCTTGAATAAATAGTACATAGGTAAAAAAATAGTTAATCAATACATTATCAATAATTTAAAAATTATCATATATGACAAACTTACTAATTTTTATAATAATTATTTTAACATTTATACTTGATATGACTTTTAAGTAATTGATAGATGTAAAAAGAAATACATTACCAATAGAAATTAAAAGCAAACATTTTTGCACATCAAATATGTAAGCGAAAGATTCTATAAATATAATAATGGAAACTCTTGTATAAGGACAGTTTGGCCGAGTGGTCTAAGGCGCCAGATTTAGGCTCTGGTCCGAAAGGGCGTGGGTTCAAATCCCACAGCTGTCAATTATTCTGTTTAATTTTTAGTTGCTGAGATCTCAAATAGAAATAACTTCCAACCTGTTATTTATCTGCCAAACAAGACTTTATGCTTTATTTTATAAATAACATGGTTACACCCACCCACCCACATGACTCTAAAATTCTTCTAAGAACGCGTTATGATCATTGAGGGGAAAAAAAAATCTCATGAATGTCGCAAATAATAAAGAATGAATGAATGAAGAACTTTGGTCCTTTGTGAAACAGCTCTCACATTTTCAAGGCACCGACGAACAATTGACGATATAACGTGAGAGGAGACACTATTTACAGAAAAAGGTTGAGTGGGGACTGAGTTTATTACATAATAATTAAACCTTCATCATCTGTCACTACTAACACACAAGTGGGACACTGTTTCTTGGACGTGTGTGTTCATCTCAGAAATCTACTACAAAGATTGTCAGAAAGTGAACACTAATTAGAAGTCTGCTACATAAATGCTGATCATTGCCAAATATGAGAAGATTCTTCTTCTGTATACTGTCATAAACACTGGACAATGCTTCAATAATTACCCTCCAATGGTGTGAAGTTTTATCATCTTTCTAATATGATGCTCATGTAAAAGGAATTTAGCTACCTTACTATATTAATTGTAGTTTGCATATTCACATGCATGATCCAGACTATGATTGAGTAATTACATCTGTTATGTCTGTTACTGCATACGGAGACTCTAGATATTAGCTTCACCAACCTCACTCAATGTGCCACACATTTCCTTCCCACAAATGAGTAGGGATAGTGCAACTAACTACAAATTTAGGATAGATTAGTCTCTCCATAAAGTCCTTTTTATGAGGGATATAGGTTATGATTTATGAGTATGGTAAAAAATTAGGTACATCACTTCAACATTTAATAATTCAAAAACATTTTCTCAATTGCATATATGTTTATTACAAGTGTTACCATAGATAAATTTAACAAAAATGTTTTAAAATAAATGTTATTATAGATAATGTTAACATAATATTTTTTAAATGAATGTTCTTATAAATGAACTAAGTCAATATGTAATACTTTTTAAAAACAATGTTACTAAAGTTTAGCATTTCTAAATATACATGGTTAATTTTTTTCGTGTTGATTTTTTCAATATTCTCCTCTGATAATTGGACTTCTGATGAAATTTGTGATGGTTGAAGGTTAACAAAGTTTGAATTAGAATATTTCTTCTGTTTCAGAAATTAGTTTCTTTAATGGAGAATTAAGGTTATCATTATTATTCTCATTTTTTTAGTTGCTCTGATTTTGGAAATTATGCACAAAACTGTTGTTTGATGTTCTATTGGTCTCTGATTCTATATTCTCTGCCGGCATGTAAGGGTGCAAAGGCAGCATTTTTTAAATTCCACGAGACACAAAGATTTGAGTTGAAAGATGAGATTGGTAGTTATAATCAAGAGAACCTTTTTATTCATTGATACTTTCAAATTGCAATAAATAACTAATTTCCACGAATTCAAGCTATATATATTAATAAACAACACGTTGTGAACGTTGTTGAATAGTTGATACTGACTAGATTGTGATTAATTGTTAATGAAGGTGCATGTGATGGGTGGAGCAGTAGAGAGTTTGCAAGGTTGATAGTATGAGGTTGGTTAGGAATACAGTCAGTACAGGCTTGAGAAGAAATATTGGAGAGGTCAAAATATGTACAACGTGTATACACTTGAAAAACTGGAAATTTTATGTGAAAAAATTATGCAAGACACATAAAAGCTAAAATTTGTAGTCAACCATATTCAAACTGAGTGCTAAAATTACATTTGAAAAAGACATTCTTCGTACAAGTACATTATATTACATTTTAGAAATCTCATGAGTAAGAGTTTCTCATACATTTTTCAACTTAGTTATATTTTCAAACTGTCTTAATGAGAATTGATTAGGCTGTTAACTAGAGGTTGATCCATTTTTATAGTATTTTTATTTTGTTGATTTCACTTGAGGTTATTTTCTTAGTTTGGAGATTTTGTATACTAATTTGATGGATTTTTTTTTGTGGTATTTACTATTTATAGGGTTTTGAGCACCTAAGTTATGTTTTGTGGCTCCTCAATTGATTGGCATAACGAAGATCATGGATAAAGAGATTCACAAGTCTAGAACAATATAAAGTCATTTCATTTCAATTCTTTCCATTCAAAACTTTTTCTGAAAAAAAGTTAATAAGTTATAATTATTGGTTATATTTTATGTGTGTACAATATTCAAGTACTATAGATGATTGTGAAATTGCCAACCATGTGGGAAATCACAGCAGGATCATCATTCATATACTGATGATACTCTACACTTTGTCCTGAACTATGATTTACTTCTAAAATAAATTTAAAACTTTGTTAATTAGCTAATACGATTTAACAAGAAAGCTTGATTGGATTTAAAGTTGAGGCCAACAAGAACACAATTAAGAAAGCCACATTTGAGAATTAATTTTTTTTATTAGCACATTTGAGAATTAATGTAGTTTTAAGAACAAAATTATTTGAAAAAACAGAATTAAACCCTTTTTACATATTTTTTTGCATTAACACTAAAAAAACAAGTAAACAAGAATTACAGAAGGTTGAATAAAATAAAATAGTTTAAATGACTCGGAGTCATGGTGGTACCCTAGTTTAAATATGTCGTTGAGTTATAAAACGTTGCAATAAAATAAAATAATTCGTCTTTATTTAAATTCTTTATAAATGTACCAAAAAAATCTCTATAATAGAAATGAGTAAAATTTCCATTTTTCTCAGTGCAGTTAAGAAAATAATAAGTGCTATAATTACATTATAGTTCCATTGAAAACTCCTGAATTGTCTTTTGTTTCATTTCATTATACCTCAAACAATTTAAATATTAATGACTAATGTTATTATATTTATTTCATTTTATACTTCTCTATCTATGTCTATTCAACTATATATAGTTTAGGAGGAGGCTTCCTTCCCAATAATTCTAGTATTTTTTTAAATCAGTAATCAACGCTGACTTTTATTTATATTTCAACCAAGACATAAAAAACACATTAAGTTGCAAATAAATAAATTTCATAACTAAGTATGAATTGGCTTAAATTTTAACTTATTTTTATTTTTGAAATTGTTTATGATTAAAAAATTATTATTTAAAATACATTTTAAAATAGTTTAATTTATGTAAGTTGCGAATGCAAAACATTTTTATCTAAGCATTTAATAAGAAATTAGATGTCAGTACACCATATTAATGAAAAAGATGCAGTGAGAGAATGTAAAATTTCATGGGATATTTATCTAAAAAGGTATGGATATTCATCTCTATATATTCTCTATTGAAATTCCTCCTTTTCCTTTTCTGGTAATTGCGAAGGAGACGCTGCTCCGTCCGGTTACCAAAATTGCTACTGCATAAGATTTTTAGGGGTTCAATAGTCCTTACGCCAGATTGGAAAACGGGATTGCCACGTGGCATCGTAGATTGGTTTAACGAAGAGAAAAAAAAAAAAAAACAAAGAAAACGAACAATGACAGTTACGGTTGCGCGCGGTTGGTTGGTTTGGGAAGAAGTGTCTTGACATTCCTTCCAGCTCCGCAAAACCAAAACCCTTTGTTTTCCTTCAACTCTTATTCAAAAACTGAAACCTATTCTCTTTTCTTCATTTTTTTTCTCTTCTTTGTATAGTTTACGTTTCAATCTCACCAAAAGAATTGGAATTTTTCCAAGTCTGAGGGTATATTTATACCCTCTCATTGTTTTGGCACCCATTGTTAAGGTATAGCTTCCATGTTTTGAATACCAAGATGAGGATAGACAAAACGGAACATATATATTCGCTTTATCTTGGTTTTCTTACCTTTTTAATTTGATTCTGCTACATTATGGATTTTGTGCTTTTATAATGAATCGTAACAGTTTAGTTGTTATGTGTTGTCAGAATTATTTGAGTTGTGAAATGGGAATCTGGTCATTGTTTTCAATAACTTTAGCTTTATGCATGTGCTCTGCGTGATAACCGATAACCCAGTTATTTCCATTAATTGAATTGTAGTATAACACATCAACATATTGTGCCATCTCTCCGATATTGTCGTTAGGATTTCCTTTCTCTTTGACATGGCTTCAAGTGCATTTTTTACTGCTTTGCATGACTTCCGGTTATAACATTTGCTTTTTATTGATAATGCTTGTTTTTTTATACATGAATAAGGGTTCATTTTATGTACTTTGTGTTTCATATCGCTTGTCCCAGTGATTCTGGTTCCTAGGGAATCAAATATGGGAGTTAATGATGAAAGGGGAGTAAATATAATGAATAGGTTTGGTTACACTTTACCCTTGAAGGGAACCTCAACTCCAAGAAGTTCCTTGAGTCTTCAAAGACGCCAAAGTATTGGTCCAACTTTTCCAGTTGAGAAGGTGGTTGACAGTCCCTCAAATCATCGGCTTCATGGAAATGTTTGTGACAAGCAAACCTCTGTCCAATCATCCTCAAGACGAAGTTTTGGATCCGATGTTGGTGAGTCTAGATCCTATTCGAAATTGTTCTATCTATTTGGAGGGCAGAAGAGAGAGGTGGAGACAGTGAAAGATGAAGTGGAGAAAAAGAAACAAGGGAATTCTAGCAGCGAAGCTTCTTCTACAAGGAGTAGTTTGTCCAATGATAAGAAGCTAGACAAGGTGGGTGAGACTCAGTCAAGAACTGCAAGCTGTGTTGTTCCGCAAAAACCAAAGAAAGCATCACAATCACAGTTGTCCCCAGAAACTCCATCAAAGTTAAGACCAATAGGAAAAAACCCTCCTGCAAAACCTCCTGTCGATAGGAAGAATGACAACTCTTTGAGAAAACAAAACACCGGTGTTTACCGTGTGAGAAAAACGGTTGGTGGAAGATCACTATCACAAGGTCAAATTGATATTTCCTCTGGATCAGCATTGGATAGGCCTGAACTGGGACAAGCTTTACTAAACCAAGCAAGGGACATGATTTCATCAGGAAATAATCCGAAGAAAGCTCTTGAATTGGCCCTTCAAGCAAAGAAATTGTTCGAGAGAACGGCTGCTTATGGGAGACCAAGTTTAGATTTGGCCATGTGTTTACATGTTATTGCAGTAATATATTGCAGTTTGGGCAATTTCAATGAAGCAGTTCCGATGGTAGAGCGCTCAATTGAGATTCCTGTCATTGAGGACGGCCAACAGCATGCCATTGCTAAATTTGCTGGTCACATGCATCTAGGAGACATTTATGCTATGTCGGGCCAGCTCGAGAAGTCAATTAAGTGCTACACTGCAGGGTTAGAAGTACAAAGGAAGGTTTTGGGAGAAACAGACCCAAGAGTTGGGGAAACCTGTAGGTATGTGGCTGAGGCTAACTTTCAAGCTTTGCAATTTGAGGAGGCAGAGAGGATGTGCCAAATTGCCCTTCATATCCACAGAGAAAATGGTTCACCCTCATCTCTTGAAGAGGCAGCTGATAGAAGGCTAATGGGCCTTATATGTGAAGCAGATGGAAAACATGAAGCAGCCCTAGAGCATCTTGTTTTGGCCAGCATGACAATGGTAGCAAATGGCCAAGAAGTGGAAGTGGCATCTGTTGACTGCAACATTGGAGACACATACTTATCCTTGGCTAGATATGATGAGGCCATCTTTGCATATCAGAGAGCATTGAAAGTTTTCAAGACTCACAAAGGTGAGAACCATCCTGCTGTGGGATCAGTTTTTGTACGCCTGGCTGACTTGTATTGCAGGACATGGAAGATAAGGGAGTCAAAATTTTATTGTGAGGAGGCTCTTAAAATCTATGAGAATCCCATGCCTGGGGTCCCTCCAGAGGAGACTGCTAGTGGTTTTATGAATGTCTCAGCCATCTACGAGTCAATGAATGAGCTAGAAGAGGCACTTAAGTTACTTCACAAGGCACTAACCATACTTAATGATGCCTCTGGTCAGATAAACACAATAGCAGGAATTGAAGCTCAGATGGGGGTCATGTACTATTTGTTGAACAACTACACTGAATCTTATAATACATTCAAGAATGCCGTGTCGAAGCTTCGTGATACTGGAGAAAAGAAATCGGCCTTCTTTGGTACTGTTCTTAATCAAATGGGACTTGCTTGTGTGCAACTCCAATCCCTAGAAGAGGCTGCAGAATTATTTGAGGAAGCAAAGGTTGTTTTGGAACAAGAGAATGGACCCTATCACACTGAAACACTTGGAGTATATGGCAATCTTGCTGGCACGTATGATGCAATTGGAAGGTATCCACCCACTCTCTTCCTTTTCTTTTTTGGTTATACTATTAAATCTAAAATCTTCTTTCGTTACCAGAGTTTCTGCAGTTCTAGTTTGTGCATTATGCTAAGTAGGGTGATAAGTTGGTTGATATTTTATATTACCAGGTATCATAATCAAGTTATACACGTCAATAATATTCAAGGTTTTAAATTATCCTCATGAACACTGATGTAGTTCTGTCACAATTTTTTACTTACAGAAAATTATGAAAAAATGTAGTTGATGTGATCATAATTTCTGTCGTGACGTTAAAAGACTAAAATTATGGTGGCATATTGTCTTTTAAAACGATGATGTGATAATGAACATCATGCCTATGATTTGATTTTCACGTCAAGAATTAGTCTAATAGCTTTGAGATTACACCTTTTCCCCTTAGCTATGATATGACTATGGAGTGATATTTATAGACTCGATGTGAAATAAATTAATTGGTCCATTAATTTTGAGAGTTTTATATTACATTATATGGCCTAAGAAATGTTAAATTATTTTCCTCATGCACATGGACATTCTATTTGATTTCAGGTTGGATGAGGCAATTGAAATTCTGGAAAACGTTGTGGTAATGAGGGAGGAAAAGCTTGGGACAGCAAATCCCGACGTTGCTGATGAGAAGAGAAGGTTGGACGAGTTGTTGAAGGAAACAGGCAAAATTCGGAACAGAAAAGCCAAGTCACTGGAGAACCTTTTTGGTGCCTATACTGTCATGGATGACTGATCATGATTATATATGACTAGCTAGATAGGTCTGGTATGAAAATGGAACACAGAGCATATATAGAACAGGTGGTGACGGTGGTAGTTTATCTGGGTAAAACAAATTGAATGAATAATGAAGAGTTTATATTCTGAATATTTCTCCAAAGCTATACAACTAATTTGTAGATACCATGTAACTATTTACCGTTTTTGGATGGATATACATTGTTTTGTGTATATAATATTATTTTCTTTATTCGATTTAACTTTTTACTTGGTTTAATATATATATATATATAATAGTTTTTTATTAGCTAAAATAATTTTATATTTTTGAAATTATTGTTTTCAAATAATTTTATTTTAAATGTTTTAGTATTATTAAAATAATTTCATGTAAACTAAATTAACTTTTTATAATTTTTTATTTTAAAAATGCATTTTTATTGAACAATATAATAATTGTATAAATTTTCATATTTTGTATAGGTAAGATTTAAATTAAAGTAAATTTTAAAAATAGTGATCTAAATAAAAATTAGTTTTGTTCAATTTATTCCGTTTAATTTGGTGAAGGTTGGACTTTAGGATGACAAACATTAAATTCATTTACTTTTTTTATGTTTAATTTTTTATTTTTTTTTATGTTTAATTTTTTACTCTTTCTTATCCTTTGTGGTTTCTTCTTGCATTCCATGGCTACTTCTTGCAACTCCATGGAGTGTGGAAAATGTCAAAAATATTCTTCCATAAAGTTTCATAAGAAACATAATTTAAAAGATTTCATAATTGTGTTCTTAATTGTGAAATTTGAAACTACTTTTTTTTAAGGTTGTTTAATATCTTAGATTGTACAATTCTTAAGCAAAGTAAATTTGACATTCTAGATTCTTCAATCAAAAACTAACTTAAAATTTGTATTTTAAGACTGTATAATTTGAAATATAAAATTATTATAATAGTATTTTATACTCTCTTAAGACATCTTTAATGAGAGAATTATTTATTAATTTAGTAAATGTGAAACTTAGAATCATAGCACTTGTTAAAAACATAATTATAAAATATCTAAAACTTGGAACTTTGTTCAAGTTATATACTATAAAAGAATATATCATTTGCAAAAACATTTAAATTAAAAACTTGAAATTAACATTACTTATTTACGAATTCAAAACATCTATTTTTGGACTTCAAATAAAAGTTTTTTTAATCATTATGGTTCTAATATGAATCTAAAGTTTTTTCTTTTTTATTCATATGGTCCTAACAAGAATCTCATATAAATAAAACACTATTTTATTACAATTTATCTTATTATATGATTCATTTCTCGCGTAACCTGTCTAAAAATATATTTTTTATTCAGCTTTCAATACGATATTTCTTGACTTATAATATATATATATAATCAATTATAATATTTGAAAAAAAAGAGAAGGTATATGATTTTCTTTTTCTTCATCAAATCATACTTGATATATATACTTACCCTAACTAGTTTTATTTAATTTTATTTTTTTATTATTTAACTACATTGACTATTTTAAAATTTCAACTAGTTAGGATAATAATATTGACCACTTTTTATTGTTTGAGATACCTAATATTTTCTCTCTTTTTTTGTGATACCTCTTACGATGTTTTTTCAGACAAGACTTGTCCCTTGTGTTGGCCTAAGTAGGTCTACCAAATATAATTTGATCTCCTCAAAATATTTTCAGAGACACAGAGCACAGTCTCTCAGATCTCAAGCGTGATGCAAAGTGATGATTAGTTACTTCATCCAGAGATATTTCAAAGGTATGATTATAAACAATTTTTATAATGTTATTCAACAATAACATATATTGACGATAAATTTAATGATTTTATGAACCAACTTCTTTAAAAATTATATATTTTATCATGGTTGTTTTATTAGTTGACAATGCAATTCTTTTTCATTATACACTTTAAATTATTCATATTTATCTGTGAAACCCAAATATATATGTAATAAACTTGTACGATTATACCTTTTCACATTGTCACGTGTTATCTAATTTTTCATAAAATAATGTTACATATGGATGGGTTTTTAACTATAGGATAGAGATAGAACTGTGACTAGGAAAAGAACAACTACGTTTTTTCTTCACTGTGTGTCATTTTTTTCTAGACAATTTTATTTGAGGTCCTATTAGTGTGAAATAGGTGCTCTATCAGCACAGTAATATTTCATTAATAATTTTAAATTATTTTTTTATTGGCTACCGATTTGAGAAAAGTGAAATGGGGTATATTTTTCCACTTATGCTATTTAGTACAAAGGACGTGGTACGAATTTGTATAAATATATTTCAATCTAATTTATTTGTTATTAATATTGACAGTTAAAAGAAGAAAGAAAAAACTAAGAGTATGATAGAAACCAAGAAATTTCGTGCATGTCTTTCATTTAATATATATTTTTATAATAAATAGTGATCAGGAGCGGTTCAAGACTTTAGGAGGCTTAAAGCAAACTTAAAAAATGAGACATTTTTATTTATTAAAAAAAATTTATACTAAATGTATTGTAATTTTATTTAAAATTTATTTTTTAAACTTTTTGTGATGTAAAATTATTTATTAAATTATCGTAATTAATTTCATTTAACATTTCCTTTTCAATAGATAGTAAGGCTAATTCGTTTAATCTTTGTTGAGACATTCTTGATCTTAAATAAGTTTTTATTATCTTTAATTTTGAAAAACTCCTTTCAGCTGAGGAACTGATACTGGAATTGCTAACATTATTCTATAAGCGATATATCCATTAGCTTCTTGATAGATCTTTTCATTATTTCCATGGAAGGCTAAGTTATTTTTGCCAAGAGTTTTAACAACTGCAATAATTCTTAACAACATTTTTCTATCTCTGTTTATTTTTTCTTGAACATGTTTGTCTATTGTTTTATTTTTTACTAATCTCATTTCCAAATCAATCCATGCATTCTTGTTAGTAATATGTTCATTTGTTATTTCATGATTTTTTAACTTAGCATTAAGATTTCTCCAATCTTTACTACCTTCGTTGGCTAGTTTAGTTGTACAAGAAACAACATTAAATAATTTGCAACAAAAACAAAAAACTCTATCCAAATCTCTAGAATAAATTAGTCATCTTCTTTCGTGTTTCTCTCCATTAGGCAATATTTGAATATAATTTAATGAAGAAAAGTGCCTAGAATATTTATCTTTTGAGAAATCTATATGAGTGATTTTAATAGGGCCTTTTTCTACTAATAAATCTCTCAAATTTGTATCAATATTCTTCCATTCGCTTGGATTAAATATATTTTTATCAAGAGTAGAATCATCATTTAGCCTCTTAATCTCCTCCTCGCTATCATGGGTTTAAGAATCAGAATTATTCTCATCACTAACTGCATTTCGTTCTTTATTGTTGTTTTCATCTATATCTGTATTGTTATTATTTTGTTCATTCAAAGAGCACCCACCTATATTTTCTAATTCATTTTTCTTGTCTATTTTTATAAATTTATCCATAGCTCCTTTTTGTGATGCAACTAAAGCCTCAACTTTTCTCTTCTTTTGGAATTTTGAATAATCCGATTCATATTTCCTAGTTGACATGTCTATATATTTTTATATGAAACAAAAAATTATAATATATAAAACACTACTAAAGATAAGTAAGTATATAAAAGAGAATGAGTTAAAATAATAAAAGCTAGTTCTAGTTTTCAAGAAAATAAGCTTGATCGTAGATTCATAGTATCTTGAAGACTCAAGTCTCTTTCTCTTCTTTAGTAAGTGTTTAAATTTAATTTCCAAATTTCAACCTTTTCATAAACCTACACAGTTTATTTTGAGATTAATCATTAGTAACACAATTAAAAAGATCAATCACTATAACATGATAATATAAAATTTCTACCATTTATAAACAATTTAATATAAAATAAATCACAGTTCTTAACACACTACACACATATATATATATAATCATCACATCAAATAATATTCTCATAAATAAATCCAATTCAAACATGCAAGCTTAACCCTCAAGAACAAAGGAATAGAAAAAGAGAAAACATGAAGAGAGACAAAACTTACCTGAAACTGAAGTTTATTGGGTAGAAATACTCTTCTCCCTCTCTAGATCACAGTTGTGGACTTTGATTTTGAAAAAGATGATTGAAGATTGCAAATTTGAAATAGAGAAGTTAGAGCTTCTCTAGAATTAGAGTTGGAAATGAAAAGTCATAGAGAGAGAAAAGAAGAAGATAGAAACTAGTTGGTAAGATAATAGAGATAAAAAGGTTCTGGATCTTTTTTAGCTATTAATATTAACTGACAAATCTCTTTTTTTAAAAGAAAATTATGATTTATTGAGAAGGGTGTTTAACTCATTAAATATTATTTTTAAAACCAATAAAAATTCACAAACAATCATAATATTTTAATTAAATTTTAGTCTTAAAAATAATTTTATAATTAAATTAATAGAGATATATTAGTACTAAAAAAAAAATTTTGGGACCTAATTTTTTTAGAACCAAAAGCGAGTGCCTTATTTGTTTGGGCCTTAAGCCGGTTCTGATAGTGATTTCCATCTTATGAAATCAAGTAGGTTTGCCCTAGCAGAATATAAGTAGGTTTGCCCTGGAACAACCAATGTTTGGTGTGAATTGGTTAATAATATCCATTAAGATGTTTTCTTAACTCGGTTTTAGTAAGTGTACAGAAAGAATCTAATGTTCATTCGTAAGAGGATTGTCCAAAAAAAAATTAGAGCATTCATTAACCAATTAATTGGTCCTACTTGGGAATGAAAATGAAAAATTCCTAAAACCGAATCTTGCATATTTGGTTCTGAATTCCATACACAAACTATGTTTTTACTAACAAAGGTTTTAAGAACATTAAAACCCTCAAAAAACACAAACACAACCAATTATTTTACCTTTACTTAGCTTTCTACTTTGTAAATTATTTTAACTTTTCCTTGTCATTTAAAATCGAACCGGTTAAAATATAAATTTACCTAATCATACATGTCCTTTAATTATATTGAATTATATTTGATTTAGATACTTATAATAAATTACGTATTTCATATTTTATATTTGACTATGTTAAAAATCAAAGTGGTTAAAATACGAAGAAAGTTATTTGTAAATTTAAAAGAGTTGTTTATATAAATAGTTTTTTTATGCATTTTATAGATATTTTATTGATTTTGGGTGATTTATTCTTTTACTTTTAAGTTCTAAATGATATTTTTTATTTTTTATACTATGATTACTGTTTAACCGATTTTTCAGTATTATCATTGAATATTTCGTGATTTTCAGATAATATTCCAAATAGTTTTATTAATCATTAGTAGATCTATAACCATTTTGATAAATGGAATATCTAATAATAAGATATCAGACTTAATTGAAAATTTATAATGAGATAAAAAAATAATTGGATCTTTAATTTTGTAAAAGAAATAATGGAGCATGTATTTTTTTGGTTTGTTTGAAATTGAGATAGGTACAAAAGAAACGGAATTGGGTATTGTGTCCTTTTTCCCTTAGGTTTAGTAAAAGAATCCAAAGGCTATTAATTATTACACGTACTCACGTACACCATCTTCTGGCCCTTCATCTCTGCAAATCAACAACACAGTCACAGTTCAGATCTTTGTGCCCACAAAACAAACTAAATACAATGCTTCTTCTATCACTGCACCATATTTACTCTCCCATGCCATATTATTGTTTCTTACCCTCTGTCTCCCTCAAAAACAAAACTTACACAAGCTCAAGAACAAAATCATAAATCATGCAAAACAATTCTTTTCTTATGTTTTCTCTTTGTAAAGTGATTACAATTTGCTTTTATACCCATATATATACATATGCTACAAGAAAAAGAGTATCATTTAAGTTTGCAAAATGTACGTTGGTAAATATATAAGTACATATCAAATTCAGCCTCCTAATATTGAATGAAGAGGATAAAAAATTTATACATTTATTTACCTATCTCAATTAAATTGAAATAGGATTTTAAACATCACAGAGTAAATTATTTTATTGTTATTATAAAAATATTCCTTTACACATTAAATTTAGACTTATATTTTTAGTTTTTAAATTATTTGTCAAAATTATCTTTCATACTTAAAGTAAACTTTGGACTTATTTCATCCTTATACTTTATAAACAGGCATAAATGATCTTCGATAACAAATAAAAATATTTTTAAGAAAAAAAAAATGAAAAAAAAATGAAAGGAAAAAAAGTAAAAAAAGTTTAAGAGATGAATTATAATGAAATATAAAAATATAAAAAAGGAAAATAAAGAGATAAAAAAGAATTATGTCACATCATCAATGATCGTTTAAGTTTATAAAAAGTAAGAACGAAATAAGTTCAAAGTTTACTTCCGAATAAAACACAATTTTAACAAATAATTGAAGGACTAAAAACATATTCAACACTTAAATTTAATTCATACCTCTTTACCATTTTATTATCAATCTAAGTTGTTGACATGCACTAGGCAATAAAGATGTTGTAAAAGAAAATAACTCACTTCCAAACTCTGGTTCTTGCTTCCAAAGAAAAATATGTATTTTCTCTTTCACCAACTCTAGGTTACTCAACATATAAACAAATTGATTTAAAGAAGTAACTGTGAAAGGACTGAAAAACTAATAAAAACCTAAATCAATAATATATTTCTAAATTATTGTAAAAATAAAAATCAAGCTAAAATATTTTTCATTTCTTTTTTGTTCTACGTATAAACTAATTATTATTAATAAATATGAGAGAATATTAAAAATTTTATATTTTTTAATATAATATAATGAGTATATTATAGTTTTAATATTATTTAATTACTATAATATTAATAAATTTATTAATACACACTCTTGTGTATAATTTAACTTGCACGATTTAAAAATTATTGGTAAGAATTTTTTTTAACGTTAAGATAATCCTTAGAAGATGGTGATATCTCACATTTATTGCTTCTTCTATCTTCTCCCTCTATTTTTGTCATCTCCACTGCAGAATGTCATTGATATTTTTGTACGCGTACCAAAATTTTCTATTTCAAACACCTTCTTTCAGCAGTACCCAACACTACTCAGCCCTGCTGTGCTGCTTTATCTTGCACTCATTAAATGGGCAAATGAATCAAAAGGGTGTAATTTTAAAAAATATTTATTTAAATATCTAAATTTAAGAAAGTTATGTAAATAGATAAGACGGTGCTTGAAAGTTTAAAGTAGTGATTTCTAGTATAATTTTTAATTTATTTTAATTTATGTGAGAATTATCAAACAATCATCAATCTCCTACCAGCGGCATTTTTTTTTTTCTTTCTTTTTTACATATCACTAAATCAAATCACCACTCATTTATTTCTTTACATATATTCTCCCTCTCTTTATCTTCTCTGTTGCTAATTCTCCCTCAAAGAATATTTCATTTAGAGAAAAATAAATGCGAACATGTGTGTGTGTGTGTGTGTATATATATATATATATATTATGCGGGAGGTTGTGCTTAGAAGCTTTGTACCAGAAAAGAGTAAGACCATTGATCCCATTCAAGACCTCTCTAGAATTTTCTGACTTAGTTCCTTTGCAATTACTTACAGGACTCAAGCTAACAACAAACAGCTAGGTGCTTCAACTTTGCGACAATGGAAGCTTACGAGAACGAATCTAAGAAGGGGTTCTGGAATGCGGAGGAAGACTCGGTTCTAACTAATTATGTAAAGAAGCATGGAACTGGGAAGTGGAACAGGATTCCTAAAGTGACAGGTATGTGTGTGTATAAATAAATACGCAGATCTCAGTTTTAACAGTCACCTCATCGATGCTCTTGTTTAACTTCTTCTCGTTTTCATTTTAGGGTTGAAGAGAAGCGGCAAAAGTTGCAGACTGAGATGGATGAACTATCTAACTCCTGATGTCAAGCGTGGAGATTTCTCAGAAGAAGAAGAAGACCTTGTTGTTCGGCTTCACAGTCTCCTTGGAAATAGGTTCTTTCTTTTTAGACCAGCTCTTACAAGAATAAATAATATGTGCTATATATAATATTAAACTGTTGTTATATATATACCCTTTTTATTGTTAAGGTGGTCTTTGATCGCGGGGAGGATTCCGGGGAGAACAGACAACCAAGTGAAGAACTTTTGGAACACTCATTTAAGCAAGAAGCTTGGAGTTGATAAGAAGAAAAAGAGAAAAGCTTGGGTCACTGCAAAATATATCCCTAGAGTTGAAGCAGAGGGTAATTGCAACAGTGCATCAAAGGGGAAGAGTGGTGAAGGTGAGAAACTTGTCCATAAAAGTTGGAGTGATGATCTAATGGAGTTAGGAAGCATGCACGAGGGGATTATGACAGATGAGTTTGGGTGTAGCTTTTCTTTTGCTGATACCGTGTTTGATCTATGTCCTTACTACACTGAATCTTTTGAAGACTGTTTCTTTGGCCTTTGATTGGGTTATCTGTAAAACCTTAACCTCCACTAAACATCTTCACAAATCACTAATTTCTGCTCTATTCAGTAATCCTCCTAACTAATTTTTATTTTATGTTTATTTTTTTAATTTATAATTAAAAAGGAACACTTATATTGCTACGTGTTGTGTGCAAATTAGCAGGACTGGTTGTTCTCAGTCATCTAATAATTTCTATCTTTCAATATATTTTCTTGTATTAGTTAAATTTTATTTGAAACTATAAAATAATGATTAAAAATCGTTAAATAAGATAATTAAAGAAAAGTATCACTCAATTTTGATAATTTTCAATAAGCTCCAGATAATAAAAAATAATTTCAAATGATGCATTACACTTTTTTTTAACATAACAAAATTTTAAAATAAAATGAAAAAATTAGATTATTTGAATAATCAATTATAAAACTGATTTTTTTAGGTAAGTTTAAGAAACAGGGATTTTAAATTTTCATTTGGGAAAAATGACTTTTTACATAATAAATTAAAAAAGTATCTATGAAAATGAAAGAGAGAAAAAATTGTTGAGAAATTTAAGAATAACTAGAAGATAAAGAGACAAAAAATAACAATTGAAAATATTGAAAGTTACAAATGTCCAAATAAAATCATTTTTTTTTTAATTTCAATGAATGTTATCAGACACACTTAATAATTTCTTAAACTATTCCACTGTCTAAACTACTCAAATCTAAGAGAGAATTTTTTGTTAGATATAATAATGATTTTCTCCAAAATTTGTAGCATCTTAAGTATACGCGAAGTTGAATAATTTCAATAGTTAGGATGTTACATAACGAATGCTCTCAGTAGAATTAATTGAAATTGCAGTACCAATCTATAAATAACATATTATCAGAATATACTTTTTAGTCCTTGTTAATATTTTCCTACTTTTTACAAATGCATTATTGTATGTGTCTGATCATGCATTATCAACTTACGTCCACAAGTGTTTGAACATTAAATATAAGGAAAACGTCATAAATACACATATTAGCTTCTAAACAAACACCAATCAATTGCTTCGAACGCAGAAATACGAGTTTCAAATGTGAAAACAAAAATATATGGAGTTTTTTTAACATAATTTCCACTGATTTTAATTATCTAATCTAAAGATAATATTTATTAAAATTATTATTATTATCTTGAGAATAGAAAAAAAATGTAATAAGCTTCTTGGCAAAAAAAAATATATCTAAAACTGATTTTTTTTTTCATTTTTTAGTAAAAAATCTCTTTAAGATGCTTACAATCTATCAATTCTAAATTTTTTTTTTTCATAAATAAGAGAATGATATAACGCAGGTATATTCGTTTTGCCGGGATGATAGTTGTACATAAAGTTATAGATAGCCACTAAAAATTATGAATTGTCATGAGAGAAATTAATTAGTCGTACAAACTCATTTTACGAATATAGTAAGAGTGTATTAATGAAACTAATAAATTAGTTAGTAATTTATTTTATTAGCTTATAATATAGTTTTATTATTTGGTAAATATCTCAAAATAATTTATTTTAAAAAATTATTTTAATTTATTAACTATTATAAGTTGGATAGAAATTAGTTGGACTTAATCCTTAAAAGAATATATTCTTACGAAGTTATTAAAGGTATGAATGATATGATTAATAAATTAACTACTAATTTACAAATTAGTTTGACTCAATAAAAAATTTTGGTCAATATTTTAAAATTTACGAATTAATAGCTTATAAGTTATAAACGAATTTAACTATTTATGCCGAGTAGTTTATTTTATTTTATTTTACTATTATTTTTTATATTTCAATATATTTTATTATTATTCATAATTTCCTTTTATTATTTTTACTTAATTTAATTATATGGAGATAATTAATTTTTAGTATTTGGTGGGTTGTTTTTTTTTATTCTATACTTTTTAAATTTAAAAAAAATAACATTATAAATTGAAGTAGATATTTTATGATATGCTACTTAAATGTTACACATAATAAATTGTAAATGAATCTATTCATAAATGTTTGTTATATTTAAAACTAAGAGTTATAAAGATAAGATCGTCCATAGTGATAACAAGGATAAATTATTTAAGGTTTCAATAAACTCATGAAAACCTTCGCTGCTAAATAGATTTTATACATATTTTTGGACTTAGATAGTGAATAATTCATTAATAAATAAAACAATGTATGAATTTAAATCATTAATAAAATTTTATTGATATTATATTATTTTATGAAATAAATATGCATATTGAATATAATTTAAGGAAAAAAATCAAAATTTTAAATATAAATAAAGGCATTCACATATAGAAAGACGTATATAATAGACACCTTGAATGTTTAAAGCTAAGGGTCTTTATCCAAATAAATAATGATAGAGCAAACAGGGAGATCCATGAAGGAATTCAAAATGATGCCTATAAATATTGAAAAATCTTTATATTAATTCAAAACCATTTGAGAAGATCTTGTTAGAGAACAATTTATTTTACCTTCTCTTTCTTTTCCCTTCATTTTCAAAGGAATTAACAATGATTTGTGGATGGGAGAGGAGAGAAATGATAATGGGTAAAAACAATGCATGTTGTGTACCTAATGAAAGAATCCAAAGGCTATTATTAATTCATTCGCGTACACGTACACGTACACGTACACTAATTTCTGGTCCTATGTTTGGTGACAGGGACATGCTCCACCTCCTCAAATAACCACACCACACTTTCTGTTCATAAAACAAACTATACAAGCCATAGCTACTCTTCACGCCGTATTCTTGTTTCTTCCACACATTGCTACAGATGAATATGAATGTTTGGTGGAGTTCATACAACAATTAATCTCCATATTTTTTAATCTCTTTTTTATTTTATTTTCTTTATTGTATTTTTTTAATAACTCATTATTGTTTAGTTTAACAGATTAGCACTTACAGTGATAACTTCGTTCGTTCACCTGTTGAATTCCAAAAACATATCCGGATATCCGTGAAGCTGGTCTTCTCCAAAGATAATATCACACATTTTTATGCTAAATGAGGGTGCGAGAGAAGATATGATAGTGAAAATGGTGGGTTTTTTTTTCAAGAAAATTGAGAATTAAAAGTTCTGTATCTACATAAATCCTATTATAAAATTTTTATTTATTATTGTTTTAATAATATATCTTCACTCAATGCTCTAGTTAAATGGGGTAACTTGTTTCCTGCAAAATATTCCTTAATTTTTTTAATATTTATTTATATAATAATAATTTATTCAATTTATTAAATAATATATAATTAATAAAAAAACAATATAAATTTGAATTAAATAAAATTTAATGAAAATTAATAAAAATAAATAATATTAAATTTTAAGTTCAATTATATTTATTAATAATCTATTTAAATATAAAGTATTGAGTTTTAAATTAAATTAAACTTAATGATATAAATTAGTAATTTAAATAGAATTGTTGAAGTCTAATATGTAGTTAAAAAAATTAAAATTTATTACTCTATGTAGTTGCATTGTATATATATATATATATATATATTATAAGATTTTATATTATACATATTAATTACAAATAAATTTAGATATAGCATTAATGTCTCGTTTATATATTAGTAGTCTATATAATATTTATAATAATATATTAGTGTCCATTTTTCATATTCTCATCTTATTTTTAATATATTTTAAAATAAAAATTTATAATAATATATAAATAATTTTTTTAATATTTTTTTAATTTTTAATATATTTCAAAATAAAAATCAAAATAAATTATTTAAAATTAAAATTAATCATAATTATTTCAATATGTATTTAATTATTTTTTACACTATTTTTAAAAATTTTAAATAATTTAAAACACTTCAAAAAAAATAACCACTTACTGTAACATTTCTTATTAAAAAAATTTAAAATGGAAATATCTCCTTCTCACTACTATAATAGATAAAATATATTTATACAACAACAAAACAATTTTTTTAAAATTATATATATATATATATATATAAATATGTTTTATACAACAATAAAACTAGTTCCTCAAAAGAATATAAATAAAATTTATACATGTTTAGCTAAATTTGTGTGTCTCTACTTTTACATCAATACACAAAAGAAAAAAAAAGGTTAATTTAAAAAGAAAACATCATACAATATAAATATATATACATAAATATATATATATATATATATAGTACCAACAAATCATACATAATAAATTATTACTAATAAAGTGTGAAATTCTTAATCACATAAGAAATAATATAATTTATCATACACACTTAATTAAATTTTACAATTGAATAAGATTTTCTTAAATTTCACGTCACTTAAACGAGCCAACTCTACAAAATTTAATAGAATTTCATTATTTTATCTTATTTTATTTGTATATGAAATTTGAAGTAAAAATAATATCACAAAATATAATCATACATCAAAATGAAATGAGAACTAACATTCGTACATAAAGGCTTTTTGGATGAATTTTTTCGTTGGTATTTACAAAATAAAATAATTATTTCATAATAAAACTAAACTAATTTATAAAAATTATTTTATTAATTTTTTCTAAAAAATATTTTATTAATTTAAAAAAAAACTTATTTTATTAATTTAAAAAAATATTATATACAAACTAAAATTTTTATATCCAACTTATATATATTACCCAAATTCCCATCATTACATCAATCATAACAATTTTTACTTTCCATCTCAGTTTATTTTTTTACTTCTTATTATTAAAACAACTTCAAAATCAGTTCACTTTCCAATTTTTTTTATCTTGTTTAGTTTTATTTCTTGGGAAAAGCATAAACATTTCCTCTGCTGAGATTAGTGCCCATAAAAATTTTGTAGAGGGAAATGAAAGATGGTCGTTTTTTGGGCCAATTGGGTGTTGGGTAGAGTAGAAGAGGATATGGTTGGAGAAGGAGAATGAGAAGAGAAGAGCGAATAAAACCCTTCATTCTGTTTGTTTTCTTCAGCTAATCCACACTCATTCACTTCCTTCTCATCTTCACTATAATCTCATCCTCTGTTTTCCCTTTCTCACTCTAACCGCCTTCATCATCACTCACGCCTATTCTTATCTTATTATATATCTTTTGGTCCTTTCGCTTGGGGTTCAAATTCCAACGCAGGAGTGAGTATTCAGTAGAGTAACCGGCATGGCTACACAATCGCCGCCGTCTCCTCCCACTCACACCGCCACGGACGAAAACCAAGGTTTTCATTTCCTTCTCTTTTGCCCTTAATTCTACCTTTTGCTTTGAATTACAACTTTCGAATAATGGAATTACTATAACTTTCTGAACGAAATATAGATAAAATGATTTCCCAAAAATTGTGCTTCCAACCATATTATAGATTTGTTCCAGAGTCTTGGAACTTCTAAAATACTATTATGTTATTATGTAACTTGATTTTATTATTGTTTTCTTAATTCCACCAAATGACCAAGTTGTGGTTCCAATTCCAACTAGACTATAGAATTTTCTGCTTACTTTTCTTTTTCTCTTTAGATTAATGAATAGTCGCCTACATTAATCTTCATCGGGTGCTACAAGAAAGATCCCTCAGTTTCTTTGATGACTTTTCCCCCCTTTCCGTCCTCTGTTCAATTGGAATTGGACATTTGCTCTATCTTACATAGTTGGTCTCCAGCTTGGAAAAAAGAGGACGGTTGGGTTAGGCAATTAACGGACTACTTAAAAGTTAAAATTTTGTTGAATCTTCAAGACATGGATAATGATTGAATAGTGCTATTTCTTGGTTGTTATCTTTAAGCTAAGTTCTGTATCTTGTATGGTTTAGTACCATATTAAGTGGACAAGAGCTCTTGCATTGATAATTACCATAGGTTGAATCGCCATTTGACTTCTAAGAACCAAGATAAGACCTCTAGAATCACCACTTGACTTCTAACAACCAAGATAAGACCTCTAGAAATGGAATCATACTCACAAAGTTCCAAAAATTCTCTCAATCTCATATATCAAAAAGTGAATTACAAGAGGAGGAGGCCATAATTTACAAGTGAGCCATCCGAAAATGCAAATGAAATTTAGGAACATAATTTCTAAATGAAATGTAACTCCTAATTCTAGACTAATCTAATGTTTGGCTGAAATTTTGAAATAGAAGAGGAGGGAAATTTGAATTTTACAATTCAAATCCTAGGCTACTTGAAGCTTCGCCAAAAGTTGCAGGCATGTACCATGGATTACTCATGTTTCTCTTGCTCCTTTGTCTCACGTGCTTTCCTTGCCTCCATATAGCTCAGCTTAGCCAAAAATTGTAGTCTACATGGGCTTCAGTTGTATCCCAATTATATCCTAAACACAAATGCTAGTTGTACCTAAAAATTCCAAAGAAATAAATCCAACAATTTATGAATCCATGAAATAGAATATAAGAAACTATTTTTATGAGCAATAATATCTTCTCTTATCATGCTCCTTATGACTCTTCTTGGAATGATGTATTCTTGCTCTTTTTCTTCTTCATTCATGGACTCGTCACAAAGGGTTATGACATAGGATCATGGCTCTAAAGTTGGAACGAGACCATTTTAATGGTATATTAGTGCATATGCATAGGGTTAGTTAGAAGAGCACCACAAGATAATTCTGGGAGGATTTGGAACGTTTAGTTAAGAAAATAACATTTGGAATATGATTTTCCTATGAGGTGATCTACATGGTATCATGGATGGGGAATTAGATGATATGGGGTATTTGCATGACAATCTGTTCTTGGGGAAGCAAATGCAGAGGATAAAACTATTATATATTTTTGCTTTAGGTTTTGAACCTACTAACACTTGTTTTAGGCAAATGGAGAAGTGTTTTAGAACATATAGAAGTGGGAGGTTATTTTCTCAAATTGATTTATGTGATAAATAAGTTAGATAAAAAAGCTTTACAGGGTATGCAAAGTCATACTTGGAGAGAGCTTGATTATCCCTCACAAGGTCTAGCTTATGGTCAGTGGGGAGCTCTTAGGGGCAGGAGGGGGCTGGACCTCAAAATTTTTAGAATTCAATGCATATACATAATGAGAATTAAGTAAAAAAGATTTTCCATATTTTTATAGTTCATGTCATTTAATGTTAATAAATGCTCTATCTATTTCTTTTTAATAATCATTTTCTCTCTCTGAATTTGTTTATATCTACCAGTGGTTTGAAAATTTTAAGACTGCATTAATTACTTTTTACCCATTTTACCCTTTTTCTAATCAAACAAAGTTAAAATGTTGTTTTTATTGGAATTGCAATTTGCAACAAAATTAATATTTTAGCTCTTCTTCTACCTTCTTTCTAATAAATCTAATTTATTTTATTTCACAAAAAGGATGCTAAATTGAAACTACAAAAAAAATGAAAATAAAGGGAAGATGAAGACTGAATGGAAAGTAAAATTAGGTGGGTTCCTAAATTTTTTTTGTAAGAAGTTAAACTTTTCTAATAATTTTTTAAATCAAATTTTGTGTTAAAATTTTTAGGACTAAAAATTATAAAGGAAAGATTATTTTGAGAAAAAAAAAGTTTCAAATTCTTTAAAAAAATGGAAAGAGAAACTTGCATTTGACGATAGAGAAAAAATAATATAATTATAAAAAGAGAAGATAAATTACAACCAACCATTCCTCCGATGGAGAATGTAAAAAGATAAGGGTATTATTGAAAAAAATTAATGAATTTATTAGAAATTATAAAATTTAGTGATTTACTTGGATTGTGTATATGAAATTAATTATAAGAAAGAATAAAAAAAAACAGATAAAACATGTAAGAGAAGAAAATAAATACATTTTTTATATTATCTTCCCTCACCCTAACTTGTATGTTCAATATTCTCTTTAACTCATTTGTTCTGTGTTATTTCTGGAAAAAAAAAAAAAAAAGGTAACTCTCTCTATGACAGTTTTGAATGTTTCTCATGTAAAAAAATATTTTTTTTTGCATGTGTTTGGAAATTTTTGTTATCTTTTTCATGTTCATACAATATAATTAATTTGAGTATTTTTATATTTTAAACTATTTTTGTGCGAAAAATCTTAACTCTTATATTTTCTATAATCTACATCACTCTTTAATCATATTCTTATAGTTTATTTTTTAATTTTTAACTTTCATTTTATTTAGATAGATGTATTGATGAAGAATAAAAAAATAGATTTATTTTCTGCAAAGAAATTTGGATAAATTTCTTGTTGATTATGATTATTTATATTAAAAAGAAAATAGTTAACAATTTTAGTTCAAACTCAATTATTGATAAGTTTTTAAGAATCTGACGAAATAAAAGATAATCTTTTAAACAAATGTAATTTTTTATAGTTATAATTATATTAAATCATGTACTTATTTTTATTGTATTAGTGACAATAATTATATATAAATTTTAAAATATTATTTTGACTCTTCCAAAATTATTAGTCATGATCTACCACTACCACTGGTTGTGGTTCTTATTAGTGTATGTGCCGAGAGCAAAGTAACTCAAAATGATGAAGGTAGGTTTTCAAAGATCAAATGGTGGCAAATGGAGGATGAAAAAAAAAAGGAGCTTTTAGGGGGATTTTGGGAGGCACATAGTAGTGCTAAACATAGGTGGAATGAGATGACTAAAGGGATTAGAAAGGTAACAAAAGAGACACTTAGTGAATAATAAGGCTTTGTCCATATGGTAAAGATTCTTAGTGGTAGGATGCATGCATGCAACGTAAGATTAAGAGGGGACTAAGTGTATATAAGGTTACTCCAAAGAGTAACTTAAAGAGTTACTCTTTATTTTCTTTTAGCTAATGGTTTTAACGAGTAAATTATCTTTGACTGTTAGATTAAAAAATAGTGAGGATGAAGAGTATATCTCTTAAAGGGTCTACGAGTAATTTGATCTCTCCTTTTATATATATATATACACACACACACTACTACTACTACTAAGCAGTGAGTAAAGTGAGGGGTTTAGGGCTGCTAAAGGTAGAGAAACAAAATAAGATACTTGAACCAAATGAGATGTATTGTTGAGATCCTACATTGATTATAGATATGGCTTAAGTTGAGCTTATAAAGGCTTCGGTATTCCTCACCTCGTGAGCCAGTTTTTGAGGTTGAGTAAGGGCCTAGCCTAAATTCAGGAAGGATGAAAAAGATAAACCTTTTTAATCACAGGACAAGATATCAGGGATCGGTGGTAGGGTTACTTTCAAAATCATGTAGTGTAGGACACTTGATTTTATTGCACTTTGATAGGCTTCATACCATAGATGGAGCTCCAAAATTATACCTTCAATTATAGACTTTGTTTCAGGAATTTCTGGTAAAAGAAGCATTGAACAGGCTGGATACCGGAAAAGTAGTTCAACTGATGGACACCTATAACTTGAGTTATGAAAGGATCAAGGAGAAAAAAGTATACGATGGGTCATAACGTTGTTTAACATGATAATATGGCTTAAGATCATACTGGATGAATAAATAAGTACTTTGATCCCTATCTGTAACAGCAAAGGTGATATACAAAATTGTGCAAATTAAGGGGGTTAACCTCATTAGCCATTCCTTGAAGCTAGCTATTGGATAGGATCATTGTATCTGATCATATGCCTAAATTTTAACATGGCAAGACACCCTTTAGGTTCATTACTAATAATTTCTACACATAACAATAATATTTCTTGACAGATTCTGTCACGAGCCAAAATACCAATAGCCTAAATTGTTTGGGGAAGACACACAAATAGTTTTTATACTGCATCTCTATCAGATTCCTTGTTTTTCTTGTATCAAAGGTTTAGTGGCCTTCATCATTTTATGGTACTATTTGCTACTGATAATTGGATTTGATAGTGGATTGTTTCAGTTTAAGTATATTGTTTTGAGTATGATAAGGTTGATTTGCCGAGTCTTTCTTTGAGATTTAGGTTCTGAAATTGTGCAACCAGCAAATATGGATCAGCAAAACACCAGAGAAGAAGAGTCTGCTAAACCAAGTTCAACTCCCTCAGTATTTGTAAACTCACAACCGTTGAGGGAAGAACAAGTTCAGAATGCAGTGAAATTTCTGTCTCACCCAAAAGTTAGAGGTTCACCTGTCATCTATAGGCGATCATTTCTAGAGAAGAAGGGCCTTACCAAGGAGGAGATTGATGAAGCCTTTCGGCGAGTGCCAGTATGCTTGTTTTCTTAAAATTATTTTATCAGTCCCCCAAAATATTCTCGATTGTTCTTTTACAGGCAACCAATCCAATTGATTATTAGTTTATCAATTTCCTGTATGTTCATTTGTTTTAATCCTTACCTTTGGTTCAAATCACAGGATTCAGCTCCAACTGTTCAGACAGGTGGTGTAAATCAAGGTGAATAGTCTAATATTGAAGTTTTCCTCTGTAACATTGGATTGAGTCAAACTGCATGTGAAATCTCCATTTAACTTGTTTTTCAATAAAGCTGGACAGATCTTGCTTGAGTTACACTTTGAACATAGATTATTGTGATGCCAACAGATGGGCAATTGAAATCATCATCAAACAGTCAGCAAACTCAGCAAAAAAATTTGCAGACGGGTTCACCTGCTGTTACTGGTGTTAATACTTCATCAGGAACATTATCGCGCTCCAGATTTCACTGGTCCCACGCCCTTATTGCAGTTGGATTACTGGCTGCTTCAGGTGCTGGAACAGCTATAATAATTAAGGTATCACTCTTACCACCTACTGTCATGCATGATGTCTTCTAAATGGGTGTCCTAAGGGATGAGCTTTATATTGACATTTTACATTTTTCTTGAGCTTGATATATTGCTACATCTACGAGTTTTATCACATTGCTGTTTGGTTCGCATATAACTTTTGAAGCTTGCTTCATGTTTTAGAAATCTTTTCTCCCTCGGTTAAAATCTTGGATACGTAAGGTTGTCCTTGACAATGATGATGAACAATTAAAGAAAACTGATGAGAAACCAACATTGATGGAAGAGGCTGCGCAAGCTGCAAAATCAGCTGCAGCTGCAGCTGCCGAAGTGGCAAAAACGAGCCAAGAAATTCTGGCTTCAAAAGGTGAAGGTGGGTTTATAGAACTTTAATTTGCGTGCCATAAAATGTCTTTGATTTGTTTTAACACTCCTACTCTCCTTGGACTTCGATTTATGAGAAATGGCCGTAGTTATTACTGTATCTGGTGTTATAATTTTCAGAGAGGAGATACTTTGTGGAAGTTGTGAGCCTTTTAGACAAGCAAGTACAAGAAATGAAGTCAATGACAAATGCCATAAGAAGATTGGAAGGTAATTGAACATTGCCATTTAATCTATTGGACTGAGATGATAAGTTTTCAATGCTTCAAATATTTTATACACGGTTTGATTTACCAAACTTGTATATTTATAACCCCTCAAGAACCAACAAAGTGGCTCCTGGTGACCAAGAGCTTTGACAAATATTAAGGGCATTTTAACTATTCTAATTGGGTTCTAGCTTTATGATTCCCTTGAATTCAGCTTTCATGCAATTGTTTGAGGCTTATTGATGGCTTATTATGCCCAAAATTCTATCAGATTTATGCTGGAGGTTTTAAACAAATTTTCAGATTTTTTTCCCTTAAAAGTTGTTGAATATCTGTTTATCAAATTGTGAACAATATAACTAACAACAGAGTTCCATCTCAGGACAAGAAGATCTTCGAATCAGTCAAACAAGTTCAAAGGTTAGATAAATAGACTGACATGGGGACTGTCTCAGCATCTTTAATGAAACTTTGGCACTTCTGATCCTCATTTAAGTTGTCTTAAATAAAATTTGACTTTTGATGACTGCAAGTTTTTTAAATATATGCAGCAACTGATTGTGAATGGTAAAGCGGACTATGACTTGCGTTCAGGTTGTCATATTAGTAATTAAGTCTCAGTTAAATTAGTCTTATCTTCTGGACTATTTACCTATCATTAGAATATCGTATGCAGTGAGATCTTCATCTCCCCCTGCATCCGTTGAACCATCAAGTGGTCTTCATCCAAAGTCATATATGGAGGTATTAGTTATCTTGTTTTTCCATCCACTGCTTTGCCTATTATTTGTGGGTCATATCATAATGCTTATCATTTTCCATTTTTGGTTGTCTTGTAGATCACTTGTATAGTAATCAAAATATAAGGTTTGACCATTAAATACTTTGGGACATGACTATAGTTTTTCTATTGTGGCCACTGAAAGTGCTCAATTTGGCACTGCTAATTTAGTGAACACATCTGATTTTTTATTTTATTTTTTGTAGGATATCTTATTTTCTCTTAGTTTTATCTTCTCTTCCCTGTCTCTAAATTTCTTTAAACAACTACCCAAAATCAAATTTTATTTTGAATTTTTGCTTGAGTAGATAATTGAAGAAACAAAAGCCCATAAGAATATTTAGATGCTTTTTGTAGCAAGTCCTGCCCATCATATTCATAAATGTGAAAACAGAAGCATGATAAGAGTTGTTATTATTGTTCGTCATCAGATAGCAATCTAAGGCACTGCTCCACCCTTTCACAGAGAAGTTTTGAGAGAAGCTTCAAACTTAGTATTCCTAACTAACTGAAACTTTCTCTGCTAATTTGTCGATAACATAACATTGTGGTGCTTTCATTTATAGGGTCAGAAATTACCAATTGTTCAAACATGGATTTAGTTGTAGTGCAATTGTATTTGTAGAATTATTGACATGTCCCGGGGTCCAAATTATAGAAGTTAAGTTAACTTTTGCAAATGTTCATTAAGAAGCAAATTGATACTAATGCTAGGAGGAAGAAACATGGGATGCTATCAAATTGGCTGAATTTAGCCGTCTGGGTTGCTTGTGTTTAAAGGAGGAATGAGGTTGGAACTAGAAGGATTGTCACTGCCCTCACAGAAGAGGACAAGTTTGTAAATAGTCAGGATAGCTGGCATGAGATTGAAGAGGGAAGGGTTTATGGGTGTAAAAGAAACTGAACAAGAGAGAATTTTGTAAAACTGAATTGTATACTTTCATTGACATGTAAAAGAGGAAGGATACAGGTGAATTTATAGCTAAGCTCCAACAGAGGACATAACTATTGACAGTAGTTAACAATTTTATTAATTGATACGAGAGATACTTGTTAGCGATAGTTAACAGCTCTCACTATGTACATACAATATTTTCAAACAAAATATAACTAAGTATATACTCTAATATCCCGCTCAAACTCAAGAAGAGGAATTTTCTGGAGGAAAACACATCACATTGAGTTTGTTTCTGAGAAAAGCAAAACAAGATGAAGAAAAGGGCTTGGTCTGCATATCTAGCCACTGATCCAAGGCTGGAATGTGATAGATGAAAAGCTGTCTGGTCATAATCTTTTCAGCACGAAGAAAACATCAATCTTCATGTATTTGGTGTGGCTATGAAACACCAGATTATGAGCAATTGACACGAGATTTTGATTGTCACAAAGAAAAAAGGGAGTAGTGAATAAAACATGCAACTCAGTGAGCAAAACAGAAATCCATATTAGTTAAGTAAAAATTTGAGCCAACCTTTTGTACTCAGACTCAATACTGGATCAAGTAGTAACTCTTTGGTTGCAGGACCACCAAGCTATTAAATTGGGACCAAGATAGATGACTGCTCATCAACATCAGAGATGCCCAATCAACAGCATAAAAGACTTTAAGTGACAGATTTTGCCATAGATGCAGGCTGAAGATGTAGTCCATGAAACAAAGTACCTTTAAGGTACCTTAGTATTTGTTTAACCCCAACACAATGTGATTTCAGTGGTTTGGCCATAAATTGACATACTATGTTAACAACAAAACTAATTTCTAGTCTAGTGAGAGTAGCATATTGTAAAACACCAACCGTTGAACGATATGAAGTAGGACCAAAGAAGAGATTAGCCCCAAACTTTAGATAAGTTGTAATTATCATAGAGGAAGAAATGGAATGAGCTTCTGCCATATTTTTGTTAAGCAAGTCTCAAATGTATTTTACTTTGAGTCATAATAATAGAATGATCAGGTAAATATTTTATTTCAAGACCAAGAAAACAATCTGGATGATCAAGTTGTTTGAGAGAAAAAACTGCATGAAGTTTATTTGTAAGCTGCTGAATCAGAGCAACAGGGCTTCCAATGATTATGATATCATCAACATATACCAAAAAATAGACAACCTGAGATAGATGTTTGTAGACAAAGAGTGATGAGTCACATTTACTGCCCAAAGAAAACAAATTGACGGGGCTTTGATTGTAATCTGGAAAACCCTTGTCTCGGTGCTTGTTTTAACTCAGAGTGTCTTGTTCAACTTACAAACAAGAGATCTAACCCCAACCTGAAATCTTGGAGGTTGTGTCATATAAACTGTTTCTTCAAGAAGACCATTCAGGAAGGCTTTATTTACATCCAACTGAAACAATTTCCAACCATGTCAGAGAGCAATAGTAAGAATAACTCTTATTGTAATGAGATTTATCATTGGAGAAAAGGTTTCATGAAAATCAAAACCACGCACTTGATGAAACCCCTTAACCACCAACTGCTTTGTATTTATTTATAGAGCCATCAACATTTTCCTTGACCCTCAAAACCATTTGCTACCCATAGCTTGTTTATGAGGAGGTAGAGAAACGAAGTCCCATGCATTTTGCTTCAAAAGTGCATCATATTTTTGCTGCATTGCAATTAGCCAATTAGCTTCCTCAAGTGCATGCTTAACAGTTTTAGCTTCTAAATGAATATGAAGGATGAATACCAGATTTAGACCGAGTTTGCACACAATATAAGTTGGCAACTGGAGCTAGAATAGGGACAAAAACAGACTTAAAATGGATGAGAGGTGGTAGGAGGTGGTGTATTAGAAGATTCAGGTGTGACAGAAGATGTTGATGTAGGAGCTGGGAAATTTTGAGGTGGTGTAAGATTGAAATTTTAACTAAAATAAGAGTTATTATCATTGACAAAGTTAGGTGCAATAGGAAAAAGCGTAAGATTGAAATTTGAACTAAAATAAGAGTTATTATCATTGACAAAGTTAGGTGCAATAGGAAAAAGAGCAGCATAAGAAACCCTATGTTCATAAAACAAAGCATCTTTTGAGATATATTTTGTCAGTAGATGAAAGACAATTATAGCCCTTGTGTGAGAGAGAATACCCTAAGAAAAAACATTCCTTAGATTTAAAATCAAGATTGTGACAATGATAAGGTTTCAATAAAGGAACAATCACAACCAAAAGCTTAAGAAAATGAAAGTTAGGATCCTTGTTGAAATGAGTAGTATAAGGAATGGCAAACTTGAGGAAAATTGTGGGCAACCTGTTTATAAGATATACAACAATGGTAAATGCATAATACCGAAATTGTAAAGGAAGTGAAGCATGATGCAATAAGGTGAGGTCCAAATCAACATGTCTATGTTTTCTTTCAAGTACACCATTTTGATGGTGTCTGTGAGATCAAATAAGTCTATGAGAAATATCATGACTAGTTTCAAAAGGTGGTAAATGATTGAAAGTTTCCACCCCAATTAGATTGAACATTCTTTATTTTTGAATTAGGCTAAAATTCAACCATTGGCTTAGATGTTTGAAAGACATACATTGTTTTAGCTTTATACTTTATAGGAAAAACCCAAGTACATAATATTTATATCCTACATAAGAAGTAAGGTGAGAAGGTCCCCTAAGATCAGTTAAAATTAGTTCCTAAAGGAGAATAGACAAAATAAGAAACAAGCAATGTGTGTCTCTTGCCAATATAACAAGTTTTACAATGAATCATGACAAGTTTCATGACATAATTGTTTGGATGACCCAACCTAGTATGCCACAAATTGACATTGCTAGATGTTAAAAGTGTAAAACAAGAATCTACAACATTAGCTTTATGTTGTTGAACCACTAAAGGGTTTGGAAGATGACATTAGAACAAAGGAGTGATCTTAAAGCTTGAGATTATGAAATGAACAAACTCCATCAACACTAGAATTCCTTGAAGAAGGACTTTATTTGTGCCCCAAGATTTGACAAGACACGTCAAGATGAAATTCTAAGTATATAGAGTCATCTTTAGCAAATTGGCTAACACTTAACAAGTTTTAGTGATAGAATTAACATGTAACAAGTTAAGTTTAAAGGTGATGTTTGAATCATTAGGTGGGACAAATGAAGAGAATTCAACACCTAAATACTCAAACCTTCACCATTGCCTGACTTAGTTGTGTTCCCAAACTTAGTATTAGGATCAACCCAAGTGTTTGAGGTTTTAAAGGATTTATTATAATAAAGAATAAATTCTTGTGGCTGGATACGAAATGTCAAATCGAAAATGACATGCTTGTTGTGTGGCCAAATTTAAGTTTGATCTAACATTAAAAATTAGCAAATTTATCACCACTAGAGCCACCACAATCTGTTAAACCACCACAATCATATAAACCAAATTAGCCTTGGGTATTGTAAAGAGACATAGGTTAAATCCCTAATGTGTATTGAGCATATAGGGCTATGCATTTATAAATAGAAAAAATATAAAGAAATGGGCCTAAGCCCGTTACATCTAGCAGGTGTAATCTAGTGAAGGAGATACCCAGCCTTTCATTTCCTTAGTGTATCGAACATGACGTGTTTCATGACCGAAAAGGAGAGCTTTAATTTCAGCAATGGTCGGTGTTGTGGATTAGACTGAACAAATTCATTGCAAGGCTATCTACCAACACATGCAATTACAATAGCGGAGAAAGAAATCACAAACAATTGGTAGAAGGTAATTTAAGGAAGAAATAAGAAAGAATCAACACATAGAAGTAACGTGGTTCAATTAAAGTGTTAACAAACTTCAATTTATGTTCATGACATAATTCACTATCATAGAAATTACAACTTGAAGTTTATATCTTACAATGAAGTCTCGCTCAACTCACTCACTTAGTGTACCAATTGAACTCACAACTCTAAGTTATTTGTTACAACTATAGTTATAGGTTCTTATATGTAGTAACATAACTACCATAATTAACTTCTGTGAAATGCGTCTAAACATGCAAAGAAGACACATGAATAGTGCTTCCCACTTCTGAGTTGAAACATCACCATGGTATTTCCACTAGACGCACTAGTTTCAATAGATGCTAAAACACTAGACACTCTACTGAGACTTTCTACTACTAATAGTAGAAGACACATGTGTTTTATTAGACGTTTTGATGAGGAAGGCATGAATTACGAGGTTTTAGATAGGGAATTCTCTTTGCATTAGGGATCCATTATTATCATTTTCTTTTCTGCATTTTTCCTGAGAATTATTTACAGAGGTCTGCCTCTGAGTAATGGAGCTAGTCCTCAATATATGTTCCTATAAATTCCAGTTCTAATGAGGGTTTGTATAGTGCATCCGCAGTGCTGAAAACCTTGAATGGACAATTATTAGCGATGTTCTGGTGAGAACCTCAACTGGGTTGTTCAGTCTGAGTGGTGCAGCCATGCTTTTAAGAAACTAAGTTCATTTTTGCTGGCTCTAATTAACGTATCACCTGCTGAAAGGTCATCCATTCAATGATTGCTTTTGTTGCCCATCATGTGGAAAAGGATGTAAAGATTTGAAAAATCTCATGTATAGCAGCTCGTGTAGTACATATGATTGTGTTCATTGCCTCAGTTTTGATAACTGCTTACTAGTGATTAATGATTTGTTCGTAGTTTCTTCATATCTGATGGAATGGACAGAGTGTTGTCTATTTTTTAAGATTTTGTTGAGATCTACAATATTTTCTTGCAGATAATGGCCATGGTCCAAAGAGGAGAGAAGCCTTCTAATATTAGAGTAAAACCTTTATGCTTTTTAATCTAGATAAAATTAGTTCTTTAATAAATTATACACAATATGAAATTATAAAATTGGTTGACTTTAAAGTTTGATATGTGAGGAGAGGTGTTAATGTGGAGAAGAGTATGGTCTGGAAATAAGATTACATGACAAGCTATGTTTAAATTTTGTGTTTATTTCTCTCTAGGCTATTTAATATCTATCATTTGAGATAGACATTGGATTTGAGCATGCAATAATAGCGCCAAAGATTTAAACATGACCCTGTGATATTAGAATTTGACGTGAGAGGATCCATTTCTACTCCCCTATAGTGGATTTTCAAATTTTATGTGGTCACTGTTAATTTTGTAAAACACTGGGTTTTATGTAGGATATCAATGATTTACCAGTCAAAAACCATCAAATCCACTCTTAGTGCCTAGATCCAAGGTTTATTACGAAAGGCTTTGCATTTCCTAAATATTTTAGGTCTATGAAGTTTTTTATTTGACTGACACCCAATCTCAACTTTTTGAACTTTATTGGGGATTTTCTGTCAATGAACAAATCTGCATCGTGGTAGCTTCCCGATTCGTGTAATCTAATTACTGGCCATTTTGTCCAGATATGTTCTACAATTGAACCAGCAAGGAAAAATTATTAATCTAGTTATAAATTAATTTCTAGATTATGTTTTGCCAAGATCATAATATTTCAAACTTACAGAAACTGAATTCTCTGGTAATTTTGTAATTATCTACTGTTTGAAAACATCAAATTACTGGACTACGTACTTTTTATACTTGGCCACTAGTTCTGAGTGAAGTTTTATTTAGGCGAAGATAGGAAAAAGGATTGGAAAGAAGTGGAAAATGAATAATTTGTTTGTTATATTTATTAAGATAGGCCGATGGCAGGTTTTCTTGTTTTTAATCTGAAAGATATAATATTGTGGCTTCTATTTAACCCATGCGAACGAACATTGAGTTGTTTAATAAAGACACAAACACACGTTTATGAAACAGTAATATTCCTTTCTCAGTTGTTTTATCTCCTATGAATCTGATTTTATACTTCAACTTTTCCTTGGTATATAGCCTTGGGAGGTTGGTCAGGTGCAAATCACGTCTACTCAGATGCTTCAGTCTCAAGTAAATGGTCAAGACTTGAATACCAGGACCCAGGATACGTCTCTAGTGAATGGGGATGACCCATTGCCCTGGTGGCAGAGGAAAAATGTCAGAATCAGAGAGATTGACAATGAAAATGAGTCTAATGGAATACCTTATGCTGCTGCATCCAGTCAACAGCCAGTTCAACGTGTATGGGTTCCTCCTCAACCTCCACCGATAGCTATGCCTGAGGCTGCAGAAGCAATCAGACGCCCAAAGCCGGTGGCTCAAAAGGAACAGATGTCAGATAATCAGTCAGTGGCTCATTCTTCTGACACCTCTGATGACGTGCAAAGGGTCCCAAAACTTTTGGAATCTGAAGGTGCAGTAGAGGGCAGCAGTGTCAGCTCAGTTCCCAGCTCTAGTGAGATACAAGAGGAGCATGAAGTCAAATATGACGAGAAATGAAGGTGAATCATGATGATCACGAAAAACATGAAGTTGGAAATAGCACTTGAAGTAGCTCATATTCTGTATAAGTGTCAAAATCTTTTTTGTTTCATAATCGTGTATATTTGTACTTTGAACTGGACATCAGTGAAAGATGCAAATGCACGTGTCTTTCTATGCAAGAAAATTGTTGTCTAAAATTATGGATGCAATCAGCGTTCCCAGTGATAAAATACTTTTGCGGAATACGATAATATCATGTATTGTAATATTTAGAATTTAAAATATCTTAAAAACTGGCATTCTAATCGAATGCCGCGAAGAAAATCTTTAACAAACTAGCGGCAATGAACAGGAAAAATCTGAAGACGATCAAAGAAAATGTGTCTTCGCAGCTCAGGATCTCAAATAGGATGCTATCTCTAGCAAGAACTTTGTTTCCATTAACTGCATTTTTAATGGAAACTTGTGACTTGTGGCATAATCGAAATTTGTGACCAGCAGAAGTTGTGATTTGTGACTTGAGGCACATATGCAGTTTTAATGGAAAATGATAATATATTTGGTTGATTAATGCATTTTTAATAGAAATATATGCCTTAACTCTACCTTAAATCGGTTGGGAGATACATTTTGGGTCATTAAATCTAAAAATTATTCTATCACTTCTCACGATGAATGTAAAATGTATCCCTCTACTTATATAAGTATATATAAAACATCTATTTCTGTTTAAGGTCATTAAACAATAAAATATTTTATCTTTTTATACAAATATTAATACATAATTTATCTTATAGGTATATTAACTAAAAGTTAAGACATATTATTTGATTTAGGGTCACTAATGTAAAAGCACTTCACTATTTTCTAATAATGAATAAAAAATCACTCTTTCAACCATATTAACAATTCAAAAAGAATAAGAAAAAGGAGAATGACGTTAGTTTATTACATTGGTTAATGTTATCATTCCTTTATGTATTTTGTTATTATCATTATTTGTGATATATTTAAATTGCATATATATTGTTACATTATTTTATTTATAATATTATTATTATATATAAATATAAAAAATGATTTCTTTTTATCCTCATGATAATAAAAGGGGAGTAATCTCAAACTTAATTTTAACTTTTAAATTATATAATTTAAAATTTTTTTAAAGATTATATAAGAAATTTTTTATATAAGAATTTTTTTATATATAAGATTGCAGGAAGAAAAGATGGGTATAAAAATAAACATTCCTAATTCCATGGTTTTAAGATATCACAAGTTTTATAATTTCTTAATTTTAGTAGTTTAAATTTCTTTCGTATTGAATTTTTAATATTGAGCCATGTGTTGTATTATATGTTCTTTTTTTACTCATACACATGAAGGTGATGTGAAGACCAAAATATTTTATTAATTCTCAAATATGTTTAGAGGAGCTCAAATTAGTTAAAGGCATAACTGAATTTAAGAGCATGGAAAATATGCTTTTAAAATATTGGATTATCATTTCAAATGTACTTGAATCTAGAAAATTTGGACACCTTGAAAGGGAGGAAGTTTGCATACTGGTAACTCCATCAACAATATGATCACACTATTCATATGGTATGCAAATTAACAACATAATTATTATGTTCAATTTTAGAATATGTATTTACAAGTTTTTATTAATGTGTTGTAGGAATAAAAGTTTGGATGATTTCTTTATGTTGACAAGGTCTTTTACATAAAGGATTCTAGTTAAATTGTGGAGGAGAGGTTTATGAAAACACATGTAAGTCCTTTTGTAATAAAATTGTTGTCTAAATATTGTCCAATAGATATTAATGAGACATTGTCTTTATTATTAAGAATAGGATTTTGGGACTAGAATTCCATAAATTAGGTTTAAGCTTTCTTCTTGTGTTGGTGAAATGGATTATAGTTTTTTTCAGCTTCCTTAGGAGGAGATTATCAAATCTTGATGCTAGGTGGAAGCAACTTGGTGGTGGCAGTATCTAATTCCTTAATAGATTAAGAACATATTAATCAACTCATACCATCATTTTTGCAAATGAGATGGAGATTCGCTATAGAAGTAAGAATAATGAACAATTAAGATATGAATTTCAATATTATTTGATACCCAAACTCTTGTTCAATAACAAAATCAACAATAAATTAACAATCTATCCCAATAATATAATCAAGAAAAAAAGAATCCACAAAAAATCTTAACATGTGTAAATCAATATTTTGTCCAATACAAAAATAAAAGAATCAATTCTAATATGTATTCTCAATTCTTCAATTAGAATTGAATTGAAGATAGATACATACTAAAATATATATATATATATATATATATATGAAAAAATTCTTACTATATCATGAAATTTATTAATATTTAAAAATTAGTTTAATGATTTAGAAAATTCAATATCTTAATAAGCAAAATTCAATCATTACTTAAATATTAGACTTAGATGATGTTAATGAAAAAAATATATATTGGTACACTCTTTTTTTCACTCCTTAACTCTTTTATTTAATTATTCATTCTCACTTAAAATTCATCTCCATTTCAATTTTTTTTTCTTCCTATTTCAATTTCTTCTTACTATAACTCATTAATAATAATTACGTTGAATTCCTTCTTTCATAATAAAACTCTGTAATTTTGACCATTTCTAAGCAAGCAGCACCTTAAGACACAGAATTTGGTCCATTCTATGACTATAGCCAACAAAGAAAACAAAGATGAATGTATATATATATATATATATATAAAGGCCCACTGCGTCTGCGTTCAACAAATGCCGAACTACCAAGCATCTTGTTCATTTAATAATTCAAAATATTGATTAGTTAACTATGTCCAGAATTTGACCTTATAGTAAATAAATGTAAAGATGACATTTCTGAGATACCATTTCTTCAAAGTGAATAAACTTGGCTGTATTTATTATTTGTTTTATTTAAACTGTTTTATGATTTTAATCTCCTCAAATTTAAGGTTAGTCATGTCATGTTTATTTATTTGCAATTATATAAAAAATATTTTTATAATTTTAAATGTCTAAAATTCGTTTTATTGCAAAATCAACGTGGAACGATAACGCATTAATGTCTTGGAAAACGAAAGGTTCATTACGTATATGCGTCGTTTGATTAAAAAAAAGTGCATACAATAATATCTGAAATGGAGGTCAAATGTTTGTGCTTAAACTTGATTTGAATATTATTATTGTATGATAATTATGTGTTAAGTTTGACTTCAGAGCAGTTTGACAAGTTTGAATTGGAAGCAGTTTGAAGAATAATTTTGCAAATTTTATAGCAAAATATTTGACTAAAACTAATTTATTTGAACTTTGAATGTTTAACACCAGGACGTGGTTATGTGCTTGTTCCTATGTATTCAATCTTTATCCTCTTTTAAATATCATATAATAAAATGAGCGCTTTATTGTTTCTTTATTTTTTTACTATTTTCTCACATGTTATTGTTATTTTTATTTTAATATTATCTTTTGTTCCGCTACGGATTTCTTATCTGTTGCCATAATATATCTATAACTGTTTAGATAAGTTTTCACATGTTAGGATAATATAATTTTTGCTTACAATTTTTTATTTAAAAAACAATTGTCTATGATAATTGAATAATATTTTTAGTGAAATATACATTAAAGAATTATTATTAATTTTATAAGGTAGTATTTAAAAGTTTGTTTTACTTACAGTTAGAGAAATAAAATATAAAATAATTTTTCAAGATTTTACAAAAATAATTTTTATTATTAGAAGTTTACTTTCATTATGGTAAATATTAAAATACGAAATAAATTTTCAAAATGATTTTAAGAAATCAATTTATTTTTCCATAAAATACAATAAAAAAACTATTACGCCCATAATAATATTTTATTTCAGTTAATAAAGTATCAAAAAAGAGAAAACTAAAAGTTAAAACAATATAATTTTATAGAAGTATTTACTATAAAATAATTAAGTTATGAATAAGATGTATAATATTAAAAATTATAAGTTATTGTTTAGTCGATTATAAATTAGATTATTTATTTACTATCAATAAATATATGCTCTTTGTATATTGAAGTTATATATAATATAATTTTTTGTGTATACCAACTTAAGTGGTATAGCATAACAAAATTATCAAGTCACTATTTTAAATTTATTACTGTGACTTTGAATTGTTGTGGATAGTTGAAACTATTGTAAATAGTTTATAGAAGTGACATGTATGTGTGTGATAGAGATCAGCTAAATCAGGTTGGAATGAATAAAAATTCAGTAATGAATTTTGGAAATTCTAATAAATTGTTTAAGTAATAAATCTCAAAACAATTCTCTATTTTTTGAAAATTATCTTTACTCAACCAACAATTAATAGCAAGAATAATGAAAAAACAAAGTTTTATAAGAAAAATCAATAATACATATAGGTAGTAGCTAGAGAGAAACTAGTGAAATATATACATACTAAGTTAAGAAATTTGGTATAATATATTAGGATTTATATACATATATATATATATATATCATATTTTAATTATACAATAAGTTATATAGATAAAAATATGATCTTGTTAGAGTTTATGAATTTTTTTAAGACAAATTAGAAGATAAAGAGTTACCATTGATCCAGATGTACTAAAAGTTATTTTATGATTTAATAGTAGCCTTCACAAAATAATTAGTCATCAATATCTATAATTACTAGATAAAAAAAAACATTTGATAAATATGTGTATAGTTAATAAGATGAATAACCATAAATATATCTTTTGTTGATGAGAATAATAATATCTGATAGGATTATACATGAATTAAAGTTTATTTTTATATGTTTAGTTGAATAAAAAGTATATCATCATTCTATTTTATGTTTTTTCTAATTCTGTGATCATGATTAAACACCAGAATACACAGCCTTAGAAGAATTAAAGTTCCTTGTAGACTTTTTTAAGATATTATTTATTGTTTATATTTAAATTATACAGTACTAATGAAAATACATATATCATTGTGAATGTGTATTCACATTTCTATTACTTTAACACAATATAATTTCAAATATATATACATAATTTAGTTAAAATAATATAATTTAAAACATATATAATTTTATAAAAACAATGTTTAAAAAATTATGTAATGGTTACTTTTAAAAGATAAACTATTTAATTATTCTAAAATAAAAAATTTGTTTAATTACTTATTTTATTAAAAATGAATTATTTTTTATTTATTAAAATATAAAAAACATAAAACACTAAAAAAATTTATTAAATACAAACTAATTTAAAAATAAAAATAATTATTTATTATAATGATTAAATTAAAAATTATTTTATAAATTAAAATTTATTAATATATAAAATAAATGTTATTATTAATAAAATAAATATAAATGTATATTTTTATGGTTATTAATTTTTAAAAAATTATGAATTGATTTTTATATGTAATAGTGACTAAAATAATTTTTAAATTAGTTTTAAATATAATTACTAAAATTTCTTACTAAATTAGATTTTAAATTAAATTTTTTAATAATTAATTTTATTATTTTATAAGTTAATAATATAATTAATAAAAATAATTTTTTAAGAAAAATTATTATGTATAAGTGAAAATAAATTTATTACATCAAATAAAGGTTTTAAATAATATATCCTTTATATGGTATTATAAATGATGATACTGTATAAATTTATTTGTTTTATACAACTTAAAACTACACACTTTTGGTATTGAGTATATTTTTTTTATATTTTTATTTTACTGTGAGTCAAACATTTTTTTATCAACTAAATTAAAGTTCTCTTATAAACTTTTTGGTAGAAAATTGGGGACCAGTTAGTTATTAGGAGAACATATAAGATGGAATTTAAAACGTGAAAGAAAAAAGAGTAGGTGCATGCCATTTCTGCATTATTATCAAAATTCAATCTCAATTATTTCAGTACCAATGTTTTGGACAGTAAGAAGAGAAATATACTAAATAAAATATTGATATGCATCTAAAATTTTCATTTACATTTAATATATATTTAAAAAAATTAGAAATTTATAAGATACATAATATAATTAAAAAATAAAATAATAATAAATATAAGATAGGTGTATATTAAATTATGATATGTCTTACCATTATCTATATATTAAATGTACACAAGTCGATGGTGTAAAAAGTAAAAAATAAAATAAAAATATAAACCGTATGATAAAAAAAATAAAAAATAGAACAAGTTAAAAGAATAAAACAATAAATCTCATAATATTTTAAATGAATTTTTAATATATAATTTTCATTATTTTTATTTTATTTTTTATTTGTAAAACACTGTAGAAAAAATGGAAGTCTCCAATTTGTTAATTGGAGCTGTCCCGTGAATAGAAGCACATGTTTTTGTCAGTCTTCCTGTCACCTCTTGATATAGACATGTCTGCTTAATTATCATAAAACATCACTCTTTTTTTTTTTTTACTTTTCTGTTAAAACATTTTTATCTTTTAATTATCACATCTTGCATCTACAGTTAAGATTAACAACCTATTTCAATTATAATGCATATTTTAAAATGACTATATTGCATTTTTTTTTAAATAATTTGTAGTTTCTAGATTACTTCAAGATATTATTATTCCTAATTTTTAATACTTTTATTTCTATGATAAGTATTACCTTCATATATTTATCATCGTTTTTAAATTTTTATTCGAAGTTCAAACGCATTTGGAAACTTTATTTGTATTTATTTTTTATAACTAGTGAATTAACATTGAATTTGAGGTAAAAAGGTGAAAACTTATCTGCCACTGAACTTCATGAAAACAATTTTTTAGATAAAATCTCATTTTCTCGCTTTACATATTTAGTTTGAAGGAACAAACCCCTTTTCAAATGTTAATTGTTTGAGAAGAAAATTGAAATTATCTGATAGCATCTAGTTTTTGTAGAGTTTACTAAAATTTATTTTTCTTTCAAATTGGAAGGAAACGAAAGGAAAATAATCTCTTTTTTATTTGATTTTCAAAAATTTACAATAGAATTTTTTAAATAATAAAAATTAATAATACTAATAATAAAATAGATAAAATTTAAAAAATACTATCATAATTTTTCATATAATTTATTTATTTCAACCATTCAGAGAAAAAAAATGATATACCTTTTATATTCCAATTTATTAAAATGACACAAATTTTCTTTCCATATTTAATTTCTATCTTTTTAATTATTTTTTTCTTTTTTTACTTAAGATCTATTTTTAAAACTATAAATTTACTATTCATTTATAAATACAATCTTATTTTTCATTCTCTTCTCTCTTTCACTCTTACCACTATCCAATCAAAACATTAATCCTAACTAAACAAAATACTTTCATTTATTATTTTTACATGACACATACTTTTAACACTTTATTTGTATTTTGTATGGGATAAAATATCTTTGAGTTGAATAAAATCAATCAGATATCAAAAGAAAACTTTTGATTATTCAATACTATATTTCCGAAATTTATATTTAAGAACCCTGTTAGTAAATTTAAAATATTAAACACAAGTTATAACAAATAAAATTATATAAGTATTTAAATATTTAAAGGTGATACATGTATTAAAAAGTATTCAATAAATGTAAAATATCAGTGCATTTTAATTAAAATATATTTATTAATGTCTGATTAATTATGTCGAATTTCTGTTATACCGATTATTAAATAGATTCACAGACGAGAAAATAATTAATTGTAATTTAGAACATTAATAGTTTTTTTAGAAAAAAGAGAAATACCAATAAATACAAAACGAAAGTTATGCTTATATTTTAAAGAATAAAATAAATAAAATATATTAATTGATTCTCATTGAATACTTTTATCAATAACAGGCTAATGTGAAATAAATAAAACATTAATTCATATATCAGTGTAAAGTACTGTATAACGTTTCTCACAGAGATTTGATAGAATTTTTCTTACACAGATATGTAAAATTGTTTTTGCCAGAGATCTATATAAATTATTTTAAAATAATAATAATAATAATAATAATAATAATAATAATAATAATAATAATAATAATAATAATAATAATAATAATAATAATAATAGAAGAGAAAAAGAAGTTTGAGGATAATTATTAGGTAGCCAATGCATGTAACTAAACTACATATAATGAGTGAGTGGAGGGCGGCGAGTGGTGATTCCACAAATTCTTTGGGGGATCCTCCTAACTCTCTTTCGTCCTTATTCTCTCTCTCCTATTTTCGTCACCTTAAAATTAAATTCCTATTTCAGTCTCCATTCATTTTCTCTTTCCACATACAATTAATTATAATAAATAGTAATAAATAATTGAAAAAAAAATTAAAATATAAATAAAAACTGTATTTCTCATTTGTCATAAGTCAGACACCACATCCACTGTTGTCTATTAGTACTATTATAAAAAAAAACTCAGCCATTCCAGCCACCACACAACCTCCCTGTGCTGCCACCATTCTTGTTCTCCAGATTTCAGTTCTTTCTTCTTCAAACTCAACTTCGGTTTATGTGATGGCGCTCAATATCTCTTCTCCAGCTGAAGTCAAGTCCCTCTTTTTCTCTGATTCCTTCAAGTCTAATTGCCTCACAGCAAAATTCCCAGGTTCCTCTATTCTTTCTCCCCATGCTTTCTTCTTCGTCTCTTCTGGGAAATGCCAAAGTTAATGACTTTATCCAGAAACTCCCTCCCCATTGAATTATTGTTTTTTTATGGTCATATACTGTTATGAGCGACTTTGTTGATGTTACGGTGATGTTTACTATGATGTTTTGTTTTGTGGAAAAACAATATTTGTTTGCTGTGTTATGTTTTGATTTCAAATAGTGGAGCATGGAAGGTTTGACTTTGATAGTCCTTTGAATTTGATGCTCAGGTGGTTTTGCTTTTAAGAGAAAAGACTGCGGAAGGCGAGTTACTTGCTCACTGCATGCAACACCACCACCAGCCTGGCCGGGACGAGCGGTTCCAGAACAAGCTGGCAAGTCTTGGGAGGGACCAAAACCCATTTCTATTGTGGGATCTACTGGTTCTATTGGAACTCAGGTATTGGTGCTAATAGATTCTTCCTCTATCATCGTAATCTGTATGTATTAATATTAGAGCTATTAATATTAGTCTTTGATTGGCTGGACCTGCAAGATGCTGTTTGGTTGCAATTGCAAACGTTTGTTGGAGATACTTTGATTTTTTAGTATTTCTGTACTCTCGTAAATCTTTCAAATGAATACATGATTTTTTGGGATAAATCTTTCAAATGAATATATGATTTTTTGGGATTGGGGGTGTTACAGATAGATGGATGTAAGACTATGAGTACTTGATGTGTACCCCCTTGTAGTTGTAGCTTAACTTGCCTTTGTCTCATATTGTTTGATGTAGTGCATCTTTTCCCCTGTATGCTTTTGTAGACACTAGATATTGTGGCAGAGAATCCAGACAAGTTTAGAGTTGTGGCACTTGCAGCTGGTTCAAACGTCACTCTCCTTGCAGACCAGGTAACCACTTCACTTCAAGCATGGAATGGAACTGTGGATTGATTTGTTTGATTTGTCTCTGTCTATGACCAGATTAACTGCAATGAGAATGATTTTCCTGGTTATGTTTTCTAATTTACTCACATGGCTAATTTACTACTGTACTTGTTGTCACATTATTTGCAATGAGAGTGATTTTCTTGGTTATGTTTTCTAATATTTCAGGTGTAGTATGCATGTTGTTCTTTTACATTTGTGTATGGAGGGGACCAATGGTTTCATATCATACAGAGAAAAAATCTTACAACTAAATTAATTACTATGGTCTAAGGTTCAGTTAATGTATCTCATAAAAGGGAAACCTAATCTCCCACATAGTGGAATTTGAGGAGAGTACATATGCAATCTTATCCCGCAAGTAGAAAGGTTGTTTCTAGGATTTGAGTCCATATGATCCTCCATGTCACAAGGCAACCTTACTGTTGTCCCAAGGCTCGCTGTCATTTGAAGTATTTAGTATTTCAATAAAGCAACCAGAAAAAGAAGAAGAGGATAATCTCTTTTAATATTTATGTTGCGCAGATAAAAACATTTAAGCCTCAACTTGTTGCTGTTAGAAACGAGTCGCTAATTGCTGAACTTGAAGAGGCCTTGCATGATGTTGAACAGAAACCTGAGATCATCCCTGGAGAGCAGGGAATCATTGAGGTGGACATCTGCTTTATTCATATGTGGTAATTTTGTTAAGAAGCCATTTTTTTGTTTTTCATGACCTATAGCTTATATATTCTCAGGTTGCTCGCCACCCAGATGCAGTCAGTGTAGTCACTGGAATAGTAGGGTGTGCAGGACTGAAGGTAAATTTCTTGTCCCTATATTTGTCTCTTCTTGGTAACCAATCTCTTTGCTGTGCCATGTAACGGGGTCTTCTGTATCCATGTATCTACGTATCTATTAATATTAACTTTCTGAGACATCAACAATCAGTCTTATTCAGATAGCTGGAAAATAGTGGAACATGCTTATTATTAATTTCATATTTGGGCATTGATTGTTTAAATAGAGAAGGATCCATAAATGTTACCATTCTGTATATAATGAAGGTTGAATAGAAGTATAAGAAAACAGAAAAGACACTAACTAAAGATGGTATTGATTGTCAATTGTCAGACAACAGTTATTAGAAAGCTGAAATCCTCTCATTCTTTTATTAGCCAACAGTTGCCGCGATAGAAGCAGGGAAAGACATAGCTTTGGCCAACAAAGAGACATTGATTGCTGGAGGTCCTTTTGTTCTGCCTCTTGCTCAGAAGCATAACGTAAAAATACTTCCAGCTGATTCAGAACATTCTGCCATTTTTCAGGTAAGAAAGCATACAATCTATTGAAATCACGTGTGCAGCAAGATCAATAGACGTACTACTCATGTTATTTATTATCTATATATTCTCTGGCCTCTGCACCTTTCTTATTGACTGCAAGCAATTATTTTATCATGTTCTCCACTTTTTACTACAAAAGCTTAAAGGGTTCTTTGCTCCAGTGTATCCAGGGGTTGCCAGAGGGTGCACTTAGGCGCGTTATTCTAACTGCATCTGGAGGTGCTTTCAGGTGTGTATGTGACTTCATTTGGTCCGTTTTGCACGTTCAGTGGAACTGTGTTTCATTTTATGTTGGAAACATGTAGTGTCTTTCGCTGGAAGGAAACTGAAAGAGAATGTAGCACCACAAACATTCCTATGTATATCTGAATGTCTGGTGCTATTGTCTGTCAGAATTAATATTCTTTGATAATGGAAAACCTTGAGTTGTTGCTCTCTCAATGTTGTTTCTGGGATCTGTATAATCAATTTGACTATTAGTATCGGTGATTGACAGGGATTTGCCAGTTGATAAACTGAAAGATGTTAAAGTAGCTGATGCATTAAAACATCCCAACTGGAATATGGGGAAAAAGATAACTGTGGACTCTGCTACACTTTTTAATAAGGTTTGTTTCCTTTTTATGTCAACATGTTGGATGAAAAAAGCCTGTTTATAAATCTGTTTAATTATGTACTATGAATTTCCTAGCTATAAGTTAAATTTCTTGTACTTCTTCGCAGGGTCTAGAAGTAATTGAAGCACATTACTTGTTTGGAGCTGACTACGATAATATTGAGATTGTCATTCATCCACAATCAATCATACATTCAATGATTGAAACACAGGTGAACACCGTATTCTATTTTATGTCGTAGCACCCAGGCCCTTGCTAAATTAGGAAATGGGTGGGAGTAAACTCGTGTATAGAATATAAAAGGGAATAAGAGAAAGGAGAAAAAGATCATTAAACATTTTTTAATCATTATATAATACTAAGTTATTTCTTGATTCCAGGATTCATCTGTTCTTGCACAACTGGGTTGGCCTGATATGCGGCTGCCGATCCTTTATACATTATCATGGCCTGACAGGGTTTATTGTTCTGAAGTCACTTGGCCACGCCTTGATCTTTGCAAGTACTGTAATTTTTCCCTGCAGCTTACTAATTTTAACTGAATCAAATTTTATTTTCCATCCATACTAAAAGAAAATAGACAGATTCAGTTGACTTACGGTTTTCAAATTTTGAAGCATCTATTCTTAAAGGAAAGTTTTTTATTCCAATTTGAATTATTGATGGTTCTTCTTTTGAATGATCGGATCATTTTATTTTTGTTTATTTGGTTCCTTACCAAACTTCCAGCTAGGAATTATATTTTATTCTTCATGCATTTGCTTTGAATGTAAAAGATGGAATTTGATTCAACTTATTTTTGCCAGCTTTCTGAGAGCTTTTGAAAAATTAAGTCAATTTTTCCAGGAAACTATTCTTTGGCATGCATTTGTATTAGTGCTGTAAATAGTAAATATTTTGGAGGAATACTAAGTTGGTTGAATTTTGGTTTTGATATGTGGGTTCATTCTCAGGCAGCATCCAGAGCAATGCTTAAAATATGTTCCTATAGGTTCCTTTTCACTTAAAAACATTACAATGCAAGATGAATCAGTTAATTAAATTGGAATTGTGATGGAGTATTTGTTCTTAGTTGGTCTGACATAGTTGTACTCGAAATGTGATTTTGTAGGCTTGGTTCACTCACATTTAAAACTCCAGATAATGTAAAGTATCCATCCATGAATCTTGCCTATGCTGCTGGCCGTGCTGGAGGCACAATGACAGGAGTTCTTAGTGCAGCAAATGAGAAAGCTGTAGAGATGTTTATTGATGAAAAGTAAGATTCAGTCATTTTTCGTCGTTGCAAATCTGCACTGACATTTATTTCTGTATATTTATATCTTTTGGAATTTGTTACCTTGATTAAAAATTGTTCTAATGTGACTTGGGTGGCCAACGTTCATGAAGCGTAGGCATTCCTCATTGAAATTGAAAATGATAAAGTGTTTGATTATTTGTTAGAGGCCTTGTGTCATGTTATTCTGACACTGCTATTTTGAAGTGTCCTTGTGTAATTTCTCTCCTAATTGGCTATTTTGGTGTTTTCAGGATTAGCTATTTGGATATATTCAAAGTGGTGGAGCTAACATGTGAGAAACATCAAAATGAACTATTGTCCTCGCCTTCCCTTGATGAAATTATTCACTATGACCTGTGGGCACGAAAATATGCTGCTAGTTTGCAAGACTCTTCCAGCTTCACACCTATTCTTGCATGAGAAGGGTTAGGCCAGGCTGCTTGCACTTCTCTGCCCTCTGAACAATTTTATCCAATGTAGAATGATGTTGAGAAATAAAAGGTTTATATTTATTTTGGTGTTTGATCTTATGGTTTTTGTCGTAATTTCATTGAAAAAAAATCATTTAATGGTCAACAATAGAGGTTGTTGGTTGTCCATGATTCTCTTATTCAAAATTTACATGACGTAATGAAATACAATTTTTTTTAGTTTGTCTTTTCTTAATAGAGGTAGATAAAAACAAATTGACCCATAAAAGGATATGTTATCATGTTTCACGGTTTTGCTTTTCTCATCATTTAGTTGTTAGCACATCATCCTCTCATAGAATGTAGCTACCACATGCAAATCGGTTCAAGGGTCTAAACCTATTTCTGGATTTCAAGAAAAAAAAAATCTAAAATCTAAAAGTAAATTTTTTTAAAAAAATGATATACAATAAATAACTTTTAAAAAATAGCTTATGAATAAACCTAAATTTCAATACTTCTTTGTCATTTTTCTCTTTTAAAATAGTTATTGATAAACTTTGTTTAAATATACCCTGAATAACAAACAAAACATTAAACTTTGTATAGTCACATTAAAACAAATTCATTATTATTTTCATAATTTTAAAGATGAATTTAAGTTATAAGGTTATATATATAACATAAAACAAATTTATTATTATTTTCATAATTTTTTTAAAATTTAAATATTTTGAATCATCATTAAAGTATACGATAAGATAAGAGTAAAATAGTTATTTTTTAAAAACATGAGAGGATAATTAATAATTATAGGGTGCAGGAAGCAAAAACCCCTAACCCATAATTCAACTAACTAAATAGTGGGCCTCCAAGCCTTTACCAAAGAACTCTGTTATGTAATTTTTTAAATAATATTTTTATCATTTAATATAAAAATATCATTTGCAAATAGTGTATATATATATATATATAAAAAAAACTACTTTTTATTGTTTAATTTTTTATATATTTTTGTATACACGTTTAAGACAAGTTCGAAATTAAAAATATATATTATTGTTCTTAAAACATTTTGTCAAATAATGAGTAAAATGAATTCCTTCAAATTTTTAGTCAATGAAAAATATTTTGAAAATATCATTTGGTATATTGAGAATCTTAGTGAAATTTAAACTTTTTATATAAGTGTATTATTTAATAGATATTTCAGTGTTTAGAATCATATATTCATAGAAAAATCATAGAGTGATTTTGTCTTAGTTGAAATACATTGCACTAAATCTCCAAACTATTAATCTTCACAACTCTTATTCCAATATATTGTAACCACTATTAATCTCCACACTATTAATCTCAAGTTTGCCATCCACCTTCTTTTTCTATCTATTTTCTTAGTCTTTAATAATATAGTATTTAACTCTTTTTGTATTTTTTTTCTTTACTTTTTCTTTTATATTTTATTTACATTTCCTGCATTTTTTTCATTTTTTTTCTTTTTATCATTTTATTTTCATTTCTAATATTTCCTTCCTAATTTTCTATTTACATCCAAAATTGAATTATCTTAAAGGATTCTATTTAAATTTTGAAGTCTTAAAATTTAATGCTTGGTGTTCAAGAACAAATACTACTGGTTAAAAATTATTATCAAATCAAATATAAAGCAACTAAATATTATTACAGTATCTTACCAATTAAAATCTTGATTAAGAATAATTAAATTAATTTATAGTGTATTTATTAAGATAAAATAAACTATTTATTAGTTAATGTAAATAGCTTTTAAGTTAGTTTGAAAAAAATATTTAATAAATATACTAAAGTAACTTATTTTAGATCATCTAAGCTATAAGTTATTTTAGTTATTTTTTAATTTGTAACCTCTAATTTATTTACTATTTTTATTATTATCTATTATATTTTAATATATTTTTTATTATCTTTAATTTTATTTTACATATTATTACGTATTTCAATCTCGTATATAATTAAGTATTGCATTACTTTCTAATATTTTTAAATTATTTTTTAACTTTTTATACATTTTAAATGAAAAGAATAAAATTAGAATTGAAAGTAACAAATATTTCATGATGTTATATAAAAATTTACACAATAACTTTAAAAAAAATCAATGTAATAGTAATAATTGAGAAAATAAAAAATTTAAATTGAATCTAATTAATATTTATTAAATTAATTAATTTAAATAAAATAACTTGTTTAAATAAAAAAAAACTTATACAAATTTAAAAGATAAATAAAAAAGTAAAATATATATATATACTATTTAAAATATATATATATATATATATTATTTTCAAATATATAGATTTATAATTATTCAACAAAAATACAAATTTACTTAAATAGTAAAATTATATACTGTATTATTTTATATTTATCAACTAATTTATCAAATAATTTTAATTAAAATTGAGATCTAACTACACATATCTCTAGTATAGAAATTAATTGGAAGTCCTTAACTGCATTGGTAATTTAATTTAATTTAATTGGTAATTTAATTTAATTTAATTTAATTGGTAATTTCATTTAATTTAATTGGTAATTGGTAATTGGTAATCATCAAAAGATACTGTGCCCAATGGCTCCTTCTTTCCACCCAACCGTTGGGATAAGTTCTATGTTATTGCAGAAGAGAATCTTAATGGAGTCTCGTTGACTTGGGTCAAATCAAAGTATTAATAATAAACAGACTCCAATATATAGTTAGATTAATCAACCACACTTCCAAAATAATTCAGGACAAGTTTCAAAGAAGGCTTTTAATTCATGAACATTTATGTGCAAATATAATTTAAGAATTATAGAATTAAATAATGGAAGATTATTTATAACAATGAAAAAGAATGTTAAGGGACTAAACTGAAAAAACTAATTAATTCAGCAACTTACATATTAATTATTACTTCTTATAAAAATTAAAAATATAATTAAATGTTAAATAATAAATTTATAAATACATTTAATTTTCACACACAGTTAATTTAAAGACTATTATATTATTAATTAATTCTCATTATTCAAAATGTAATTTTTCAATTAAAAATTACAAAAATGAGTGGATAATGTATAATTAAAAAGGAGTATATAATACTCTTATATCTTGATTATACTAGTACTAGTATAAAAAAATACCTTATGTAAAAGATCTTTTGACATCTTTATGTAAAACAAAAGATGAACTTCAATATAGAGACATAAATTATGAGATTTTAATAAATATAACAATTAAAATAATATCAACAAATAAAAAGGGTGAATTGTTAATTTTAAATTTTGATTGTTTGGACTAGTTTTGCCTTACAATCAAAACCGTATAAAAATACAGTCTAAATATAATAATTAGTTCAGAATACTAATTTAAATACAAGAAATGTAATTTAATAATAAAATTAAAATAATAATATATATGTTATCTATATATTTAACTAAAATGACTAATTAATTTAAAAAAGTTAAATAACATAATAAAAAATTAACTAGACTTAAAAAATAAAGTAGATTATATATTTTGGACAAAAAATTTTATTGTTTTTTTATTATGGAAATAAATCTTGAAATACTTAAAATCTTTTATAAACACCAGGAACTTTAACATTTGAAGGGGGTAAATATTTATAATTTTTTTTATTTGATATTTGATAGAGTATGAGAAGTTAGAGAAAAATAAATAAGTAAATGTATATTTTTCAATTCAACGTGGATATAATATAACTATGTTTGTAAAATATTGTGCTTTTTATATTATTATCCTTCTTTCCATTTATATCGAGCAATGACTCGGTTAGATTATCACAAACATTTTTTTCTCTACATCTTGCACCAATAAAAAATATTAAAAAATACTAACAATTTTTCCAAACATTTTTCTCATTCAACTTTTTTTTGCATATTTTTAAACATAATATCAATATTTTTTACCCAATAATATATTTATTTATCATTATGCAGTGTCAATATAACTTCATCTTCTTAATATTCACTAAATGTTTTTTTGATATAATATAGTTACAAACTAAGAACTTGTGATGCCTAGTGTACACAATCTTTTTACTTATATTTAAATTCAATATAACTTGTGTCTCAATTTTAATCCATAACTATGTAAACTACAAATTCCATTATTAGATAATACAAATTTTCTATTTAAAAGATGATGGTATTTTTTATTTTCATGGATTTTGTTTCTTTATTTAACTTTTATTTTAAACTCTTAAATTTTAATTATCCGTAAAAAAACTATTTTATACACAAATTTAATTTCTTAATTTTTAATTTTAAAAAATATTAAATTGTTATCAAAATTGATCTGCTAACATGTCCATACACCATTTCTCCTATTTAACTATATTGCCTTGAAAGTAACAAATGGTTATATATAATTGAACTAGAAATTAAATAAAATTGTAGATAATTAAAAATTAAAAAGAAAAAATTCGTAAAAAAAGTTTAAGTAACAAAATTATCAACAATTAAACACCAGATACTAAAATTTCTCCAAAAAAAATAGGCACTAAAATTTCGTCTTTGTAAAATATAAGATTAAAATTATATTTAAATCTAAATTTTGATTGAAATAGTATGGTAAATCAAGTTGGGTTGCTCTCCCCCACTATTTTTAGTTTAACAGAACATTCTAATTTGTCAACCTATTTTTTAAATAAAAAATAAAAAATTAAATTTGTATGTTGTGTTATTTGAGTGATACAATATAAAATATAATTTCAATCTAATCATTAATATTTATATAATTTAAAAATTAATATTTATAATGATTTAATAATTAATTCTTATAACAGGTGGCAACCCATCTAATCATGGTTGGCAACCTGTATTATTTCTAAAATTTTACATACCAGACTGAAACTTTTAAAATTGGCTCCTCTAAAAAGTTATTCATATCAAGTTTAATTATCCATCTCCAAAACATATAATATAAAATTTAATAATTCTTTAAAATAAATATTAAATATATATTTAAAAACATTAATAAATAAATAATTTTTAATTATTAATACTTCAAAACACATTATATAAAATAAACAAACTCTATAACAAAAAATTGATAGATATAAACTACAAAACTAATAAAACATCATATTAATTATATGATTTACAATAAAGACACACTTAAAATTTAATTATGAAAAAAATTAAGAAGATGAAAATAAAAAATAGTAATAAAAAATAAATAAAAGTTAAGAATATAAAAATAAAATAAAAATAAAAATAAGCTTATTCAAAACAGTATACAAAAGCAATAAATTAATGTGCAAAACGTCTAACCATAAATGTAACAGATTAACTATAAAAAGATTACAAAATAACTCAACAAATTTTCTCCAAAAAATCCTAACCAAACATAATAAATTTTAGATAATAAAAACGTAATAGAGGTTATTAAGATCAATGCATAACATTTAAAAATTGATAAAGAAACAAAGAACTAACCTTATGTTTACCAAAATAGTTAAAAGAATTGAGAAAAGTAAATATTAAAAAGAGTGAGGAAGCTGAAAGAGTGAGCGCATGATGGAAGAAAAGAGAAGAATGTGAAATTATAGAGAAAACACGATAACTCTTTATGTGTAGAAAATAAAAAAAGACACTAAGTAAGAATATAATTAATTTTAGGGTTTAGGTAAGACGGGACGACGATCAGGTAGAAATTGTGTCTTTTTCTCTGTCCCACCAATCAATTTTTACACATAATTAAAATATACATATTATCATTCCATTCTTATATAATTTTTTCTAAATAGTTTTAACTTCTTAAATTTAAATATTTTCTCTTATTAATATCTTTTTAATTAAAATAAAAAATGATTAAATCGCAATTAAATTTTTCTGACGGTTATGAGAATTAAAACTTAATCGTTCATAATTAATATTTTATAGTTATTAATTTGAAAAATTATTTTATTATTGATAAAAATGAAAAATAGATGGCTTATAAAAAAATTAAAACAAAACTAATTACATGAGATTATTTTTTTTTCTTAATATAATAAATTGACAAACACTAAAATATATCAGTTTTGTTTTTGTTTTCTCATCTCATTTTTATCTCATTATATTTTTTATATTTATATTCTTTTTGTTTGTATAATTTTTAAACTTTTTAATATTTTTATTTTTTACACATACTCTGGAAAGGAAAAAGATGTACCACATTCACTTTAATTTGAAATACAAAATTACTTGTTCAAATACATATAACTAAAAATACATATGGATCCACTTTTTTTCATATAATAAAAAATTATCTTTATATTTAAAATGTAAAATAAAAATAAAAATAATACATAAATAATAATTAGAATTTGTAATGCATAATTTACAATTTTAAAAAATCTTTTATAATTTGTTATTATTATTTTAAAGTTACATAATAATATTTGCTATCAAATTATTTTATTAAATGTTTATATTAATTTTTTAGACTTATTATTTAATATTTGAGAAATTAACCTATTTTGTAATAGTTAAAACAAAGAATACATAAATAATATTAAAAAAGTGATAAGATAAGAGAAAAATGATTATAACATTCCTTTTAAATTTAAGATATTTTATTAGAAAGAAGACATAGTAAAATCAGTAAGATAAAAAAATTAAAAATTAAATAGATAACATTAAATATAAGCGGATAAAATGAAAAAAATGACATGAGTAAAATAGTGAATGTATATTTTAATTATGTATAAAAAATTAATTGGTGGAAAGGTGAGTGAAGATTGTATTATCTATTCTTAAACTCTTGAACCTGATATCTTAAAATGAAAAAAACTCATATATGCAAGTTTAATTATTATTCCTACACCGAATCAGTGTACACTTATTATATATAATTATGTATGTGACTATGCAAATACCACATCTTCCTCTACATATGTAAGGTGTTATTAATATATATGTCATTCTCTTATTTAATCATTCTCTTATTTAATATTAATATAACGAACAAATTATGTTAACTATTTTTTATTAAAATAATAACTAAATTGATAAAAATAATTTTGTAAAAGTACATTTAAAAAATCATAATGTTATAAAAAGAATCTATTATATGATATAAAAATGTGAATAGGTACTCTCTTTAAATAAATCAGATTGATATTATAATTCATTTATATATATATATATATCAAGTATCAAAATTTATAAATCACAATTAGTTAAGAATAATTTATAATATTTTATTTTAATAATCTCTAAAATATATTATTTTAATTTAAATATACATAATTAGATATTATATAGGCAAAATATATTATATACATAGACATACTGGTGTATGATGGCCTGTGAGAGAGGCAACTGTTGCGCATATTGGATAGTGAACTTGACGTGGAAATTGTAATTAAGAAAAGGGAAGAAAAAGTTGACGTGAAAAGTGGAGTAATCAATCACCGGCGGTTTAGACTGGAGGGAAGTGGGATGTGAGCATCTCTTTGTAACTCATGTTTTTGGGTGTTTTGCCCCCATTTTCATACTTTTTCTCCTTCTATCTACCCTCCTATCCTATCTATTCAAAACAAACTAACATTTCTACCATCTTCCACAACATCTCAAATTACTTCTCACTCCTCCTCAATAATAAATTCACTCCCATGCATAGTCTAATAACTCCAAAACTCTACACTTCCATTAACTTTTGCATTCAACACTTTTTTGCGTTAAGAAAACTGTACCCAGTGAGAAACTGTGTGGTCTGAAACCTTTTTTTCCAAGGTTAGATCTCAAAAATAAAGAAAAACCTTCAAAACTTATAAATACAAATAATTTTAACATAAAAAACATACCTATTATTTTGAATTATCATACTAGAGATTAATCTAGAAAAAAAGTGGCTAGTTATGCCAATTTAACTTCATTTAGAAATTAAGTCATCCAAACATTTTTTTGTCTCTAACTCCAGACATGAACGTATATCCATCATCCTGTTATGCAATAATCAATTATGTTAATTATTCACCACATTAAGGACAAAATTACCAAAAAGAAAACACCTCATCCACTTTAATTTGTACCAGGTTAAAAATTATTCCGACCAAGTCCATTAGCGTTGGTGAAAAACCCGACCAATTTCGAGGCCGCGCCGCCACCGTTCTGGGCGGAGGCATGCTTAGGCGAGACCTTGCTCGTTCTCTTAGAGGAACCCACAAAAAGGAGCGAGTCCTTCTGGCCACCATTGTGACTCCGAGGCACAAGGTCTCGAAACCTCCACCGCTTGGGTGACGAGGATGTCTTCTTGCAGGGTGGGGTCCACACGCAGTACGTTCCTTCAGCGACGCCTTCGAGGTCATTGTTGGTGTTTGCCTTCTCTCGCTCCTCCAACATCAGCGTCTTCAAAGGTAAACGTGGAGGAGTAGTGGTTTGAACGGGGAGGGACGTAACGAAAGAGTGAGGGACAGGGTTCTGGTGGAAGAGAGGGTAGATAGGTCTGATTTGGCCGTTGCAGAAAATGTCATCGGCGGAGACAGTGGAAGAGTCGGTGTGTCTGAAAACAAACGAGAACTCGTAGTCATCTCCAGGGTCGTCGTCCTTTTGTTGAGGAGTGTCGTTTTGGTGGCTAACAGTGTCGCTGGTGTGGCTGTGGAGTTCCTGAACGACTCTGGTGGCGATGTGGAAGAAAGAGTCGGAAGAGTGAGCGCTGAAACTTGGAGAAGACGGTTCCTCTGTCTGCATCATTCACCAATTTGTGTTTTCTTCTGTTCACAAGAATACAGAAAAAGAGAAGAGTTTGGTTGAAGCCAAGGAAAGTGTGTAGAGAAACTCTCATATGCTATATATACACAGGGAAGTGGAAACCTGGTTACTCATTCCTTATTTTATCACACTTTTCATCCCATTTTTTCCCTTTTTTTTTCCTATTATTTAGTCTTGCAGTTTTGTCTTTATTTCCTCCATATTTTATTTTTATATCTATTTTTTTTACAGTCACATAACCTTCTTGTTATTTTAACGTCTAATTTGTATAAAATTATTGTGGTTTTTCGTGTAGATTTTTGAAATACGTAAAATAATTTAATTTTATACCGTTAACTCTCTTTCTCTCTTTTACTTAAATTCCGCAGGGAACTAGCGAGAAAAACATGAATATCAATTTTATTTCATTAGTTGTTTTTAATATTTAGCAATTTTTACATCCCCTAAAATAAAATTATTTTAATAAAAGTTGTATTTATAATAAATTTATTTATTTAGTATTAAAATATTTGTGGTATAATTTGCTTTCTTTTGTTTTTTATTCATACAATAATAAATAATAAAATGATGTGATTGGGTTTTTGTTTTATTGGTATTTCTGCGGGGGACTATGAATTAATGAGGAGTTGGGTAAGGTGGTCCTAGTTCCAAAGCTTAATTTGTGGCAGTGCAAAATATGGTTGCGCCACCCTAAAATGAATTAGGCTTTCTGATTGATTTACTGCGTCTATGGTTTAATGCATAATACATTGAATTATATGAAAATAAATTATTTTTAGTTGAGAAAAGTTAAGTTAAGTTAGAGTAATAGGATGATTCTAGACATGTGAATATTCTTGGAACCCGTGCTCACTTATTATATCTTTAAGATATATTGGATTGGAGAATTTTTTTGTTATAAATTAAAATGAATTCAGATCACTTAATTTATAAACTAGATGATGATGGGTTCCACTCAATTGTAACTTATTTATTTTTATACTATAAATTATATTTTTTTAATATTTTATTTTTATTTTTTAAGATAAATAAAAAATGATTATACATTTTTTAATTTATAATTTTAATGTTATTTATGAAAAATATAAAATTGTATATTAAAATATTTTTATATAAATTTTTTATTTTATAAAAATATTACGAATTCGTGATCAGTTAAGTTTAATTATAAAATTTTTAATCATACAAATGGCGTGAATAGTTTATTAAGAGGTTAGTTTATTATTGATTCAAATAAGTAAAACTGTTTGACAAAGCTGTTGTTTTATTATTCAATGACTTGTTTGTAACACTTAATTAGGAGATTATTTTATTATTTACCAAAATAACTTTTATTACTTGTTCAAGAGTATGTTTTATTATTGACTTTTAAGATGTTGTTTCATCACTCACCTAGATAACATGCACTACTTAACTTAAATAATGTTGATTGGATTAAATGAAAATGAGTAAAAATAAATAAAATTTTAATAGCTTATTTATTGTAAATAATTTCATTTTTAATCATTTATATTTTAAAAATACTCACAATTAAATTATAAATAACCTATAAGTAATTATAATGTTCCACAACCATTTATTATTTTATGTATATAATTAATGTAATTATATATATATATATATATATATATAAATTATAATATTTAACTCTAAAAACATCTTTTAGTAAAAAGTATATAAATAATCACAAGGTTAAGATATAAATTTTTAAGATTTTTTCAAAATAATTTTTGTTAAAATATATTTATATAATATAAAATTTAAGATAATGTATTATAAAATATTTTTTCTCAAAAGTATATTTTTCTACCAATAGTAAAATAAAAGCAAATGTATCAATTTTCATTTTAATTCAAAAGTATACAGTTGTACAATTCTACTATGAGATCATGTAACTTAATTTTTCTTAAACGCTGTGGGGAAATTATAGAAGTATTAATAAATTTTATTTAGATTACTGTTTTATAGGTTTAAAGATAAATTTTTATGCATTAAATACAAAATGAAAGTTTTTTTTACTTGTTTATATTTTTTATTTATGTAAAGTTTATAACAATTTAAGTATCTTATTTTTTATTTTAAGAAATTTTATATAAAAAAAAGTAAATTACTTTCAAAGAAATTGCATAGTAAAGTTTTTTAAACCCATTCTTTGAATTTGGACTAATTTTAATAATAAATTTTGAAGTAAATTAATTATAACATAAATTTTAAAGTAAATTAATTATATTATCCATGATAGAAGTTATATATTTATTTAAAGTTTTTAATTTGAAATTTTTTTCTTTATATTTTCTTTTAACATATTAAAATTATGTCAGTCAAGTTATTTTTAAATCAGGATATTGAAGAGTTGGTGAAAAATAAACTAATTTAAATTAATTAAATTTTGATACTGATAAATGAATTTGTTTTTCTAATGTTTAAGTTATTTTTTCTACTTTCATGATTTAAGTGTTTAAGAGGAGGTGTTCTTTTTGTAAAAATTATGATTTATATATGTTGATAATATTGTGAAATGATTAAATACTTATATACATGTTTATGTGTGAATATATATGACTTTCAATATCAAATGCTTTATGTTATTTTGACATCGAGAAATTTTTAGTTTGATTTTAATATATATTAAATGTTAGTCTATAATAAAATGTATTTACTATTATTATAGTTTTTTTAAAAGATGTGTTATATTTAGTGTGACTAAATGTGAATTTATTGATATTTATGTTGTTTATAATATGATATGATTTTATTAAGATGGTATGTAATTGATTATATGGTATTTTTTTTATTTGTTGTTGTTGTTGTGTAGGTATTATTACTATGATTATATTTTGTTTGGGAGCATGTTTTTCTACAAGCAGAGTTAAAAGTAAACATACTTATAGAGGATTTGAGTAGGTTTTTATTATATTTTATGTTGTGTTATTTTGAAAACATTATTGTACGATGGTTATACGTATGTAAATAATAAAAGTAGATAAATATGAGATCTTAAATATAATGCAGCATGATAGAATAAAATAAATAAATTAAAACTCAATCTTATTATAATTCCTAAAAAAAATGTCTTAAGTAGCAAATAGACACAATTCAATTTGAAATGAAAATTGATAGTTTGTTTTATCTTTCTACATAAATAATTACAATAATTGTACTTTTGTGAATCATTAACAATTTTTAGAAATTTATTATTTTGACATTCTTTGTTTTCTAATGATTTATAAAATATTTTAGAACTTAATTCTAAGATGTTATAGTAAATAGGCATAGTTGTTCATATTACATTTTGTTTTATCCTTTAGTTAAAGACTGCATATCAATTTATTCGTTTGTCTGTATCTTTCTTTCATTTTGTTTAGGTGGTCAATAAAAAATTGTGGTTTTTCTTTACTTCTGTTAATTAAGTATCAAATTTAAAACTAAAACTTTTATAATGTATGTCCCATTTCTTATTAGAACATCGTTTATTGTTGTTTTCTCTACTACTACTTCATGCCTGGAACATCTGCAACAAGAATGAATTTGCTCAAACAGATCAAAGACATAAATCCCATTTTACAGTCATGGGAAATCAAAACTCATGGTTCGGACTGGGCATGTATATGAATACAACTAGGAAAATATTTTTTTATCTAAGATCTTAAACTGTTATTTAGAGTATAGCATTAATTAAAACACAAAATGGTAAATTAATTTACTTTAATTATATTGAATAAGGACTAAGATCGATACATTGGTTAGAAAGGATGTAGCTAGCTTACTTGGTTTAGTTGGTGACAGTGGGGTTTATACTTTTCAAAATTTTAACATTATGAATATAGTGATGGTGTAATAGAATGACTAATTAAGCATTTGTTGAAATGAGAGGTTCACAATAATTGGTTTAACCCCAAGATGTAGATATTCAAAATTTGAGAAAGGATTCAAGTTACTTAATTGGTAACGGTTAATAAATTGTAAACTTTTTTCTCATAGATACGCATATGTATATGTTATCAAGCGACAATGAACGTAAGTCTCAAAAAATATGTCAACTAGATTACTTGTATTGTATTTTACATACACCATTTGCCCTATGCATGCCACAAACTCAAAGTTTGAGTTTATTGCATGAACCACAACAGTGCAATTTTGATAGACTTATGGTACTCGAAGTTATTACAATGGTGAATTCCATTTTATTAGTTAATCATTTATGCATGCTAGTACGTACTAGAATATAAGTGGAGACAAATGCAACACTTACAAACGTACAATCAAAGATATAACTCTTAATATCTTTGCAGTACCATGGGAGTGTGAGGGACAAACAAAATCTAAGCAGGCAAACTAATTCATTTGACAATATTTGGGTAAATGCACATCTTCTTTGCTTACTGTGTATTTATTTGTTGATAAATCACCCTTCTATCAGTTTTCTGTTCTAAAATGATTTGAAAAGATTTTTAAATTACTTTAATTCACAGTTGATTTAAAGAAAGGCTAACACTTGAAACATCACGTGAAAATCATTGAACAAGTTTTGTGTAAATATCTTAGATGTTAGCATTGAAGTGTATATCATAAGATAAAGATTTGTAAATGACCATTCTGTATTTTTGTGGTATTTGTTTCATGCGAGTTAAGTTTGACTACTTTGTATTTTTATATCACTCATTTCTATGATCGGTACTTTTTTTTTCTTATTTTATTTATCAAAATCATAAAAGTGATAAAACTATTTAACAAAAAACATTTATATAATTCATTAATTAACTTCAAAAAGTTACGTTAAATGTTAAAGAAACTAATTTGTTACATATGATTAATCTTATAAATTCTAAAATTTAATTTCTACAACATTGTCAAGCTAAATTATGAAATTAAGTAACAAATTTCTAAATATACATTCTGAAATTATTTTTCTAAAGTGAAAGCGAGATAAAAAAAAAAAAAAGAGGTGCCAAAAAGATTGCTCTTCAGCCGTGAGTGTTCATCGGAAAAACTGTCATGCCTCGTGAGCCTGCAGTTCAATCGATTTATCGTTGAAAAAACGTCCAAAATTGAAACTATTTAGTCAGGCAAAAAAAAACAAAACAAAAAAAGAGACACTTCTACGTTGTTCTTCTATTTAGATTTCTGTTCCCAACTTTGATTTCGGTGCTTTCGAAGATTTGGTCAAACCCAACAAAAGTCCATTATCATTCGTTAATGACTTTTCGATCTTTACCAGCTTTTTCCCTTCTTGTTCAAGTAACTAAGCCACATATTTTGACTTTTCAAGATGATGGCTTTCAGGAAGCCCTCTAAACTTCAGGACACCCCTTTTTGTTTCTTTCTCGATCCTCTATCAAGTACCAAAGACTCCATAAATTTTCGATCCTCTACGCGTAATCAGTGCTAGTGCAACTGAAGATGCAACTTGCCATGCATATGGGGGTGGAGAAGATGGAACAAAAAGTAAGTTTATGAATATAATTACTCCAACGAGGATGGGATAAAATGACAACCTAGACCGATAATCAGGACAAGATGAACTTACATACCAAACTAAACCAATTATATTTCATCAGTTCAACTTTCCCCCAAAGATTAATGTTCCAGGGAAACATTGGATCTAAGCATATAAACCATACTGAACAATCTCTTGATTTGATTTCAGAGTTCATCAAACTACTTCAAAGCACACCAGTGTCCGTAGCCAATGAGCAAAGAAAACAAAGGAAACTTTGAAGTCGGCAAATTGCAGCCACCATGGTAAAGGTATTATATTTATTTTAACCAGTAACTGTAACTAACTAGAAAGAAAAAGAATCACCTATATCCCAAAATATGAGTATATCATCCTAGAAGCAAATTAAAAGGTCTAAAATGATGCTCTACTTCTAACTCCGTGGTTTCACTTGCCCCCTCAATGTAAGTTTGGTTAGTATTATGAGCATTGTGTTTCTTCAAGTATTCTATTCACTTCGTGTAATAGCTAATAGAACTCATGAACAATCATTCCGTTCATGCTATTGGCTGTCCCCTTGCTCTTCTTTCCCCTTGCCCTTCTTTCCCCTTGTTTGCTTTAAAGCTTGCAGGTGTTTTCTGAAAAACAAATTCACCAAGGTAGGTTAGGAACCTATTCATGACCAAAATAAGAAAAGACACGAAAACTGTAGTTCATACTGTCAAACAGCATTATATAAATTACACAGTTTCGTAGCCAAGTTAAACTTTTTTTTTTCTGGAACACAGACTGTAGATGATATCTTACTCTCGCTCTTCATTAGCCTGAGACACAGGCTGGCTGTTGTTCTTAACAATTACGATACAGACAATAGTTCATACAGATAATGATAAAGAAGACAACAGAATCAACAGGACCAATTTTTGAATCAGCTTTATCTTTCTCTCCAGAGGAGGAGGTTTTAGGTATAAAATCTCATTCTATGCCACTGCCAAGTGATTGCCTTCGAATAAATTTAACAATGAAGTTAAACTAACTCATCATTTAACAATGATGTTAAGCTAATTCCAACACGACCTCTGTTCACTTTGAAGCTAAATTCACTGCCAGTATTTCCATAATAATCCAGAAGTAGGAATTACATTCACACCACATCCAGCTTATATCTGGGTCAAATTTCAACTTCCATGCATATGAATTTCCATTTTCCATATAGGATCATTCTCATTTCCATTATCTAGACAACTTTGCCGGTCCAGCGTTTCGACACCTCATTTCAAGAAAATTGTAGTCATGCATGATGATCTCTTTCCGCAACTTACATATAGTTGGTTTATAATAGTTCAAAAATAATTAGTAGGAACCAAGTGAATACTTTACAATTTCAAAGCGTTCAGATAGCATAATGCAAGATGTCGTCTTGGCGTAATTTGCACAAGGAAATGAGTATTTAATTTCATTCACAACAAGACCATTAAGTTCAATGTTTTTAACCTCCTAGACAAACAAATCTGCCACGACAAACATTCTTTAAACTTAGGAAGAACAATATCATCACAAAGAGGTTAAAATAGATGTACCTTGGCTCGAAAGGATTTAATGATGGAAACTAGCAATTTGTCGCCTGCTATATTTCTCACTCTCTGTATCATCTCATATCGAGAAATCCTCAATTCCTGCAAAGCAGAAGAAAGCCCACTTAATATCATATGTATCAATCACGGAAAATAGAGTGCAATGGCTAACTCTGAAATATAGCAAGATAGCAGGATGTGGGACGACTGCTATTTTAAACATAAACATTATAATACAAACTAAAATCTTATACATGCCAAAACAAATCACAAAAAAACCCAAAATTAAAGAAATTCATTATAAATAATAAGTCACAGTTTACACACACACACAGTCACCATCAATTATAAAAACATAGCAATGAAGTAAAAAATGTAAGATGACAGGTGAAATTAATTGAAAAAAGCAACAAAAAATTATCATAATATGGAAAGAAGTAGGAAGTCTAGAGGAAGAAGAAAGATCGAAACATAGGATAAAAAATAGTCCTATAACGTGAGAAGGACTAGAGGTGAAACAGAAGCACAGATAGCTTTTTTTTGTAGAATATTTTGATTATTTTACCAGAATAAACCCCGAAAAATTATCTTCAAAGGGTAAAATGAATTTCTAAGCCTACATCAAGATAGCATTGCTATGGCGCGCCAAAAGCCACTACTTTTGTGGCTATTGCAACAGTTGTGGCCGGTATTGAAAAGTGCTTTTGAATCCTAAAACGATCGACGGCTACTCCGCTCAACTATCCTGCTATAGTGTGTTGTTGACTACTATGCTCAATATATAACCATTTCAGCCAAGAAAAAAATTAGGCAGTGTCTCAAACTCTAAAAGCACTTACTGTATAATCTTTGCGTATCTTGACAATGATGGCAACTTGAGACACAGGCAAAATCTTCGAAAGCACCGAAATCAAAGCTGGGAATGGCATCCATGGCGAAGAGGGCCTCAAAGGTTCCCGAATATTCACATTCGCTACAAAATCAAGCACATGCATTGTCTCAGAACAACATCAGGAATCAGCCACAAAAGTAGGAGAGGCAAGCAACACAACAAAAACTAACAAACACCAAACCTTTCAAGGAAGGAAGCGTGAAACTCAAAACATATTTGGGCAAAACATGAGTGTTGATCCGGTTACACCAAATAACATACTCCTTGGGAGCCAAAAGATCGTCCACCCCAGAATCATATTCCTCAGAACTCGAACGGCGTTGATTGGAGCCACGTGGCACAACCTCCGTCTTCCCCAAGATAACGCTACACAGCAACAAGTACCTTACGCCGTCGCTGTCTACACCTGAGCTCTTCACACTGCATTCCACACACGCAAAAAACATAACAAAATTCAGAAAACTTTTAAATTCACAAACCAATATTGAAAAACACACAATGAAATAGAATGATAAAAGTTATTAATGGAACAGTGAAATCACGCGTGCCTTTGGAGTGGGTAATCCAGTGGAGAGAGACGCAAACCGTTACTGTGCGCGTGTCCGAAACCATGTTGAGCGATATCAGCTATCTCTTCCTTGCCGGAAGCACCGTACCAAGCGAACCTGACGTTGGCATGACCCTCGCGCAATTCCGCCACCGCGCGCGCGAAAACCTGAAAGGACTGAGCACGCGCTCGCGCCATGACGGAAGAATGCGCGTTCTTGGCAATCGCGACCACCTCGGGTCTCAACCCGTTAAGGGTCAAGCTCCCGACGAATCTAGTCCGGACGTGATGGGCGTCTTCACCGGCCGGCACAAAGGCTCCGGGAAACGGCCCCTCGGCGGCGGAAACCCCGCTCTCGCAATCAGAAACCACGGATTCTTCATCGGAAACATAAGTAGGTGTATCGGATGAATGATGAATTGGTTGGTCCATAATGCAGAGAGAAGAAAGGGGAAATTGAAATCGGGAAGAGGGGCGAGGAGGTGGACCCAAAGAATGGAAGAATTTGGGGAAATTAAAAGAGGTGGAAGCAGAATCTGTTGGTCATGTTTATAGAGGCAGAAGACTTGGGGTGGAAGAAAAGAGGAACACGAGGGTTGTGTGTTAGGGGGAAATAACAGGGAAGAGATTTTGTGAGCGTAACGGTAACCGGCAGAGGAAGAAAAGAGAGGTTTAGATGAAGGCGGTGGAAGAACATGGCTATCATCACATCAATTTTTTTTAAGAACCGACCTTCTCTCTGATCCCATTTTGATTTTGCTTTCTTTGCGTATACGTGCATCCTTGGGCGTTAAGGCACTGGTCAAACTTTGCATCTCTATTTATATTTTTATTAATTATTAATCATATAATATGTCAAACCTATTATTTTATTCCCCTCCTGACAATGCCGCGTTTCAGCCCTTACAACACAAATCTTAAAAAACAAAATACAGAGAATGCTTAGTCTAGATTGTTCAGAAAATTATCTCCTCTTTAATGAATATCCATTCTTTAACACCACCTCAAAATATCAGAAACCGACGCTATTTTCTAAGCAATGTGATGGGCATGCGTTTTAGACTTCGTAAGGAAGAGAAGAAGGAAATCTTGCAAACGAGGAACACACTTCATTCACTTGTTTCAAATACTAAAGGACTTATGAAAATGAATCGGATTGTAGGGTCCACACTTGTTTGAGGGGAAAACTTCATTGCGATGACAAAAATATCAAATTTTAATTTTATTATAACTACTATTCAACCCCAATCGTTTTCTTTCTGCTCTTTATTTCTTTTATCTAACCTAACAACCACTTAATGCATTAATTGGGAGACACAAACCTTATTTGAAAGAGCAGAACTTTGATGTGTGGAATGGTTATGAAAAGCCAAGAAAAAAAGGGTGTTCGGTTGAATAGTTTTTAGGTAATTTTGGTTGACCTTTTGTCACCATTAGCTTAAGTCGTTCTTTACCACAAACTTTGCTTGGAGCAAAATCATGGTGTCTCCATGGAATTGGCTTGTGTATTACACAGCTTTGACACAAGGAAAAAGCATGGTGTTAATGAACTTATCTGGGTAATTTATCCTTTTTTCCTTTCATTTTTAATGAGAATATATTTGTCTCATCCACTATTATTGCACTTCCTTCTCTCTTCTTTATAATAAAATCTCCTTTATGAAAAGAAAAAAGAGTCTTTGCCTATTCAATTTAATTAGGTAGAGGCTGACATGTATGGGTGTATAACTTATACAGCAAGGTTTGTCACATTTACACTGAATAAGGAATCTATTCTAATGTCTTAAAGGGAGAAGAACCCTATTATTTGCTCCTTTCTAGCCTTTCGTTTTCTAATACGTATTTAGCTAGTTGCTTAATGTGATCCAAGATTATATGCCTTTTTGCTATCTAAAAATTACAATGGCATATATTCACCTATGTTTTTTCCCCTAAGCATAAAGGGATTACAACTAAAAAAAGTAAGCAAGAAAAAGTTTCTGGGTTGTCACATTATCATCCAAAGTGAATGTAGAGTATTCATGACGTGAAGGTTTATCGTTAAGAAATGTATGAGTAGGCTCAAGCTCAAGCTCCTTGTTAGCTCATAGGGTGAATTTCAACAACTTCAACATTTATTTCGTTGAATTCTACTTCTCTGTTAAAGATTCAATCAAACACGTAAGCTTTGAAGACAATACCTATCTATATATCAAAACTTTCGTCTCTCTTACCCTATTCTTATGTTGATTATCAGGATTTGAAAGGAACCTACACCATGTGCTCAAGTTTTCTATCCTTTAAACTTCGTTTTCGTTCCATTACTTGCTTAAGGAATTTCTATCTTCACCTAAAAACGAGGAATAACAAGTAAACTTGGGTTTCACGTACTTAGCCCAATGATGTCTTAAGAGGACCAAAACTAGAAGGTCATTGTTTGGTCATTACTTCCTGCACCTCCATAATCTCATCCTGCACTTTCATAGTTTGAAAAATGACTAATTTACCTTTTCATTCTTCTGAAAAGGATGTTTCAGAAAACTTCCAGAACAACTAGGAAAGAAACTTCAAAATAAAAGTTTTATAATTTTGTTTTGGAAAAATCTTTTCAGAAGAAATTTTATAATATTTAATATTTGTTCTAGAATCACTCATTTTGAAAGGATATTTTGGAGCATCTAATTTAAAAATGTTCCAGAACATTCCAATTCAAAAAAAATAAATTGAAAGAGGGATACTTTTACAAATTTACAATACCTATACGATGTAGAGTAAGATTATGGAGGTGGAGGAAGTAACAGCCTCATTGTTTTTGTTGAGTCTTGAAAAAAAACCTTTGATCCAAAATATATCAACCCGTTTTAGTTGCACGCTCGCGCTCGTTTTCTCACACTTTCTTCTGCTGGACCAAACACAAAAATAGGCCCACACACCAACTAGAGCTTTTTTTTTATTGAATTCCAAATTTTAACTTGAAAATAAATCATATATATGTATAAGCATTGATCGCCAGATTAAGTTATTTAAGAAAGTTTTTATCTCTCGGAGAAAAGTATTCTGCCTCTTAATCAAGTGGTTCATGATTGATTTCTAATATTGCCACTTTTTGATTTGAAATCAATTATGTTGAAATGAAATCATCCCCATCTTGTGCGCGTTTAAGATCACTTGTAATAATATTTCATCAAACAAATGTAACAAGAAAAAGAACAATTACTATTAATTTTACCATTTTACTGAATAAAATCGAGTTATTTTTTTATAACCTTTTTTCTCTTTAAATGGGTAAATGATAAAAATGTTTTTATTTTTAGTACATTTGAACCATAACTACGGTCTTAATTTATATTACTTGTTGGGATCCTCATTATCCCTAATGGAATAAACTAATTTCAATTTGTTAAGATCATATGGATTGTGGTTTAATGAATTCATTAGATTAGTTAACTTATATTGAGCTATTCAAATATAAATAATATAATATAATCTGTAGTTTACATTAATTAATCAGTCGATTATGATTACTTAATTAAGCACCCATTTTCTTTTACGCTTCCTTCTTTTAACACATCTATTTTGTATCTGTTATTTTGGGAGAAGTGAATAACGTGATATGTACATAAAAAATAGCATTTCATACTCATTAGAGAAGTACTTTATGTTCACATTCAGAAATAGATCATCCGGAATAAAGTTTATTAAAATGTATAACGGATATAAATGAGGAATATCTATATATAAAAAAATTATTAAATCCTTTTGAAAAAAATATAATTACACTAGTCTTTATATCAATATTTTTTTCACTTACTAGTATTTTTAATTATGATTTTTTATAATAAAAATAGTAATAGGTGTCATATTAAGAAAAAAATATAATCTTAGTATAAAGTAAGATGGTGTATGATGTAGATTGGTGATTGCTTTGATTACATATGATACTAATAAAATAATAGACGAAAATATTTATTTATATTTAATACAACGAACATTCTGCTACAATAAAAGATTAAAAAAATAAATACAATTTATAGAATAGAATAAACTTAAATATTTAATCCATATCGCACTTTTTCAAAACGGGTCAATTCATATTGTTCGCAGTCATCTCTAATTTCACACAAGTGGCATCTAAAGTAAATAAATCAATATATTTAATTTAACTTTGTTTAAACTCGTAGGATTAATTAAATAGACAAACTCAAAATTGAAAAATCAATATTGAGGATTCATAAGGAAATTTTTAATATATATATATATATATATATTTTGAAAAATGGACTCGTTTTGTGAGTTAAATCAAAATAAATTTTAGAGAGCTAAAGTTAAAAAGTAATTGAAGATTTTTTTTTAAAAAAACTAACCAAGTAATAAATGAATTAAGAAGTTTAAGATTTTAATCATATTCATTTAAATAAATAATTCAAATTTGAGTCATAATTTTTTTATAAGTTTTCTAAATTTCAAGAGTTCAATTTGATTGTACTTGTTTAAAAGTTGATTTTCATGCACAATGTTCACCTCTTTCTTTAAATGATTTTATTGCCGTAGTTTTTTGATAAATTATTATTATTATTCACTAATTTTGCATACGAATATATTTTGTACAGAAAAAAAATGAGAAAAATTAAAATTAAATTGATAAAAAAAGTGAAAAGAAAAAAAAAATTTAGGAATGCTTTTTTCTTGTTCCTATAACTCCCTCTTAATAAAAAAATGTATATTATTTTTCTTTTTTACTTTCTTGTCATCCCTAACATACATGGTTCCACTTAACAGCAGTGAATCGATATGAGCAAAATGAAAATATATTAAGATGTTGTCTTTACGTCGGTTTGGAAGAATGTATCACATACTCAAAAGAATATACATGTATAAATCTCACCTAGAATAGTTGTTCTTTTGGAAAGAAAAATCATGAAAAATGAAAAAAAATGGCGAAACATCATGTTATACATAAATACTATTTCTTATCATATTAGGTTAAATAAATTTTTAATTATCAAACTATCTCTCAAAGATTATGTTTTGTTTTTTTAATAAATTTTAAATCTATTTTGTCTGTAAATAATTTTTGGTGATGTATTAATTTTTTTTATTTATTTTTTCATAATTTTTTATTTTGTTATTTTTTGTCTCACAAGTTTTTTTAGTTTTTTTTTCTCCTTCTCATTTTTCTTTTCTTCTAAATGTTTTTATTTGTGATTATTTATAATTATTTATAAAATATAATGATAAAAAAGATATCAAATTTTTCCAAAAATAAAATAAAATTTTGATAAATAATTTAATGATTAAAAATATGTGTTTTTTTTAATTTTTTTCTATATAATCAAACAGAAAAGGAAAACAAATATTCTATGAGTTCTTATTTTTGGTTGGTCCTTGGATTTGTGGTTGCAGGGAGGGTGAGAAACGCGGGAAAGCATTTGATGTTAGAAATAAATAGGGTGTGGGAAGGTTGGAAAAAGGTGGGTCTTTAAAGTGTAAAATGTGGCAGCAAAATAACAGAAACAAAACACTAATCATTATTCATGGGTGGCTGAGCTACCTATATGTCTGGCTACAAAGAAAATCAAAGAGCAGACAAAACCAAACCAACATCACACATAATAGAATATAGCCTTCTGCTGGATAAAGATCCTCTCTCTGTCCATCATCTGCCTCATAGATTCCTCCATCTATATAAAACAAATTCCCTCTTCCAACTCACTATTTTATCTCACACCATCTTCCCAATTATTAACTTCCCTTTTCTTCTCTTTACTCATTCACTCATTCCACTGCGCCGCAGTAGTCTCCCTTCGCACTTCCCAGTGTCGCGCATGCGCATATCATATCACAAAAAACTTCATCCAACGTACATTCATCAACCCAGATACGTAATCTCTTTACGTGCATAACGCAAATTATATATATAATTTCAATTTCATTCTATCTGGCAGTTTCTTCCCCATCTCTTTACTTTGGAAGTTGATCAATCTAAAAGTAATGTATCAAATAAGTGGGTTGGGTGTGGGATCGGGAGCTATTAGCTAGGTATATGTGGTGGTGCTATAAAGGGGTGCTGTGCTGGGGCTTTTCCAATAGGGTTTTGTTTGCATTTGATATATACCTGTTCAATTCTGAAGGAAAACTTTGGATGTATTGAAAAGAAGGTTCATGGTGGTGGGGGCTCATCCTTTGGATTAATTTGACTCAAAGAATTCCAAATTGACTGCACCCATTACGAGGGGTGAGTGTTCGAATTTTTGACCAAAATCATGGTGCGGACCACACATATCCATGTAGCTTATTAGCCTATTGGAAGGTTACTCATCGTGATAATGATGTATAGAATCAAACTTCACACTTGTTATTCGTACCAACTTCTCATAAAGTTTTGAGGCAAATGTACTGAGGAATCTAAGTGTTTAAAAAATCAAAGGACTTATATATCATAATCAGTGACAAAATTATGGGGATGAGATTTGTTAACATATCATTGGTCTATGTTTCTAAAAAGAAAAGAAAAGAAAAGAAAAGAAATCATTACTATCGTATTACTGTAAACAAGGCTATGATGAAGCAAATCATACTCAGAATGCTGCCTCACAAAACATTATTTCGAAATTTAGACTATGAAAAAGGTAATTAAGAAGTGATTTGTTAACAAAAAAAGTGATTTGTTAACAAAAAAAGTGATTTGTTAACAAAAAAATCTCAATTAAAACATATTGATATTACATGATAAAAGTTTTAAATTTAATTATTGGATCTTAAGAATAAAAATATTTAAGTATTTAATTAAATTAATTTTTAAGTGATAAAAGAATTATAATATAAGTAAGAAATTGTAAAAATAAATAAATTTTATAAGATCTCCAAATTACATAAATTTACAAGAAAATATTAAAAATAGTAATACATGATAAAATTATTCAAAATAATATAAAATCTCATACAAATATTTTATGATCATTGTATTTTAAAACCTGTTTTAATTTGCGATTTAAATCATATACGTCCAGAAACCTTTGCACCTTTATCTGGGGACATCAATGATCAACTGAAATATTTTTTTATGACAAAAGAGGAAAGAAAACACTTCTTTTTCCTGATAAGTCCGGAGAATACTTATACAAATTTGTCTCTTTTATTGCTTTAACTGTTGGCTAGAATGTGATATTACTATATTGGGTAATGGTATTATGAGTAGTATATAGTTAAAAATTAAAATTGAGAAAGACAAAAAATTACATTTTAATTAAATTTAATTAACAACAAAGAAGGTATAAGAATGTGGTAAAGATTTAATTAATAACATTTCAAGTAGTATTAGATCTTTTTCTTTACAATTTAATAATGACTATATATATATATATATATATATATATTGGAAAACCAGTTAAAAAGTGAAGTGAGTTGCTCCATTCCAACTCATTTTTCTCAGTACAAAAGTCATGATTTAAACTCCAACCTACTTTTAGTTATGAGAAACTCAACCTATTATTGCTGGAACTAACCATTACGATGAACTTCGAAATAACTTTTGTTATCTCCTTCAATTTTAAGAGAATAATTTTTAGATATAAAAAGTAATTAACTGCTTAATATCTAGTCCTTAATTAGTGTTTGTGGCCCGAACTGTTTAGCCCTTAAGTATCACTTCACCAAAGCCCTAATAATGATCATTGGTCACCCAAGTAGTTGAAAATTTTTGGACACTCCATAACACAAAGGCAAATAAAGAAACAAGACTTAGCATACACACTGATCAAGGAGCAATGATATCATGCTGATGATTGAAACAGTAGTAATCCATTCATCAATCTTCGTACCAAAGCAGATATACATATATATATATATAGAGAGAGAGAGAGATGATTGAAAGACATAATATATTCATCCACAACAAACACACACTTATGCATTTAAAATACATGAAGAAAGAAGAACGCAGTGAGGTGAGGTGTAGGAGGGTAACGTGGGCACACACTCACTTTATTCACCTGACACACAGCGTGTACTTGGGTTTGGTTCCTGTGGATTAGGTTGTTGGGTTGTGTTCCTCACTCACACCAATACCATAAGTGGATATCATAAAACTACTACAGTTATTACCTCCTTCTTCTTTCACCTGTCAGTCACCCTTCCCATACAAGCTTGTCAGTTTATTCCCAAAACCCTCCCTAGTCCAAGAATGTCGCTATCAATTGAATGACATTACTCTTATGCTAAATAATTTCTTGCTATACCACTTCACTTTACAACAACATAGCTGCATTCTGCTTCTCTCTTTCTATTTTAAATCACACACATAAATTGTTATACAAATACATGAACAATATCCATCTCTTCCTCTGTGTGTGTGTGTGGTGAAAACTAAAATAAAATATCATTGTTTCATTATTTCAAAATTGTCTTACTTAAGGGACTAGATAGTGATTTAGGAACATTTTTTTATTTTCCTGCATGAAAATCACATATAGGCTATAGTAAAATGGGAGAGTAAGGGCGCGTGTGGGAATATATCCCTTGCTTGTGGGAGGAGGGAGAGAGGTGCACTGCTTTTGGGGTCCACAAGTAGAGTGCTCTTTCGGTATGTGTTCTTTATCGAGGACCCAAATATTCTCACCTAGCTTATGTCACTTCATTCAGACACATCTGTTGTGCCAAGTATGTTTGTGTGTCTTGCTCTGTCCTTCTACCTCTCACACACACACATTCGCATTCTAATCTAATCCACCAACGGCTACCCTTTGCTTAATGCTTATCTCATTCCATACCAACCACTAACTGTGACTGTGACACTGAATATTTATCTGGTCAAGCTGAGCTAAGCAATGGGGCCACCATATTAAGGGCCCACTATTTTTTTTGTCACCGACGGGTCTTATGACTCTCTCTCTCTCTCTCTATAAAGTACAATATCTCAGCTCAACTCATTCCTCTCATCTTTTTCTTCCTTCTTATTCACTGTCACTTCCCAACTAACACTCACATTGTCGCACAACACAATCACAATATACCACACGCAACTCATAACTCGTCGAAGTACACTGCCTCCTTCTCTTCTTCACCTACACTCCCACTTCCACTTAACCAACACTATTATTTCGCTGTTCCATGCTCATCATACACAACTGCTAGCTAGGGCACTAAGATAGTAACAAACTTGTTAAGAGAAGCTCCTGTTTCTCCCAGTTCCTGGATTTTTCTTGTAAATGGGTTTTTCCTCTCTCAACGTCTGCATGGACTCATCAGATCAATGGCTGCAGGTATGCACGTATATCTATGAAAACAAATCCGTTTAGTTTTCAAACTAACCATATTGTTATATTGATATATATGTACTTGTGTGCGAATTAATGATTAGTAATTATATTTGGACATTCCAACTCTAGTAGTACTTATTATTTATGATTAAGTCTTCATAATTCATGTCACAGTAACGAAATACAACGGTTTGACGAGAGAGTGTTAGGCTTTTACCTGATCAGTATTTACAGTTAGAATTTTAAAATATCTTTCAAGGAGCTAGTTGCAGCATGTATAGTGTCAAGTTGCACTATGCAATTATCTGTTTATTGTTGCCTTAAATTAGAATGTTTTGCTACACGAAAGGGGGATGGGAAAAAGACAAGGGAAAGAAAGAAGAGGGAGAATTAGCAGAAAGAGAAGGTCCCAATCCAAAATAAGACAAACTTGACCGTACCACAACACATTTTCCTATTCATTAATTATTGTTTCTTTATATAAAATTATGGCAGGGCACAATTCACGAGGAGTGTGGCGTGGATTCTTCTTCACCATCTGGCGACATGCTTCCATGCTCGAGACCAATGACAGAGAGGAGGCTAAGACCCCCACAAGAGCAAGCCCTCAAGTGCCCTAGGTGTGAATCAACACACACCAAGTTCTGCTACTACAACAACTACAGTCTCTCTCAGCCCAGGTACTTCTGCAAGACATGTAGAAGGTACTGGACCAAAGGAGGCACTCTTAGGAACATTCCTGTTGGAGGTGGTTGCAGAAAGAACAAGAAAGTTTCTACTAAGAAACACAATGACCACCAACCGGCTATTAATCAAAACCAAACACACCCTGCAGCACCCTCTTATCTTCATAATCACAAAGATCTTCAACATCCTTTCCTGGATGTTCAATTTTCTCACCTCAACAATTTACTTGGGACTAGTGCCGGGGTACTGGGAAACCCTAATTTCATGGAGAGTAAGTATAACATGGGAATGCTAGAGAACCCTAGACCTATTGGCTTCATGGAAAGCGGGTTGGATGGAATGAATATGATTAGGGGTTCTACAAGGAGTTTGGATCTTCTTGAAAGTAGTGATATGAGTGTGGGTGGTGGTGTTGGGCTTAGTGATATGAGTGGCTACAATGAATTGCCATTGAATTATCAAGGTCTTTCTACTGCAGCATTTGGAGGCATATCCCTTGATGGAAGCATTAGCAACGTTGGAACATATATAATGGACTCTTGCCAGCGACTTATGTTGCCCTATGATGGAAGTCATAACATCCTTAACGGTTCAATTGATGTGAAGCCAAACCCTAAGCTGTTATCCCTTGAATGGCAAGATCATGGTTGCTCTGATGCTGAAAAAGTGTCATTGGGATATCTTAATGGTTCAGGAGCATGGGGCGGCTATGGATCTTCCACAACAAATCCTTTGGTCTAGAGCTAATAAATCAATCTCACTTCTCATGAATCATGTAGGGATATATGATCAAAGGTGGTGATAAGCTCTCTCCAGGCTTGGGAAATATGTTTAATGGGCTAATTAATGTCGTTCCCTGTTATATATAATTTATTATATTTTAATTATTGCGCATAAAGCTTTTTGCTAGGAGGGTTCTTTATATGTAATTTTGGTAGTGTTTCTTTCTGCCAAGTTGGTCTTTGATTGCTATTGACTTAACAAAAAGAGTGTGAACAGGGAAGCTTCAGTGTCAAAATGGACTGCTTTGCTGCATTAATATCTTTAGATTCTTCTTGTCTTTGTGTGCGCAGAAGCTCTCTGATAGCTTTAGGATTTGTTGTAACATCGAGGATGATATGGTAGTTCTTTTCATGTTGAAGAAAATGTGCAGTAGTACTATATTATATTTATTTCTATGTTTGTGGGGTTCATTATGCGTCCTTAACTATTCTTGTGCTCACTCCTTGTAACATTAGAAATTTTGAGTAATATTTTCCATGGAACCTCAAATTTTCTAGGGCGGATCTTCAGTTGTTCAGAGATTAATTGAATTGCGTTTGAATGTTTAATAAATTTAATTTAACTGTTAAGAAATTTTAATTAACTGACTATATTAATTAAAAATAAAAAATAACTAAACAAAAAAAATTATTATCATAACTAAAAAATTACCTAAAACAAAGTCAATTTTCCATGAGATGAACAGCCCTTCTTCCCGAGATAATTAAGATCTCCATTTCAAAACTGAGATTTTTTTGTTATGTCTTATTTAATAAGGCATGATAAGAGAACAAGTTAAAGATGAATTATCTATCTCTCTCCGATAAAAGACAAGTGTTTTCAGGTTTGAGTTCGGCTGTGGTTTGAAGTGAGTGCCCTAGCACATGATCCATATGCCTTTTGCTTCATCCAAAATTTTTTAAGAATTTCGTTAATTATATTACTTTATTCATTATTCAGCAATAATTTATAAATAGTTGTTTTAAGAATGTTCATCAATAAAGATAAAGTGTTTCTTTATGGGGAAATTTTTCAGAGAATTACGTTCCATTATTCGAATATAACTCTAGGCATACCAAATCAAGTAATAAAGTTTTCATAAAAAAGTTTCTAAATTTTAGTCGATGTAATGGTGGCATGTGTTTTAACTTCAATCTATTTAGTAAAGAAACTAATTAACCCAATTCAATTCTTTCTTATGAAGGTTTAGAAAGAAAAACACTTAGGATTAGAGATAGATGGAAATATATCAAGTTTGGTTGGTAAAAAGTTTGATTTAGCCTAATTTATTCATTAAAATGTCAAGTTTAATTTTTTTAATAAGAAAATAGGATTTGAGAAGTTCGTTAAAATGTCAAGTTTAATTTTTTTAGGTCTTTCTATAAAAATGGACAAAATATAGTTTTAACTTTCCATTCGTACCTAGGACTGTATATATAAATGTCATTGCGATTTTGTCTCAAATTAACATATTTGGTTGAGTCTTGAACTGTAGTTGGCTAATAATATCGTCCCCTTTTACACAATGGCTTCTCTATCCATTAAGGTGATTTCAATTTCATTTTTTAAATTTATATATACCTTTACTCCTTTGCCCACCACTTTCACAAGCACGAGGGAACATTTTACAAACTAATTATTAAGTAAGAAAATGATTGATAACCACTTAAAATTTTCATCTTTATCTAATACATATTTAGAAAGAGAATTTTTAAATAAAAGTTACAAGTTCATAAAATATATGATATTATAAAAAAGGAAAAATTAAAAAAAATATATTAAATAAATATATTCAAAAAGAAGGTATATGTATATTATATTGTGCTATTAACTATTCAGCTTCTTGCCTTTTCTACTCCGTTCTGTACTGCAATATTTCTTTGTGTTCCTTCTCCAAATAATATTGGATGTGTTATCCAATTTTTAGTTCTGATTCCACTTTTCATAATTGTCTTCCAGTCAATAAGTTAGGTTTCAAAATCATTTTTTTAATCATCAACACATTGTTCTTAATTTGTTTCGTCAACTTATTAGGTCAACTAGTCCCAAGTTATATTAAACTTGTTTTAAGTGAGACATAACAAATTAAATCATTCACAAAAAGTGACTTGAAGAATACAACTCACCTTGTTTTGAATTGATGGATTGACACCCACCCACCAAAAGAGGGGATGGAGGATTGATAGAAAATATTTGAATCATGTTTACCCATTGAACCAAAATAAAGAGAATAATAATTCCAGGTTATAGAAAAAACACATTCAAAGGCACACCTTAATCATTTGAATTTCTGGGATGAAAGGTTTTAAGTCTTGTTTTCCCATTGAACCAAGATAAAGATAACGGATGAATCTTGCTTATAAAAAGCACATTCCTTGCAAAAGGGGGATGTGCTTCAAAGAAAATGGTTCTCGTAACCTTAAGCGCGTTTTATGTTAAACAGCAGTGTTACCGCAAACAACTCTATGTAATTTTTCCACTCTCATATCAATCCTACCAAGTTTCCAGAAGATTAAATTTGGCTAGCAGTGTTACACCATCCTCGCTATCCAACATGTTCAAGCAATCAATGTTTCAGAAGTCTAAAAGTATAGAAAAACAAAATTACACAAACTGGACAACGCTACCACAACAACAATGACAAAGCAACAGAAAAAATTGAACACAGCATTCTGCTCCCAGAAGATTATTCTAGATCCCCTCTAAGGACTGACGCTATTAACATATTGGACTAGGAGCTGGATTGATATAGAAGCTTTCAGTTAGCAGGCTCGTATTTGCAAATACAGTCGTATATGTTCCCGTTAATCAACTTTTCAGCCAATCTCTGGTTTTTCACCATTGCAAGCTACCAAAAATATAAGAAAAAGGGAGAGGGAAAGAAATGTGTCAAAGAAGCTCCTTAGACGTAAATCCATCTTATCAACACAATAGGGGACAGTAATAGACTTCATTAAAAATATAAAGTAATTAAACGGTGCAGTTTTACATTCATATTGGCGTATAATAGTTGGAATTTAAATAGTACATTGGCGACTCTAATACAGAAGTTATGAATGCAGCAATGGAAGAAGAAACCACTAAAATGTCATGAATCTAAAGATATGAATGTGCAATAAGGTTGCCTATAAACTATGATGATTAGATTAAGTACAGGAGGATGCACAAAAAGAAAGATTTAAAAATGAGTATGACAAGACAGACAGTATATGCATAATCACAGATATGGCAGCGTGATAAAGACTTTCCATTTAATGAATCCTAATGAGTTCAGGAATTCACGCAACAACCAAAGCAGATGAGTTTTCAACATAGGACAATGGTCATGGATAAGAGAACAAGAAATCATAGAGAAGCATTAACTCGGTAACTATACACTGAAATGCACCGATAAACATTGACTGAAAATAAGTGTACAAACTACATGACCTTACCTTCAAAGCATCACACTTAAACCGGGCATTGAGATTGGTATGAAGAGCTCTACCCATCCCTTCCAAAATTATCTGTCCAAGAGAAAGCTCAATTATAATATAATATGCATCATGATTTTATTAAATCCATAGTAATGTTATTAGATAAACAGAATTGTTCTACCCACCAAATCGGCATCTTTAGCAGCAGTTGCCAGCTCAGAGCTGACCTGTCTCAAGTCTATACATGGACTACCACACCCATTCTCAACAACCATCAAGGGAACAGAAGACGAATTTTCTCTAGGACTGTCCAAGGTAGTACTCATTGCATCAACAAGCAAGCCACCAGATTCAGCAGCTCGCCTAAGAATGTCACAGTGCTGTAAGATAGAAGAATTAGTTCACTGTTTAAACTAATCCATGATCATCACAGATATTGCGGTCGAGGTGAAATACAGAAGTTTACATAAAAAATTAGGTCAATGATGTCAGGATCTTCCCATTAGCACTTAATAAGATACCACAGCAAATACTTTCTTTTACCAACGATGTTGATCAAGAAACACGGTAGACACTGAAAAAATGTTCTCTAACCACTATTGTTTAAATCACGTGAATGCTGACCTACTTGATCATTTAAATTGTAAAGGAAAGTCTGCAAGACAAGAAAAAAAAATAACAATTGCATTTTATATATTTATGCAGTTGATTGTTGGGATTTTAGAATACAAAAATTAAAGGGAAGATCACGAAGTGAAGAAGGAAAAAATTAGTCAACTAAAATATGGCAGCGCTACGAAATGTTTTCATAAAATACATGAGTAGGAAAATGTGCTTTACATAACATCATTGCATGCCCAATTTGTGTTTATAGAGATTTCTCTGCTAGGAATTTAGTAAGCATAAATTTTTTTTACCAGGAAAAAAGGAGAGGTAGGTAACCGATCAATGGTAAAGACATTCATATAAATCTTACAAGGGAACTCAAAGAGGCCACAAATATTACAGAGACCAACAGATTGAAGTTCATGAAAATACACAAACCTTGGCAGCCTCAGCAACAATGTCAGGAAGCTCCATTGCAGTCACATCATTCAAAGCAGGAAGGGAATTTGCAACCAGGACCACCTGCACTCATCCATTATATATTCGTACTACACACTCATTGGCATAGTATAGGACCAATTATATGAATGCTGATTTAATTCTTTATTGCATTACCCAGTTTACTTTTCTATCAAGAGAAAAATCATAATTCGTCAACATCTATACTAAATCAAGACACCATAATTAAACTAATGGTTCAGGAGTAGTTAAAATGCAGATAAGATCATTTCCTGCGTGAAAAATCATTCCATTACACAAATTCAAAATTTCTCCGATAGAAACTCACTTCAGTTCCACGACGGAGGAGTTCTCGTGCGAGGGGAAGCATCCCAAGAACAATGTCAGCACCTGAATTATCCACAAAAAGTAAAGCTCTTCTATGTGGGGGTGGTTTCTTGTCCCCAGTTCCTAATATTCTCTCTTTAAAGACATCAAAGTCATCCACCTAGATGGTAAACAATTAGCTTAGTATTCAACAATCAATCATGATAACAAATTAAGAAATCAAACCCCATCATCATGAATATGTTGAAAGAAACCTACTCGCCAAGGTCTCCGCATTTTGTTGCGACTCATTCTGTAAATTTCAATAATAGTTCCTTTATGATAGAGATCTACACATGCTTGAGACCCCCAATCAAAAATGTTTGCAGCAAGAACACCTTCAATTAGAGTAAGTAATCTTGTTTCCTGAAACAACCGAGGATTTCAACAAACGTGATTTATGAGAAACAAGGGTAAGTCCGGGGCCTATGAACATTGTTTCAGGTGCATTGTCACTTCTACTCACTTTACATATATTCATTTGAAAATGTATAATGTGTTAGTTGCATATCATCCACTACAGTAGAAGGAACAAATATTGACTCCTCCCACCACGTCATATTTAGAGAATTATACTGTTAGTAAGGCATACCTCATCCAGACTATCAAGCTCCATCAACAAATCAGGTAAGACAGCAATTGATGCTTCATTTTCCCTAGGATAGATATAAAAATAACAAATTTAAGTGATCAAGAATAAGGGACATTATGAGGATAATGTAGGTCTAATGATGACATTAACTTTGTTAGCAATGATAGCACGGAAGTTTTCTTTGTGTTTTTAGATTTGAGTTGTATGCCTAAAGCTTGTACCTTTTACAATGCCTAAATCCTTTGCAAGTCCATCAGGATAAACTATAAATATAAGAAATAAAACGGGTTTTCATGTCGACTCTAGTCAAGATGGGTACAATCAGGGCTTTGGTAATGAAACACAATAAATCTTAACAATTTTTTTGGGAATAAGCCAGATTCTAACAAACAAATTCCAATAACGGAAAGTCTTTCAATTAAGAAAATAAGGGTATGCACACGAAAGCAGGATAGGGAGAACCCCTAGATCAACCCAAAAAAGTATATTTTGATTTCCAAATGTTATTTTATGAGGTTTAGAAGGAGATTCAGATTTTTAAATGGGGATGCCCTGATGTTATTCTGTTAGATTTTTCATTACTTGAATTTTGAATTTTAAATAAGCTTTTAGTTAGTGATTTTGTTATTGTTTGAACATTTCATCTTCTATGATTTGTTTTAGTTATTTAGTTTAAATTTCAAGTAAATCTAATGGTAGGTTAGATATTTTAGGGATTTCAAATTGATTGTAACAGCCATTCTGATTTATGAATTTGAATGATTACTTACCTTCATCTTTAATCTCTGGTAGGTTAGATTTTTTATTTTACAAACTCGTGGTTTTCAAGCTCTCACAATTATAGAGCTAACGAACAAATTTCATGCACAAGACCAAAGGGTCTCAATGAGAATTGGTTAAACTATTGAAAGTGCCTTTCGAGAAAAACATAATGTAAGATGTTTTCCACAATTATCCAGCAACACAGGGAAAATTGAAGGTTCTTCCAGAAAAGGAAAGTTTTTTACCTGTTCTCATTAGAAAAAAAACTAATAATACGGAAGAAGAATGTTGGTACAAAGATAAACCTTTTTCCCACAACAACTTTTGGAATAAACTTGGTCACAGTGAAAAGGTATTGCAACTTCAAGAAAAAACAACCCAACAATAACCCATATGACAGGAAAGATTGATTGACCAAAATAACAATATGATAATGATGATAATAAGTATTTATTTGTGGCATCGCAAAAACTCGACTCACATGGATTATTTGGTATTTATTTTTGGCATCACAAGAACTCAGTTCACATGGATTGAATATTTGGTATTTATTTGTGGCATCACAAGAACTCAGTTCACACGGATTGAATATTTGGCTTAATTGATCGTGACTGCACCAATCACATGATGAAATGTTTTTTTCCCTCAATTGCCAGATCTATTCAACCAAAAGCTAAGTTGGTAAATGGCAAAATTGTACAAGCCAAACGAAAATACATGTAAGTCCACCAAAAGATACAAAGATCCACTCCGTATTTTATAGAACCTATATGTATGTTGTCAAATAATAAAAATGGTGTTGGAAAGGAACATGCAAGAGAGTGTATTTCTAGCATTTTTCAAATATAATTACCTCTGCTTTATACTTATATAAGCATCAAAAAAATGGAATTCCCTCAAGCACTCTTCCCTCATCTCCAGTAGTCTGGCCAGACCTAATTTGCCGTATGCAGCAGGCTCCTCCATTAACCTATTCGGTTATTGTGCAAGTTAATCAGTTAAAAGTGTATTGCCAACCAAAACAAGTAAATTTTAAATACTTGTTGATCTTAATGAGTGTTATATTGATAATATGGTACAAAAATGCATCCAAATGTAACTGAAATTTAAAGCTTATATTCCAGATATGCCATAATCTACAAGAATATGAGGTTACAAGACTAGTAAATTTATCAGGCGCGGAAAAGTGTATTATGACAGAAAAATGAGTTATCCATAATAAGAGAGAGTAAAGGAGCATAGATGGAAACAACCACATAGCTGATCTTCTGAAGACTATAAAAGATACTAATCTGACAATGTTTAGAATGTCATTTAGTATATACATGAAAGTCAAAACTCCAATAGTGATCATCAGGAAAAAAGTATAGTGATAAACATCAAGAACCAAATAGCAGGTTATGCATTAAAACTATCATTTCCTTAACTTATCATTTACTAAAAACAATCAAAGACTCTGGTGGTGGAGAGCTTGACTCATTAAAATCCTTTTAAGAAGTTCAAACTATCAAACTGATTCCACAACAAGGATCAAACAAATGGTTTTTACAATAAATTAAAACTAATGCAATTGATCAACCATAAAATAATTAATTAGTCTCAAACAGTTCTTATAAGTTTGCTCCAAGATAAGAGGATGACTTCAATAACAATAGGAAGGAAGCCATGAAAACAGCAACATCATGTCAATATTACCTAGTCAGGTGGGCAGAAAACGCACGAGCAAAAGCATCACCCCTTCTTTTGGCATCATCAGTCCCACCTTCACTTGCTACAGCCTAACATGTTTTAGTAAGGGTATCAAATGTATGGATTGAGTATTATTAAATTGAATTATATTGGATGGGTTAAAAATAAACTATTATCCATAATCCATTAAAAATGTATTAAAAAATTCAATTCATCCATGGCTCGTTTAATAAAAAACTAACCAACCCATTCATAAACCATTTAAATTATATTATATCATTTTCAAAAAAAATATTTTTATAAAATAAAGTTCAATATTTATTCACAATTTTGTAAACATTAGGGAATATTCATTCCTTGGAGACGTATCCTCAACCAATGCACTTTGGACTACCTGACCCAATGAATTACAAAAGTATGTTGAATAGTTCACAATCCATCTAATAAAAAATAGTGATCCATTCCAACTAATCCATTGGTTTTTATTCTATATTTGGATGATTGGTTAGATTACAGATGGATTGGATGGATAGTGGATTAATAGATTGAATTGTATTTACTTTACATTGACTATTGAATATTTTTCAACCCTTCAAGATATTAAATGCATTTACTTTTTTATTCAATACTTTCTTTATAAAATGTTATGAGGATTAGTAAAGGATATAGCAATATTCAACCAAATAGGTTAGGGGTTTCTATCCAACCAACAATAAGCACAACATATTACACAAGACTGCCACCAGAGCAACTACACTAATAACTCCATATGATTTCCTAGAATATTATGAACGCCAAAGCTCGTGTGATGATATTTAACAGTAATAAAATCATAATCACAAATTAGAATTTATGTTCATAACCCACAACTAGCCTTTTCTCGCAGTGTTTCACTGATTCTCAGACTAATAATATATGTGTGTGTCTTTTTATATGATAAATGTCGTTATTTTAATGACAATTTTCTGCTACTTTTTTCCTTTACCAGTGACTTTAGGATACTAGTCTTTATCATAATTTATTTGATACTTAGATTTAATGGTATCAGAATCTATCTTACTGGATATTGTTGTGCCTACTAAACCAACTATTCCTCCAGTTGGTCACTACCTGACCACCAACAAATTTCCTGTTTAGTAAATTAAACGTTTCAAATGTTTGATCCTTAATGTGAGGGAAGTGTTGTAATAAGCCCAGACCAGATCCCTTCTTTATGGATCCTTTTCTTCTTTATTCTGCTAATTACTAAGGTAAGATTGTCAGTTTTTTACAGAGAGATTTTGATGTTGGACATGAAAAGCGACTATTGAGAGGGATGTAAAGAAGCCAAGTGATTTGACCTCTTGAAACTTGGACTTGACTTATAACAACTAGTAGATGTTCAAGTTTGACTTATTTATTTAAATAAACTAAATTCAAAACTTAAAGTTTCCTTGTTAAAACAAGTAAAATAGTACTTCGCTTATTTACTTTAACATTATTATTCTTGTTTAATTTTCACTAAAAAATGATAAATGGTAAAAGATAAAAGGTATTTTTAGTAAAAATTATTAATATAAGAACGTATAAAACTGTTTTCATAAAAATTATATAAACGAGCAATTCACAAGCTCTTGATGTTAAATTCTTAAAACTTGAGTTCGTTTCATTTAAATAATCAAGTATAATCTCAAACTTGGGCTTTTTATTTAACTAAACAAAAAAGTAATTCACGAGTTGGACCCAATTAGTTCGCAAATAGTCAGGTTCGTTTACAACCCTAGTTGAGACTAAGCTTTGCCTGGTAAAAATTTGCCTTTGATGCTTAAGTTCATGTGTTTGTTAAAAGAAGAAACATGATCCCATGCTTCGCTTTGTACTTTTTGAATCAACAGAATTCTCTTATAAATTTTATATGATATGTTTCTACGGATGCATTTTTAACTTTTTCATAAGCAGAACATAAGAGTTATAGGGATACATTTTCTCATCATGTGCAAGGATATTCCTTCTATTGCCATTGCAACATACGAAAAAGACAAAAGATGATAAAGTCTAGATGTTTCAAGACAGAACTGTTACCTTGGCCACAAGACCAGGCAAGTGCTCCGACAAAATTTTGAACCAATACCTACATCATGTGCAAATTTTGCATTAGCCACAGAAGCCAAGCACTAGAGACAATTGAAGCCTTGATTGGCAATTAAACTAAAATAAATTACAATGCTGTGCTCACTCTAATTCACTGTGATCTGAGAGATCAATTGTATTAGGTTCATACCTGTGGAGACATAAGTTATGTTAAAAATAAACTAATACAATACTGATAACAGAAAGCCAGTGTGTTGAGTGTGATACTTACATTTTCAGGTCTGCCAATAATGGGAACACCTCTAAAGTGGGTACTAGATGAAGGACACCAACATTTAGTGCGCTAGCATCAGATCGCAGAATACTTCCTTTTGACAAAGGAACTTCAAAACCCCCAAGTCCAGTGGTTCCAGGACGAGCCATCGGCACAGGGGCAGTGATCTCAGTTCCTTTCTGCAGAAACTTCTCCATCCACGAAATCTGCACTAGAATAGCTTAAAATATAAAATTTCGTGCATGACAGATTGAGCTGCTTCCGTAAATAAGAAAAATAACTAAAAAATGCCTCTGGATGGCATATCAGTTTCTAGAACATCTAAATTCAGTCAAAATCATGCAATCAAGCTTCCAATGGCAAGTATTCAAAGTTTGTCACCGCCTGTTACTTTATTAATTCATTCATTCAAGTGCTTCCAAAATGAATCATAGCACAGGAAACTATTAACTTCAGAAGTACAACAAAACAAAGACTTCTTACTACATCCCAGGTGTTGTATTAATACAGGAAAGTAAAAAGCCTAACAAAAAGGACAAAATCACCCACCTCATAAATGGAAAGAGCCAGAAATTTTTTAGGGATTTAAAAGAACAATAATCAAATCAAATTTGACATACAAAGCAAAGAAAAGAAGTGTTTTTTACTAACTCAATTCATCAGAAATATTTACAAACTGCCAAGGATGTTAACACCATTAACAAATTTTCCACTCCTTTCCTTTCCACATTATAATGGCTTTCTCCATATTTAAAGATCTTTAGTGGGTAGACAAATATTCCAATACCATTGAATATGATTTCTTCCCACTGATAGTCATCCAAAAGTAGATTCTACATTTTCTGACATGACAAATTATTCAGAGAATCTCATTAGTGGAGTTACTTCATTAATTTTGTTAATAAGAAACCTGAGTCCGAACACAATATATTGGGGACATTCTTGATTGTAATGAGATTGACAACCAAAAAAGTCGTTCCCATTAATTTAGATTCAAATTTACACCATAAGTTAGGAACACATTTAGTTGGATCATTTTCTCAAACAAGTGATCAGCAAACATTATGGTTTTCCAATTCCTCTCACTTGCCTTCTCATTCAAATCCCTAAGTGGGGGACCATGAATCTCGCCTCCCGTATATGGAGCACCCATTGGGAATCTTTCAACTAATTGATGAACCATGAGGTCATCTAAACCATGCTTTTCGTAGCTCATAAATGCACCTAATGCTCCCAGAAATCCTTCATGTCGCAAAAACATTGCTTGTGCAGCCCCATTAGACCTGAATGACAAATATACGTAGATATTGACACAATATAACAATTAAATCAGGAGCAAACATATAAAAAAAAATTGCTAGGTTAAGTCATTAGGCAATTTATGTACCAGAAATGAATTGCAAAAGAAATAGCATCCATGGTATAGGCATGACCCCTTATAAAAAATCCTCCAAAAAATATTCGCTTCAACCCAAATCGCAATGCATTTAAGTAGGATATCTACACAGAAGAGACAAAAAAGAACAAAGTTGGTCAGATAAACAATGGAAGAACAAATATATCCTGATAATGCCAGAAAGCATGATCTAGAAGAACTAGTGTCATGCATCATCCTCATTATTAGATACGTTTCCCTATTCATGTCTGCTCTCATAGTAGATGGAGCAAAGGAACATTTTTCTAGAAAACATTTCTAAAAAAATAACATATTTAAAAATCAGCATGCCGTCATTTAAAGTTGAACCGAACATATTTCAAAATCAGCATGCTGTCATTTAAAGTTTAACCAAATTAAATATTTGGGGTTTGTGAAAAAAACTAAGATAAAATGAATAACTACTTCACAACAAAAATAAATGTTTTAAGTACTTTTATGGAGAAACTCTGTAAAAGATACACGTTTTCATTCAGTCCGACTATATCTAAATTGATATTTAACAAATATTCAATTAAGTAAACACAGAATTGCATATTGTCTGCGCATCTAATTTTTCAAAAATGTACTCAAGGTCAAGAGTAGAAAATAACAAACTAGCAAACATGAATAAGCTCAATGAAACAGTAAAAACATTAGCCCAAATCTATCACAAATTGCATGCACTTTTCCAGCTTGAATTTAATGCTGTAAAAAAGATAAAAATTAATTACAATTGTGAGCTCACTTGGGCAATATTGTATGATATCATTCGCAGAAGAGAAAGTGATATATCTTCAGGTCTGAAATCTTCAAGTCCCTTTTTTTCTGAGGCAGCCTTGCCAAAACTTGAAGCAATGGTAGAAGCCGATAGGCCAATCTAGGGTTATTTAATACCAGTAAATACTGAGTTGTGATTGATAAAATAGAATATCAAATTACTGATATCAATATAATCCTGAAATTAAGTAAATTTAGACAATTTTTTTAATGTCGGATAAATATCATGTGGCAATGATCAATTGCAAAATTTACCTTAGCATAGTCCATGCCACCATAAATGTCCCCAACAAGCATGTCAGTATTTCTATTATCTCCTTTCTGACTCAACTCAAGTAATTCATCAAAGCTGGAACTCATTTTAAGAAACTCTTTGGTAATAGTTCAAATATAGAAGTAGATAAAGGGTAAAAAACTGAAGACTTATCAGAAAATTGACCTCTCACACTTTGTTAACAGCCTTCCCAAGCCCCAATAAGTACCACCACCAACATTAGTCCCACTGACCCTCTCAAATTTTCCATCCCCATCAACCTGTGTTTACCCGGATTAAAATAATGGATTACCACCAGTTTGTCTTTATAAAACACACACCAAAGAAATCAGCAAGTTAAATAAAATGAGGAACTAAACAAATATACCTTGATCATACTAACACCAGATCCAATATTAACTAGAAGATAAGGAAACAAATCATTAGGGTCAATTTGAACAAACTCTTTCTGGCCCTCCATGTGTGTAAAAGCTTCATGACGAATCGCCTACTATGAAGTGATACAACATTTAATTAGTAATTATCAATATAAGGAGGCAAGAATGAATTAATGGCATAGTCACATGCTCCAAAGCATAGATATGGTTATCTTAAGAGAGAAGACCTAAAATAGATCTCAAACACAGAAAATAGAGTTCTTCTCAGCTATAGCTGTATAAAATTATGTGAAAAATTAAACTCTAGTCTTATTTTCCTTCAACTGATTCACCAATAAAACAATGCATCAATGAGTATGAATAACTTTAGATGATGGTTTTCCTGCACTCTGGTGGAAGTGATAGCATGCCAAACTTGGCAATAGATTGGCTCTTTTCCTTCTTAAACAAGGGGAAGCACTATAAAGTGTGTAAAAAAGAAATGAAAAAATAATTAACCTTTTTGCTTCGATTATTTATCAGAATAAATAGTGAGAAACTAGTTGCACTGGTCCTATCCTTATGACAACTATCGTGCAAGGAAAGGAAATTATGCATGATATATATAGACTTGACTTGCAAATACATTTCAACTCACAAGATGGTCTTATCACTATCAAGATCATTCTTAAAAACAAATACAAGACAAACAAATAATTCCAAGAGTTGGATCCACCTTCAGCAAGAAATTTGCTCCTGCTACAAGGCAGCTCATTTCATCTTCCTTGTCGAGACTAAGTCCAAGTCTTTCTCTGAAAAGATCAGCAAATTTGTGTGCTCCACCACCAGTAGCCTTTGTCACAAGATGAATCCATTAATAGAGTAGTTCAATGGCATTAACACCAAACAAGTTCTATTGAATTACACAATTATAAACACAGCTGTTTTAAAATTAAGTGTTATAAACAATACCAGCAACATATGAAACAAATGGAAACATCTTTGATGTTCGTTATTATACAAAAGGGAAGAGGGACTTGGCTGATTATCATTTTCGCAATAACTACTTTCAAATGTGATAAGCAGGACATAGATTATAGCTGCTGTGCATGCAAGCACAAGCCAAAATGAAACAAGTTGTATTTTGGAGATTTACTATATCCCTTCAACTCAAGAAAAAAAAAACAGCTTCTGAAAATGTAAAAATAGTCACAGAATCTACGTTACCTTAATTATGGCATTTAATTCAGTTGAGCCATCAGAATAACGAGATTCCCCACCTGTAAACAAGAAAAATTCAATAATCTTGAATTCATTAAGTTCTGAAAGCAATTGAACTAGCACATTAGAAACAACAAAATTACACAATTACAAGATTATATTCAAGCTCAAAACATGCGGAGCTGATTTAGCAATCAAATAAGGTAGAGAAGAGACAAATAAAACATAAAAGAAGTAAATTGAATAAGATAGTAATACCACCGAAGTGAAGCTTCTTTGAATAAATGAAGTCTAAGCACTCGTTAATCTTCCTAGTCTCAAACTTCACAAAATGAAGCCTTCCACCCAGAATAGGATAGCTTCTCCTGTTACTGGGAAATCCCAGTCGATTCTTCACATTTCTCATCCTTTTATCATTGGTTGATTGATCTTGGTGTCTTGAAAAGTACACCAACTTTATAAGAGATCCTGCCCATATAATTTCAATAACCATGAGTTCCACCCATACCTCAAATACTACCAACCTTTTTCTCTGAAATTAACAAGCAATTTAAGATTCACACGTCATCGAGAAGAGAAATTGCCATTGCGACCGTTCAATCATTTTTCATTATTTGTTGCCCCTCGTAAAAGGATGATATAACACACAAAGAACGATTGCAAAGAGCTAGTTACTTTTAGTGTTTTTTAAGACATCATAGGTATCCTCCACAGCGAGACAATCATTACAGAATTCGAACTTGAAACCATTGATTAAAGGCACTCCCAGGAAACCTTTGAGTCGAAAAAGAAATTCCAGCATATAATATAATATAATTATTTTACATATAAGAGTTTCTGAACCCCAAAAAATTTACAAAAATGGGTATAAAACATGGTAAGCATTGGACAAATAAAAGAAAGGTCGAAGCCAGTATCATTATGCTTCCACCACCATCAATCACTTAACATCAAATATTACTAAAACGAAATTAGGAACAAGTTCTAAAAAAAAGGAACGGAAACACGAAATATGAATCGAAACTAATTACACCTCCAATGTCAAGAGCGAGGTACGATATATCATGAGACTGATTGGGTAACAAAATAGATGGATACTTCTCTTCCACGTTTCCTTGAATTTCTGCTTTACTGAGATCCAATAACTGAGGCCGCGAACTCGACCCGTGAATTGAACTGTTACCTGTGTGCGCCATCTCTCTCTCTCTCTCTCACACACACTCACTCTCAGAGTCTCAAAGTTTGAACAACAACTCCAATGTTTTTTCTGCTCATGAAACGCACGGAACCGTCACTAACAGATGACCCATTCCTCTTGACCAAGGTAATGAAGTCAACCCCACCTAACCACAACATCCTTAACCCCACCTAACCACAACATCCTTAACCCCACCAAACCACCTCCTCAATCACAAGCTCGCGTGTCCACGCTCCACTGGATCAGAAAACGCAATTTTCACCCCTCCCTATTTCTCGTAAAAATAAAATAGGTATAGGTATAGGTATTAATTACAAATTACAGAAGTGGAATTGAGTATGAAACTGGGATTTTTAAAGTATTTGAAAATATCTAATCAAAATAGATGAGATATATTGTACGAAAGAGATGTTATTTATTTTATTAATGTATTATATATATATATAATATAATTGTAACAAAATATCAAATATTAACAATATTTTAATTTTAATTACTTAAATTTAAATAATAAATGAATATATTTTTTATCTTTATAAAAAGATATTCTAAAATAAAATCTAGAAGATTTTTTAGAAATTAATTTAAATAAAAAAAGGATATTAAACAAATATTTCTAACATTTTTCTTTACTTTAACATCTGTTTATTTGAATTTTGAAATCTCATATTTGATTATCTTTCTTTTGAAGTTTCATTTCCTCCTCTTTCTTTGTATGTAACTTTTATCTTTCTCTTTCTTGTTTGGAACCACGTCATCATGAAATTTGATATTCTCCACAAATTTTCTTCTTTTATCAGGAGCATCTTCTTTGTCTATTATGGATGGTTCTTCATCTGTTTTTGCCTCTTGGACATCATACTTCTTCAAGATATATGCATCTTCTTTTGATTTGGATATTTCTTTCATATCTTCTTCATTTGGAGTCAACTCTTCTTTCATCAAATCTAAAGCAAAACTTTTGTCTTTCATATGAGCTTGAAAGACTTCTAGGTTACTTGCATCTTTAATCACACAAACTTTGTTTTCAAAAGATACCTTATAACCTTTCTCTAACAGTTGACCAACACTTAACAAATTGTGATGATTAATATCAGGAACATATAAGACATCAAAAATAAATTTGATACCTAAATGAGTTTTGACTGTTCCTATACCTTTCACATCAATTTGTGCTCCATTTCCAATTCTTACTTTAGAAACATCAGATTTGTTGAGCTCTTCGAAAAGTTCTCGATCATGAGTCATGTGATTTGTACAACCACTATCTATAATCCAACCTTTTGATTTGTTGGTTGTAAGACATGATGTTGTAAGAAGTAGTTCCTGATTCATCCTCTACAACCTTGACAGATTCCTAGAGATGATCACATTTGCATATCTTTTCAACATGTCCCAATTGACCACATTTGTGGCATTTTGCATCTGGCCTCCACAAACACTTGTTTTGTTGGTAGTTATTTTTTCTTGCAATAGGGACACGGTGGAAAAACTCGTGTATTGTTGTTTTGGATGTATTTGTCCCTTTTATTGTTCTTGGCTCCTTTAGTAGTATAAAGTATAGTATCTTCAACAACACGATATCCTCTCATCAATCTTCGTTGTTCTTATGCTTGCAAGGCATGTATAATTTCTGCCAAAGTAATTTTAGACAGATCTTTTGTATTCTCCATTGAAGTGATAGATGTTTCATATCTCTCTGGTACAGTTACCAGAATTTTTTCAACTAGTCTGGAATCAAGAAATTCCTTAGCTAGTAATTTTATCTTGTTAGCAATACCCAACAATTTGTTTGAGTATTCCTTGATTATCTCATACTCTTTCATCCTTTGTAGCTCAAACTCTCTTATCAAGTTTAGCACTTTCATACCTCGAATCTTCTCGTTTCCTTCATATTCTCCTTTCAAGTCCCAAATTTCTTCGGGTGATTTTAGGGTCATGATTCTATTAAATATCATTTGTGAAACACCAGCAAACAAACATGACTTTGTCTTTGCCTTCCTTGTTTTCTTTTCTTTTTGACTTTTGATTTGGGCCATGGTGGAATTTTCTGGCAGCGGATCAATAATGTAATCCTCTTCCATAACTTCCCATAAATCTAACCCCCCTAGATATGCTTGCATTCTTACAGCCCATAGATCATAACTTTCGCCATAAAAAACTGGAATAGCAACTTGTGAGAAATTTCCTTCTCTTTCCATTCTACAGGCCTCGTAAGAACAATGACTCTGTTATGGAGATATATAAGATATATTGTATGGAGGAGATGTTATTTATTTTATTCATGTACTATATATATATATATTATAAGTTAACAAAATATTAACAATTTGAATCTTAACTACCTAAATCTAAATAATAAATGAATATATTTTTTATCTTTATGAAAAGATATTCTAAAATAAAATCTAAATTTTTTTTTAAAAATTAGTTTAAATAAAAAAAATATTAAACAAATATTTCCAAGAGAAAAATCATTTCAAATATTGTAAATGGATTTTTAATTAATTATTTTATGTCTCATGGGAGATGGATTCTTTTTCACTACAGCACGAGTTGGGGCTGGATTTTGGGAAAGAAAAAGGAGATAAGAAAATTTTGTCATTTTGAATATATTTTAATTTTAGATTTTGAAAAAAAAAATTGAGTGAAATAAATTTTGAATGTATTTTAATTTAAGATTTGTCTCCTCCTAGAAAAAAATGTAGTTTAGATGATAAAGTCTAATAATAACTATTACTTACAAAATTAAGATTAGTATTAGTTCTAAATTTTGTTAAATATATATTTAATCTTATCACAATTTTAAATTGCTTATTAATTTTGTAGTTAAAGATTGTTATTGTACCTCATTCTCCGAGGGGTATGTCATTTTTAGGGAAGGAGAGCTTATAAAAGTGGTAAGTATAGGAAAATTTGTATAAAAAAAACATTTCTCTTGGTATGGTATTTTTATTAGGTCAGACATGTTTTTTTTTTACTCATGAATAAAGAGAAAATAGTTAAAAATGTACAGAAAATAATATTTTTAAAATTATCCTAAAAAATATATAGAAATTTTTGTGATAGAAAAAATACTTTATTTTAATTTGTTTTTTTTCTTAAAAAAGAATCATTTTCTTTTAAAGTACTCCAAAGGAAACTATACGGTGAAAAGTAATAGGTGAAGAAAAATTAGTAAATATTTTCCTTGTTCAGTAATAAATAGAAATATTATTTTCCGTTGACTATCAAGTGTTTTACTTTCTACTAAAAGAGAAACAGTGAAAAATTGAAAGAAAAAACATTTTTTTTAAAAATTATTGATTATTTGACTCCTTCAATATTTATAGAAAATTTTATAATTGTAAATTTGCTTCATTATAATTTATTTTTTATGTCAGTTTCTCCATGAACAAATAAAAATATCTTTCATTTTGTTTAATTTATTTTTCGGCTTCTTTCGTTTGATTTTCTTGCATTGAAGGTTGAAGATATGTTAGAGTAGTCAAATTCTTTAATTTAGTAACTAGCAAGTAATCTATGGTGAATAGAGTCTGATCAATATTTTTTTAGCAGAAAAATGAAAAATTGGAATATAACAACCAATTTTAAATTAAACAAATAAAATATTTTGAAGCATAATATTACATCATAGGATAATAATAATAATAATAATAATAATAATAATAATAATAATAATAATAATAAAAGTTAATTAGCCATTTAGTACACATCAATATTGCAAATAAATACTCTAAGAAAACATTACGTAGGTATGCAAGAGAAAATAATAATAATAATAATACCATCTTAAAATTAAATCATAATCTTTACGTTTGAAAACATTGTTCAAGGAAATAAATTGCCAGACCATTGTTCAAATATGTGAAAGTCGAAGTTAAAAAAATAGTCAAACTTTTGAATGAAAGTGGTTTTAAATTATTTAGTTAAGTAAAACACGAAATTTTTTTTCAAATGAAGCAAATGTGGTTTTCTAAGACAAATTTCAGTCTTTTTATCTATATTATCTATATAATCACTAATAGTAAAACAAACTTTTTTATAATATGCATGTCATTTCTATAATGTATGAATTTTTGGCTTAAAATTCTTACTCTTTGCAGTAATATATCAATTTTTTTCTGAAATATTATCATTTCTGTTTAAATACATTATTTTTTTATATTTTTTATCTAATAATTATTATTTTTCTATCGATGGGATTCTTATAGTAGAGAAATATAAATAACAAAAAAATAATCAGAGTTAAAAAGTAAAATATTGTTGTTTAGTTTGTCAAAGTTATATTATTTTTTTAATAGTGCTTCTTGTGGTTGGTATACAATTCGTTGTTAAAATAATTATTTTTTCTTATTGTAAAACATTTATCATAGAAATAACAAAGAATACGAGAGTAAAAAATAATTACAAAAAATAACAATATAAAACATTAGTTCATAAATAGTATTTACATATTGACCAATAGTATCATTATCATTTGTATGTAAAAAATATTTTTCAATAAAAAAATGTTTTCTACTAATGTTGCCCACTAACAACTTCTTGGCAAAGATTAAAAATATTCGTTATTAAGGAAGATGAAAATGAATGAATTTTAACTTTAAATGTGATGTATAACTAAGTATATAATGATATTGTGAAAATTAATAAAAATGATTATTTTTACTATTCTTTTTTTATAGAAACAATCTATTCCCTTGATAAAATGAATTCTACCTATATTTATTCTTTTTAACGTAGACAAATATCTATTATTTTATTCTTTAAATTTTATAACTAACTCAATTAACTATTACAATCACATAAATTAACCATAATAAAATTAGAAAAATAAAACAAATAAATTATTTTTAGAATTACTTTTTATGAAAACAATAAATTTAATAATATTTTTCTTCTAATTGCTTTTATTTATGCATATAAATCTTTATTATTTTATCTTTTATCTTTTATAATTATTATTTTAAGTTCAATTAACTACTAATTAAATAAAATTAAAAAAACAATTTATTTTTTAAGAAAATTTGTATAGAATAATTTTTTTAATTTTATTTATATCTTATATTTTATTATCATATAAGAAGATTATTGACACTATTCACTATTAAACTTTTTGATATTTAAAATATTAAGAGCGAATTTTCTTTTATTTTAAAACTCTGAATGGGCAAGGGAAGCAATCAGACGCAAAAACCCTGGACCCTGTTCATTAAACCCTAACGAACTCTTTCACTGAATCACAGTAGCAGCTGATTCTAAATGGAATCACTCCATTTGAAAACCAACTACCGGTGCGTCCCCGCTCTGCAGCAGTTCTACACCGGCGGCCCCTTCGTCGTCTCATCGGACAACTCCTTCATCGCCTGCGCCTGCGGCGAGTCAATCAAAATCGTCGACTCCATCACCGCCGCCATCCGCTCCACCCTCGATGCTGACTCTGAGTCTGTCACAGCTTTGGCTCTCAGCCCCGACGACCGCCTTCTCTTCTCTTCAAGCCACAGCCGCCAAATCAGAGTCTGGGATTTGTCCACGTTCAAGTGCGTCCGCTCCTGGAAGGTACCGTACCGTATAATTATTGTTCTCTTCACCACTGTTTCTTTTGGTGTAATGAATAGTTTGTTGTGTTTGCTAATGTGCCTTTTGGGTTTAGGGTCACGACGGTCCCGTTATGTGCATGACGTGTCATCCTTCTGGAGGGTTGCTCGCTACCGGTGGAGCTGATAGGAAGGTTTTAGTGTGGGATGTGGATGGTGGTTACTGCACTCATTACTTTAAAGGTCACGGTGGAGTAGTTTCTTGTGTTATGTTCCATCCCGATCCCGATAAACAACTTGTGAGTACTGTGTTTAATGCTTTTTATTTGATTGCGGTCTGCTAGTGAGCATTTTGGGATTCGATGTTTATAGAAACTGTGTCATCTAATTTCTTCCTAAGTAGAGATGCACATGTTGAGTTCTGAACCACGTTTTTTTTTATTCGAGTTTGCCTATGGAGCAAAAAATTATAAAATATTTTATAATGAAGCATAATCAGTAAAGAATGAGACATTGATCATATCTCATTAATTCGTAAGTATGATATCACAATTTACAAAAAGATGTTTTAACAAAGTAACTATAAATTTTGTCTGTATGATACCCACTAGTCTTGGCTAACTGTATCAATAAAACATCTTTGGTACTCACAAGAAGTATTGACTCTATACAATAGCCTACAATTCATAAGCCTCATCGCTAAACTATTTTCTAATGCTGATTGTATCATTCTCCTCTCCTCCATTATCATCATTCAGAAAAGCACAACTTTTATTTTTGATTGATCAACAGGCGACTTTGTCTATTCCACAAGTTCAACACTACCATCAAGTGGACCGTGCTCCACTTATGTCTCTTGCTTTTATCCAATTATATCCTTCATATTTTCTATACACAAAGTTGAAGGTTGGAATGCTCATAAACCAAATATTCATCCCTTTCTGGATCCATTTGTTTATGTTCAAAGGATGAATAAAGGAGTGTACTATGTACTCCACTTCCTCTCACAGCATGAGGAAGAAAATGGCTACACACAAAACTTTACATTTAAGCTTTTTGGATGTGTATCTGGATGTATCCGAGCCAAGCCATATCAGAAAAAGAAAAAAAATCAAAGGAAAAGGAATTGGATATTTCAAACATATATCTGAAAAGTATTCGAGAATATCTGACAAAAAAAATGAAAACAAAAGATTCCATACTTTTTGTATGCATATCTGATGCAGGTTGGCTATGATACTCTTTTTTTTTTATATTTTGGAGTATTTGGGCTTCATAGGATTACACTGTGCCAATATGCATATTCATGATAGCATGATGCCTTGCTTACGACTGTCTTAACCAATTGGTATTCTTGTAAACAATTAGATAGGAATCTTTGACCACTGCTTTGTGAGTTACTTATTAATTAATTGAAGAACTGGGCTTTTTCTCTTGTTTTTTCGATGGAGAAGTATAAGAACATATGTTATGGGTTATAAAACAACTCAATGGATTTGTGTGAATTGACTGTCAAACCAATGCAGTGGCCAGAGTGATTGTTGATCGTACTCATGGCATGCTGTTGATTACACTTGCATAATGGAGTTGATACAAATGCAATATGATTGTTTGCTTGTAGTCCTTTTGATGCAAATGTGATTTTGTTTATCCCTGCCCTGTTCGTCAATTTTAACTATTCACAACAGTTGAATTTACCTCTTCTCTTCATATATTTAACTGATCGTGGTGAGATTGGTGCCCTCAGCTTTTTTCTGGCAGTGATGATGGTGGTGATCATGCGACAGTAAGGGTTTGGGATGTTTCCAAAACCAAGAAAAAGAGCTGTATTGCTACATTAGATAATCATCGCTCAGCAGTGACTTCTTTGGCAATATCTGAAGATGGATGGACGCTGCTTAGTGCTGGAAGAGATAAGGTAGGCTCTACAATTCTCATCCAACTTTTTTGTTTTAATTGACTATTTTAAATTAATTTAGTCTTCTAAATTGTCAAATTGGTGTGATGGTTATTGACAGGTTGTAACATTGTGGGATCTTCATGATTATAGCAACAAGAAGACTGTCATTACAAATGAGGCAGTTGAAGCTGTGTGTGTGATTGGGTCTGGCAGTCCCTTTGCTTCGTCTCTTCATTCATATCAGCAAGATGCAAAAAAACGTGGTGGTTCCCAAACATTCTATTTCATTACAGTTGGTGAACGTGGCATTGTACGCATATGGAATTCTAAAGGGTAAGTATTTCCAATATTATGACATTTGTTGCACCTAGGTTGGGTATGTTTAAGCTTTTTAAAAATGACTTTAAGATAGTGCACTTAAATTTGTGAATTGTGATGGAAACTATGTTCTGCCTCTTTAGGTTTTTCATTTTCTTTTTCATATTGACAGGGCAGGTTGCATCTTTGAGCAGAAGACTTCGGATGTTACAGCCAGCATAGATGAGGATGGCTCACGTAGGGGTTTCACTTCTGCTGTTATGCTTCCCTCTGATCAAGGATTGCTTTGTGTGACCGCAGATCAGCAGTTTCTATTTTACTCTCTGGAATGCACTGAAGAGTTGTTACAATTAAATCTAACCAAAAGACTTGTGGGATATAATGAAGAAATTGTGGATATGAAGTTTTTGGGGGATGATGAAAAATTCTTAGCTCTTGCCACAAATCTTGAACAGGTATGGGGATGTGAATCTTTATCTTGAAATTAGTAAACTGTTGTGATTCAAATAGAGTTTGGCACTTTCAACCCTGTCAATTTGAATATATGTATACTGAAAATAACTAAAATTTACTTGACTTCAGGATGTTGTTTTTTGTTAGTTCATTGTTTTATTGTGTTTGTTCTTGTCATTCTCGTCAATGCAATTGTAATTGTGAGAATATAAACAATTTTAGAAGTTTTTTAAAATTGGAAAATTTGGGATGAGATTTCATTAGTAGGTATTTTTCATTTTGCAATTAATTACACAAACTTTGTAAATAAGTCCATTCTGAAATCTTTAATTCACAAAGCAAATGAATTATAGTTGTTTCTAAGATGATTTTCTAATGTTATTTATCCTTTGGTGAGCTGTGACAATGAAAAGCTCATTGATTTTTAATTTTTTTTTGTCTTTTGGATGAACATCACATGTTTACACTAGGAAAGGTTATAAAGAAATTGTTGGGGTGTTTGCAATGTTGATTTCTGATTTTGCTTTTCTTGTGAAAGCATTTTACATATTTTATCTCTATCTAAATGTTATTTAGTTGTAGCTTCTTAGCGAATCCAAATTAAGTGATTCAACAAATAATGGGAAAACTTAAGGAAAAAAGGTAGGAAGCAAAAAAGGAAATGTTAGTCAATAGTATTGTTAGATTGTGCTATACTGGCGGACTTCAACCTTAAATATTCCTGGTATTCCTTATCAGAGAACTTTAAATCAATAACTGTAGGCTTGGAGACATTAGCTGTTTTGTATGGGAAGCCATGAAGAGTGTAGCAATTGTCTTGGGTATGACCTATTCTTTTAGAGTGTGAACATTGAAGACGACCTCTACCATCATGTCCTTTAACTCCATGAATGCTTTTTCCGCGAGTTGATACCAAGGCTGAGGATTTTTATGATCTAAAATATGCTTATTTTTAAGAGGAGCAATATGATCAGCTAAGATTGATCCCTAATGTGATCAAAATCTGAGTGCATAGTACGATTGATCGTAACCATATAAAACTTATCCAATTTTTGTTTAACTTCTTCAATAGTATCTTCTAAAATCATCTTCAGTTCTTCCACTTTAGATTGACTTTAAGCAATAAAGGATATCATATCATGGTCTTCTTGTTTTAGAGATGCTAGCGTGTGGACAGAGTCATAAAGACGTTGAATGTCATTTGTAAAGATACTTTGAGCTTTCTTCCAAGTTTTAAAAGTTCCAAGGGTTCCCAAAATGTTGGGTTCTACAGATTGCCATAATAGAGTGCATAGTTGAAAGTCTAACTTCTTCCATTTTTCAGTTTCTTCTGAAATTTCACTTGCATCTTTTTCCAAGTGGTTATGGAATCCTTGACCCAAAAACCAGAGTTCTACTGATGCTGCCGAGGACAATAGTTTTTACCATTAAGTTTTTTGGAAGTAATGGTAGGAGATCCTGAAAAACAATGGGCTGCTCCAGATGCCATTTAATGGATAGTGACAATGGAAGACAGTGAGACGACCGGAAAGATGTTTGGAAAGTTATCGGAAAATCAGTGGAATGGTGGCCATAATTCGCTGGACGGTGGCCAGAAAGTTGGAGTCTGGTTAAAGTTTATTTTTATGCCGCTGCATTGCATATAAAAATACACTATAATTGGATATTCATTGTTTATTTACTTTTTGGTGATATGTGTAACAGTTTTAGGTACCTCTGGTTCCATTATTATCAAATAATATCTTTCTTTGCTGAGCAAAAAAAAACCCTGCCAATGCTTGATGAATATAAAATGTTCATCATTTGATTCTCTAACTTTCAATTTCTTACATGTCTTGCATTCTTTATTCTAGCATTGACATTTAATGCACAAACCTACTGGAGCTTTGCAGGTTCGGGTTTATGACCGAGCATCTATGTCATGTTCATATGTCTTATCTGGTCACACTGAAATTGTTCTATGCCTTGACACTTGTGTATCAACTTCTGGGAGAACATTGATTGTAACTGGAAGTAAAGACAACAGTGTAAGTTTTCTCCCCTTGATCTCTGATTGTTGAAAAGGCTTTAGATTTTCTTTTATGGGAAAAAGTGCTTGAGGTGCTTCAGTAAGTGCTAACAACAGTTACCCTATTAACTTCATAGTATGCTTGTAGTTATATATAGGGATTAGTAATTAAAAGCAAATGTCTGCTTGTCAAACAGGTCAGGTTGTGGGAGTCAGAAAGTGCAAACTGCATTGGAGTTGGTATAGGTCATATGGGAGCTGTTGGCGCCATTGCCTTTTCCAAAAGAAAGCGAGATTTCTTTGTTAGTGGCAGTAGGTGAGTAATGATGTGTTTATTCCTATTTTGATTCTCAATAGCAAGAACTTGTCTATGTTTGTATTCGCTTTAAGTTCCTGCATTTTGGATTCCCTTTATCTGGTTTTTTCTTATTTTCAATCTCTTAATTTCAAAAAATAGGTACTATTAAATAAAAAAGAACATTAAAGTTGTAACAGGAGAAAAATTCCTTGCATTGACAGTGTAAAACAATTTTGCAATGACATCAAATCACAAACCACCATGTATATGTTTGTTGACTTTTTCTATAAATATATTAGTAGTTATACCAACTGTGATCCGTGATTGTAGATTGTTTAAAACTGTTTTACATTGTCAATCCATAAACATTAAACTCAACATGAAATGTGATATGCCAAGGTTTTTTGTAACTATTCTTAAGTGATAATGTTACAAGGGAGGAAGGCAATAATACGTATCCTTATGTCTTTTGCAATTTTTTGTAACATTTTTTCAATGAGATATAATGACTTCAGCTCGCTGTAAAGCAGCATTTGAACCTTTTGCTGCTTTCCACTCTTCCTATTCCACAACAGTGATAATTTGATTTTACTAGTTAAAATTTTGTGGTTGACCTTCTGTGTAGTAGAAGTGGAAACCCAAACAAATTTCCTGTTACTAGTATAATTTCATTCGCCTTGTTTTGGCACTGGAATCAATATCAGAAAATTTGTGCTGAATTTAATATCCTGATCCTTCCCTTTCTGAGATCACTAAATCCTGCAAAGACAACTGCATTTAGTCTTTATCATGGATCATTTTACCCAAACATTACAATTGGCCTTCCTTTTTATTCTACTAAATGAACTGAATATAGTAATATGTTATTGAGTTTACTTTTGAATTCATTGGTTCTAATCATGCTATCTTTTAGATGGTACTATTTGTTATTTAATACATTTCATTGTTTTTTCAGTGATCATACTCTTAAGGTGTGGAGTATGGATGGCCTCTCAGACAATATGACAGTGCCAATTAATTTAAAAGCAAAAGCTGTTGTTGCAGCTCATGATAAAGATATCAATTCTGTAGCAGTTGCTCCAAATGATAGTTTAGTATGTAGTGGTTCTCAGGTTGGTAATTATATCTTACCTGCAACTTACTTTAGGCCTTTAAATCATGTATTCTATTTATTTGTGTAATAAAGTACTGCAATATTAGTTGTCTGTTTCTTGTTTTATTTTAGTGAAGTAAGATTAGTCGCTAGCTAGTTACTCTTTTTTCTTTCCATGGCTTTTCTTTTCACTTTTTTGCATATTATAGTGTTTCCACTGTAGTTATCATTGTTATTATGTCCTACTTGTATATCCCATCAGGATCGTACAGCTTGTGTTTGGAGACTTCCAGATCTAGTATCAGTTGTTGTGTTTAAAGGGCATAAAAGGGGAATTTGGTCAGTAGAATTTTCTCCTGTCGATCAGTGTGTTGTAACAGCATCTGGTGACAAGACAATAAGGATATGGGCTATATCTGATGGCTCCTGTTTGAAGACATTTGAAGGACACACTTCAAGTGTGTTAAGAGCATTGTTTGTTACCCGTGGAACACAAATTGTTTCCTGTGGTATGAGGCTATTCGTTGCTGATTTTCTTTATAATATTTTGATTGCCAGTGTGATCAGCTAATTTAATTTTCAGGTGCTGATGGTTTAGTAAAGCTGTGGACTGTAAAAACCAATGAATGTGTTGCTACTTATGATCATCATGAAGATAAGGTACCAGTTGGTCCTTTATATTTCTTTTCATTTAATTTCATATTTCTGTTTATTATATACCTGAAAATATTGTTCAAACTGTTGCATGCTTAATATTCTCCGGAGGTGAGTTATTGAATTATTAATTAGAAGCTGTATATTGATCTGTTTAGCTTTCAGCCAGGAAACTATATCAATGTTTCCATCGTATGCAGTGTTGAACATTCGAAATAACTCTTTCCTTGGTCACTCATTATTTACGAATTTGAGAAAATGTGACTTTTTAATTATTTTTCTTGAAGGTTGTCTATATTATATTTTGGCAATGGCACATTTTCACAATAAGCAATAATTTGTTTATGCTTAGAAAAAGGTCATCCTATGCTAAACAACTGTTTTGAGGTTTTATTTTCCCTTAGAAGATACTTTTTAGCTACCAAAAAAAGAACTAAAACAGGTTTTTTTGGTACCTAATTATCATAAATTGTTGAAAACTTATTTTTCAATTGAAAAAATAAACTTTTTGGAAAACTAAAAAACAGGTGTTAAATTCACAAAAATTCAGGTTTCTTTGACCTTTTCTTTTTGCTGAAAAATTTGACATGCAGGTTTGGGCCTTGGCTGTAGGCAAGAAAACAGAAATACTTGCAACTGGTGGCGGTGATGCTGTTGTAAATGTATGGTTTGATTCCACTGTAGCTGACAAAGAAGAAGCTTTCCGTAAAGAGGTGAGTTCAAGCAATCGTTCAATATTGATACCCTCATCCTGAAAGTTAAATCAAAGGTTATGTTTCATGGTGATTCATGATATAATTATTGTTAAGATCTAATTGTTCCTTAATACATATTGCATCAATTTTATGTCGCTCTTTCTATGAATTTAATGCAACAATGAAGTACCAAGAGCAGTCCCAATCTTGGAAATCATCTGAATAAAATATCTATTGGTAAAATGTCATTAACACCCGTTGTTTAATTGTCAGGGATTTGTGCATTTTGCTCATGTTTTTGCTAGCTGTCTTGCAAAACTTGTAATATTAAGATTTTATGATGTTTTTAATTTTTTATTGAAAACAAACTGCAATACCTCAATTATGTCCTGAATTAGATTATCAGAGCTGTTTGTTTGTACTTTTTATGATGCGGTATTGAAATCATAGTTCACTTTTCTAACAAAGTCGTAAAGGGTGGTCTAGGGATTGGGTGTTTGCTTTTCTGATTATTGCGGTTCTTAGTTAATGGTTATTAATTTTCACAATAACCTGGGCATTTAGTGTATGTTTGGTCTAAAGTTTTTTTTTCGGGAAATGTGCTGTTTTTTCAAAAGCTTTTAAATAGCTGAAAAAATGGATTCCTCAAAATTAACCAAACCAAACAAATGCTAAATCAGTTGCAGTGATAAGCAACTCTTTATTCAGGCATTTTTTAATTCTATATCATATATTCAGTCATAAACAGGCGAAGTTGTCCACTTCATTTTACTTCATCATTGAGTAGTTTCAGCTCAAGGATTTGTATTTTAATGACATTGAGAAGAAGGGATTTGGGGGAAGTTGTCTCCAAAGATCTTTTTCTTGAGTTAAATGGTTGATATTGTGGAGGATTGTCCAGATATATTATTACCTGCTCCGTATGGTTTATTTTAGGATTTTTTTTATACACTCTTTCAAATTACAAGTGCCCTATGTTTTAGAAAGCATTGTAATGTCTCATGTAAATGCAGGAAGAAGGAGTTATCAAAGGTCAAGAGCTAGAGAATGCTGTCTCAGATTCTGACTATACTAAAGCAATTCAAATTGCATTTGAACTGCGCAGGCCACATAGGCTTTTTGAGTTATTTGCCGAGCTTTGCAGGTTAGCAACAATTATTTGGTTGCCTGAATCTTTTTTGCGTACACTTGACTGATATTTCTGCAGGAAGAGAGAAGCTGAAGATCATATTGACAGAGCACTTAAGGGCTTGGGTGATGAAGAGCTTCGCATATTATTTAACTATGTTCGAGAATGGAATACAAAACCAAAACTCTGTTATGTTTCACAGTTTGTACTTTTCAGAGTTTTCAGCATCTTTCCTCCCACTGATATTGTTCAGGTGCGTTTCTTTTAACCATTCTAAGATTCAAGTGGCTTTGGGCGTGTAATCATATGCATTTCTTTCATATTATGATGGTCAATGACTGAAATGCTTGGCCTGATTGTTGAATATGGTTTTGTACTTCATATAACCCTTCGTACATTTACTTGTTTTTGGTATTGTGCTATTTTTTTTTTAATTTTTGCTAGGATTTTAGCCTTGTGTGTATTTCTTACTTAGGATTTTTTTCGAGGAAAGAAAAGAACACCACGTTTTATGAACATTTTTCTGTGTTATTTCAGATTAAGGGGATTGGTGAATTTCTTGAAGGTCTTATCCCATATAGTCAGAGGCACTTTGGCAGGATAGACAGACTTGTTAGAAGTACATTTTTGTTAGATTTCATTCTGTCAGGAATGTCAGTTATCGAACCAGAAGCTCAACCGAAAGAATCAAAGACCGAGTTACTGTTGCAGTCCGATATTGACATTCCAGACACTGAAAATGATATCGAGGAGAAAGATCACACTCCTGAAATTACCGCTTCAAAGAAAAGGAAATCAAACAAATCAAGACATGGTTCCCATAAGAAAGTTAAGAATGTAGCTTTCAACAAGGTCGAGTCTATACAACTACAGGCATAGGATTGGTGCCTTGGTCGTCGTCTCATGTATACATAATGTTAATTGATCGATGGAAGAGCAGTTTTTGATCCATCAAAATTTTGAAATCTTACTGTGTCATTTGATAATATGTAAGCTTAGCTACTGTAATTGTATCAATATTCGTTCTTCGAGTAGATTAGCTTTTAGGTCTTGGCTACAACACGTGCTATAGAAATGTTTCTTCTGCTGTCGAACGAAAGTTATTGTTGTCGAGAGACTGTTGAGGCGCTGTCAACTGCTGCATGAAAAAATTAATTTGAAGTAATTTCAACAAATTTGACCCATATAATTCTCATAATGTTCAATTCCTTGTTCCTTGTCTTGAATTAAAAATTCAAGGGGACCATCGTTTAGGAGTACATTTATTTACTTTACGTTCTGACTGTATTACCACCAGCAATATAATGATACCTGATTTATTTGCTGTTTGGCTGTCAAGAACTGTCCAAGTCCATGTGTTTTATGTATGTCTGAAACAGTGTCTTGTTTCTAGTGTTAGGCAAAGATTGTTATGGTCATGGTCAGTGTCCTGTTTCATCAGCATCGTAATACGCTGATTAGGTGGATTAAGCACGAGGGATGTTCAGATATATAATTCCGAAACATTATATGAAGATTACAGTTTTTATCTCTTTCGGTAACCAGAGATAAAACAGGAAAACAAAAGTTTTTTAAATTTGCTAAAAGGAAAAGGTCCGAAAGCCATTAGTCTATTTAAAGAAGATTACAATTACTATTGAATAAACTTTGATTAGTTGAAAACCAGTGATATTAAAATTTAATATTTTCATTTTTTATGTTAACCCACGGGAAAATCTTAATAATTTGAATCGGCATTTAGTAAGATTAATTTTGATATGTTATACCTGTGGCTAGTCACTTCCGTCGTCTTCTTAGTGGTGGCATTGTAGCGCACCATGCATTTTCTGTTAACAATTTATATAATTAAATTATTAACTTGGCACTTAAACTATATACGAATTTTCTAGATAATTTTTAAACGATATTAAGTTGACTTCTTAGAATTTTAAAATTGTAATAAATTGTAAATTTTAGCAGTTTTAAGGAGATACTTTTTTAAACATAAAAAATAGTTTAAGAATCAACTTAAAATTTATCCCAAATAACTTTCATATATTTTGTCGTGGAGTTTTTATTTTTCTTTGAAAGGGTGTAAAAGTCCAATTTTGATCAAAACTATATTTTTTTTCAGATTTCTTAATTTTTCTTTTTTCAATTTAACAGTTTGGTTTGAATTTATAATTAAAACTAAGACATTACGCGTATATATTTTAAAAATTGTTTATGGTTGAATTATTTTATAATCTATACCAATAAAGGGATTACCTTTATTTTGTACATATCTCAATATCTTTATTTTATCATTTTAAAAATTATTTTTAAATAATAATAAATAATAAATTTAATCGGATAAAAAATTTAACTTTTGTACTTTTATATTTTTTTATTTATTTTTTTTCTTTTTTAACTTTTTACATTTTATATTTTTAAAAAACTTTCTTATTTCAAGAAGACTATCATCCTCATCTTCTATCCTATAATACTGGAAATTGTGGTACATATACGCAAGACCCATAGGTAGATAATACTATGGAAGAAGACTACAAGATCAAATAGTAGAAGATAAAATGTAATGTTCTTCTCTGGATTTTCTCATTCTAGGATTATTTCTCATTCTTTAAATGATAATTACTTTACTATTAATTTTTCACTTCTTACATTTTTCATTTAAAAAAAAATTCTCATCTCAAGAACATATCATCCTCTTCTTCTCTCATACATGAACAATGCATACATGATATTATAGAAGATTACAAATGAAAAATAATAAAGATTAAATGGTGAAGAGTAATGTTATCTTTTAGATTTTCTCACTTTAAGATTATTTCATATTTTTTAAATAATAATTATTTTTCTAATACTATTATTTTTAATTTCTCATATTTTTGGATTAGAAAAAAGTTTCTCATCTCAAGAACATATAAACTAAACATTTTAGATAAACATGTTCGTTAATATTATTTTTAAACTAACAAAATATCAAAAGATGTTGTATTTCAATTTTAAATTTTCTAAAAGATATTATTTTTAAAAGAGAATATTAAAGTAAACATTTTATAGAAACATTGGCGCATACACAGCTGCTGTCTTCGCTTTTTCTTTCACTATAACCATATAATAGGAATAATTTGTACATGAACATACATATTAACTTTAAGTAAACTCTTTTTATTCAAGCACTTATTAGTATATACTAAAATTATTTATATTAAAAAAGTTTAAAATTAATATTAACAAACATATTTATCTAGAAGGTTTAGTTTTTTTTTAAAATTTAATATTGAAACATAATATCTTTTAATGTTTTATTCATTTAAAAATAACATTATAACTAAAACCGTAAATATAATGGTAATGAAAAAGGTAAATGTGACACTAATGGTGTCGATGGAGTGTCACTGACAAAGATGATGATGGTGACGGTGACAACCTCCACACATATTGATGAGAATGAAAAAAAATATATTTATATAAAAAAATAAAAAATTAGAATCAAATTATGAAAATTAAATTAAAAATAATAGTAATACAAAAATAATTACTAGTTAAAGAATATGAAATAACCTTACTCTTCATTATTTGATCTGATTCTGAGTTTTCACTTGTAATTTTCTTCTATAATATTTGTGCATTGTTCCGTGTACGAGAGATTAGGAGAATGATGTACTATTAAGATCAAAAAGGTTTTTTAAAACAAAAAATATAAGAAGTTAAAAAATAATAGTAAAATGATTATCATTTAAAAAATAAAAAATAATGCTAGAATGAGAAAATCTATAAAAAAACATTACATTTTAACCTCCACCATTTAATCTTGTATTTTTCTTCCATATTATCATCTACACATCTTTTGTGTATCTACAACAATTTCCAGTATTATATGATAGAAGGTGAGAGGAGAGGAGAATGATAATCTTCTCGAAATGAGAATTTTTTTTAAAAATAGTTAAAAGAAAAAAGAAGAAAGTTTAAAAAAAAATATAAAGATGGAGAACTTAAATTTTTTATCTGATTAAATTTATTATTTATTATTATTTAAAAGTAATTTTTAAAAAGATAAAATAAGAATATTGAAATATGTACCTAAAAAATGAGAATCTCTTTTATATATTGTTATAAATGAATGTTCTTATGTTTCTTTAATATGTTTTTTGCATTTTGAATGTTTCTTATTGTCACCAGTGAACACACAAATGCTCTTGTACCTGCGTTTGCGCTAGTATATTATAAAATAACTTAATTGTAATTTTATAAATTTGTTTACTCACTATGAAAAAAGTTGAAATTATGAATATAATGAAAAAAATTACATCACATTTCCTTATTTAAGGATTAATAATCAGATTTCCCCCCCACATATTACTGTTTTCCAAAAAAAAATACCCAAAGGAACCAAATTTTGAGTAGGCTGTTTTAATATTTTTTTTCTTTTGCCACTCAAAATTCGATTTTCCGAAAACTAAATTCTGAGTAGTTTTTTTTTTATTTTTTATTTTTTGATTCGATTAGTCTGATTTGTACAAAATAAGACATGAGAACGGTCGTTCTAGTTTAGAAACGATCGTTCCCCTATGAAAACGGTCGTTCCAGACGTTGCCTTGAAACCTTATTTTGGAGCGTAGAACGACCATTGAAAAAGAAAATAAAAAATCTATTTAGAATTAGGTTCCGCAGATAATAAAAGAAAAAAATTTTAAATAACTTTCTCATAATTTGATTTCCCAGGAACCAAATTCCAAATAGTAAAATAAAATAAAATTGAAATAGCCTTTTCAGAATTCGATTATATGGGAACTGAATTCTGAATAGCAAATGGACCAACGTGGACGCTTCATAGGTTAGAATTCGATTTTCCATGAACATAATTTTGACATGATATAATATTTGTGTAAATAATGAGAGTATGTATATTTGAGTAATTTTTTTAGAAAAGAGTAATATATGAAAAAAAAAATCTAATAATGATAGGATATTTTAATAAGTTTTTGTAAATTTTCTTATACTTTTAACTAACATAACAAGAATTAGTTCAAATAAAATCAAATATAAAAAACATAGGGTGGTATTAAATTTAAATTGAACAAAATAAAACGATAGTTGTTTTTGGTTTCAGTGTTGAAAGAAACAAATCCTGTGGGTGAACAGCCCCACCACCATCATTTGAATAATAGTTATTCGATTCTCACAGGAAGCAACCAGACATGTCTGAATTTGAATCGGAAGTTGCAGAAGGTGAGAGGTACCGTGTGGGTTATGCTCTCCCACCGCAGAAAGTGGAAAGCTTCCTTCAACCCTCCCTCTTGGATCACGCCAGACAACGCGCTATCGATCTCCTCCAAATCGACCCCTCTACACCCTTAGACCAACAAGGTCCCTTCCACTGCATCATCCACAAACTCCACACCCCACAATGGAACAAACACCTCCAACAATTCTCTCTCACACATCCAGACACTGTAATCATCGACGCCCCCGAGTTGGTGAGTCGCCTCCACAACCGGGTTTCAATGCTTGAGGCAGTCACCCACTTACGAATTTCCCTCCAGAATGCTTCCGTTGGGGTTCCCAACCAAGTGGTCCTAAACAAACCCAAAGCCCCCGATTTTGACAAAATCGAAGAACTGGGTCTGCGATTCCCCGTGATCGCAAAACCGTTGGCGGCTGACGGCGGCGCTGAGTCTCACGAAATGTGCCTGGTCTTCGACCGCGACGGACTCAACGCGCTGAGCGCTCCCACAGTGCTGCAAGAGTTCGTGAATCACGGCGGGGTCGTGTTCAAGATTTACGTTGCTGGGCGGCGCGTGAATTGCGTGAAGCGCAAGTCTTTGGGTGATATATCGGATGAGACGCTGAGAACGTTAAAGGGGGAGGTGCTGCCGTTTTCTCGTGTATCGAACTTGTGCGTCGAAGAGGAGGGTGGCGCCGTCGAGAAAGCTGAAATGCCGCCGCAGTGTATGGTGGATGAGTTGGCGAAGGCGTTGAAAGAGGCCTTGGGACTTAACCTTTTCAACGTTGATGTGATTAGAGATAGTAAGGAACCGACAAGGTACCTTGTTATTGATATCAATTACTTTCCCGGGTATGCAAAATTGCCCTCTTATGAGTCCTTTATCACTGATTTTTTGTTGGACGTTGTTCGCACCAAGGCTAAGTAACTAAATTACAAGCTTAAGTATGATCAATGATGTTGTAATGTTTACAACACTACTGTGTAATCATTGTTATGCTGTTTTTCAGTCCTTCCTCTTTTGTATGTCGTTTTCGAGAATGATTGGTATTGTCACCTGATGTTCCACTTTCATGTTGCACCTCTATATTTGATTGGGGATATTGATCATTTATAGTTCCAGTAGTCATCAACTGCAGTGTGCAGTGCCCTTCCTTAAAACCTGGTTTGCTACCGTGATGTTAAATGCATGGCATTGGTTTTTTTCTTGGATAACTAGATTGGAATGGATCCTTCCCTTTGCTTTGGACTCAAAACCACTCATTCATGTTTTTCTAAGATATGTCTAAACTCATATTTAATATACGACGACAACAAATATACCAGTCCATGAAATTGCAGAAACCTCCTTTTATATTTTTAAGAACGATAAATGTCAGTCTCATTGATAGAATTTTTGCCTCTCAAAAGCTACGCGTCCTCTACCAAAACAATTTAGGTGTTTATGAATGAGATAAATAGAAATTATGTAAGAAGAATTGAAATTTGTTGAGGGTTGATGGTGCTCGCCTTCTAGGCCGTGCTTCAGAATCTGATTCGATGCTTTGGTACTTTAGGATGCTTTATTCTATACTACAGATTATCAATCACCACAAATTTTCATTTGTCTACAATAAAAAAGAAAATAAGTGTTCTGCCATGCAATGAAGAACAATTCCACATCCTCATCTGATCTGGCCGCTGTGATTAGCATGCCCTACTCTTGGGCACTACATATTCTTGATATTTACCCTACTAAGCCAAGGACACACCATATATTAATTTTAAGATGTCTAATTACAGAGTCACCAAAGAAGTACACAAAACATGCAACTACGGAAGCTAGATTTGTGACAACATCATGCTATTTGCTTAATTGTACCGAGGAACTTCCAAAAAATTCCGACATGCTTTATTGTATGCGTACAAAGTTAGTAATGGACTACTACTGAATACATACCGAGCAGATAACAAATCATAACCGGGGTCTCAAATATTTACTTGACACAATGTGAATTCGATCTAGCTGTATTCGTTGAGTAACTGATAAACAGAATTAACAAACAAACAAACGGTTGTCTTCATCATCATTGTATAATCGAAAGAAATCATGCAGTGGCTAGAGTCTCTTCCGTTGCCGCTTCTCCGCTAGCAGTTGCCTTAGCACGCTTAGCTTCATAGTCCTTAACAGCCGCTTTGATGGCATCTTCAGCAAGCATGCTGCAGTGGAGCTTAACTGGTGGAAGTGAAAGATGCTTTGCGATTTCACTGCAGGACATCGAGTGTTTGTCAGTTCAATATCTCATAACAGACCAGAGCCATCAATCATAAAGCATAACCATAATTACAATACATGTATCTAATACAATATGCATATGATATGACAATTCTAAATATATATAAGATACTAACTATATGTTCTAACCAAGTTTACGAGATCCCTCATTTTAGAGCATTTAGTATTAGTGTCTTGTCTTCGGTCCAAAGGCCCCTATCTACAATAATTAGTTATTTCTTTTAAGGTTGCAGTTAGGTTTATTTGATTAGAGATGTATAATTCTTAATTTCCTTTTCTTCTTTAATTGATTGATTTTTTAAAATTATTATGTTGATTTAATCGCGCTTAAAAGTAGTAATTCTTAAAGGGTCTTGATTATGTCCAGATTCAGTGTTTTAAGGGTCCTCATAATAGTCTAGATTCCGTATATAGCATTAATAAGGACTTGCTTGGTTGTAGGGGAGTTATGGGGTCAAGAATTTCTCAATGATTGCCATGGGTAAGGACCTTGCCTTTCAATCTCTATTGTGGTCTCGGTATAGAAACTATCAATGAGGTAGACAAAATGCAATACACATAATCAATACATACAAAAATTCATAAAACATAATAAATAGAACTGCAATTCTGCAAATCCAAATTAAGTATATGTACTATTACTAAACAAAATAAAAATTACAAATCATTTTTATAAAAGACTCTCTATTGTCTGCATATATAAGAATAATATCAATCTCATTTCTTTCTAGAAATAATCCATAACGACGACAAAACCTATTTTTTGATTCGTCAAGGAACAAAGTTTCTCTCTGTCTCCAGTTTTTTAAAGTTAGATCCTACACACACATATATAAATATACCGGTGAAGTACCTTAAGTATCGGTATTGAATATCAAATGTAAATATGTGAAGTAAAATAAAGTTTACTGGTTCCTCATAAACTACCCGGCAGGACTAAACTCCTAAAGCCAGTCCATAGCAAAGGACACATTCTTTCATTCAAAACGTCAGTTGTCCTACTGTCTTACCCAGAAAATTAGCACAACATAACAAGTATAAATGGAAATAACACACACATACATATATATTAATTTCTAACCTATCCCATGTTTTCCAATGCATCATCAAATATAAGATAGTGCTGTTATCTTAGGCAAAACTGCAGAAAATGTTACGTATACTTACGTATTTTTTATGGACAAGACTTCCTCCATTTGCTTTCCCTTCACCCACTCAGTAGCTGAAAATAAGATAGATATATAAAAAACATGGTAAATGAGGATAGGACAGAATATAATGAATTGAATCAGAAAACAGAGCAGTTTTGGCGTTTGTGATTACCGACGGAGGAAGAAGCAATGGCAGAGCCACACCCGAAAGTCTTGAATCGAGCATCGACGATTTTCCCGGTTTTGTCGTCGACCTTAATCTGGAGCTTCATGACATCGCCGCACGCCGGTGCCCCCACCAAACCCGTCCCCACGCTCGGGTCGTTCTTGTCGAACGATCCAACATTCCGGGGATTGTCGTAATGATCCACAACCCTCTCGTGGTAAAACCGCGCCGGAACCCTAACGCCTAAAGACGTTGTTCCCAAAATCCTCTTCGCGCCCACTCTCAGCATCTTGATTTTCCCTTCCACCCGACACTAGAGAGACCCAAACCAGGAAAATTGGAAAATAATAATAATAATTCGCTTATTTTATTTTATTTTATTTTAGGGTTATAAATTAATTAAAGGTAAAAATGTGGATATGGACTAGTAAGCCGGTTTGCCAATTGCGTGGAATTCATGTTGGACTTATTCTATATTTCATAGGAAGTTTCTTTTTACACGCCCTATGTTTTCCTTCTGCACCCCATGGGGGTGTATAGAAGACAAATCGATGATCATGGTTGTGCTGCCGCCACCCCTTGCCGGCTGCAACCCCTGTTGTCGCCAACCCTTGCCGGCTGCCACCCTCTTGTTGGTGACCACCCACTCAACTCACATCCTATATGTAATTTTAATTATTTTTTCAAAGTTTAAAAACAAATTGCATTTACTTTTTAGTGTGGAAAAGGTATCTGTCATCTATTAGTATATGATAATATTCATTGACAAAAAGAAAAAAAAAATTGTAAATTTTAAAACAACATAGAAGGTCATGATCAATGAAATTGTGGAGACTATGAATTCAACTCAACAATATAATTTGAAAAATAGAAGAGTGAATTTATGGATAAAACTTGAGATGGAAATAATGGACTGTCCAGCAAACTTCCATTCTGCATGTACTTCTTTACAACTCTTATTTTAAGAATTTATAAGATTTATATTTTAATTAATATTTTTTTTATAAGTTAAGATCTTATTTAACATTCAGATTTTTAAATTTTATCTTACTGATTCTTAAACTTATATTTCTGGATATTAACTCCTGAATGAGATAGGCTTAGGTTGTGTAGAAAAAAATGACATGATTGATTAGATTTAAACTCTAGTGTGCTAATGATGATTAATGCAAATAAAAAGGAGTGCGGATAGAAAAATAGTTTAATATCCGATTCTACTGTATCACTTTGAAGAGTCTATTGCTCTGTTTCTATCAACCCTGTCTTAATGCTTTCAATGGCTTCTGCAACGTCACAGTTCAACAGAACTCGTATATGAATAAAAATAACCCCTGTCTCCAAACTTCGAACTTCACTAGAAATTATCACATTTCGCAATTCACATAATTAATAGTTTAATCTGCATATTTTATGCAGAAGCTGAACCAGTTTCCCCACTAACCTGTTATTTCCTTTTTATTAAAAAGATAAATAAAGATTAGTGTTCTTTCTTAATTATATATTCTTTATACGGGGACAAGATCAACAAAATTATTAAAAAACTTGAATAACCTATTGTAACTATTTTGGGTATGAGTGTATTAGGTACTTGTGCTCATCAGCACCTAACTTATATTATTTTCAAAACTGACTTTTTCAAGATGTTTCATAATCAGAGATGAAATTATCATAGATCTCTCAACTACAGGATTACATGGAGATGGAGTTTTAGATACGTTTTCTACTTTTATATTGAAATCATAGTTGATGGAAGAACCTTTGTGGGTTGAAATTTAGGCAAAAGAGGGGAATTGAATCCCATACCTCCACATTTTGATGGGATTGGAGAATACAGGAATCAAATATATTGTCTCCAGCGTTTAGTTATATACTCTAATTTTTAAATATTAATGCTGTAAATTATCGATAAATCAGAAATTGTAATAAATATAATCTTTCAAAAAAAACCTCTTCAATGATATTATTATTATTACTTCATGAGATTTTAGTTCTTTAACCAGTATTTTTCTCAATAAAAACATAAATTCTTCCCTAAATTTTCCGTTTAGATCTTTTTGTCAAACAAAAATGAATTTAGTTTAAAAAAATTATCAAGTATTGTAATTTTGATGAGTTTTACATTAACCAACAGTAATAATCCCACTTAGATTTTAAATTCTAAATTTGTGTATGGCAAGTAAAAATATTTTTACTCTATTAATCAATAAATAACTATATTAAATGTGACTTTGATGAAAATTATTATGAAAATAAAGATATTTATGATACATAATAGTAAAGAGGCAAAGTTTTTTTATACACTAATACACTATAATGGATTAGATTAAGATTAAGTCGTTATTTTGACCGGTTAAAGATGGACCTGTCAAGCTAACCCGTCAAGTTAACCCGTCAATTTAGATTTGTTTTTAAATTTAAAAATAAAATAAAAATTAATTTAAAAAATTAATTTTTTATATTATATTATTTATAGAATATAAATTTATAATAATATTGTAATTTAAACTATTAATATTTATAAAATAAATTTTAATTTTTAATTATAATAAAATAATTTATCTTTTAAAAGTAGTAATCATTTTAATTTATCTAATTGGAAATATTAATTCATCAACTAAAAATTTTAAAAAATATTTATATGATTAAATATAATTTAAAATTATATATATTAAAATAAAAATATTTAAAAAATAAATAAAAAATAAAAGAAATAGTGGGTTGGCTTACTGGCCGTCCTTTAACGGGTCCAACTCGTATAGTGGTGGCGGACCAATCTTCTCGCCCCATTTTTTACTAATCACAGGTGGGTTGGGCCAACACTGACTAGATTGAACCATTTTGTCATCCTAATTTAAATTAATTATTTTAATAAATAATATAAAATAAAAAAATGAAAATGAGAATCTTCCCTGAACATAGCTCAAGCAACCCTAATTTGTGTGTTCACGTGAGTAGTGGCTAATGACTGGGAATTGCTTTCAAAGCTACAAATATTTTAATCCAATTTTTTAAAAAATGTGTTTGGCAGCAGTTATACACATTATAACGCGATGTGCGCTTCACAGATACGTATCGGATATTCAGATTTGGGCTTTCCTTTTCAAAACCTTCACTTTTGTACGGATCACCTAATTTTGGTGCCAATGACAACATCTCAGTATCTAATCCATCTTTGCATGCTTTTACTTCTGTAATTTGAATTTTAGAACGTAAAAATATTAGTAATTTTATGATTTCAATTTATGAAAACAGTGCCATGGTTGCAACATAAGCCGATTAACATTGTTATTCATATACAATTCATTGGATTGTGTTATATAAACTGTTAATTTTCTTACGCTGTTAGCATTAACAAGATATGATTCTATACAAGTGATCCTCCGAATTTCCTACCACTGTTCTTGATTTAGTTTATCATCGAAGGAAGACGGCGAAAATGTCATGAGTAAAATCCGTTCTTACATTGTGGACCAAGTTCATAGTCACTGCAAAATAATATATGAAAAAAAGACCTTTACGGTTGCATTGAATTTTTTTTATTACTTAGTTTGAGCAAGTTTTTTCGAAATTAATATACCACTACTGTAAAGTGTCAGAGTAGGTCCAAAAATGAATGCGCAATATTTAAAAAATCTTCTTTACGTGTATCCGTGTTTGCGTCACACTTCCATTTACCGTTTTGATTCGTGCTACTGCTCCTTCCACTGCAATTTTCATTCAAGAATAAAATAAGAACTATATATGCATGAGATTGCTGGACACACATTCTCATATGTCACAAAAATCTTTCAACTTCACTGTGCGTTTCTTTGCATCCTTGTTTCTCATGCGTTGCTCCGTCTGTACCTCGGAAACTGTTACTTCTTTCTTTGCTAAAGTGCTTCAGTTACAGCCTTAGCGTGCGTGTCTGAACCTTGTTTACCTTACCCGTTTTACTTCTTCATTAGTACCGTCACTTTAATGTAACTTCAATCTTCTTTCTTGTGGAAAGAAAAAAGTAATTTTAATATTTGATAGATGTACAATTTCTCTTTCATTTAATGTCCAACTTGTCACAAGTCTTCTAAACCATTATTTCCCATCATGGTTTCAGTCATGGAATCTCGTTAATCTTCCCAGACAAACCCATCTGGGTCTAGCTTTTCACATTCGACAACTTTGGTTGTGTTCTGTCACGTCCATTCCTCTCCAGCGTTTCTGAGTTGTAACCAGTGCAGCTTGCAATGATGGGGTTCCGTTAATTTCTTTGGATTGTTCTCCTAGGCTATACACCTTTAGAACTCAATTTCAGTTTGAATGTGACTAACGTCAACTTCTGTTTGGTGTCCATGTTGGCTTTCGCGGAATGACGATTACATGGAAGGTTTATGTGGTAAGATAGTGAAAGAGATTTTGGTTCTTGGCCTCATCATGGTTGAACTTTACTCTTCATATTCAGCTTATGGAGAATGTTCACTTTTCTGTTACTCTTGAAATAAACTTGGATATGCTACCCAAGTGTTTTTTATTCATTTACTAACTTAACTCATTCTTTGGTCACTCATAACAACATAACCAAAACATTTTCATTGTCATTACAAATGAGAATTCATCATCTGATTTGTTTATTCGTTTTCCGGCCTGGTGTGCTACCACATGCTACAGATGAACATCCATTTTTTTCTTGCTATCCTATATAGGAAAATTTAGATATGTAGGTTTTCCATCTCCCTGCTCAAAGTTTGGTTATAGATACTTCTACCAAGCAACTTTAATTCCCATTTGCCTCTAGAGTCCCCTGAAGTGACTCATCCTTTTCCACTCAAATCTTCTGCTTCATTTCCTACAAACCAAAATTCATCTCTTCACATTTCAATACCTTCATGGAAGAAACATTTGTTCCATTGCGTGGGATCAAGAATGATCTCAAAGGAAGACTTGTGTGCTACAAACAAGATTGGACTAGTGGATTCCAAGCAGGCATCAGGTTTGTGGAAGAAATTAGTAGATTCTGATATTTCAATCTAATTTTGGATAAACTTTTCCATAAATACTAGTAGGGGAAGAAGATAATAGCGAGGAAAAATGAAATATTTTTTTCTAAATTAAAATTAGTTTATTTGTAAATTAATTTTAAATTATGAGTTTTGTTTTTATTTACCTTCCTACTTTCTTTTTCTGTAAGTGTCTAATTATGTAGAAATTTAAACATTCTTAGCTGCCTCAAGTTTGAAACAAAAAGCCACCCCATTACAAAAAAGAAATAACGCATAACTAATGCAAATGGAACAACTAATTAAAGTTTGCCTCATGAAACTTAGAAGAATATTTGTTAGACATTTAATTCTGTGATTGTTTGATGTAGGATCCTTGCCCCAACTACATATATATTTTTCGCTTCAGCAATTCCAGTCATATCTTTTGGGGAGCAACTGGAGAGAAATACAGGTACAACAATACTTTTCTGGTTCGGTGTCCTTTTTGGAATTTTGGTGACCCTTTTCCTAAGAAATGTTTCATTGGTTATATTCTATAGATGGAACTCTAACGGCAGTGCAGACCCTTGCATCAACAGCACTCTGTGGCATTATTCATTCTATCTTAGGAGGGCAGCCCCTCCTCATACTTGGTGTAGCCGAGCCAACAGTTCTGATGTATACATTTTTGTATGACTTTGCAAAGGACAGAAAGGATTTGGGACACAAACTATTCCTTCCTTGGACTGGATGGTATCTCTTGATTTCCTTGAGTGGTGAGTTATTTATTGAAATGAAATTACTGTTAATTTGAAGAAAATTTCTCCACCTTTGATTTTTAGGGTGTGTGTTTGGACTGCTGCGTTGCTCTTCTTGCTGGCCATTGTTGGTGCATGCTCAATAATCAACAGATTCACACGCCTTGCAGGTGAACTATTTGGTCTGCTGATTGCAATGCTCTTCATGCAGCAGGCCATACGGGTGAGTATACACCAACCATGACCAATTTTTATTTAGTAACATGAAAATTGGATATTTGGATCATATATAGGTGTCCTTTATTTACAAATTACCAAAATTAAAACTCCTGTTTAATAATAAAGTCAGTAATCTTCTTCTTAAAAGGGACTTGTGGAAGAGTTCGGTGTGCCTCAGTCACAGAGAGAAGGTACCAATCAGATTGCACTCCAATCTTCTTGGCTGTTTGGCAATGGAATGTTTGCTTTGGTTTTGTCATTTGGCCTTCTGTTTACTGCACTAAGAAGCCGTAAGGCTAGATCCTGGCGATACGGAGCAGGTAGTGGTTATGCTTCTGAATCCTGATGTAAAGATTTAGTAGGAAATTTCATGCATTTGCAAGATATACTACAAGTGTGATTGTGACTTACTAATATTCTGTTCTCAGGGCTATCTGTTTGGTCTATTTCTATTTTTTATACCGATTCAAAATTTCCTTCTTTAATGCATTCTGCTGATTAGTTTTTGCTACAAGTAATCTTTCTAATAAATAAGATTGTGTTATAGGTTGGTTGCGGGGATTTGTAGCTGATTATGGAGTCCCACTAATGATTCTGGTGTGGACTGCTGTGTCTTATATACCAACCAATAAGGTTCCAAGGGGAATCCCTAGGCGACTTTTCAGTCCAAATCCATGGTCTCCTGGGGCATACACAAATTGGACCGTAATTAAGGTCTCTGATTTTTTAATATGGATAATATTCTCACAGTAAACGATAGACAATATCACTTCAGGGAAAGCTGAATTCTATATTTTCCCCTTGACATGTACAGGTCTTTGCTTATTTTTCTTTTACTTTCAGGAAATGTTGAATGTGCCTCTCATCTATATTATTGGAGCTTTTATACCAGCGACTATGATTGCGGTGCTTTATTACTTTGATCACAGTGTTGCATCACAACTTGCGCAGCAAAAGGAGTTCAATCTAAGAAAACCCTCATCATATCATTATGATCTTCTCCTCTTGGGATTCTTGGTATGCTATTTCTCTGAAATACTTCAGAAATTCATTTGCAGTATTAGTGAATGGCAAATGATGGCTTGTGTTTAGACATATAGCAAATAGTTTCCTTTTAAAATCTTATTTAAGTTGTTTGCCAGACCATTTTGTGTGGGCTTATTGGAATCCCCCCATCGAACGGTGTGATTCCTCAATCTCCAATGCATACTAAAAGCTTAGCTACTCTAAAACATCAGGTAATATAATTTTCTTACCTTTGATATTTACATAGGTCAACTGTTAATCGTGAATCCTTTTTTTTAGCAAAATTCTTCATTTTATTTTGGTGGACAAATAATTTTTTCGGGCAGAGTTACCAGAATCTAAGCACTTTATTACTTCATATTTATGGTTTTATAAGTGTCTTGCATACTATCTAATTATGCATGTTTCTCGTGAAAACTGTCTATCAGTTTCATTCTGAAACTAAAACTATCTTACCCTTTCATTACCACCTCTTGTATATTTTGTCTGTCATTGTTTCACTAATTTTTCTGTGTAGAAACAAACTTGTATAGTCAATGTTGCTAACTATTTTCTTCTTTGTAGCTAAGCTATTTGACAATCATCGGTACTTGTTTTGTTTGGAACAGCTCTTGCGTAACAAAATTGTATCTGCCGCACGGAAAAGCATGCAGAAAAATATGAACCTGAATCAGTTATACCAAAGTATGCAAGAAGCATACAATCAAATGCAGACTCCATTAGCCCACCAAATACCACCTGCCTTGGTAAATATAATCCTATCAATTTGAAATTTGTGATCTTTCTCACCTTTATCCTATATTCTATTATTCAAGCAGGGGCTAAAGGAGATGAAGGAATCCACCATCCAACTGGCTCAAAGTCATGGATACATTGATTCCCCTGTTGATGGGATTGTATTCGATGTGGATAAAGATGTTGATGACCTTTTACCTGTTGAAGTTAAAGAACAGCGCCTCAGCAATCTGCTGCAGGCATTGATGGTTACAGTTTGTGTTGCTGCTATGCCTTTTTTGAAGAAGATACCAACTTCAGTGCTTTGGGGTTACTTTGCTTTCATGGCAATTGAAAGCTTGCCCGGAAATCAGTTTTGGGAGAGAATATTATATCTTTTCACTGCTCCAAGTCGAAGATACAAGTATATCTATGCTCATTGTCAATTTTATCATTTTCATGGTCCTGGGATTCATAGATATAAATAGTGTCAAAATTTTCTTCCTGCATCAACTTCCTACATTTAGTGCATAAGAAGCATACATTCTTTGATTTTCTAGAATTTCACTATCTGTTTATTTATTTACTTATACTCAAATATTAATCAGAGTTATTGATCTGTTGGGATTGTGCTTATTCCAGGACTCCTACAACATAATCTATGTTAAGATTAACACGCGTTTGCATATCATGAATGTCCATCTTTAGCTTTATCATTACATTTTATAATGTTGAAGATGATGATTACTTTTTCTTTTCTCTTTACTAGAGTGCTGGAGAAACACCATGCGACCTTTATTGAGACCGTGCCTTTCAAAACGGTTGCCATGTTTACCTTATTCCAGACCGCTTACTTGCTTCTCTGCTTTGGTCTAACCTGGATACCAATTGCTGGGGTCCTTTTCCCAATGTTAATCATGCTTCTTATCCCAGTACGTCAATATTTCCTCCCCAAGTTTTTTAAAGGAGCCCATCTTCAAGAGTTGGATGCTGCAGCATATGAGGAAGCACCTGCTGTTAGTTTCAACTTGTCATTCGAAGTAGGTAGTTTGAACCATTATCAAATTAGTATAAGAAGTCTTTCTTGAACTAGTTGCATTTATGATTGAGGGTGCATAAGACATGCTCAATTTAATCCTTATAAATTATAATTAGGTTTATATTATACAAGGATTGATTTTCTTTTTCAAACATGATCGTTTTCTGACTAGAAAATGGATTTTGAACTTCTGATGGGTGGAGTACAAATTCAGCTAGCTTAGTTAGACCACAAAATATTCTTACTGCCATACATATCTGTCGAAGATCTTGTTCATAGATTGATGCTTATATGCCTCACAGGATTCAGGTAGTCAGACAGCAACAGTCACTATTAATAGTGGGGAAATTCTTGACGAAATTAATACAAGGAGTCGTGAGGAGATCCTCAATCAGAAATCAAGGAATTCAACTCCAACATCATGTGGGTATACTATTCCTGCTTATGCAAATATCTCAAAGGATTCAATGCCCATTAGTAACTCAATTGAGAGGGGAAAGTCGACTAGGATCAATCATGATAATGAAGGAGATCAAGTTCAAGAAAAGTACTAGTTCACTGCCATCGTTTCTTGGACAAGATTTCAATGGTTCACCTTCAAACCAAATATGGTATCCTTAAGTCTGTTGAAAATAGTTTTAAGTGGTGCATTAGGTCATGAGCTTGATTCATGTAATAGAAGTTATCTTATAGATGTTTATCTTGACTCTTCTTCCTTTCAATCTTTAACCATATTTACTACATTATACCTTAATATAGAATGAGCAGGGATATTTTCAAGTTGATGGATAGGTGGTGTTGAATCTAACTTTAGGTTTATTTATGTGTAGTGTATATGTAAACTGCAAAGGAAAAAAAACGAGGGGAATTGAAACAAAGATCTGATGAATATTTATCTTACCCTCTGTTGCTACATAAAGCATCGTATGAATGTTAGTTAGTTCGCAGTGAATCATAGACCTTGCCTTCAACCTGCTTCGTTGCCAAATTTACCGCACATGTTCTGTAATATATGTAAACGGACACCATTTTTTGTTTACTAAAGTTATGAGGGAGTTAAGAGTATTTTTCATGTAGGGACCAAAATGAAAAATAGTCACGCGTAGGTGTACCAAAATGTAGGGTCTTTTACACGAAGAGAAAAAAAATGAAGTGTGATTCTTTTTCAGGTAAGGTTTAAAATAAAAAACAATTTCAACTAGAGAGACTAAAAAAAGGTGTCAAGTGTAGAGATCAACTTTATAATTAAACCTTTGTAAAACTATAAAGCCAAATTGAAGACAACATTTAAATGTGGATGGCTTCAAACAATTTGTTTTTCTGTTTAACACTGGTAAAAGGTTGGTTGATGTAGGGAATTGTTGGTGCATAACTTCAAGCACGCATTTAGTCATTTCTTTTCACTTAAAAAAAAGGAAAAAATATTCATAGACACACCCAAAATATTCATCTAGACTTGATATACACTTATAAAGAAATAAAAAATTATAGGTTTATAAGATATATGATGTGATAAGAGAACTGAGATAAAAAAAATATTGAATAGAAGTATATGAAATAAAGACGTATTTGTATCCTCGTCAAAAAAGAAATATATTGATTTTGATGTCAGTTTATGCTAAATAAAGCACATATGAAGAAGTGCTGATTTCCACAAATAGTGAATGAAAGCATGCGCAGAACTAGATATGTTAAACGTGCTTTTATCTAGAGTTTGCCTTTTCCTGGTTGGAAAACTTGTGCAGATAGCATTAGTTTCAAGTTGTAATCAAAGTGAACCTCTGGTCCTACATTCGTCACCCAACTCACCTTCAAGTTAAGCCCTTCTCTTCATAAGCACTAGGCAGTACTTTCAAAGCTGTAGACAGACTTGCACCTCGTTCTGCTTTCCAGTAATGGCTAGAGTACGTTAAATGAGGCGTCAATATACGCGCCTACATGTTGGACCATATGGTTAAAGATATCAGTAAATAATCGTGGATAACTATGGTACTTGCAGTTGTGTTATGGCCACATGAGGTTAATGAACTTAATAGCTAAAGGAGTAATGGGGTAGGTTCATTGGTCATTACAAATCTACTAGCTAATGAACTGGATTCTTTAGTTTTTAATATTATTATCTTTGGGCTGGTGGGTATCCCTCAAGCAAGTGATTTTATCTTTCAATATTGAACATGTTGGACAGCAAGTGGTTATCAGCAAAGTAGATATTTCATAGATAAACTTTATGATATTGATTAATGACTACCATACCGGAAGGTCTTTTTATCTTTCTTGTTGCCTCATGTGAAATTTGAACATCTTTCAATGTAGGTATAGTCATAAGAGCATCATGTTTACAATCTTAACCAATTTCAATGGGACAGTAATATTTTTCAATTGAAGAGAAATTAGTAAATAGAACCTAAATACAACGTACATTCTTAATGCTGTCTGACAGTGAATTATGATCATTATGGCTCTCTACTTTGTAAAAGATGTGCTTTCTTGGAGATATTTGAAAAAGAGTGTTTCCACGAAGGAGATGGGGGATCGTGGCGCTCTTGAGGACCCATGACATGATCCATGATATGGAACATAGCTTAGTGGAAATCTAACTCTCGTTGCACTGTCTTTGATACGCACTACTATCACAATTATCCAAGATACTGAAACTGTGTTCTATCAAGTTGTAATGGTATCATTGCTCAGAACGAAGAGACAACAGGAAACACAAGAAAGTGATACCTATGATGCAACGAGAACACGTTGTGATTACTTTCTTATAAAGTAGTTGGAAATTTACCTACTGAAAATTGTAGCTTGTAGCACGTTTTAGACAGTAGTTTTTTTTTGTACAATTGGATTTGGAACAGTTCAGAAGGTGAGGGACAAAAGTACCTGAAACTCCAACCAACACAAACCAAATACAAATTACAGCCATGTAGCGAAGCATAAAAAACAGAAACAGAGAACTCAAAGTAAAAAAAATGCATGAAGTTAGAGGAAAACGATGGATAGAAACCTATGCGCTATACTAGCCACGAACCTAGATATACACGAGAGAGACAAAGTATGGATATAATATGTTAAGTAAAAAGTAACAGACATAAATAAAGAATATGAATTAGGTATATACGCTAAACCTATAAATGTATCATTTCTCAAAATTGTAACATGAAAAAGAAAACCAACCTTTCCTTTTATCCAATTTCCAAATGATAGAAATTATTGACATTTTAAGTTTTCTTCCCCTCTATTTTCAAGCCCAAAAATATGAAGAATAAGCATAATAAAACCCGTAGACATATTTGTTTGGTGCACTCAATTGGTAGAGAGACAGAGTAGGAAAGATAATAACAATTTGAAATATGCATATGTTTTGGACCTGAAGTATATCTTATTTTTATGCACATAACCTAATAAAGAAACATGTTGACCAAAACACTAAAAAAACACAATTATTTATTTCCTAATGTTAGCAAACATTCTTTGCCACTCCTGGATTCTCGTACAAATGTTTGTGCAGCTGCCAAACAATGGATTGTGAGCCTAAAATGTTACCAAGTAGCACCCACGAATTCAGATATTCGATCTGCAACCATCATTCTGTATAAGAGAATCATATAAGTAGGTTTAATTTAACAAATCACAAGGTACATATTCTAATTCTCATTTATTTGACTACTTTTTTCTAGCATCGATTTCAGTGTTAAAGTCTTGTCGGAGACTTGATTAGAATTTGGTTCATAAAAAACACTATACAGGAGATATCAAATCCATCTCAATTTTTTTCTTTTATTGATCATCAATTTTAATTATACTGTATAATTTATCTAGTCAAAAATCATTTATTTTAATTATATATATACCTGAAATTTTCCCTATGCTTTTTTGTGAACTTCGTTTATCACATTATTGATTGAAATTGCGATGATAGGAGATTAGTATATTCGATTATATGAAATTTGTTAGTTATTAGATATGGATGACCCCGAAGAATCCATTGTTTATAATTAGTAATATTAAGAATTTATTTTCATATGTTGTTGAATGTATATATAAAAAATAACACTTGTATTAAGAATAATGTGACTTATTATCCGTATGTTTATTTGACATAATTTTTAATATACAAACGTGTTTATTTATCACCGAAATATAAATTTAGATCCATGATTAAAGTTTATATATTTGAATATATCAAGTTTAACATATAATTAATGTATAAGTTTGTTTAAATGAATGAAACTATTTTAATATAGGCATATTTTATTCTCAACTTTTATATTTTCACATTTTATCTTAGAAAATTTTAGATGCTATCATTTTTTTTTATCTGTGCCTTATTTTCGTTAAATTTCAAATAACAAATAACATTTTCTAACTTTTTAAACCATCAATAAACTTACATATTTGAAATAATTTTTTTAAATTTAAATATAAGTTAGCTTTAATTTTGGTAATTATAAATTGAAAATTCTCACTTTTTATCTTTATATACAACACTAATTAAATAGCTATATATTGAATAAAATGTTAGATAATAATTTTAACTTAGTATCAACGTAATACTCTGAAGACTTATTTAGAAAAACATGTCCCATTGATAAACGACAATACATGTAGAAGTTATCATTGAGGTATTTATGATTAAAAATGTTTTTATTCAAGAGAAAATGTACCAATGTAAAAAGGACTCAAATTTGAAGAAAAGATTGTTAGGATTTTAAGTATGAGTTTAAGTCTCACATTGAATAAAAATGAACAAGTTAAGGAACATATAAAGAATAAGACTCACGTATCCATAAAATTTTGGATAAGAGATGGTGTTGTGATCTCTTATGAGTTTACTTATAACTTATTAGTGTCGAATCAGAAACTTATACTTGACTTTGTAGATGCTTTTTGTTACCCTAACATTAAGTACATAATGTTCAGTGTGTCTTGTTAGTGAAACTTATTTATTATAATTTTAGAAAGTTTTTAAGAAAAGACATCACATAATATGATGTGTAGCCTATAAAAGATTTTTTTTTTCCGAGTAAAACTAATAGCAAGCAAACTTATAAAGATTAATAAAGTAATAATTTATCATATAAATGGTTATATTATAATTACGTTATTTTAATAATTCAAATTGTATAATTTTATCTATTTTTGCAATATGTTGTAAAAAAATAATATAACAACATCAAAATTTACTAAGTTCAAATTTGACATAAAAATATAAAGGAGAACTAATTAAAGAATATTTTTAAGGACTTATAAGTTACTTTATTTTTCATGCGTAGGAATTGAATACTTGTTAAAGATAATAACAACTAACTCCTCAAGTAAGCTAGACCCCTTCACTTGAAACGTACTTTGATTAACATCATAGAAATAATAATAATAATTAAAACAATAAATATAAACATATTAATTGTAAAAGTTATTAAAAGAATTCACACTAAACAAAATTATTTCCTAAAGAATAAAGTATTAAATCGATCCTGATAAAATGAATTAGAATAAATTTTTGTTAGCTTTATACTCTTTTATTTTTTAACATTTTGATGAAAAAATAAAAATTATAAATTTCTTTATTTTAATAAAATAAGGTATGCGCATTCGAAATTATAAGAGTTTTAAGTTTTTCGTATAAATTAAGAATAATAAAGATGCTGATGATGACTTACTAGTACAAGGAATGTTTTTATGGTATACAAGTTACTGGATATTATTGTTTTTATGGGTGAATAGATGTGAATCATTTATTATTTCTCAAGTAGATGCATAATTTATGATATAATTCTTACTTTAGAATCTCTAAATCTTTTTCAAAAATATTTTTAATACAATACTCATATATTTTGAGATAAGTTAAACTTTATTATTAATATCTTATATGAATATGTAGTTTATTAATAAACACATATACATTTTTATTAATAATTTGATGATATTAATGATTATATATATATATATATATATATATATATTTAATTAAGTTTTTATTAAAATAAATTTGTTGAGTACTTAAAATATTAATATTTTTTAATTGAGTTTTTGTTGTTAAATGAGATGATTATATTATTTTGTATTGTCATTATTAGCGTGTATTTATGTAGAAAATAAAAGATGACTTATTTAAGTTTCTAATTCTTAAAAAATTTGATCTAATTTTTTTGTTTTTTAAATTTTTATATTTTTTAATTAAATTTTTATTATTTGATTTTATTATAAATTAGAATATTATTAACAATAATAAAAATGAATTCTAAGATTCTAATTATTTTTATAAGTAAAATTTAATCATAATTTTTTATAAAAATAATTAGAATTTTAGAATTTCATTTGTATTATTGTCTAAATTCTTAATATTTTGAGACACTAAAATCAAACAATTATGTCATTCTAATTAATGATAAAATTAAAAGATTAGGATTTAATTAAATAATATTAAAATTTTATATACATGATAAAATGAATTATTTTAATAAGAACTCATTTGTAAATATTAAATTTGTAAAAGACGTAAAAAATAATGAAGTAGTTTTTTATTTTTTATATACAAAGACACGTGAATATGTAAGAGAAATTCAAATTACACGAACTCAAATAAAAAGTATGAACATTTTGAATGCTAATAAAATAAATTTTTTTAATTAAAAATAAAATAAAAATACTAAACTTTTTAATAGACTTAAATATTAATTAAACTTAAAAATTAAACCATGATTCATCTTAAAAAATAATGTAGGTATGAAGATTTTCTTAGTAAAAATATAGTCTAGCATAATGATACACGCGGTGTACGATTAAGGTTAAATTTAAATAATTTTTTTAATTATTTTAAAATTCATAGATCAAGATCAAGATGACGGGCATATTAATAAATTTGTTCTTATTTTTCTTCTATGATAAATTATTTTAATTTTAATTTTATTTTATTTTAATTGTACATTATACTGTGGACCTATAAGACATTGTATAATTTTTTTTAATTTTTATTAAGCTAAAAATAGTGCATTTACCTATTTTAAAATAAAGGCTAAATTGTACTCTAAGATAGGCCAGATGAACCGCCAGCCCGGTCTCACATCTCTACTAGTCGTGGTTGTGTTGTGGATGGAATCGTAACTAATTATTCATCGGGTAGAACGTGTCGAATTTGGGTCAATAATCTAATGCAGAGTGCGATGATATAGTGTTGAATGGTGTGGAACAACAGTGAAGGCAACATAGAATCGCATTGGCGCGTGCGAAGACGATGATGAGGCCAAAGATAGTGCTGTTTGGAGATTCCATAACGGAGCAATCCATCGGAGAGAGTGGATGGGGTGTTCCGCTTGCCAATGCCTATTCCCGCAGGGTAACATTTTTTCTCATCCAAACACTCTCACATCAGATCCGTTTTCTTAAATTATTAATAAATGTCAGAATCAAAGGCTTCCATTTTCAGGCTGATGTACTTGTTCGTGGTTATGGTGGATACAACACTAAGTGGGCTATGTTCTTACTGCACCACCTCTTCCCTCTGGTATCTTATTCTCACCTAAATCATTTTTTGTCCTGTTCGTGTGTGCACATTTGCCCCTTTTTAAACTCATATTTTATCTTCTTTTATGCTGACTTTATATTTGATGATGAAAATAACTAAATAATATTTAAAATCATGTCTCAATCACGTTAGACTAGGTTTGTATGACTTAAGACCAGTGTGGGTTGACTAGTGAGTGACTAAGGACGAACTCTTACCTTTCCCATGGCTGTTGATTTGAATTTTCCTGTCACATTACCCATTTGATTGACAACCCTCCAAGAGAAATCTCCTAGTGCTCTGGAACTAGTCGAGGAACTACTGTGGGTAAAACATGCTAGCGGTATAGGCCTGTGTAGTAATCCTAGCACATTGGTTCACACCAAAAGAAAGGATTTTGTATCATATGAAGAGATCAAATACTTACTCTATTAAATATAGTTCATAATTTCTTTTTGCCAATAGGGTGTCTGCACAAACTTGAGGATTGTTAGGCTTACATTGCTTTGAACAAAATTTTGCGTATGAGCTTAACTGATATCTTGAAATTTGTAACTGAAAATTAATTTGTTTGAGAATGGGTGATGGACCAGACTAGAAAACCAAATTTGATTTGACTGAACTTCTTATAGACTTACATTACAGTTTTGGAACAGTAAGGTCTTTGTTTATTTTTGGCATATTATTTTATTAACCTTGAGTGAGTTTTTAGTTGTTTGGATGGTTTCATTTCCAGGACTCAACTACGCCACCTATTGCTACCACAATTTTCTTCGGTGCAAACGATGCAGCTTTGTTAGGAAGAACCAGTGAAAGGCAACATGTACCTATTGAAGACTTCAAAGAGAACCTTAGAAAATTTGTTCGACACTTAAAGGTTACATTTTGTTGTTCAATATTTTTAGACACTGAATCATCCGTCCAACATTTTAACTCTAATTTTTATGCGCATTATCTGAAAAATTTTGATTTCATTTAAGCATTGAATATAAATCAGGAAGTATATTTATTTCCTTAATTATATTAATCTGTTCTCCTAAGAATAAGCCAATAGGATATTGATCTCTTCAACTTATGTAATAATATTCTTAAACTAGGCTACATAAATAAGGCCATAGGATATTTGTGATTATAAGTAGTAATCATTTGTAAATACTCCCATCATTATACATAGAACAAATAATAATGAGTAAAGGTATCAAACTTTTTCCTAACATGGTATCATAGTCTATCAGTCATCTTTAGTGGCCTTATTATGGTTGTGTTAGAATCCAAAATTTTGATCATATCAAGATAAAACATGACTTAATACTTACCTTTTCATCTTGAGTGTGATGTTAATATTTTTTCTTAAACTGAATATTAAAAAGATCCCATTCTGTTTTCTCATCTTCTGGAGGGGGAGTGTTGGAAAATCCCACACTTGTCTCATGTCTTGGAGTACATCTTATATATCTCTTGGACAACTTCGCTAAATGTCAAAATTTTTACATGAAACTTGTTGAAATAAACTAAAGAGCTTATTGGAGTTTTTTCCATTTTCATGAGTCCAAACAAGCTCTGTAGAAGCTTTCCCATTTGCCTCCCAAGTGCTATTTATATTATTTGTTGTTGATTGTAAGTGTGATAATTTGTTTCAGGAATGCTCACCAACTATGCAAATTGTGCTTATTACTCCACCTCCACTTAGTGAAAAAGGACGCCTGGCATATGCAAGGTACTTATGAATTGCTTCTGTTAGATTTAATATTCATAATCTGACCTCCTTTATAGGCATCATCTTATTGTGCTATTATGTGCTTGACAATTTATGACACCCGTTTCACCGATACCATCAAATGGAATTGTTCCTCCCGTTTGCCTAGTATGTTTACTTTTTGGGTAAATCTCTATTTTAGTCCCTGAGGTTAGTGACTGAACTTCTACTTTACAGAAATCTCACTTCCCGTTTGCCTAGTATGTTTACTTTTTGGGTAAATGTCTATTTTAGTCCCTCAGGTTAGTGACTGAACTTCTACTTTACAAAAATCTCACTTTAGTCGCTGATTTTATCCAACATTATTTACTGTAATGCTTAATGTTGGTGAAAAATGATAAAGTTGGATGACACTTTGCACGATCAAGAACTAAAAGTGATCAACATTTACAATCTCCGGGACTAAAGTGGAGGGTTTACTCCTTTCTCTTACAAAAAATGCAATAATATTTACATCCATAACCAATTGTAATTGCTATTATGTGCCCGATTGTTGCGTCCATCTTTTCCAAACCGTAATTTGATTATTTATCCTCAAGTCATATACACCTGAAGTCCATGACATCACTGTTGTAGTCTATTGCTATACGACCTACTCTCACAGTATGCTAGTGACTATCAGAGTCTAATTGGGGAAGATTTTGCTATAGCTAAACCTTCATTGAAGTGTGATTGTTCCTAATACGATTAAAGCTTCTGTATTGGAACTTTGTTCCACATTACTTTTTAGATTTGGGAAAATTATAATGTTCTGGCACAGCAAGAGAGCGATAGTTTACAATTTACGTTTACATTGGCTTCTAATTGTTCAACAGCAGTTAACTTCGTTGGGTCTTGTAGATCCCTATATGGCGAGAAGGCTACCAAAGTGCCTGAAAGAACAAATGAAGTAACTGGTCAATATGCTAGCGCCTGTGTTGAAGTCGCAAATGAAATGGGCGTGTGGTATATCAATCTGTGGTCCAAAATGCAAGAAACAGATGGCTGGCAAACGAAATTTTTAAGGTTTGTTACAACCTGGACTTGAGAAATATTGACTCTGACATAGGTGTGACTATGTTCTAGTTAAATCTTGATTGTATCACAGATTATATTTGACTAGGATTTATTCATAAATACTTTAGGTGAAGAAAATAAAAATAAAAAGTAAAGTTTTTCCATAAACTACAATTAACTTGTGCATGTTAAAAGCCATATTTTGGAAAACTAATGCTAGAGAATTTTTATAAATTAATTTGTATACAAACTAATTTTAATTTATGGAAAAATGATCGTCTTTATTCTCTTAGAGGTGCATATTGAGAAGTTTATCTTAATAGACCCTAACTCTAGATTTGATAATGTGATTTTGTTATCTTGTTAAGGGCATCATGGATGTACTTTATTAGTTTGTTAAGGACGTGGTAAACTGCTTTCTTATATTTATGTATGAAAATTGATGGTTACAAAAGAGAAATGAGTAAGGAAATTTAGGTTTGAGATTTGTGTCAGACATTTTTCCTGGGGAAATTTAATTTAGAATAACTCTAAATACGCCTCTTCAATTCCCTTAGAATTGCTTAATGAATAAAATATTGAACCCTCCTGATGTTTCTAACTATTAAATATATTTAGTTTTTCATTTATTACTTTTTTCTGATATATTAAAAGATATTGTACAAGGACATAACGTTATTCTTTATTTATGCATATTTTATCTATAATAAAATCAACTCCAATACCTTGAAAATTATGGGAGATTTCACCTGACATTGATGTTTTGCTGTATAAGGGATGGGTTGCATCTGACAACTGAAGGAAATACAATAGTTTACGAAGAAGTGATAAAGGTGTTCAATGAAGCAGGACTTTCTGCTGACAAGTTGCCATTTGATTTCCCTCACCACTCAAAAATTGATTCTGAACATCCTGAGAGAGCTTTCCAGCAGAATGTTTGTGATGTCCCATTGTGATACACTGCTCTAGTCTTCCACTTTTATACTCTGTTTTATTTGGTGAACTATGTTTGATCCTTATGCTTTAATGGAACCATGGTGAAGAATATTTTTTCGAAAATGAGGTTGTGGCATTGATGTAGTTGATCTCATGATGGGATATAATTGTTGTTGTGATGGATTAATAAAACTATCGTTGTGATATAATACTCAGGTCACGTTATGTAATGCTTATACATGCAAACATTTATAATTTGATTCTATATTTTTTGGGTGATCTTTATCTGGTATTTATGAGTGTTAGTAACATTTTTAATATTATATTTCTAGTATATTTTTCATTTTCTGTTAATATTTATTGAAAATTATAAATAATGTGTACACACAACTATTAATTCAGTTAAAAGTTGTTTTAATTAGACAGGAGTCAAACAGAAAATAAAATAAGTTACTCTTAATTAACAAATTTGATTTTTTATAAAATGAAAGTTTTAAGATGATTTTAATAGATTAGTTTATTGTTAGTTCTTAAATTTTAAAAATGAAAAAAAATACAGTTTAGTTTTAAGATGGCTTAAAAGATTGATTTTAAATCTAAAAACATAATTTCTAGTAGTGGTAAAGTAAAAGGTAAAAGTTGAAAAAAATATCCATAAAACATACGGATTGAATCAAACAATAGTTTTTATAAATTCATTTACCGAATTTCATTCAATGCTAAAAGTATTTTTTAATATAATTAAGATAATTAAGGATAATTATTTTTTAGACACATAGTTTAATAAAGTAATATATTTATTATTTAATATAAATAAAATAATTATATATATATATATATATTCAATGATTTACCTTTTTACATTTAACTTTTATTAAAAAATTATGATTTACTTTAAAAAATTTAATGTGTTTTCTATATACTATAAGAAAGAGACACTCTAAAATCATTAAAGAATATTTTTTGGAAATGATGGTTACAATTGAAAGGTTTGTCTTTAATTAATTTTTATTATTTTAAAAAATAACTAAAGATAAAATAAGAATATAAAATATATATGTGATAATCTTTATTATATATGATTGTATATTTATTTTTATTTTAAAATATAATTAAAAATAAAAATAGCAATATGATATATGAACATTAAAAATAAATTTTTTTAAATATTGTTATAAATTTTTATTTTAAAATATAAGTAAAGATAAATAAATATGAAATATATATATATAAAGTGAGAATTTTATTATATATTAATTATTACATATATATTTTTATTTTAAAATAAAATTAAGAATAAAACAGAAATATGATAAAAAAAATTAATATATTATTATAAATTTATTTTTATTTTAAAATATAACTAAAAATAAAATAGAAATATGAAATGTGAATATAAAAATGAAAATTCTCCTTATATATTATTATATAGACTAAAATATACTAAATATAATATAAGAATATGAAATATTAACACCATATAATTCAGAATTTTCATTATATATTATTATAGATTAAGTTTGATATTATAATTATAAATGACCAAAATCATTTATTTTCTAATATATTAAAATCAAGAATTTTATCTTTAAAAAACTCAACATACTTTTTTAACTACTAATTATAATATATTAAAATTATACGAAATATAAATATCCATTTCTCTATCTGTAACTAATTTAAAAATAATATGAAATAATTTTATTTATAATATATTAATATATTTTTGTCACTAATCATTCTTGAAGTATAAAAGGATAAATATATATAACTACGAAATAAAAATTATACGTAATAATTTTATTCAAATAATATTTAAAAATAATTATTATAAAAAAGTATTAAAAAATTATTATACATCTTAAAAATAAAAATAAATTATATGCAATTAACTAATTTATAAAAAAAAACATTAAATATTTTACTTAATTAAATATTTTACTTAGTTAAATTCTGCGCTTAAAATGATCAATATAATGGTTAGATATTATAATATCAAAATTACTATATAAAATATAAATTCTAAGCTCTAAATAAATTATAATTATCTTAAACAAAATATAATTTTAGAAAGTAAATTATTGAATGAAAAAGTAAAAATAATATATATAATTAACTTATTTATATTAAATAATAAATATGTTACATAATTAAATATTAGATACCTAAAAAATTTGAATTATCTTAATTTAAACTATTCATTTTTTACATGTTAATTAATATTTTTTTCATTTTGCGTTAAACTAATGATAGTTAAGGATAAGAATTAGAAAACATCTCCTAGTAAATTTGAGGGATTTGAAGGTAACAAATATTTTTACAGGGAGTAAAAGAAGATAAATTCATCCTTACAGGGCTAATATATATATATATAATAATTACATTCTACTACACTCAGGGCTAACGAAACCCTACAAGACAGATGAAACCCAAAAAAAATTCAGAGTGACTTGCCTTTCAAGTAGTTTTTAATTAATATAAGTACTGTTATTAATTGTTTTTTCAAAATAACTTATTTTTCTTGTAGTTTGTAAATTATTTGGTACATGTAAATACGTTTTTGTAGTGAAAAAAGCTGTGTGCAAATAATATTAAAAAATTACATTATTATACTCGTGGTAAATAAACAGGACGAAACTTCTGCAAAATAGATAAGTATCTTTATAATGCTTGGTCAGCTAGTATCATTAATTAAAATTTATTAAAAATTGTAAGTATAATTAATTAAATAAGAAATTATAATATTTAATGAATATTAAATGATAATAATAATAATTATAAATGTATTGAATAGTATTAAAATAATAATTTGGGACAAATTAAGTTTAATAACAGAAACAGCCGTTGACATGTTTCCTTAAACACATTATTGACTCCCCAGACCAATATTCTACAATCAATGTTACTGACTTGTTACCCCTTTTTCCGTTAATGTTTACCCTTGATCACTTCAACACCAAGTAGCTACATATATGGAAGAGGCATGAAAGAATCCAGAGTTAATTTATAAAATTATGTATAACATATAATAACTTAATATTTTGTAGAGTCTGTGAAAGAAAATGATGACATAAAAAACTCATCTTTGTATTATATTATCCTTGTATTTTCTTAAACAAGCACAACCCGGGATTTTATTATACTACTACCTTTATTTTATTTTTTTTGTCTGGAAAATTAGCAAATCCTTCATTTTTCTTTGGTTGTTGTGCCTGCATAATGGTAACAGTATGAGAGCTGAGACCAAGCTCTCTTATATATTAAAAGAAAACCCTCAAACACTTGAAATAATGAAATTATTTTACATGGAGAGTGTATATTATAATGGCAGCAATAACTTATATACCAATACTTTCATTAACGTGGTGTGATATCATCTCCACCAAATCCATCTCCTTCTTAACTTCAATTCCCATAGTTGGTGCCATCATCTCAGTCTCATGATGCTCATCAGTATGAACACGCTGCATGATGCCTCCTTGATGAGATTGCTTTCCCTCCATAGTAGGAGCACCTTGCACTTTTCCATCAAAATCTTTCTCATCCATAGTAGAAGCACTTTGTATATCATCCAGCAGAGAATCAATGCTGCACCCCTCTTCAAACAAGTTATCATCCAAACAAAAATCTGGGACCTCATTAAAATCATACTTTGGCACCAACTGGGCATTGGGACAGAATTGATCAGCACACAGGAGCTGAGCTGCTGCTTTTCCGTTATTGTTTGTCTTGCCATTGGCATTTTTAGCAGATTTTTTTCGATAGTCCATTGGTGGATTTTGGTCTAAGTTCAAGCTCTTGATATATTCCTGAAGAAGAGAGCCTCGGGGGTACTTGGAACGACATTTTCTTTTGGAATATTGTCTTCTCTTTGTTGCGTTCCAATGGTTTTTGATGGAGTTCTCAGTTCTTCCAGGCAATTTTTTTGCAATCTCTGCCCACTTGTTTCCTATCTCTGCATGAGCTTGGATCAGTATCGTATCCTCTTCTTCAGTCCATATGTCCTTCTGCAAAATGGCACAAAACTAGTTTTTTGAAGGTCGTATGTGGATTAACAGGAATAAACTTCAACAATTCGTAGTGAGAAGTGTATCATTATCATTATTTTATGACAAATAGATTGAAACCTTAATGTCTGGTCTTAAATGGTTATGCCATCGTTCTCTGCATTGTTTCCCTATTCTCCCAGGCAACGCCTGAGCTATGTGTGACCACTTCCTCACTCCATATTGGTCGACCAGTTGAATCAACAATCTGTTTATGGAAGCAGTCAAAACACAGATACGTGTTTTCTCAACAGAATCGAGGCAAATTCATTATGTGAAAAAAAAAAAGATGTAACAAGATTATATAAATAGCCATTAAAAACAAAAGGTTTAAACATGGAAAGTATATATTTCATAAAATTATGCACCTGTCTTCCTCTGATGTCCATTGGCCCTTCACTATGTTGGATTTCTTCCGAGCTTTGAATGTTCGCCTAGTGCTTGGAGATTCCCTGAGGTTTTTATTCGAACCAACTCTCTTATAATAATTTGGTGGGGATATGACTTGATCTGGTACAACAAAATTCAAAGGTTTGGTTTCTAGAGCATCGAATGGCAGATATCTTTGGTTTGCCACCACAATATCCAGTTGATTCGTCCGTGGAAGGTTCAAACTATAACCTACATATTGGAAATTGTCCATCAGATGAGCATGTGCACTACCATTACTCTCGGCAAAAGGCTTGCACTCAAAAACTTCAAAATCAGGAGGTGCAGACTCACAGTTTACATTATGATCAAAGGGATCAAAATTTGAAGTATGTACCCCGAAAGCGGGATTGGATGATGAGCCATTATCCACAGGAAACTGGTCAATATGATGAAAATCTTGGAAGAAACCCTGTGAGGAAGGAGCTCCAAAAGGAAGCTGATCCCCCATGCTGGGTTTCAAGCAGTTTTCTTGCACATGCATTGGTTGCGAGGCATAGTTTTCAGTGAGGTTTGCTTCAATGTCCATGACAGGAGTAACAGAAACTGAGGGCAATATCTGCGTTTCAAGCCATCTCCGTTTGTGTTCCTTAATAGGAGAGAGAGATTGAGAATGCATTAATTGCATGGCAATTGATATGAAGCATCAAATGGCCAAGATTGTTTCACATCTAGATACTTGACCATATGTTACAGTTCAAGTATAATAATAATATTGTTGCGGTTACTTTATTTGCATGGTTATGGTCAAACCTTGCTCTGTGACTAGATATTATGCAGTAGTATGCAATTAATCCATGATTTTTACAAAGCCTACATTAACATTCATAATTTGACTACATTTAGATTTTTTTTAATATATGTCGGTGTTTCTCTTATAGGGATAATGAGATATTCATTAAATGTCCAAAAACATTTCAAGCTGTTCTTTTTTTAGGGTTGAAGAGGTACTAGTCCCAAAAAAAAATAAAGCTGCACCGTACAACTATGATTAAGATCTACCTACAAGACAAACTCCTAGAGGGACAAGTTTCACTACAGTACTATGATTATTATTGAGAATGTTCTGAAACACGCATGTCATTTACTTGGGTCAATGCATAGCCTTCACTGAGGAGGACATTTATGAGTTTGATGTTAAAAACTAAGTACATGCTTATATTTGATTATTTTTTAGGATATTTTAAAGAATAAACTTTCTATAATGTTTTAATAGCAACTTATTTTAATGCAAAATAAACTGATTCAAATATAGAATGAATATTTTGTTAGTGAATTTTCTGGGGAAATAAATCTAGTTGACTTGAAATGCAGTTAGTTATGATGATATTTGTGTATAAAATTTACTGCAGTTAGTTAATTTTGAGTTAACACTCTCAACAGTTGAACCCCTTCTGAAGTAACCGACCAGAGTTAACAACTTCTAATTAATTTAAAGTTTAACGTTATCATTCTCAGTAATAATAAGCTTTAAATGGAAATAAAATCCCCAAAGAAAGATATATAATTTCCCCCCAAAAAAAATCAGAATTGGTTTACTACTAAACACTTGATTAATTTAGTCAAGATCATGTCAGCTACATCTTTAGTCTATACCAAAAAAATTATTTACTTTATGTATATTATTTAGTTTAACTTTTTGAGGTTATGTTATATTCATGAAAATTGAGTCTGTTAAATTTTAATATTTAAAAAATTGTATTTTTGCAAAAATAAAATACAATAAATTTAAAATATTTTATTTATATTTATACCAATAACATTTAAATAAAATATTGCTACAATTTTGTGAAATTTTAAAATTTAAAGAATCTAAATAAATAAAGATTCAATGCAAAGGTGTGCTTACACTCATTACTCTAAGGAATCGAATGGAATAAAAGACACAATCTAAAAAGAAAATTAACTTTTGTGCTGTCTATTTAGGAAAACATTTTCGTATTAGTTAGCATTTTCCATATTTTATATACCAAAACACAGTGTTAGCAATTTGTTGATTATTTTACTTGAGAAACAAAGAACTGTGGGAACATGTCTGTTGATTCTGCAAAATGTCTATCGATCACGTTTTCATAAGAAAGACAGATAATATAAACTAAAATGTCTGTGCTTTTTGTGCGGTAATGGAGATTCACATTCTATGTTGCATTGAGGGAACTACCATAAATGCGTTTTTTTTTTAGTTTCGGTTAATAGAGACCGAACAAACGTCATCAAGATTGAAAAAAGTAGCAATAACTTGAGTTTTTATTAACATGGATAACACAAATAGGTCGAAACACACTGTAAGCCTACATTTGTGTTTGGAATGACATGAAGCAAACATTTCATCCACATTCCAAAGAAGAGCTTATGCTTCTTTTGCCAGTTTTGATGTGATTTCTAGCATTGTAAAAGTCATTTCATGCATCCAATATTTTCAGTCAATCTGCAAATAAAAGAAAAATACATCACAAATAGGCATAACAACGGAGCGGGGCGAGGCGAGGCGGGGCGAGGCGAGGCGGGGCGGGGACAGGTTTCACCTCCCCGCTCCCGTCCCCGTCCCCGATTCACTTAATCATTCTCGTTCCCGTCATCGATCCCCGCCGGGGATAACAATTTAGTCCCCACACCCATCCTTATTGGGGTCGGTTTTCCTGCTCCGCTCCCATCCCCGTTCTATTTTATTTTCTTAAAATATAATTTTAAAATATTTTAAATAAATCTAAAAATTTAAGCATAACTATAATATATATATATATATGTAGCATATCACATCAATAGACTATTAAAGATAAATTTATAGAAATTAAGTATTTTAATATTAAATATATTTTTTTTATATATTATAATGTTACAAATTTTAAATTATTTTCTTGATAAAGTATATTTTAGTTTATTATTTTAGTATAAATTATTTACAAATTATTTGTTCCATTTTTTTATTTTCCACCCAAAAGCTTTTTACAATAATTGCATTGAGTTTTGTCCTCTCCATTATTTACTTTTAAGTCTATTTGATCCTGATTATGCAGTTTTTTCATGCTCATTATCTTCTCTTGCTGAGGGAACTTCATTTGGTGTAGTAGTAGGACCACTGATTGAAGGGTCTACATTTTCTTCTAACATTGGTTGATATGCTTGTGATATTCCGATATTTTCCATAACAACAAATAAAATTTCTGCAATTACAAAAGTAAAATGATTTATTTATCACATTTCTCAACAATAATTTAATTTTTTAAATTTTAATTTTAATAAAAAATCACAGTAATTAATTATACAGTTTACAAAGAAGACACTTTTAAAATTTAATTTTGAAGAGAATGAAAGTTAAGAAGATGAAAATAAAAACAATTAAAATAGAAATAAAATCATGTTAGAAAATAAAAATTAAATAGAAATAAAAATATGTACACTTAAAACCAGTATACAAAAATAACAAAGTTCAAAATTGTACAAAAAAGTTATGTATCTAATCATAAATGTAATTAGTCACAAAAAGATTACAAATTATAAAAACTGATAAAGATAGACTACAAAATTAATAGAAAAAATCACAACAATTATACAGTTAACAAATAAGACACTTTTAAAATTTAATTTTGAGGAAAATCAAAGTTAAGAACATGAAAATGAAAACAATTAAAATAGAAATAGAAATATGCTAGAAAATAAAAATAAAATAGAAATAAAAATACTAGTATACAAACATAATAAATCTGTGCAAAATTGTACAAAAGTTTATGTATCTAATCATAAATGTAACAGATTAATCACAAAGAAATTACAAATTATAAAAAAACTAATAAAGATAGACTACAAAATTAATAGAAAAAATCACAACAATTATACAGTTAACAAATAAGACACTTTTAAAATTTAATTTTAAGGAAAATCAAAGTTAAGAACATGAAAATGAAAATGAAAACAATTAAAATAGAAATAGAAATATGCTAGAAAATAAAAATAAAATAAAAATAAAAACACTAGTATACAGACATAACAAATCTGTGCAAAATTGTACAAAAGTTTATATATCTAACCATAAATGTAACAGATTACTCACAAAGAGATTACAAATTATAAAAAAACTTATAAAAATATATTATAAAATTAATAGAAAAAATCACAACAATTATACAGTTAACAAATAAGACACTTTTAAAATTTAATTTTGAGGTAAATCAAAGTTAAAAACATAAAAATAAAAACAATTAAAATAGAAATACAAATATGTTAGAAAATGAAAATAAAATAGAAATAAAACATTATACAGTTTTTATGAAACTAAACTTTTTGTATGGTATTTATTTTCCTCTAGGTGGCACATACATGAAACATGCAGGTCTGCTAATCTTTCATTAATTTAGTATTAGTAAGATGGTGTGACGTTTTTAAGTATATTAATTTGATATGGTTAATCTAGTATATTTTGTAAGTCCATGGAGTCACAAGCAGATGGAATGGTTTTTTTTTACATTATATAATGTTAAATTATTTTATTAAAATAGAAATCGAAACAATTATAGGTTAAAGATTATAATTTGGTGTTATGTTTCCTTTTGAGTATTATTATAATTGTCTTATGTTGTTTGAAAGATGAAAATATATGATAAAATTTAAAATATGAATAATTAAATTTTAATTATTTGATTTAATTTAGCAAATTTAATATATAAAAATAATAATCTTTTCAATTTATCTAATTCAATGTATTGTTTAACCGGTTAATATTTCAAAAAAAATATTATATCTATATATATATATAAAGTAATTATTTTCATTTAAGAATTTAAATAATACTATTTGTTATTTACTTTTAATAAATGATTAAATTTAATATTGTTTTATTGTTAAAAATTGTACTTTTTTCCATTTCTATATAAATATCGTAATGTTATTTATTTTTTAATAGTTTTTATAATGTTATTAGTATCATTATTTTAAACTTTAACTTAACTATGATTGTAATCCATTTGATAAAATTATTTTTTTAGTCCTTGAAAAATAAACTGTACAAATTAATCCTCAAAAATAATTGTTTTTTAGTTTAGAAAAAACAGTGTTGGTCTGTTTTTATCCACTTTCTTACTATTGTTGCTTACATAGAAGACACATCACTAACTATCACTTAGGATTAACGAATAAAATCAGATAAGTATCATTCAACATATCAAAATTTATTTTTATAAATTTTTATTTGGTTCAGGGTCATAGATTTTATTTCTTCCAATGAATGAAATCTGTTTGTGTGTTTTGCAGTAAGAACCATTTGTTTTGAACCATCATTTCCGTTACCTATCATCCTTTGAATACATCACTTGGATATCATATGTACTGGGAATATGAATTTATGTTTTATATTAAAACAAAAACAATAAAAGAAATAATGAGTTAAGCAATACATTAAAAAGGAAAATTCATAAATTTTATATTTTAAAATTCATGAATTGTTTCTGTTGGTGATGTTTTTCTAGAATATCTCCTCAAAAGATTTAATAATATGATATCTTTGGACATTCCATAATCTCGTGAAAGTATGATTTAGTACATGTCAATGGGATCTTTCTAACAAGTCCAAAGCATTCATATAAAAGTTGTTCAAATGTGACATAAACCATTTGTGTTTTTAAGGATTATAGTTTATATACTAATTCTCATATCATATGGTTCAATTAGTCTGAATTTTAAAATATTGATAAAAAAAAAAAACTATCTTCTGCATAACAGTTATATTAATTAATAGGCCAATCCTTTCTCTTAAGAGAAAACAATAGGCTTTTTAAAGGAAACAGAACAATAGGAAAAGCTTTTGTTCCATAAAAAAAATTAATTTGAAAGTCGGATCTCATTAAATGCAACATAAAACCAGATAACCAACTGTAAAAGTAGCATGTCTTAAGTGGTTTCTTTTTATCCAAGATAAACAATATTTTCCAATCAATGGAGCATCAACCATGGAGTAACATAATATAACTTGCTCTTTGGATCGTTCGTTCATCATCACCTAGTCACAAATTCCTGTTAATTTATCTGATGATACAGTGGTCAATGTCATTCCATAGGTACTGTAAAATGAAACATAGATTTCATCCTACATACGATGTTCTTAATATTCCCAATTTTAAAGTCAACTTGATTTTTGTCAGTGCATACATTGTTAAGAGATTCACATTGCACAATTTTCTCTCATCCTAAAACTGTCATATAAGACAACACCCTTCTGAAAATTATTGGCAACGGTGAACTAATTCAAGGGCTTTGCAACTACACACCTTCACCGATACAGCATTCTATCTCAGATTCAAATTCTGCTGCTCACGATTCAACATACCCATATTACATTTTTTGGAATTCAGTATCAAATAAAGTTTTTATAAATGCTTGACATGCCAGATTAGGCATCCCTCATTCAAAAGTATCCAGTTACTTAATTTGCTCGTTGTCCTAAAATTCTAATCAGTTTCTGTTCTATGATATTTGTCCTTTATCAAAACAAAGGTACATTCCTTTTATTTTTTACAACAATGTTTACATATATATGCATGTAAACGACAAATGAAATGACAGTGTATTGAAGAACAGAGAGAATGTGATAAAAATTTAGACCTTGTAAAAATAATCTGATAGAGGAACCATTAGGCGCCACTCAGACATGTACAATAAAATCGGGGACCTAACTACTATAAAAAAGTGATCTAGAACCCTCAATTCCTATCTGACCTATTAAGAAATTTTCAGAAATGTAGTTGCCAGATTTGTCATGCAACTGCCAAAATTTTAGAACTGAAAATTAAACTGTCTTTGGCTTAAGTCGCTTCACCCTGGAATACAGGAAAACACCGGCAAGAGCTATAGCAGTGCCTGCAGAGGAAGACCAGATAAGATACGTAAGGATATGGTTCAAAAACTACAAAACACTTGTTCAAATTATTCCAGTTGGAACCAGGAAATAGCAATTTTACCAAGTGCGTTAATTGGTGATACTGGAGTTCGGAAGAAGATGACTGAGCTCACGATGACCACAACCCTTTTCACACAATTTCCTACAGAGTGGGTAACAGGTGACACCTTCTGCAGTATCATATAAGAGACCTGTACAGTGAATTCACAGAAAATTATCCTCACATTATAATACAAGAAAACTATATCAGAAAAGAACTACGGAAAAATATATAATATGGCTTCATATAACTTCTTTCAAAGCTCTAATTAGTTAATAACAACGTGTAAGTTCTCAGTTCTCATACTCAAACCTTTACTGTACTTTCCTTTCCTCTGGTATCTCAAGAAGAACCTAGCTAAGAAGTGTTTCTAATTCCTTTAAAATTATCAGAAGCATATTAAAAGTGGACATGCTGCAGTCCTAACGTCAAGTTATTTCCAACAATGAATGCAACTAGCTCAGTCTTGCATAAATTATACAATTTTTACTTACAGTTTTTATAACTTTTTTTACTTAACTTTTACAAGGAACACCACTCATTTTCTTAGTTATGAAAAATATTATACAAAAGTTTTGTACGAAATGGATTTCTCTTCCAACATTCACATGCTCTGCATGAGACTGTCAAAAAACAGAACACATAAAAAATGTTATATATTTACATGACACATTCTACAATTTGTCATCTGCCATTCAATCAATCATCCTGTCTCATCCTATTTCTTTTTTTCTCCACAGAAAATTGTGTAAATTTACCAAACAAAAAACAGTTTCTGGCGCACAAATACCCTTCTCAACTGGAATGACGTAGAATACAAGCATATAAATACCTCACAGCATAGTACTCATATTGTCTCTGAACTTCAAAATGAATTAAAATCATCCCCAAAAATGGGCAATAGAAATAAAGCTTTGCATAGCATGCATAGATAACCAAGAGTTAAATCCATAATTTAAAAAATTATTTCGTATCAAAATTTTCTTTTCAATAAGTAACATTTACTGATGTTTAAATTTAATGGTCAGGATATGAAATATTGAAGAAATAGAAGTAGCAACAGTTTTGAATAAAAGGTGGGCAAACTGTGCATAGAAGAGAGAAAAAAACTTACTTGCTGATACGCATGGAAACATAGTGCAGCAAGAATAGATCTGATGTACACTTCGTTAACATTTAATCCCTGTCAAGAAAAAGGACATAACGATCGATTAGTATCCAACACCATAATATAATTCGATTGTGAGAACGTTAACAGAAATCCTATCAATTTCAACCATTAAGAATTCAAAACACTCACAGAAGATTGCAGGTAAGTAGGGGTAAATTTGACACCCTCCATTAACAAAGTTACAGGTGCTGATATCAAAAAGGACATAACAGTTATTATTGAGAAGAGCGTTATGTTGTCCATAGATTCCTGACAAGAACAAAATGTCTGTTATTTTCTGCTTGTTTAAAAAGATGAAATGTAATGTACGAGTATCGTAAAATGCTACTCATACTCTGCCAGAAAATAACTATCAACAATAAAACAAATGCCAAAACTTTGAGACGTGTTCGCAGATCATATTACCTCCGTGTTAACCATGAGCTTTTTGCTAAGAACATTACGAGACTGATTTGTCAAATTGGAAGCCATCGCACTCCAAAATCCCACCCTGTTAAATATTCCAATAAAGAAAATTCGACTTATTAGAATACAACCACCATTTTCCTTTGATATGGCTGCATTTCTCCCTTACGTTACCCTTTGATGGAATCATAGTTACCAGGTACGTGGTATGGTTACAGGAATTCAATTTGTTATTTTTCCCATTATTATTAAAAGACATCCTTTACAGATAATCGGGTACATAAAACATAGCACGGTTATTGAGAAAATTCCGTAATAGTGTCGATATGTGAACACTTTCACATATCATACACTCTATCACACCAATTATTTCCGTCTTCTTTCTTCTATCACATGTATCACCTCTTATCCCTATGTTTCTCTTTCTTTCCATCTCTACTAGGTGTTAATTAGAGATTGATGTCCACCAATTTTTTTCAATTTGTAACTATGGATGGAATAAGACATGCATGATAGGAGAGGTTACCAATTGAAAGAGGACTCGGTAGCAGATGCTAGCGCCACCCCACCAACAATGGGCACAAGGGAACCAATCACCCATGCAGTAGGATTCTGTCGGAAAACAAATGTTAACAAACAGATTAAGGTCACCAAAACCAATTCACAGTTTATTGAAAGGAAAATGTGACACACATAAGTGAGTAAAGAAATATAACCATGAACTAAACGGATCATCAGTTTTCTTTAAAAGAAGCAAATATATGGAACAAGAAGTATGGTGTTCTAAGTTCTAACCTCTCCAAGAAACATAGCAGAAAGGAGCACTGAAAAAAAAGGCTCCATAGCTTTTATTGTGTGAGTGAAAGACACAGCAACCTTTCCAAGACTCATGTTAGTAAACAGATTCCCTAAAGTGTGAACCAGAGCCAGTGGCAATATCGCTGCAAGCTGCAACCCCCGAAATCAATCACAGATAAAACAGAACAAAAACAGAGCAAATAGTAACACGAACAGTAACAAACCTGGGCGCCACTGAGTTTAGGCCTCTTGTACAGATTAAAACCCCACATGAACGCCACGAGGAGAGACCCCATAGCAAACTGAATCGTGCTAACGGTTAAAGGGAAATGGTAAACCTTCAAGACCTGTTTGTTGTAGATATTGAAGTAGATGTTGAAGAGGATCCAGAACGCAAACAGGGCACCCAGTTCGAGAATGTTGAGCAGACTGTTTCCGCCGGAGAACTCGCCGTCGCTGCTCTCCGGCAAGGAGGTTGGTCTGGCATGGAGAAAGGGACGAGAGGGAACAAGTTTGAAAGAAAGAAAAGAAGGAGAAGGAGAAAGAGAAGATGGTTGACATGCGAAGGAAGAGGAAGTGAGAATGTGGTTGAGTTTGGAAGCAGAGGGAGAGAGAGGGGTGTGAGGTTTGCGGAGAGAGAGCAAAGGGGAGAAAGAAAGAAGTGTGCTCTGCATTTCGTAGATCGCAAGAACCCAACTCTTGAGACAGGGTGAGTATGGGTTCTTTTCTGTCTTCGCTTCAACGCAATGGTTGACCGTGACGTGATGGACCAGGTTTTAAAGGGTGCATTGGGAGTTAAAATGAATACTACTGAAGGGTGCATTGGGAGTAATAAATAATTAAATAAATAATAAATGAATAATGAATAATGAAATAATAGTAGTTAAGAAGAAGAAGAACAACAATGACTGCTGCATGAATCTGGATTCAAATGTGGGATATTCCATTGTAATGAGATGGACCATTATCTTATGGTAGCACTACTTTATGATATTATTATTATTATTATTATTATTATTATTATTATTATTATTATTATTATTATTATTATTATTATTATTATTATTATTATTATTATTATTATTATTATTGCTTTCTCTTTATGCATTTGTTAGGAGAAACGTGTCAAATTTGGTCCTCAACATATTCCTAATCAATTTTCTCAATCTGCACAATGACTCACCTCACCACACAAAAGGGTGCCTTCCAATCAAAAACAAAATCAAATATGCTTTATGTTCATCTATTTTTCCACCAATATCTAGTCTGTTGCTTTAGCTGCAATTAATACAGAAAATCAGACTATTAACAGGAAAAAATTATTACTTCAGTACATTAAAATATAAAAGAAATATTAAACTATTTAATCATATTAATTTAATTGAAAAATATACGTTTGCTAACAAATTAAATTAATATGTACATTTAAAACTTTTGCTTTTTTCTAAGCATTCCCCGTAAGAAAATTGCATTTAAATGAGAGAGCATGGACTGACACGTCAAATGGTGGATTGACATACAACTCCTTTTTTATTTTTTAATTTTTAATTTTTAATTTTTATTTTTACCTTTTAAAAATATTTTTTATTTTAATTTATATAATTTAAAATCATAGTTAATAATATAAATATTTTTAAGATTTTTTAAATTTTTTAAATTATTTTTTAATTAAATAAATTATTAATTATTATTTCTAGATGATAAATTATTCTATTATCATTAATAATTGAAAATTCATTTATAAATATTAACAATTTAAGTTAAAATATAATTATGTATTTGTATTTTTTAAATGATATAATATAAAAAAATTAAAATTATTTTTTAAATTATAAAAGTCAAATCTTTAGTCTACCAAACTAATAAATCAAGTAGCATGAGAAGAGTTGAAATTTTCAACATTGTAGTTCGTTTTGATTCCTTGATCCATTTTGTTTTAAATTTAAAAATAAAATAAAAAATAATTTTTTGTATTATATTATTTGTAGATTATAAATATAATATTGTAACTTAAATTATTAATACTTACAAATTAAGTTTTAATTGTTAATTATAATAGAATAATTTATCTTCGAAAAGTAATAATTGTTTTAATTTTAAAAAATTAAAAATTAAAAATAAAAAAAAAGTGACGGATTGATCGTCGACCTGTTAACTCATCCTTTGACATACTTAGTCAGATAATCCAATCTGCATAATGATAATAAGTCAGCCCATTTTGTCTCATTTTTTGTAGGTTACCGACAGGTCAAGCCAAAACACACCAGACTGTTTTGTCACCACTAAATAACATTGATAAAATTACAAATGAAAATCTCATTCTAAATCATCAAATTTTGATGGAGTTAATATAGTGTGCGAGTCATAAATCAAAATCGACTTTATCATGAATATGTTTTTAATTTTAAAAAAATATCTTTTATAAAAATAATAAATAAATGTGTCTCATACATTTTATATATATTTTTTATATATATGGGATTGATACACACTGTATTCCAACAAGTCCTCTGTCCTCTCTCACATACATTTAAATTAAGCTACTTAAAAAATAAAAATTAAAAAAAAAGTGTAACACAAGAGTCATTAAGAGATTGATTAATTTTTTTCATATATATATATATATATATATATATAAACCTTATAATTAGAAATATTTATTCTTTACTTATATTATCTCTCTCATATAAAATCATATTCTTGCAATTGGGTCAGCTTAAATTAATTTTTTTAGTCAAAACTTTGGATTATATAAAAAAAATGCAAATCCAATCTAACCCAGTTCATGATTACCCTACTACATATAAAAACTTATTGAATTGATTTTCATATATCCAAAATATTACTATTTCTTACTGTTATTCCGTAACAAATTCTTAATCTAAATTAAGAACATATGGATATTTATATTTTGAATGAAGTCCCAAACTATTTTCAAAATAATATTAATGATATACTTTTTAAGAAACTTTGTAAACACACTTTAATATTGGTTAAAATTTATTAAAAACAATAAAATTGTGTGACTCACTTCCCATTAATTGGAATTCACTCATTATTTTTACAGTTTCAATAATTTTTAATTAATAATAAATAGTATTATAATATATTAGAAATTACATCATCAGCACTCCTCCTTCCAAAAGAAAACACCAACCAATTCGTAAACTGATTTTATGAAAATTTGGATATTTATAATTTAAAAAAAAATGCAATATTTAGTTTTACAATAAATTTAGTTTTGCTAATAAAAAATATTTATCAGGAATAATTTTTCCTTACAATAATCTCATTAACATTAATGAAAAACAATAACTCTTAAAAAAAACTTATTTCTTGAATACATATAAAATATTTATCAAGAATAATAACAAAATAAAATACAATATTTGTTTTTTACTAAATGGCCGAAAGCCCAAGATCAAACTGTTACCCAAACTCTCTATTGGGCTACAGTTACCACACTTCTGTATCTTACTTTCTGCACTCTCTTTTTTTCTTTTCATTTATTTAACTTTCATTAATATGTTAATCTTCTTAGGTTCCTTTTATCCTAGCATATTTTGGTTTTGTTTTGAAAATCTTCCCCATATAATTTTTGAAAAAAAAAATTCATAAATTAAGATTAACTTATTTATAAAAACTCTTTCTCATAATTTTTTTTTAAAAATCTATTTTTAATTATTTCTTTTCTTTAGAAATCCTTCTCTCTTCCTACACTTGGCATCCAGAGATGATATATCACTGTGATAATGTTTATTTTCTTCTCAGTTCTAATGTTTTAAACTACTTACATTCTTACAAACTATGCACTGTGTATTTTTAATAAAATATCTTTCTACCAGTAAAAAAAATCTAAATATTCTTTTGCACTTATAGAAAATTTAGTTTGAGATTTTTTTTTAAAAAGATGGATTTTTAGGTTATTTGATTGAAGAAGTAAAGTAAACAGGCATATAAAATAGCATAAATTTCTTTGAGGAACAAATAATAATGATAAAAAAGGGAGAATCTGTTAAATTAAATGTAATTGTAAGAGGTTACTTCTCCCCTATTGTTTGCAAAATTCCCAGATAAAATATTTATCGACTTTAATAATAATATTTTGATTAAAAAAAATAATTTGACTACCTTTAATAAAAAAATTAATATATTTTAATTTTTTATTTATAAAATTGAAACGAGCTAACTTAATAAATTAACACTAATACAAAATTACATATTAGTAACTTAAAGCAAGTTGCGTTTCACATTGGGCCACGTTCGAAATTGAGAACAAGAAACACGCATATTTTTTATTCCTCTTTCCGAAAATCTCATCAACAAAGATCTCGTGATAACCTATTTGCGACACATGTATTTTTGTTGTCCATACATAGCAAAATTGGATAGGGCTTCACACTCTTCACATTTCAGAATCTCCAATACAATCCATTCACAACATCCTACAATTCCCATAATACCCTCAACTATCATCCATGGAAATTTAAATTCATTTAATCACTAATTGTATTTTTATTCTTTTAATTTATATTTTTTTCTTCATAATTTACTCCTCCAGATTCATAATTATTTTTTCATTCTTGAAAGAAATGTGCATAAATTAAAAATAGTTGAAGAAGAAAATATTTCTACTCTCACTCATTTAACCAATTACACTCATCAACATTAGATATTCAATAAACAATTCTAAAAATAAATAAATCATTTTACCATGGGTTTATTAATCAAATGTTAGTTAATAATGTGTCTTTGATTTGCAGTCTAAGCAAGTAGACGAAAATGAATTAAAACCGTTTTAAGATTAATTTCTACGAAGTTTCTTAAAAGATTAAAAATAATTGTGCTTTTCAAAAACCTAATTTCTGCATATTTTTAATAAAGAACTAAAAGGATTATCCTGTCAAAAACCGAATGTGTCTACTAACTAATCAACAATTACTGTAACAACTAATATTTTCCTGTCAAGAAAAAAGAAAGAAAGACTGAATGCATATTTCCCAACACAGTAATAAATATAAATAGAATGGCTAATTTGGAAAGTACATTTTAATTTAACTTTAGCAGCGGAAAAGGTGGTTGCGTTGCAGAAGATAGATGCTAGGGAGTGTGGTACGATGATTGGAGTATGATTTTGGGTGGTAGAGGAATAATAATAGGATTTATTTGGGGGGAGTATCGGAAGCAATAGCATCGATCGAAGAATGCAATCGTTATCGTTGAGTATGAGTCTGAGTCTGAGTAGTAGTAGTAGTAGTTCAGCGAATTTACTGTTGCTGGGTTCGGAGGGGAGAGTGAGAAGAAGCAGAAGTGTGATCGTAGCGTGTGCTTCGGAGGGAGACAGTGGTAGCAGTAGCACCAGCTCCTTTCTCTCTCGGACCCAAACCTACGCTCTTCTTAAGCAACAGTTGCAAGTAGCTGCTAAATCTGAGGTTAGTTTAGTTAGTTGGTATCTTGTTTTTGAAATTGGAGATAAGCATGGTTTTTGCTTTTTTTCTTCAGGATTACAAGGAAGCAGCTAGAATTCGAGATTCGTTAAAGTTGTTCGAGGACGAGGAGCCTGTGTTGCGTCTCAGGAGACTTTTGAAGGAAGCAATTGCGGAAGAGAGATTCCAGGTGTCTAACTTATTTGAATTTTGTGTGGGATCCATCTTCTTTTTTTCTAATACACTTTCTACTATTATTAGGTGAATTTCATGTCAGTCTCACCAAATAATTTGGACTCACTCTCATGTCAAAAATTATTAGAGCATTTGTAAGAATTCATTTTGAGTTAATTCAAAAGTTTGGTTAATTCCCCACTCACACAAGAACTCACTTAAATAGTTTATCTTTAGATGTGAAAACTCTGAAGTACCAGTCTCTTCCATATTTAGGCTAACTTAGGATCCATCACCCATTCTATCTCGTAATGGTGTTTGGGTGAGAAACACATGGACAATCTTCATCAGTGGACCAGGAGCAACAACACAAAAGACATGATACCATTTTTAATCAGAAGTTACCTTAAGATAATAAGTAAGTTTGTGAGTTTTTTTATTTGCTTGTAACTTAACTTGTTTATTTTTATACAATAAGAGACTCGAACTTAGACACGCTGCCTTAATACTTACCACTGATATTTTTGATAAAGATATCTACAAACTTAGGATCCATAAGCCGGTCAACAGGGTTAGCCATAGACTCTAATACCACTTATTGGGTAGTCCAAGGGAGAGAAACACCTCGGACGTTATACTATAAGGAATGGAGTATTATTTTGGAGAGGCAGGATTATACTTATGCGTGATGAAGGGTTGAATAAACAAATCTTATTTGAATTTCATTGCTCTAAAGTGGGTGGTGACGCTGGTGTTACCAAAACTACTGCATTTGTTCTCAGTTTTATTGGCAAAAAATGCAAGCTGACATAAGACAACTTGTGCGTGAATGCTCCATTTGTCAACAAGCTAAGGTAGATCATGCTTTACCTTTGGGGTTATTCATCCTTTTCCCATTCCACTACCTGTGTGGGAAGACATTGTTATAGACTTTATTATTCAATTGCCGCATTCTCATGGGTATTCTACCATCAGATCGGCTGTCTACATTTGGGCGCTTCATTCCTTTAAAGGCAGACTTTACTAGCAAAATAGTGGTTGAATATTTTTTAGTAACATAGTTCTACTCTATGGTATTCCTAAATCCATAGTTTCGGAATATAATAAGAGTTTTTTACTTCTTTTTGGCAACACCTCTTTATAGCACAAGGTACGACTCCAGCTATGAGTTCTTCCTATAATCCACATATGGATGGACAGACAGAAGCCTTGAATAAAACCTTAGAAATGTATCTTGTTTTGTCTATTATAATCCAAATGCTTGGTATTCAACGTTACTTGGACTCAATTTTGGAATAATTCTTCTATGCATCAGAGGCTTGGTATGTATCCTTTTAAAGCTTTATATGGTAGAGATCCACCCTCTCTGGTGCGCTATGAAATCCATTCGAAGGATCCTATTGTTGTCCAGGAGATTCTGCATTCGAGAGATGAGCTGCACAGCAATCAAAAGATAATTTAATAAAGGCTCTCAGAATTATATGAAACAGCAAACAGATAAAAGGGGTGAAATGCGACAAGAAGCGGGTGATTTAGCATTGGAGAAGCTTCAACCATATAGATAGCATTCAGTGATGTTATGCTGAGAATTAGTGTACGGACAGCTGTTATAAAACTGTCACTTTCTTATGTCAATAGTTTTCTATATAAGAAACACCTTACTTTGATACCATAACAGATTTCAAGAACTAACACAAAAAGAGAATAACAGAATATACAAAGAAGAGAGAAACAAAACTGTATTCAGTTATTGAAAACTTATTGTTACAAGCAGATCAAGGTGTTTCTTATATAGAAAACTATTGAGATAAGAAGGTGACAGCTGTATAAAACTAATAGTTGTCCAAAATCTTCTAACAACTGTTCGTCCATATACTAATACTGAGTATGCGCTACTTTGGTCCATTCCCAGTTTTGGCACACATAGGATCTGTAGCTTATAAGCTCCAGCTTCCTGACACCCTGGTTTTATATTTTCTTATTGAAGATGTTTCAATTCAAGGAACATCCTCTCATCCTTATGTTCTTTTACCTCTTACCACGAACAAGTTGGGTCCTGTGATTCAACCGTTTAAGGTTTTAAGATTATCGTACTATCATCCGTAATTTGCGACAAGTGCACCAGGTTCTCATTCAATAAGAGCAAACTGTTCTGGAAGAAGATATTCGGGAATATAATGAAGTTATTGGATATTCTTATCGTCACTTTAACCTTGAGGATAAGGTTGTTTTTAACTGAAGGGGTTATTGCAACATGCAACCAAGAAGGAACTGTAGAGGGCCAGGAATTAAAACAAAATAACACATGGCAAACTATGCATAGAATGTGGTCAAGCGATGAAGGATGACAGCTCGAAAGAGGAATGTATTACTGATGTATTTGTGGAATAGATTTCATATAAAATAAAACTACTGTTGCACAGTAACTCAATCAAGAGAACATGACGTCAAATACAACTCAAAACTTTAAACACAAATAAGTTTGAATTTTTCTCACTTTATAGGTTGTTCATTTGTCTGCTTCACATAATGTGGAAGTCTAACATTTATGTTGTCTTTTGGTTTGATTTTAATTTTGGAACACAATTTTAAACAATTTTTTTATTGATTTAAGATGTAAGTCTTATTTCATTAGTTGTACATAAATGAATATCTCCACTAATCTTTAAAAAAGAAAATCGTAATCATAGTAAAAATCACGTGAAAGTGTACATTCTTTTCCAGTTGGTTTCAAAATTTGTTATTTGTTATGTCTGTGTCTCAATTTTTCAAAATTCAATAGACACTGTTTCTTTCAATCTTAAGTTCAACAACTAAATGGCGTAATATTTACATATCTTAACTTTCATACCTCTACGTTAACTTTTCTTTCTAATCCTCCATCAGATCAGCTCTCCTCACATTCACCTTGAATTGATAACACTTGTATTTTTTTTGTGTATTTGTCTGAGGTATGATTCCCTTATTTGTTTTACATTTGGACACCTTTTCCTCTCTCTTTCCAGGATGCTGCTAGTTATCGTGATGAGCTAAACAAAATAGCCCCATACTCTCTTTTAAAATGTTTCAGTGATGCTACAACATTGGTATGATCCCTAATTTCAGTTGAATACTTTTGTCTCCTAGATAGTTCCTTATTCTTGATCTAAATTAGAAATACGTTTAACTAGTAAAGCTACTTCCCTTTTTAAAACAGTCTTTGAAGTTGATTGTACTGATAGAATAATTAGTTCGATACCATGTGTTTAGAAATGGAAATGTTGAGTATCTCTCTTGGAATAACTTGTATTTGATTATTTCTCCAGAAGTTTCATAATACCCTTGTTAGATGTCTGTTAGTGAGAAAGTTAGTAAGGTTAGTGGGCAGAGATAATTAGAAGAAATAAGGCAAGTTTCCTATAAATAAATATAAAATGAAGACTTTGAGAGAGAAATTTATCTTATCATTTGAAAGGAAATTAGGGCGTTTGAACACAAGAAGGTGCAGGCCAACGAAGATCTGCAGTGCTGTAAATGGAGAAGATTATTTGTTTTCTTTGTAATAAAATAAAACACTAGGTTTCTATCAGACCTTTTACTATTGTTGTTGTCGTGGCTTTTCTAATACTACAGTATGTCTTTTAATTTAGTTAGCAATGTTCAGTAAAAGAAATCTATTTATTTTCCTTCGAAGTCTTCAAAGAAAAAAAATACAAATGCTTAATTCATGAGAAACTGGGTACTTTATGCACACACAAAATTAATCGGAATTCTTAACATTTAATTGTGACTTATTCAGGGAATCAGGGTTCAAGTTAGGAGTGTATATATAGAGGGCAGAAGTCAGCCTTCAAAGGGGTTATACTTCTTTGCATATAGAATAAGAATTACCAATAATTCAGACCTCCCTGTACAACTTCTTAGAAGACATTGGATTATAACTGATGCGAATGGGAAGACCGAAAATGTCTGGTGAGTTAATCTTTTTTCTCTTTGCTATGTTGTTGTGCTTTCATTTTTTTTTTTTGCTTTAAACTCACGAGGCCCATCGTTAATGGCAAAACACAATTAATTTGATACTAGTCCCTTAATGAAAACAGAACGCTTTGCTGTTTTAAACACAAGGGGATTTAAATTCAACATAACTTCTGTACTTTATTTTCCACATGACAGGGGAATTGGAGTTGTTGGTGAACAGCCGTTGATACTTCCTGGGAATAGTTTTGAATACTCTTCAGCATGCCCACTGAGCACACCAAATGGTAGAATGGTAAGATTTACTTCTGTTGCAATTTCCTGGGATAATCCGAATTGATTTGAGTGAGGTGGTAGAGTTAAAATACTGCTGATGATGTTTGGTAATCGATAATAATATCACCTTTCCATCAATTATCAAATAGAAGCATAAGATATTTCAATGCTTTAGGTATTATGCAATCAAATATAGTATAATAGTTTAATTACAATTTTGATAAATATGTATTACAATTGTGCAATTTTGGTCTTGCGTTTCCCATGGCCTAAATTGGATTTTCTTGATAGTGCTATCCTCTTGGTCTTTCCGTCAATCTTTTGTTAAATATGTAACAGATCTTTTAGATGTTACACTAAATGTTAACGTGGTAGTTGGTGTGTTATCTAACACATGGTGATGTGAGTAATTGTACTTTTGGTTTCTCTGTAATCATTCATGATTGCAATTCCAGAAAGATCAAGAGTATAATCATGATACATAACATGTGTCAGTCAAACAACACATTAGCATGTGTCAAGGGTTGACAACAAGCCAGTTGAATGTTATCATGTAGCCGTCCATCAGCTAAACTTGTTAAATATTTAACAAAAATAACAAACAGAAAGACCCAAATTATAATTTCAAGAGACTAAAAGTGTAATTAAATTTATATAATTTTAACAAGGGAGAAGGAGAAAAGCACCTGATCTCCTCATTCCTTTTATTTACGTATTCTCTTAAGAATACTGATTGATTTGCTTCAATCAAATAAATATTGCGCTTAAATTGTCAAAATGTCAGAACTGGGTTTCTATAAACATACATGGCATTAAGTTTGACTGGATGCAACGCTGCCATGTTTTCAAACCGAGCAACTGTCATTATTTGCATAATCAACATATCTTTCCATGGGAAAAATAAAGCAAAATTAGTAGTGGAAAATTATCTAGGAAATGAGTATAAGAGAAAAGATAACACCACTTCCAAAATAAAAAAATTTCTCATTAGTACTTAAGGGGATTTATCACAATAGGACATATTTGCCTTACAGTCACCAAGACAACTAGACTCTGATACTACTATTAGAAAATTATCTAAGGAATGAGTATAAGAGAAAAGATGACATCATTTTCAACATAAAACTTTAAGACTCAATGTTTAGGGTCTTTGTTTTTTTTTTTACAATTCAACTTTATCATTTTTACTCAATGTGGAGCTTTTATTCTCATTCTTAAACTCCTAAGAATTAGAAACGTTATTGAAACCCATATTTTACAGGCTTAAGTGAGGTGATTGGTTCATGGATGCATCCTATTTTTTAATGTTTCAGAGAATAATTTTAATATTACTACAAAATGAGTTGGTATCATGATTTTAGTCTGCAACACTCGGCAGTTTCTTCATCGGAATGGAAATCGATGGAAAAATGCAATTAAACCTTCAATGATTTAGACTCATTGGTTGCATTTGCTTGTTTTATTCGAGATGCATTTCTACTTTCAAGGATTTCCAGATGCGTCTCCATCACATCCCACGTAAAACCGGGGTTTTGTATCATAATGCAGGAAGGTGACTATGAAATGATCCATGTTGAAAGAGTAGGCTCACGATCATTCAATGTGGCCATCGCCCCGTTTTCTCTCTCTCTTCTTGGAGATGATGACGGTTGTAATCTTTGAAATTGAACAGCATCACCTTCTGCAACCTGTAAATAATTGTCATTCTCATCGCCATTCCAAAGTATTTAAGCAGTCTATTTGCTTTACTAAGTGTAAAATATTCGATGGTTACCAAAAAACGATCAGCATACATTTGTATCTTATTGAATTGATGTGCAGAAAACTCAAGAAATCAGTGTCATAGAAACTAATTACAGAATTTCTAAATATATTTTCGTAAGTTTAATGTCAGAATAAATTAATATGATTTTGAAAATTTAATTCCGAAAACTAGATTTTTACCGACAACAGGAATTAAAGTTTCGAAAAACAATCATGTGAAATACGATTAAAGATATTTTCAAACTTGATAAAAAAGAAAGATAAATAGTAGATTTAGATAAAAGATAATCTCCTAGTACTCTTTTAGCTGAAAAAATATTCATAGTAATTGTTAAGTGAATTAGGTTCCTCTCTTTTACTAATGTTAAACAAGCAATTTTATGTGATGAGCTATTCTGAAAACTATGCTCTGTGGTAGAAACAAATATGCAGATAATAGAAACCATAAGAGAGAAAAAATTGAGAACAAAACTGATTTTTATTATAGTATACAACAAAAGTGCATAATACATGCACTGGAGTTATGATTGATATAGTATAACAGAAAGTTGTTACGACTTACCATGTATGATTTGAACAAAATGATCAACCTGAGATCTCACAAAGCAAAGAGAATGAAATCCAAAATAGACATTATTATATTTTTGCAATTTTCTGTCACTAACAAGATTCTTATTTATAGGAGGAAAAGTCAAATCTTTTTAAGATATAAAGTAATATTTGGATTATGTCGAGAGGAAAAGGAAACAGAATCAGAAAACTGTATTGACAAATCTTGTCTATTGTCAAGGAAAACATGCTCATTTCTTTGAGCAGCACATCATCCATAAGGTTAGTGGCATCACTAATTACATGATCATATGCTCCTGAGTTAATAAACTAATTACAAGACTGTTGTGCTTGAGGCTGAGCAAAACCTAAATGTGTCGCATAGGCTTGTGGTTGTGATATGTGTAAACAGAATAAGACATGTTTGAGAAGAATGCTTAGAAAATTGATTTTTGATTTTGATATGGAGTGTGATAATGTGTTGGATTTTGATTCTGATAAGAATTATAACTACGATAATAATTTTTATCTCGGATCAAATATCTGATAACAAAAGAAGTTGTATATCCATATTTACTAATATTACTGTTGAGAATCTAAGTGTGAGTATAAGTTTCACGTTGAGAAAAAATGAGTGTGTTGAGCAGTATATAAGAAAGAAGACCCATAAACTCATTGTTTTAAGATTTTGAATTGAAGGTGGTGTCAATTTTCTTACGTGTGTTGATTCGTGATTCATTTGGTGTCATCTCGTATGCTTCTGCCTTGTTGGCTTGCTATTGATAAGAGAAACAAATTATTCATACTCAATACAAAGACATTCAGTAATATCATCAAATTGTTCATGTTCAAAAACAAAATATCCAAGGTTATTGTCTAAGTACTACATCAAATAATATGTTGACTAGGATATTTAAATGTTTGATTCTCCTTTCCTAATAGCTAGTTTTTGTGAAAAAAATTCTTTCAAAAGTTTGTTTAAAAGATTAATTAAAATGGGTCAAAGAACCGCAACCATAAAAAAGACTTTTTAAGCTATGATAATATACATAGAATAAATACACATATGCATAAGAGAATTTGACAACAAAACTGATTTTTATTATAATAAAATACCTCAAAAATGTATACTTATACAGGGTAGAACAAAAGGGCATAATACAAAAATGTAACATAAAATTGTTACTACTTACAGTTGACCAGAATAACAAACTATTAACTAATTGCTATACGCTAACGCTTTGAAAGAAAAAGTAAGAATTAAAGCTAACTATGGATTGTGTTATACTTTCTTGATTGTTATAAAAAAATGAGAGAAAGTATATTCTTCGCTGAAATAATGAAGAAAAAACAATAAACGATTATGAGGTTCTTGTGCTACTTCTTTAATGTGCCAACTAAAAATATAGGGATTTGGACCAGGAAAAAAGAAATCAAAAGAATAGTTGTATGACATGTGAAAAAGGCTTGATCAATTTGTTCACTGTTTCGGCCAGAAGAAAAGGTTAATAATGGATCCATATGTCAAGTTTGTGTTCCACTGTGTCTTTTTCTTCTTCTTGAATTTAAAGCAAAAGTGAAAAACACATAAAGAAAGAAAAGAGCGAGGGAACTTTACCTTACACTAGCATTAATAAAAATGAAAAAAAGAATAAGAGATGAGTTTTTACCTTAACTTTTTCTTTTCCTGAGACAAGAGAGTTATGCTGTCATATGACTTTAGTACGTAAATTTATGGGGAGCTTGTATGAGGTATAACTTCATCAAAACATTGCTCAAATTATGTAATTTAAAACATTTTTTTCAACTTACTTAAACTCGTTATTAATGTTGAATTTTAATTAAGATAGGTTGAAAGACCAATTTCGTTTGTTTTTTTTTTTAAGCAATCTAATTCCACTCAACCTTAATCCGATTCATAGTTAGACTCATTGATTAAAATAAAAATTTATTCAAGATTTTTAAAAAATAAAAAACAATAGAATGCTTGTTTCAAAATTAGAAATAATTAATCAATTTAATTCTCCAAATCAACACTATCAAAAACTGCACGTCTCAAATTATTTTATATATTTTTTAAACAATACTATTTTTCATTATTAATATGGTATATAAGTCAGATTAATGGGACTGGAAACTAATTCTAATTATTACAGTCAAAATAAACAAACACAATCCATTAAAACCTAATTGAGTTGAATTATATTAGGTTGTTCAAATTAAAATTTTACGAAACCAAACATTAGCTAATTAATCTTTTAATATATTCCGTGTTTCTTTTAAAGTATTTTTTTTTTGTATGGGGTTTCATGTAAACTTTTTGAAAAATCATCTCAATTGTGGGTATCTATGCATATTTTTAATTTCTACTTACTACAATCCATATGTATAATTTTGTTATCTTTTTAGAAATTTGTATGAAACATTATTAAATATATATATATATATATATATATATATATATATATATATATATATATATGTATATATAAGAGAAGACGGTCTTCTAAGGTGATCTCTAGATAGTGGGACCAATGTTTGTACAATTCGGGTAACTTCTTATATATATGAACTAAGTTGTAAGTGAAAACTGAATAAAAGTATTCTTATAAAAGAGTTTTTTATCCACAAATCAATAAAAAATTTAAAAAAATATATAAGAAATTGAGTGGAAAGTTTTCAATAAAAAATTATTATAAATTTATAAATTTTTTGAACTTTTAATCATTAAGTGGAAAGTTAAGTGGGTATTCAATAAAAAATTATTATAAATTTATAGATCTTTTGAACTTTTAATCATTAAAATTAAAATAAATTCATAAAATACCAAACACCAACATAAATGTTTCATAACATAAAAGTATTAATAAACCTTTATTATTGATAAACTTTATTTATTCATTCATTATTTATAATACTTCGATTATATTTTAGGAATATATATATATGGTCTTATATCCATTAACATCATGAGATTTCTTTTATAGTATCTTGATTACACAAAAAATCTGAACGTGAAAAAAGCCATAAAATCTAATATGCTGTCTATGTTTTGACAACACATGTTGACTATGGTTGTAAGCATAATTTTAATGACATGCATATTTTTGGTGGCTACCGAACAAGGCCCACACACATTGAAAACCCTCACCAAACTTATAACCAAAAAGAAAAAATCTTGAAAACCAAACCTTTACCAAAACTCTGTCTTCCAGCTGTCAAGAGTCTGAATCCCCTCATTTGTAGTCACCGCCCTACTATTAGTCATGCCTGCTCCACCGCTGGACCACATTCAATGCCCTAAGAAAAGCACCCTAGGTTTTCTTTTACCATCAACCATATCTTTTTTACACAACATTTTTCATCATATTATTTATTCTAGTTTATATTTTTCTCCTTTTTTCTTTATTATTATTACAAAAAAAACTATATATGTTTATTCTTTGGGCTACACATGTTATTAGAAATTGTAATTCTTGAGCTAATTACAAAAGAATGTAATAATTCAACTCATTATAGGTTTAAGCAAATTAGATATTTTTTTAATTATAAATTAAAGTGAATTTACCTCACTTAACTTACAAATTAAATGGCTTTGAGCCTAATTATAATGACCATTAGATTATAAATTATATATTATATATATATATATATATATATTAAAAAGAATAAAAATAAATATAAGTAAGTGGGTAAAGTTACTTAATCCACATAGATTGAATGAATTATAATATCTTTAATTTTATCATAAAATAAGTAAAGTTGAACTCATTTATGTTTATTTATTGATTAAATAGAAGTTCTGACATATGGCTACTTTCCTTCATTCTTCAATTCTTCAATTCTTCAATTCTTCAGGCATCATGAGTAGTCAACCTCCTTATTCCTTCCCGGACCCTTCTTTCATGATTGATTGCCAATGTGTTCCTAACAATCTGTTCCTAACAATGTGGAGCTAATAAAACATTTTCCATTTCAATCATACTTATCCGGTTTCCTATCATTGGTACCAAACCATGAACCAACCCATGTTTCATACAGAACAAATTATTACATACAAGCATATACACTTTATTTTACAATCTTATTTTCTATGGTTGAATTCAACAAAAACTATTAATGTTTTTAAATATATTCTTAATCCCACTTTAACAAATGCGGGGACTGACTATTAATGTTTTTCTTCCTCATAAAGAACTAAAACTACTTTAATAAATATACAGATTAGAAACATATTAAATTTTCAAAGAAATTACATTTTGAAAAATGAAAAATATATTTTACCTTTTCTTTTAGCCCTGTCATTCCTTTCTCTAGTGGTTATCACTTTATTTCTTTTTGAGCAAGTCATGACTCATGCGAGGCAAAACAATTCTTGGAATAAACGAAGAATCTTAGCTCCAAGCATTCCAATACAAAATCCAAATACAATTGTACCATGTCTCGGGTCCCTTTCCTCTGTCTTTCTCTCTGTCATTAAAAAATAGATTTAATAAGATTATTAACCCAAGAAGGGTTCACAGAAACATGCATGTCTCTGTCTTTTGGGTCATCATCACCATTAGTTTAAAATTTGCATGGGAATACGGAGGTCAAGGCTGCAACTAGATTTTGGTTAGATAACAACAGTAAAAGCGATAGAAGAAGCTTGTGCTCCAAGCACACCACACAACACAACACCACCCTTTTCTTTTCTTTCTCTCTCCATAGTCTACAGCCTTTTAATAGTTTTCTATATACAAAAGCAAAGAAGCGAAGCATCTCTTCTCGCTCCTCCACATTGTTTTGCTTTCCCTTGCAAGTTTCAATTCAACATTTTCTTTTGCTTACTGTTCTTAGCTACCTTTTTTTCCCTTTATAGACTGATCAACATACAATTAACATTGTCGGTGTTGTATCTTTTTGTGCAAAATCCATCCAAAGTTTTAAATCTCCACCTTATCCGATAAGTAAACAATTAGTTAATGTGGCTAAAATGGGTCAAGAGACTTCAACCTTTTACTTCTCCCTGGCCCAAAACTTTTGCAGCTGTTCCTAGTTTGAAATGCATGAAAAATCAATGTCATATGTACTTTCTCATTAGCCCCCCACTGTTGATCACAGAGAATAAAATGGTCCTCCCCCATTCCAATGGTTCAGTTCTATGTGTGGTTTACTTTAGTAGCTTCCTGTTCTCTTAAGGCCATCGTTACATTCTATATGTTTTGTTTTGTTCTTCATTAGCATTGGTTACATTTTCCAAAGGGGAAGCACAACAGCACCATCTCCCTCTCCACTTACCTGTGAGAGAATCTGAAGTAACGAAATGAGGTTCGTGACAGGCTCTCTAAAAGGCACATGGCAACCCATCATGACTGCGGATACAACCACACAAAGTTACTGGTTGAATTGGAGGGTCTTGGTTTGTGTCATTTGGGTTCTGCTTTCAGCTATCTTTTCTTCATTGATTATATTGAAGTATGAAGTTTCACGGAAGGCAATAGGAAATGATGACAAGGAAGGCCAGAAAGAAACAGCAACCAGAAATGATGACAAGGAAGACAAGAAAGAAACGTCGTCGACTCTGTACGAGGATGAAATTTGGAGGCCTTGTTTGAAAGGAATCCACCCTGTGTGGTTACTGGGGTTTAGAGTTTTTGCATTTGTTGTGCTTTTGGTGCTTCTCATACTTACTGCTACTGCGGACGGAGGAAGCATTTTCTACTTTTACACTCAGTGAGTTTTCGTTTTCCCTTTTGAATTTCTTCATATAAGATTTGAATGCTGTTGAAATGGATTAATGCACATTATATGGACAGGGTCTCTCTGCATATGTATAGCTACAGCCCGGTTTCTATGAACTTCTCAGCAAACAATTACAGGAGAAGTAATAACATAAGAAGTTAAAATGAATCAAACTCGTAAATTAAAATGAACTTATGCATATTAATTTTTTGTCTACGTTAACACAATCATCCTAACCTGTTGGTATAGAAAATGAAAACAAAAGTATGTTGCTGGACCACAAATTTGAAAGCTAATTAAACTTTAAAAAGAGTTAATTAACTCAAATAAAAATGAACCTGGTAGTTAGTAGTTTTGTTTTGCTAGATGAAGGGATTGGTAGTAGTGCAATCAGTCCTCTTCTCTTGGAATTAAAGAGGCTTATACTATCCCCTTTGTGATCATCGGTTTGTGTGTGTCTAAGATAACAAGTGTTTTTTGCCCGATTTAATCATTTGAAGCTGCTATCGTTTATAACAAAAAGGCCTATTTCAGCTCTTACTGCATCGATTAAGCTGTAAGGGATTTCTCTTCTGGCTTTTGATTATTGATCTTTCCTTCTTTTTCTTTTTGTTGTTATGAAACAGGTGGACTTTCGCTGCAGTCACCATTTATTTTGGGGTAAATACTTTTATGAAGAGCCTCATATACAATTTTTTTGGTTGTTCATGTATATAATCTAGTGCATAATGTCGCTACACACTGTGATTGTATGTTTGATTTTGTAGCTGGGATCTTTGCTCTCCATGCATGGATGTTACCAGCATATTAAAAAAGCCAGTGGTGATAAGGTTGGAAATGTTGATGGAGATGCAGAGCAAGGAATTTATGAGGCTCCTACATCCCCTCAGAGTTCTAATCCATCAAACAATGAGAAAGGCTTAGGAGCTCCACAAGAACATCTTGTTCGCCAACCTGCGGGCACATGGGGTTATATCTTTCAAATAATATTCCAGGTAAACTTGGCCTACGTAACTGGTTTAGATAAGTGATGAACTCAAAACTTTTAGTAAATCTGTATCCTTTTGCCCTTCATTGACATTTTCAATCTAACATTACGTTAATGACAAATGAAATGACACATTTTTATACCAGCGGGGATAGCACATTGCCATTTGGCTACATAAATTGTTTCTTTTCTTTGTGAACAGATGATTGCAGGTGCTGTAATGCTCACAGATTGTGTGTTTTGGTTCATAATTGTTCCGTTTCTAACAATCAAAGATTACAACATAAATTTGGTAAGCACCAGTCAATAGATTAGATTTGTTAATCTTCTTTTGTAACTAAAGCATGTTGTATTATACCTGCGTTCCTTTTCTTACCAAAAAAGAGGAAACATAAGAGCTTAATCATGAGTGAAAATTGTTATGTGGCAGCTAATAATAAGTATGCACACCATCAATGCTGTTTTTCTACTAGGTGACACGGCTTTAAATTCCTTGGTGAGTTTCTAGATTTGATTCTAGTTAATTGTCCACTTCCATTGCATATACATATTCAAATCCTTATCCTTTATTTTATCATCTCCAGAGGTTCCCTTGGTTTCGAATAGGATACTTTTGCATGTGGACAATTACATACGTGATTTTCCAGTGGATTGTTCATGCCATAGTTAAACTCTGGTAACAACCCTCGTTATTATGTTTACACTGAATCACTAAAGAAACATCTTATATGTACATCATTGCCTAATTATGTGTTTTTTCTGAAAAAAAAAAACAGGTGGCCATATCCATTTCTTGATTTGTCCTCCTCGTATGCTCCACTATGGTATACATTTGTTTTTTCTTCTTATTTTGTGTATGTTTCTATTTCTAGGGAATCTGATTCTGATTGTGTTGATATGATATTTTGCTGACACTTTCTCACTGGCTTGTGATTGATTTTCAGTTACTTTTCAATGGCATTATTGCATATTCCGTGCTATGGCATATTCGCTTTGATAATGAAGCTGAAACACAGCGTGCTATCTACGCGGTACCCTGATTCGTACCTATGTTTCAGATGACTTCAATTCTCAGAAGAACATGAATTTTCTGGCAGAAAAAGGGAAGAGATGTAGTTGTAAGAAAATAGTAAAAAAGATTATATTGAGAAGTTTGGGTTCAAAAATTGAGGTGAACAAATATAAAAGGAAAAGTATATAAGTTTTTTTGTTGTTGAATTGAATGGTTAAGAAGCAAGGAGAGTTTTGGCATGTATGTAAGAACTGTAATCTGAGTGCATTGATTTATTGATTCTATTATAGCTTAGTGTTTGTATTACCATGGGTTTGAATTTGCATTAGGAGCCAAGTAAAAACGAAAATGACTAGAGTTTGTGTTAGAACAAAAACAAATGAGGCGTGAAATGAAAGAAAGAATAGTAGAGTACATAAAGAATCTCATTTATTTAACTCATTAATCATTCATTTATACATTTATATTATTATAGTGTTATTTTTAATATAGTTGTTAAATGTTTATTTTATTGTTAAAATATTATTTTTTATTAAAAGTGACATCAATAAAAAAATATTATTTGAAATGAGGTAAATAAAATCAAAGAAACTCTTTTTTTTAGGATCTCTTTAAACATAAAACATCTATTCGGCATGTTTATCTACCTTAAATGTGTGAATTTACAAGAACTTTCAGAAGAAAATTTACTCTAACATTGTTAACATAAGTCTTTATTTATGCTACTGCAAAAATTTTACCTAAGAGATATATTATTTGGTGGGGATGGTTAATACTATTATATTATTAAAAGAAAGTTAATAAGTAATGAAATAGTAGTAAATAATTTTTATTTAGAATATGTAATTAAAAGTTGAACTTTTTAGAAAAGAATGAATTTGAATTTTTTTCTGTACTTCACATATTTAAATATAAATTACATTCATTTAAAAGCATTTAATTAAAGAATATATAACATTGAAAGAGTGTCAAGACTATAACTTTTGATGTTGGTCAAAGTTCTTTCACCATGGTATTTATAATATAGATGGGACTTAGAGCATATAGAGGGAGATGTTTGCAAAAATAAATTTTTAAAGTTATTTGTAGCAATTCATATATTAAAGTGGTGTGACGTGAGAATTCAATTCTACAAAGGTTTGTTTTTTATGCAAATTTCACCTAACATATTATTATTTTATTATTTTGAAAAAAAAACAAAAATTCTATAATCACAAAATAATAATTATGAACAACAATCAATGTTTCAACTCACAATTTCATAATTTACTCTCTCTCATTCAAATAAAATGGAATGAATTTACAAAATAGAGACTTTTTTATTACTTCAAGACACAACCAAATTAATTTCTTTTAGGCAAGAGAAAGTCTTACTTACAATAAAATCAATAAAATATTTTTTTTGTCATTAATTAAAATAATTATTTTTTAAATAATAATTATTTAATACTTAAAATTTTAATTTAATTTTCACAAAAAATTAATTAAATTTTATAAGATAAAAATAGTAATTAAATTATAATTAATTGATTTATATTAACTAATATTATTATATACAAGTATAAATAAAAAGTATAAAATAATGAATTGCTTTAAGTTGTTTAAGATTTTAATCATTGGAGTAAAATTAAGTGTGAATTGTTTAACAATGAAGTGCCATTATGTGACCCTCATTTTACATTTCCCAATACAGTGAGCAACTCATTAGAATTTATGCATTGGAGATGTCCTTAGTAGGAAGATAAAAAAATTTATATTCTTCAATCAAATTTGTTTGGTTTTACAATAAAAAATAATAAGAAAATGCATGGTTTAGTCAGGTCATAAATAAGCATTAATGGAAAGGATAAAAATAATTTGTGTCACATTCTTGTTTTCCTCTCCTTTCCACTAATAAAATTTTGATACATAATTAAAATAGATATGTCAGCATTCTACTTACTTTTTAAAGAAGATATTTGAAAAAAATTTAGTAATGAAAGAGTATGAAGCATTAAGATTGAAATATAATAAGATAAGAAGATTAAAGCTTAAAAATATAACATTAAATATAAGTGGGTAAAATGAAAAAAAAAATGAATGAAATGTTGAGATGTCTATTTCAATAATGTGTGTCAAAATTTATTTGACAGAATAAAAAAGGAAACAGGAAAGTTAGATAAGTAATTTCTATCCTAATAAAAATATGTGAGGAATGTGTAGACTTGTAGGCAAAAACGTTATTCATTATTTTAGCAACACAAAAAGTTGCATGAAAAAAATGCTAACATCTTACATACATCACCTTGAAGGTTTATGTGAATCTAAACTCATATTCTCATCAAACACTTTCAGGTTAGATGTAACGTATTGGTATGATTTATCCAAGTTATATATTTAAATGTGTATATTACTATTTATTATTTGTGGAATATTAATTTTTAATTTTCCTAAACCCAAGTATTGAAACTAAGACTTGATTCGATTTTTAGAAACATCCACTCAATCAAGTTATAATATGATAAAATAAATGTTAAAGGATAAACAAGATGTTAATAAAAAAATATCAACATTGAATAAGAAAATGACAATTTTCTAATAAGAAAAGTAAACATTTTCTAAATATTGTATATTGTTGTCTTGATTTCATACCATCACTTACTTGTCATTCCAATGTATAAAAAAAATTATTTTTGATTTGATCCAAATTTTTAGATCTATAAAAAAAAAAGATATTGGTGGATTCAATGACCAAACACAATTCATATAAGAGATTTTGATATTACTTTTAATCTAAAAAGATTAAAATAATAAATTTATGAATTTTTTTCCTTATATGTTATTTAATATACCCATTTATGTCCAATGTGTGACTTAATATCACACTTGAATTCCCAACATTTATCAAAACTATAAAATCATAATAAATTTTTATTAAATAACAACTAAAATTCACCAATAAGATTTACATTGTTGATTTTAAATTTATTTCATAACATACAAATTAAATTTAAAAATAAAAATTAACTAGAAGAGTCTTCTCCCTATATTTTTCTTACAACTTTTTTTCTTACAACTTTTTTTATAATGATGGTTTTTATATTCACACATGATTTCTTTAAAAAAATCATAAGCATTTATATATCAAGAATAAATAAATAATTTTATCTAAAATTTAAAATTAGATTATCTATAAATTGAAAACTTTTTTTTGGTAAATTAATACAAGATATTTTTTATAAACTAATCTGTATATAAATTAATTTAGTCTTTAAGATGTATTTTTCTTAAAAATATTATCTAAAAATAACTTGTGAAAAATTATTTTAATGAATTATTATTTTTCATCAGTTTAGTAGTTTGAATTTGAATTGGAGTGTGGTGAAAAGGAGAGAAAGGAATGAAAAATAAGATTATTTAGATTAAAAAAAAATAAGTGAGTTTATGTAGAAATTTTTTAAAAGATATAATTCTTTTTTATTTTGATTTTAATAATATTATATTTGTTACTTATTTCATTATAATAAATAAATATATAAATATTAATATATCTTAATATATATATATATATATCTTAATATATATATATATAAAGATATAATTATTATTTTTCGTGTAAATATTTAAATACATATGGGGAAAGACTGTTGTCTCCAATTATGTTTTTCCAATGATTATATGTATAGATTTTTTCTTTTCTTTTCTTCCCCTCTTTCATTTTGGTTTGTAGATATAAAGAGATTCTAACACTATGTTTCTTTTAGAAAGAATGTAGGGTCAGTAGATGTAGAGGTAAACTACATTCAGAAATGTTCAACAAAATTATTTATTTTATTATTTAATATGCAATTTTTCATAAAAACTAAAATCTTTTCATCGAATTTTTATGATAAAAACTACAATTTTTTTATATAATTTTCTAATAAAAATAACAAATCTTATTGTAAATTTTTTTAATAAAAATTACAATTTATTTTTATAATTTTTCTAACAAAAACTACAAATTTTTTCCTAAACAAAAATTACAAATCCTTTCATATAAATATTATTTATATTATTATTATCTTATAATACAATATATTTCATATAACTTATAAAAACTAATATACATTGAAATCTTTTATTTAAATTCTTTTCCAATGTAACTATTAAAAAGAAAATAAAAATGAAAGATTAAATATGAAATGGGAAAAGTAAGTATTTGAAAAAAAAATTGGTCTAAGGTAAACTATACACGGAGGAACAATTCTTATATTCTTATTATTACTTAATTGCAGAATTAATTGTGAAATACAAGTGGAATGCAATAATGATATATAATAATATAATAATTTTTATACATCACATTTTTTTAGTTCCTATCAAATTTTCGTTATGCTAAAACCCTAAACTAAACCCTTTTATCACCACAGAACAGAGTCACAGTGCACCTGGCAATGGCGAACGCGAGTGACGCTGGCGTCAAAGCCCTACGGCGGCTGAAAGCGACGGATCCACCGTCATGGCTGGCGCCGAACGCGGAGCTATCGGAAGCTGCTCGTACTGCGTCCCAATACTTGTTTTCCACTCTTAAACCATTTTCCCCTAAATCGCCATTGGACCAACTCCTTGTTGAAGGTTTCGACGCAGAACAAATATGGCAACAAATCGACCTACAATCACAGCCTCTGTTATCCACCCTGCGCCGCCGCTTGAAGCAGCTAGCTGAAAATCCAGAAGAGATTTCCCGGCTGAAGGTTCCTTCGGAAAGTGGGAACAAGGTGGAGAAAAAGAGTAAAGACAAATGGGAGGGAGATAGTGACGGTTTTGACGAGGAGTTGGATGAAGAAGATGAGGAGGAAGGAGACGAGGACGAAGAAAAGGAGGGGGAAGAAGAAGGAATGGAAGAGGAAGGGGAAGATGAAGAGGAAGATGAAGAGGAAGATGAAGAGGAAGACGAAAAGGAAGAGGAGAATGAAGAAGGTGGTGGCATTGAGGATAAATTCTTGAAAATAGATGAATTGGCGAAGTACTTAGATAAGGAGGAAGAGGATTTCGAGAATGGTGAGGGAGACAGAGAAGGTGAGGAAGAAAATGATGACGAGGAAAGTGAAGAGGTGAGTGTGGTCTTTGCTTAGTTTGGTTTTCATTAGTCTTGTTTGGGGTTTTTGAACATGATCATGACCTGGGATAGTTGTTTTAGGTATCTCATGCCAATTTTAAGATTCGAACAATTCATATTGCAGTTAGGGTTTGTGTGAGGTATAGTGGGGTTTTGTTGAATTTTTTTAATAGTGATATATGTTGCTTTTTTTATGTTTTTCTTTTCTTCTAATTTGGTTGTGAAATCCGTGTTGATAACGTTCAGTGCTTGTTAAGTTGTTATTTGGTTGTTTATTAATTATTTGGTTTTTGACTCATTCTGATTATATTTATCTAGGATGATGATTTTGGGTTTGGTGACGAAGATGATGAAGGCGAAGAAGCAGAGGACATGGAAAGTGCAAGGTGTTTATTATTGTCCTTCCACTAGAAAACAGGATCTCATCCATTTTAAGATTGCACCTGAAGTTATTGGTTATATTCACTATCACAAGTCCATAATTTCACTTATTGGTCAATGAATCGGTCAAATAAAAGTTTCAAATTTCTTCACTTCTGTTGTGTTCAACAAATATCTATCCATACATATCGCATGTGTATCTCTTGTTCCTGGGTAAAACTTTGTGGTGAGATACGAATGATATAGAATTGTGATTTTTTTAATGCTTAACACTTGTCACATGAGAACCTGGTATGCAATGTCTTCTCTATTTTTTTTTATTTTCTTTTCATATTATTTCCAAACATGGGTGAGGGAGGGGAGAGACCAGCCTCTTACGAAATTTGTACAAAAATCAAGCCTCGTGCTCTTCATCTGACCAAAACAATACATTAAGCTAGTTTTGCTGTTCTATTGATATTATAGATTATAGATGTGATTGTTTTCTCTTTCTCCTATTTCTGGTATTTATCTGTATGAGTCCCTCGATGAATACACTCATAATAAGTGTTTTGTTTTATTCTATTCATCAGATATATAAATAAGAAGAGATTGTTAATTAATTAGTCAGTTAGTCAGCTGCTGTAAGCTAGGATTTTATAGCTCTTGGGTTGTTGCCTATAAATAAGACTGAATGATAATAAGAGAAGTGCAGTTTACAGTTCTTTGATCTCTCTGTTTCTCTTCTCTTTTCCTTTATCCTCTTTATCCTGCTTTCTTCTCTCTTCCCCTTTTTCCCACCTGAAACATTAAATTCCTATTTGTAGATGAAGGCTGAGGTCTAATCCCTATCTTCCGGACTTTTAGGACATGGTTCTCCTCTGCACCAAAGCCTCACCATCCATTTAACTCAATAGTTATTTGTTTTGCTGTCATTGTTTCCATGCCGACCATATACACAACATTTTTCCTTTCTCATCATACCTACAAAATGAAACATGTATTGATTAATATATGCATGTTGCATGCTAATATTGGCTTGGAGGTGAAAATTGGAAAGCATACTATGCGCAAGTAGCACATTTTAGGTATTTTAAAATTATCATACAAAGTTATGAATTGATGGAGAGAAATGTAAATAGTAGGAATATGGTCCAAGCTTGGTAAATGAAATGGAGGAATGCATTGGGTTTTATTGCATAGACATAAGACAAACTATGATTCAGGGTACTGAATTTTCAGAGTGTCAACAGAAGCTGACAAGCAAAAGAATAGTAAGTTCACTAACAATTACTATCTAGGAATTTTAGGAAGTGGTGGGAGCAAGACAACTAAGAACAATGCTGACTCAGGAGTAATTGTTTGTAAAGTAATTATATTTGCATTGAGAAAGCATACTCTGATGGAGAAAGTCTGATGATTTCGATTCGTGATTAATATTTGTTGTTATCATTAATTTGTAGGTAACTATAACATCAGAAAAATTTGACCTTTATTATGAAAAATAATAGGCTGAGATGCTTGTATACTAATAAAAGGTTGTATGTATAATTTGTGACTGAGGAGGCATTTGTCTCTAGGACTTGGTGTGTAGGTCTGTATCTGCTCTTGGTTGCAGTTGTGGAGACGAGGAAGTTAGAATAAACGTACAAGACTTGATAAGGAACAAATATATTAGTGAGAATTTAGAAGTAACACCCATGGAAGATGGTATTTTGTCAGTTCGAGAAAAACATCAATAGAGGCCCCAATAAAGTGTTGATTGGGTGGATATTAGCCTTATAGTTAAAATAGAGGAGTGATAAAATTCAAAGTGGGGCCATTTGCATCTTGAAGAAACTGAAGGAAAAACGTGCAATCTAACTGTATGCCGTTTATGCTTAAAGTTTTTCTAGAATTAAAAATACACTTTATATTTTTTTTCAATAGTAATTCCTATAGTTTTGGATTCCCTCTATAGTTTTCTCTGGCCAAATATTTGGCCAAGTGATCTTTCCTCTCTCTGTAAGTTTTACACTATATATTTACCACTATTTAATTATTCTGTGGTTTGTTTGTTTTGGTGTATTTGCTTTATTATCAAGTTCTCAGTTCTCACGACTCATGTGATGCAATTGTCTGGATACTTTTTTTCTTTATATTACTCCTTGTATAATTTATTTCTACTTTAGCTGTTTTTCACCATATCTGTATGCGGGGTTCATTTTTTTCATCTGTTGCCGGTCAGGTATGAAGACTTCTTTGGAGGTAAAAAGGAAAGGGGTTCAAAAAGAAAAGCTCAGGTACTTCAGGAATCTGAATATTCTGAAGATGAGGATGACATGGAATTTGACAAGCAGGTCTCTCTCTCTATATATATATTTGCTATTTATTTGTAAACAGCTTACTTAGTTTCTTATTCTATTTTATAACACTTGTGTAGAAGAAAGGGACTGCATCTGCCCATGAAAAGCAGCTGGAAAAAATTCAATCCAAGATAGAGCAGATGGAGAAAGCTAACATAGAGCCCAAAGCATGGACTATGCAGGGTGAGGTAATACAGTAATCTCTTATTCATTTTTTTAATCTGATTATTTTGTGGGTTGGGTTTGCTGTTTTTTTTTTTTCGATCTGGTATTTTGCTTATTGTTTGATGATTTTATAACAGGTAACTGCTGCAAAGAGACCCAAAAATAGTGCATTGGAAGTTGATCTAGACTTTGAGCACAATGTGAGGCCTGCTCCTGTAATCACTGAGGAAGTTACAGCTTCAATTGAGGATATGATCAAGAAAAGGATTATTGAGGTATGCTTAACTGACTTGGTTTGGACATCTACTATAATTCATCACGTCATTTACATGAGTGGAAACTGATATATAGATGTCATCATGTACAATTTTCTGTAAAAAGTTGGGTGTGTTTAGGGTTTATATAATTATACCAAGTAATACACGAGATGAGACTACACGCGCTTACTAACACTGTGTTGTTTTCTAATGTACACTTGTGTTTATTATAGGGGCTTTTTAATGATGTTCAGAGGCTTCCTAAATTGCCGTCTAAAGCGCCTCGGGAAGTTAAAGAGTTGGTAGGGTTTATTTCACTGAAATAGATTATAAGGTTCAATAAAAAATTTGTCTAGCTCTATATGTATTTAACTAACTTGTACATGTAATTTCATTTCTGTTATGAATTCAGGATGACAATAAAAGCAAGCAGGGTCTTGCGGAGATTTACGAGGTTCGTATCTCAAGTATATGTTCTGCAACATTGGAAAACCTTTTTTTAATTGTACATTTCGTCCCTAGTTGTGATGTACCTCAAATATTTTTTTAATTGTTGACAGCAAGAATATGTTCAGAAGACAGACCCCACATCTGCTCCATTGTCATTCAAAGATGAACAAAAGAATGAGGTGCAATTCTTGTTTGTTTTACTTTGTTTCTGTTTATTTTGCTATTTAATCTTTCTCTTTTTGTTATGTGCTTCATTTGCTCATGCATTACACTAAGCTGACTCATTGTATGAGGTTCTGTAGCCGCCCTTTATATATTTTGTTATTAAACATATTATGCATATAATCTTGTATTTTGTACTCGTGATCAGGCTAGCATGCTGTTTAAGAGACTCTGTCTGAAGCTGGATGCCCTATCTCATTTTAACTTTGCCCCAAAACCTGTATGACACCAACGTTCTTATCATCTCTTGATAGACTATATAAACTTGACTTGAATTTTCTTTCTTATTTTTCCTTGGATTGGAATGGACAGGTTATAGAGGACATGTCTATTCAAGCTAATGTGCCAGCTCTGGCAATGGAAGAAGTAAACAGCTATTTTTTTTATCAGTTTTTTTTGCTTATGTTTCTTACATTTATCAGTTACTGACAATGTATTGTGCCTTCCATGGGTAGATTGCTCCTGTGGCTGTTTCAGATGCTGCTATGTTGGCTCCTGAGGAGGTGTTTGATGGCAAGGGTGATATTAAAGAAGAAGTAGAGCTTACACAGGCTGAAAGGAAAAGAAGGAGAGCTAACAAGAAAAGAAAATTTAAAGGTATCATAGGTTATGTAATAAAAGTATCTTCCTTGTGACTGGCATATGACAAAATAGTGATTATGGTGTTCAATACTTATTACCTGTCTTTTTGCAAAGCTTCACACCATATGGGTATGCTTGTTCTAGGAGGAAAACTACCCATCATTTTTTTGTGTACCAGCACAAAATATCTTCATGTTTTTCATTATTCATTAACAAACTTTATGGTTACAGATGAGGCAGTAAAAAAGACACAAAAGAAGGCACAAGAAGGTGCAATTCATAGCCAAGTTAATGGTAATTTTTTTTATCTATCTTTCTTGTACTAGGTTTAGAAATGTTGTCAATTTCTTTGCCAACAAAGTCAATTTCCTGTTAGTAACCTCATTATGTTAAGGAAACAAAACATAACTGTCTTAATGGCTGTTCTATTCTGAATTCTGAAATGCCATTATCCCAGGAGTTGGCTATATACCTTTTCTTTTTTAATCTTGGCTGGCTTTTATAGAGATTTGGTAGACTGACAAGGTAGCTTCTTACCTTAAATCTTCCTGGATCTTTGCAGGCTAAGGAACAATGCGAAATTTTATATTGTTTATAGAAAGCCGCACAACTAACAATAAAATGAAGAAGAAGCCCGTGGCAAAACATGAGTAAAATGGAATCTGGAAGAGGATTTTTTGTAGTCAACCATGATAAATGAGCGACGCCATTCATACCCGTGCTGCAGTGGCAGATGTTGAATGCTTATAGTTTCGTGTTTTCGGTGTTCCTTGAATTATAGGTTAATATCAAATCATTGATAGTTCACTGTTTATTTGCTTTCCCTGTTAGTTTCAAGTCTGTTGCAGAGCTATTTATTTTGTGCCATATTTTTGTATTTTTCTTTTATATTCCTAGCTGACATGTTGTATTGTTCCGCACCTTGCTAATGGCTTACAGTTGAACCTTTGATTTTCTAAACCAACAAACAGAAGAAAACTGTTGGAGTTTTTGCTTTTGTTGCTTTCGATTGGCTTGTAATGCACTGCTATCTAGGGATGAACGTGAGTTTAGTTTTTTTAAGACACCATTGCACTTTGAAATAAGAAAATCGTTGGACAATTTTGTTTATGTTTCCACTTTGCAAAGAAAAAGGGTTCAGTTGGCCTCTTTTTTCATCGTAAACGTATAGCGATCTTTTAGGAAAAACGTTTGGTTGCAAATAAATGAGATGGGGATTTTGATTTTAAAGACTCGCCTTCCAATTAACGAGTGCATTTTCAGATGTATGAGTTACAAAAGGACTGAAATCAGGAAATGTAAGGTAGTAACAGGATTTGAATTATTTGCAATAGACATGAAACACAAGAGAAGAAAGAACATTGAAGGGTGATTAAAGGAGTTTTGGAACAGACGATTACTATCGTCGAACTGAATTAAATTTGAAGGTGTAAAACATGTAGAAGTAATATAAAGCAAACATGCTCAGAATATATTTGAAGCATACAACTTTCTCCTGGGCAGCCTTCAAAAACATACAGCAATCGGCTTCTGCAGTGTAAACGATGAAGATAATGATTCTACTACTTATAAGGGCGGTTTTAACCTATACCCAGTTCAAACCGAATACAACATTGACTCTAGGTTTTGCTTGTTTCAATTGTAATGTCCTCCCAAATCACTAAGCAGGACTGGCTTACGAGGTCGGCCTGACATTATTATTACCCTGCAACGTTCTGCATTTCCTTTCATACCTGTAACGCAGATATGTTCTAAGTGGACAATTAGCCCAATCTGCTCTTCCATGGATCTCGGCTTTACTCAGAATGCCTGGTTTGGACTGTCTGTACAAGTTCACTCGTTAGCACCACTAGAATATTTTTTTTTTCTTGCTTTTGAGCGACTAGAATAATTGAAATGCAAAGCACTTTAGAAATATGCATACTACTTTTAACCTAGACCGAACGCATAGCTGAATCTCATGAAAAATCTTGGGTAACACGTTCAACTAAATTATTCAATTAGCACTTCTTCCAATAAAAGGGCACGGGCGCCATTCAACTCCCTTAACGTAAAATGACCCCTCTTCTTTGAAAATAAAAATGCTACAGCGTGCTGGTCGCGAGGGATGTCACAACTAACAATAGCATTTCATTTACTTAAATTTCCTTCAAGCCTTTCAATTGCAGCAGTAACCCCACTCTTAACTTCTCTCTGACCTGAAGGTGGATGAGCTGCCTGACTCGCTTCATTAGCCATTTGTACTAGCTTCAGATGGATCCAACCTGCCAAAGAATTAGAGTATAAAAAACTCAGTAAATAACCGCACGTCTACAATTCAGATAAGCAAGGTATATCATTCAACAATTGAATGATGAATTTGCTTCCTCTCCTTTTACTCACTAACAAAATTACTCAACAAGTAATAACAACCAACATTACCAAGAGGAAAACAAAATGCTGCTCCCAGCACCGACCCTAGCGCCATATTCCTTGCTCGCCATCGGAGTGATCCAGGCACTACAACAAAATAGGATACAATATCTCAACACATTAATTTGTGGTCTGACCATTTTTGTACATTATCTAAAAGGTTTTCAACCTGAAGAACGCAAGATAAAAATCCAGAACAGTTAACTGTTGTCATCATCTTCCCAAGTAACTATATTGTGTACAGTAGGTGTATGGTTTCTTACTGATTAAACCAAAAGCTGAAGCAGTTGCTGATCCAGCTCCAACAACATTAAAAACATCATGAACACCTCTCTTCTCTGCAAGCAGATTTTGTATGCTGTAAAATGCAGCAGTGAACATTCCAAGGCGTATCCCTCCCACAATTGAGCCCCGCGTAACTCTAATGAATCGTTTCTCCATTGCATCTCTCATCAATCGATATTGCTCACGTTTGTCTTCTGTGCTCCCAAGTTTCAACATAACTTCTGCATCCTTGCTCTAGCAACACATGTGAAATTCCCTTAAGATTGCCACAGTTAATTGGGATAATCTAGACGAGCAATGTTTACAATAACATGTTTGGCAAGAACAAAAAAAAAAACTTATTGGCTATACAAAAATATAAATGTCAGCAGCATGCTTGCAGAGAAAATTCTTTCCATATCTAAACCAATGTTTGAGCAGTGAGACTGGTTTTTGTTGCATTTAGATGTAAATTTAAAACAATTTGATAACTAGTATTTGTTCCATCTTGTTCAGAAAGACATTGAGAAACAATGATAGTCACTCTCCTTATCTAAACAACAATACAGTGTGTAGAAAACAACTAAAACGTGCATCTCAAACAAGTAGTAAACTAATTAAAAGGTTTAGATATATTTTTAGTCCCCCTATAAAAAGATATGTTCAGTTCAGGCCCTTCAAAAAATAGTCACCTTTCGGTTTTTCATTTCTGAAAATGTGTTGTGTGATCACTGTGCTTCACATTAAATCAATCAACTCTTTTTTGTGCCTTGTTTAGGGATAGGAATCATAAATGACACATTTATATAAAGAGAGATTCAAAAAGACATTTTTTTCTTGAAGGTCTAAAAGTGAACATTGCCCTATTTGCAAAGAGTAAAAGATATAACTAGGCATTGTTTGATACACTCCTAGTAGCACTTATGGAAGAAGAAAATAAGGAAAAAATAAAATAAGTTTCCTTCATAAGCTAAATTAATTACGAATAAGTTAGTTTTTGGAGAAGTTAATATGAGAGTTTTATAAATTAGTTTATGTATAAACTAATTTTAGCATATGGAAGCTAATTTCATTTTTTTATCCAATATTTTTCTCCTACAAGGGCTTATGGACTGAACCCAAATGAAAACTCACACTAGAAGACACGAATAATTAGAAAATTTACAAATACATGCTTCTATAAGCTAGTGTTAGCTAATGGAAACTTATTTTATTTTCCTTCTTATTTTCTTTTCTTATAAGTGCTATGAAAAATTTATCTAAACAGTACCTTAACCCAAGTGTGCTGACCATATCCAAACACTAGATGACATAAATAATTAGAAAATCTACAAACATACGACTGGAAAAATGTGCTGACTTACTTATCCTTTTCTAAGAAAAAAGATTAGCTTCAAACTGAAGGCGCAAGAGGATAGGAGGGACAGAAGCATAAAAAGGACAACACAGTAAATGACCAAATACAACGTAAGTTTATCAACAGTTTTAACAACTTGCCAAATGAAAACAATTCATGTTGTCTTTAGCTAAGGGTATTAAACTACACAAGGATTAAGAAAAAATATATATTAGATAATCTGTTTACAGTTTATGGCAATCCTTTTGACATCTTTATAGTATCCACGTAATGGGGTTGCACCTACATTCTTATGTTACCATTCTCAAAAGTTCTTAATGAACAGCGTGTATTAGTTAAAAAGTCTATGTTACTTATCCTTGTTTCTGTTCTGCTATAGAATAGACCATATAAAATATTGTTTTAACTAATTGAACTCATTTTGTAATGGAGAGGTTATAGTCTTCTGCTTTAATATACATTCTTCTTCTACTGAAAACCCAAGTATTTTCACAAGGAATATTAATTCTTGGGAACCACAATTTAAATAAATAACTATGAAATACTTGACTCATCATGGACATGTCTAACATTAAGAAAACCAAATCATACCACATACCAAATTACAGAATATGCCTTTTGATTGTTTAAGGAAAATGATCTTCACTTGTACTCTTGTCTTTACTTTTAATGACCTTTTCTGAGTTGAGCATAATACACTTAGAAAAAGTAATATGAAGCAGGGTTTTGAAGCATATTTTTATTCATATACTTACAACAGAAGCAGCTGCCTCCTTGCTACCACCATATAACATGCCTGCAAATACACCAATGACAGTCGCTGTGCCCCAGTTAACTGTTCCAGCTAGTCTTGGAGAATTCTGATTAAGGCAAGTATTAGAATAGCAATAAAGTTAAATGAATTCAATATGGTGAGTCCAGCACACACCTGAATGCAACATTTTAAAAAATCCAGAAGGAAAACAGAGTTTTCTCGTCATATCAGTGCAAGGTCAATAAGATAAAATCAATGCCTTATGAATTGTATGATATGGAAAAAATTCTGGAAATACACTCATTAATTTACTCAATAGGTAGATGCAGTTAGATAACCAGCACTCCATGACTTACAATATCAAACAGTTATGAGAATTTAGAAGCCCACCAAACCTACAGAATTCTAAAAGTCATTTGCGTAATATTTAGAAAGGTGATCATGAGATTGATGCCTCTCACCTCATAAATCATAACAGATACATAATTTTTCTTTTCAGAGAGAAACTTATAATGCATCACTAAAAAACACCTATAAATGGGAAAAGCAAAATATTATCAATTCCAACATTGCAAGTCTAGATTACACATATTTTCTTCTGTTCTATATTGACAGATAATGGAATTTTATTAATTAAATGATTCTTATACTCGTCACTATTAATAAGTGTACAGGCCTGATCGTCGTTTTGTAGAGATGTTTAAGAATACAAATTCTGTTTCTGTTCTAGTCAACCGCCAACTGCGTGCAAAACGAACAGATACCTAACTTATAAGTTGCGCCACTATCCTATAAAGCGAAAACTAGGGTTCATTATTCAAATAAGTTGCACACTACGATCCAAACAATGCAACTAAATTCTTAGTTAAGATAAAAACGAAAAACAAAACACATAAAAAGATTAACATAGAGGAGTTTTGTACTTTTGGAACGGTGGATTCGGCGCTGTCAGGGACTTCCATGATCGGAGGCTCGGCAAAATCAACGGAATGGAAATGGAAGCAGTATAAACTGTTTGATTGGCGAAAAATTAGGCAATGAAAGAAAACTCGAAAGCGAAAGGGCGAACGGAGAAAGGGAAATCGATTTCCAACGAAATTGATTCGGTGTGTGCGAATGGTAGCTGAATCAACGATTGCACCGTCGTGGAAACTTTAATTTTAGGTAACTGAGACTAACACTGGGTTCGCTGCTCTATTCCATTTACTTTTTTTTTTGTTTTCTTTTTTTTATTCTTTTTTCATTTAATATTAGTCGGAAATTAATTTACTCAATTTTATAATAATATTAAAGTATCAAATATCTAAAAGTATTAGCTATTTGAAATTCAAACTTTACCAAAAATTTACATTAGGGGGTTTGAAGAATTTTTATCATTTTCTTAGTTTATCTTTTTGTATAAATATTTTAAGTATTTCATTAAAAATATTAAGTTTATATTAATTAACAAAAACACAGCCAGTTGTGGCCTTTGTATGTTCGCATTTTTTTATTTTTAAAAAATAATTGAAGTTATTATTAAATACTATAATTAAAAAATAAAACATAACTTTTTAAAATATATTTTAATTTATCTTCTCTATTTTTTTTCTATGTAAGAGATATTAAAAAGTAAAATTTAGATATAACCAAAAGAAAGTTTGCTCTTAATTACTTTATATTGTAAATAATATATATATATATATATATATATATATATTATATAGTTTTAAAAGAGAATTATGAATACCAAATCAGAGAATATCTTTATAATAATATATTTTTGAACATTGTTTTCCAAAAAAATGAGCTAACTATTTGTTATTCAACAAACTAAAAATATATCTCACTAATTATGTCGAGAAAAACTAATAAATCTAATTTTTATTTTTGTATATATTTTTTAAATGAAAACTATTACCCAAATCAATGATGAGAACACAGTTTTAAATACTATTAAATTTCTTATTCAATGTACTCAAAATTTAAATTATGGTAAGATCATATGTTAGAGAATCTTCTTCAAAATAAAGTAGAGTCTAAACATAAATTTACATTCAGCCACTCACCACTCGAAATCAAGTAATAAAACTAACATCAACATCAATTATGAGATATTCTAATTATATTATAAAGATAATCTCATTGAATATATATGTATTTTAAAGATTATAAATTGATTGGTGGGAACAAAACTCTTAATATTCAATATGTTTGGTAATTTAGATTATAGTGAAACCTTCTTTGACCATGATTTTTATGAACAAACAAAATTTCAATTATTTTGATTAAAAGTTATTGAAATTTCACATTGATTATAAAATGTATATCTAAATTATAATATAATGTGTCTCTACATTAAAAAATAATAATAAGAGATCTGTAGTATATTACATTATTAAAAAGTATAACTAATTTGTCATATATTATGCTGAGAAAGTACGTGTCATCATTTTTACTATATTAGTAGTTTATATATATATATATATAAATTTTAAAATATAATTAATGATAAAATAAAAATGTGAAATGTATATTTAAATAAAATATTTTATTATATATATTTTTATTTATTTATAAATTAGTTGGAAAGAAACATTCTTTATCTCTAAACTTTATAAAAAAAAGAACAAATAATTATGGTTATGAAATATAATTTTAAGAGAATAAAATTTTATATTATTTTTTCTTTTTTGTAATTTTAAAATATAAATAAAGATAAAATAAAATTATAAAAGGTGTAATAATCCTTATGTATATAATTGGTGTAAAACTACTTGGTAAACGGGTTTTAGAATTAAAACCTGTTCTCTAAATTGATGCGGTGAAATGTGATTATACTTAAATTAATTTTCTATAATAATATGATTTTTTAGGTAACATTATTTTCCTTTTTCATCTCTAATAATTGTTTTCTTTATATTATTAGTCTTCTGAAAATGTTTCAATCCCAAAAGACACTAAGTTAACTGTGGCAAGGCAACGCTGCAATGCAATTCTCAAGGGACGAATTTAAGCTTGTTCATCAATTAATTCCACCATTAGTTTATTTTTGTTTTAAACATAAATTTGAGGGGAAAAAACAAGTGAAATAAGAATATCATATTTTTACAAATTCAATTTGTGAAGGTGGTAAATAAAATTATAGTTGTGGATAAAAAAACGACAATTAGTTTTAAGTGAGAGTGAAATATTTTTTATTTCAACAAGATATTTTTATTACATAAGAAATTATAAATAAATAGATACCTTCAAAATACAAATACCAGTTAAAACACTTTTTTAAGTTTTCCGTTTAATAAATATTAAATAATGAAATAATATATTATAAAAATACTATGAAGTGTCTTTTTTACTATTTGAGTGTCATCATCCATCTAATACAAAAGTGTAATAAATATTTCAGTTTCAGTAAAATAACAGTTTCACTTTAATAGCTTGAAACTGTCAAGATCTGAAGAATGAAAAAAAGATTGATAAGCCAAAGTCTTGGATTGCAAGTGTGAAAAATAGGTAGACCAACATAAATTAAGTGAATAGATTCATTCCTTCATCGGCAAGGCAGAAAGGGGACATGTAGGTGGAAGTGAGAGTTTCCTTCCATTTGGTGGATGGTGTGTGTGAGACTATATAAGCAAGGTGGAAAGAAAGTCAACTACTTTTAGTGCATTGATATGCATAGTATCAATTCAACCTAACCTGGAAAATGTTGTATCTCATACTCATGAGCTTAACATTCAAGATTGTTGGCACAGGTGAACATAAACCTTCTACTTTAACCCGTATTGTGTCTGTTTTTTCTATCTACAATTAGTTGTATAAGTGAACCTTATAAAGATATTGGATTGTAAAGCAAGCAGTATATTGTTGAGGAAGCAGCAAAAGCAAAGCAAAGGGAAGCAGAAATTGAAAAGCGTCAAAGATGTGAATTAAAATAGAAACAGCAATAATCCATGGTCCCTACCCCAAAATAAAGAGAAGGAAAACCCCCACACAATTCACCTAGATTCCTCTCCACCAAAATAAAGCTTGGCCATAGTCATCAAGTAGCAGAGGAAGCAAGGTATGATTGCAGTGAGTAGTCTACTACTCCCTCACTAGCGAGTATCTTCTGAAGCATGGCTGCATTGGTGTTTGCAGTGTGGTTTCTGTGGGCAGCATATTTAATCCCTCTAAGCTGGTGCCGCCCCAACACATGCCGTTCATACTGCGGCAACATAACCATAGACTACCCCTTCGCACTCCAATACGGCTGCGGCCACCCTGGCTTCCGCGACCTCCTTTTCTGCATGAACGAGGTTCTCATGTTCCACGTCAGCTCCGGCTCCTATAGGGTCCTCGAAATCGACTACGCCTACCAGGCCCTCACGCTTCACGAGCCTCACATGTCCACCTGCCACAACCTCGTCCTCGGATCCCGAGGCAACGGCTTCTCTGTCGAACCCTGGCGCGCTCCTTACATGAACCCCGCCGCCGACAACGTCTTCATGCTCATCGCCTGCTCCCCTCGCTCCCCTCTCTTCCAGGGCTTCCCCGGAAAACACCTCCCCTGCCGCAACGTCTCCGGCATGGGCTGCGAGGAGTATCTCTCCTGCCCCGCCTGGGAGATGCTGGGCCACAAGAGACTGGGCTCCGCCTCCTTCTTCGGCTCTGGCCCACCTGAGTGCTGTGCCGTTCCCTATCAGGCTATTAGGGAGATTAACCTCACCAAGCTTCAGTGTGAAGGGTATAGCAGTGCTTATAGCGTCGCTCCGCTTAAGGTTGATGGGCCCGGGGGGTGGTCCTATGGGATCCGTGTCAGGTACTCCGTGCAGGGGAATGATGAGTTCTGCGGCGCCTGTGAGGCCACTGGTGGCACCTGTGGGTATGGTTCCGATGGGATTAGACAGGTCTGTATGTGCGGGGACTTCAATTCCACCTCCAATTGTGATTCAGGTTCCTCCATTTCTCGACATTTTCGGCTAATTCATCATCATTTCTTTCCAAAAAAATGCTTCCTTGGCTTTCGATTCTTGCCTGTTAATGACCAATTTTATTCTCTTTCTGCAAATTTTACAGTTGGCATACCGTCGTCAGGAGCAAGGCCTACCTACACACAAGATAAAATATTAGCAGGTACTCAGACACTACAAACTCTGTTTTGAAAATAAAAACAATTACACTTTTAATCTTTTGGAATTTATCTTTTTTTTGGTTACGTGTGACTTAACTTATTTATTGTACAGGACTATTGACGTATGTGCTATTGTGGATGACGAGCAATCAGATTTCGAAAGTATGATATATATATTGTGCGAGATTATCATCATGAACTGGGTGATGTGTTCCATATGTAAATGCCATTTTTGTTACTGAAGACAGTGCTCATACAATGAGAGTGAGAGTGAGTTTTGATTTGTATTCCGTGTTCCCCCTTGAAAGGCTTCCGCAGACATTATTCAGAAGCGCAGGACGCAGGGTAATGTTGTTTCTGGCCATGTTGATCATTTACGTTGTCCTCGTCCTTGTATTCTTTGATTTCTAGGCAGTGATGATTAAGTAGATAATTACTTAACTATTCAATTTGTGGATAGCGACTATAGTTTCACCACTAGACGAGAAGTTTAAGAAAGTTATATCACCGTCGACTATATCTTATATACAAATCTCAAAGTTTACTAAAAAAGGGTCCCCATCTCATATCTTTTTCTACTTTTGGTAGATGCAAAATTTGAATATAAGATGACTTCATCACTGGGAAATATATACTTTGTTGGACTTTCGAGACGCAGTTCTCATTTCTTATGCACTTGATCTAATCAAGTCATTTACTACAGTAAATTGTATCACAAATTGGCAATTCATCAAAGATTCCATCAACCTCAATGACTTGATCTGAGGGAGAGAACCTCATAGCCATGAAACATGCCCTTACGTCTAAAAACAATTAGTTGAAGTTTGTTAATGGTTCTATAGTTGCTCCTTCAGAATCTGATTCACTCTAAGATGCATGAAAAAAATATGCCGCGTGATCTCGACGTGTAACATGAGCCATTCATTCAAAGTAAGGAAGTTACTTTGAACACACTCTGTTTTCAACAAGTACAGACAAATTGAGTTTTTAATTTTTTTTTCACGGATCAGTGTCTAGCAACTTTTTAAAGATGCATATACCGATGATTGTATGACTTGTCGAGTAAATTTCAAGTGTTATATATGCCATTGAAGTTTTTGAGTAGCCTATCAACACTTTTGCATATATAGTATATGGTATTAACAAGCATCTTAATTTTAAGACTTAAATTTGATAAGAAACGCTAGTTAGAAAACAACTATATCTAATAATGAAATCTAACATAAAATTTTGAGTCTTAAAAAAATATATTTTTTGTTCAATTTTAACAATTATATATTCATAACACCAATTCCATAAAAAGATAATTGTCTAAAGGTAAGTTCTTATAAGATTTAAATAATTAAAGTAAAATTTGTATGGATCATTTGACGATTATGTATTATGATTAAACTGTAATAATAAGATTTTATAAGAATTTGTTATGGGAAAATGATAGTTAATACTTTAAGAAGAAAAAAAAACCTTACAGGACAATCTACTTTAACAATATATATTAGAATTTTATGTTAAGAATATAATTAAAATATTAATATTTAAAATTATTGAGTATTTCTTTATGGGTGTCTCAATCCTGGACAACTTTCTTATGAAATTTTTGTTCCGTAAATGCCCTAATAAAATACTCCATCTCTCAGCTCCGCTAGAATGCAGGATACTTGAAAGTGAAGGATTTGAGTACTTTTCTGTGCATAATCTCTAACAAAAAAAAAAATCTCTTTGCCAAGCAAGCACTAGAACATCCCAGCTGCAAGTAACAAAGTGCTAAACCGATAAAAAAACAAAAAAAAAAATACCTCATTTATTTTATATTAAATCCAATAATAGTAACTTATAAAAGGGTTTTTCTAACAATCTTCCAAACAATAAACTTCATAAATCTGAGCCTCTAATATACCTCATTTTTTCCAGACGCAGAATGGAATTGAATTCTGATTTTGTATCTAATGTTTTAAATTTGAGCTTTATAAATAAAAAAATAGTTAACATAAGAAATTTTAGGTCAGTCAACCTGTTCTGGAAATTAGTAAGATATTAACTAAATCAATGAATATTTGTCTTAAATAATGACCTAAAAACTTTCACAGGGGGCACTTCTAATGGGTGGAGTACAGTCTGTAACAACTAGTTTGGGAGGTGGAGTTACTTGAAGAAGATGTGTCATGGAGAGAGGATGTTGAACGAGATATTCCACTCTATTTTCTACGTCATGCAACCTAAATAAAGACAAACTAAAAACCCAAGCCAGTTCATTTCTCCTTTCGTTTATCACAATCCTTGCATGAACAACATTTTCCCCATCTTCTTATATCATCTCGCTACCTTGCTGCAAATCACAAAAACCTAAAAGGATCATGCCTCTGAGGAAATTAATCAAGAAGACTATCTACACCAAGATCGGGAATACTCTCTCCCTATCTACCTCCACAGCGGAACCCCACGACAAAGACATGCCCACAAAGCAACAAAGGATTAATCATAACCAGGCATCAAAGCCAAATACCATATCATTACTCGTTTAATTTCACCATTTCAAACAGAAGGTAAAAAACAGAGCAATCGTTAATTTGAAGAAAATAAAATGGTGCAATTTTTTAACGTTCCTGAAAACCTTATTATTACCTGGCTATGGCTAATGTTGCTGTCGTCGTCTTTGTTAATTCCACGTGCGGGTTGCTCCGGTGCGGGCATACGCGAAACGGGTCTCACGTGCGGCGGTTCTGAGAACCCTGGATCTAGCGCGTCCAAGTTCATGGCCATAATGGACACGGTGTCGTTTCAGGTGAAAGATCGCGGGTATGGAGCGCAAACGCTGCTGGGTTATGGGCCTCCGATGTACGCATTGGGCCAATGCCGGCGCGACGTAAAGCCCACGGACTGCTACACGTGTTTCAGCCAAGCGAGGCAGGTGCTGTCACGGTGCGTGCCCAAGACAGCTGGCAGAATCTACCTCGACGGCTGCTTCCTCCGATACGACAACTACTCCTTCATCCGCGAGAGCGTGGACCCCACTCGTGACATCAGCATCTGCATGACCCCGACAATGGGGAATGACGGGGGCAGACGGGTGGCGGCAATGGTATCGAACGTGACAAAGGAGGCGGTGGAGCGTGGGTTCGCGGTGGGCGGAGGGGAAGGGGTTTTCGCCCTGGCGCAGTGCTGGTCGACGCTGAACAAAGGGAGGTGCGAGATATGCTTGAGTGAAGCGGCGAAGAAAGTGCAGGAATGTGTGCCGAATGCTGAGGGTAAGAGTCTATTCACTGGTTGTATAGTGAGGTATTCAACGCGCAAATTCTACAACGACATTGCACCATCTAACATCAAGGTTTCTACAGGTAACACACTAAGGCTTTTTGTTCTTTTATTCTGTCATAATTATTTCAAAAGACCATTTATGACATAGATATGAGGTCATGGTAATCAACAAACAATTGTTTAACTTAACTTTGTTCCAGTTCATCTTCACTATGAATTAGTAGGAACAATAACCCGGAGTATATAAATTAAATATTGAAATATCTCCGCAAGTTCATAATAAGAGATGACACATTTCGTGTAAACTTCCTTGAATAACAAATTTGTGTTTGGTTCTCTCACGAATTACATGGTTGGAAACAATGTGAATAACTAATCTAATTATCACATTACGTTCTATTTTATTGAATTTCACACAAAAAAATTGATTGTTGGATAAATTGTTTTATCACATGAGTTCACAAGTAACGACATTAGTTTGTATTATAATTCAACACTAGATTGAGCAACGATATTTTGTATCTTCCATTTTCAAGAAATAATATTGTCTATTATGGAAAACACAATACCCAACAGTGGAAAGTCTATTTAAGAAGATTTTTTTTTCTACATTTGAAGTTACTTTTGACTTGAAATGTTTTCAGAAGGGCCTGGCATCTGGATGATCGTGGCATGTGTATTATCAGCGATCTTAGCAATCTTACTCGTCGTCCTTGCTGTATGTCTATGCTGCCAAAGAACATTGTCACGCAGAAAAGGTAACGCTTGCTCATTTGAAGACATACTGCCAGTATTTTTTGTGTGTAGTTTTTTTCTCTGCTCTAATGTGCTAAATCTAACTGTCTTCAGTAAGCGACAGTGGTGGTGCGCCACCTGATTTTTCTTTCGTAGCTGGATTCAGTTTTAGATACGATTTGCTCGAGAAGGCCACAAATCATTTTGATCCCGCAAACAAATTAGGTCAAGGTGGAGCTGCTTCCGTGTTCAAAGGAACCCTCCCCTCAGGGGGGACCGTTGCTGTCAAACGATTGCTTTTTAATAAACAGCAATGGACAGAGGGGCTCTTCAGTGAGATCAATTTGATTAATGGGATTCAACACAAGAATGTGGTGAAGCTTTTGGGGTGCAGCATTGAAGGCCCTGAAAGCCTGTTGGTTTATGAATTTGTGCCCAATGGAAGTCTTGATCAGGTCCTTTTCGGTGAGTTGTCCAGTTTGAGCAATTCTAGTTGAAGTTGGTGTTTTTTCTGAATTATTTACTGAGCATGATTTTCAATGTCCTCTTTTACTGGCCAAAGAGATACTTGTTCATATGTATTTAACTGTCTTGTGTAATTTAATTAGAGCTTTGGGGTGTTATTTTCATTAAGAACTATACTATCTCTTACAATTCATTAAAAGTGCTACAAGTAGCTATAGAGGAAAATCATGATTTCATTGGTGACTTGGGTTTTAAGCTTTATTGTTGACTACTTGACTAACACAAATTGATCTCATGAAATTCAGTTTGACTTTGAAGGGAGAATTGAAGGAACGTAGATACAAGTTATCTTATTATCCTTTTCTATCTTTCTGCCTGCTTATTTTCAAAATTGAGAATAGATCCCTTGTAATTTGCAGGTAAGGACTCGGAAGATGCTCTGAACTGGGAACAACGGTTTCAAATCATATGTGGGATAGCTGAGGGCCTAGCATACCTTCATGAAGGCTCTGGAACCAAGATTATTCACAGAGACATAAAGTCCAGCAACATTCTATTTGATGAGAATCTGAATCCAAAAATAGCGGATTTTGGTCTTGCTCGGAGTGTTATTGAAAATAAATCTCATCTCAGGACAGGAAATTCGAGGACACTGTAAGTAGAAAGTTCTCTCATTTATGTAAAAACATGAGGATTCTAAAATTAGTTGCATACCTCTTAATAGACATTGATAGTTGATATCCAGACTATGCGATGTCCAAAACTGCAAATCTTTTGTAAAAACGTTTCTGTGGAATCTCAACCTCTTAATTGTTTTGTTCTAGAATCGACCAACAAAGTTTTAGTGAATTTGAATAAAAAATTCACTTGTGTTACACAATTGGTCTGGTCCCCTATTAAAGTCAAGTGCTTATTGCAGGGGATATATGGCTCCTGAATATGTTTCCAAAGGACAATTGACAGAGAAGGCAGATATCTATGCTTTTGGTGTGCTAATTGTTGAAATTGTCTGTGGTAAGAAGAACAGTGATTACATATCGGGGTCAACTTCACTACTCCACAGCGTAAGATTAACTATCCCCCACACACGTAACTTATTGACCTTGGTATTAGTAAATTTCATTAGCAGCAGTAGCATGCTCATTTTATCTCTTGTTCAGGTCTGGAAGAATTACAAGACAAATAACATAACTGCATCCGTTGATCCTGCTCTGCACGGTAAACTTACAGTAGAAAAAGCATCAAATACGCTCCAAGTTGGCCTTCTTTGTACACAATCAACTGTTACTGTCAGACCATCCATGTCTGAAGTAGTTCAGATGCTAACCAAGAAAGGCTACGCTATTCCCTCCCCAAAGCAACAACCATTCCTTAATTTCAGTGGGCTAAGTCAAAATGACCGCACTCTATCCTCAAATGGGCATGCAAGTGCAAGGTCCTCCTTCCACAGCACCACCAGTTCCCTAATTCCGAATGATGATTTAACGGTACACGAGAATTCCTTTTCTCATGACGACAGGTTCACTGCTATGAGCCCTGATTCCAATATCCAAATAAATATGCGGGCACCTGAACCTAGGTAGATGCACTTGAATTTTACTATGATCCTAGTATCCTTCAGGAGTGACCTAAACGGGGATAAGAGAAAACCAAGGAAAGTCATCACTCACCTGATGAGCTTAATTTTAAATGTATAAAATTCTGATGTGCAAGGTTGCAAGTTAAGCAAAGGAGAACATGAATGGATTTAACTCAACGCATGTCTTAGTAAGACAACTAAACTAATATCAGCTAAAAAATTTCAATAGTCACTTAAAGAATATCAATTGTGTGTTAGATTGGACAGACAAAGAATCTCATCAGTTTAATTTATGTTTGTTTATTATCAATACTTATATATAAACTACATTCTATTAGCAATTTAGAAATTTATATAAAAAAGACAATTATTCTTCTCTTTTTTATATTTTTTTTGTTAGACTATATTTTCTATAAATTATAAATTATTATTATGGTATCAGAGAATTCTAACGATATTTTTTTTAGATTTTTATGTTACCTATTATAAGACTTTTGTTAAAATTCCCAAATATATAATCTCATATTTGATGTTCATTAGTATACTAGAAATCTATATTAACAAGTGATATGATATAGTTTATAAATAGATATAAATCTTATTTTATATATAAGTTTTAGAAGATTGAATTAAACATAAACCAAAATCCAAAGAATATGCAAGGAAGAAAATTATTTTTTTCTAATATTGTAAATGGCATTCATGTGAAGTTTGATTTGAAATAGATGGCGTGTGTTTGATTTGATATTCATGGTAGTGATGTAAATTTCAATGTTGAATCTCTATTTTTCCTAATCTTTGCTCAAAAATAGTTTCTTCTGTTCATTGTCAAGTATGAGTCCTTTTTTAATAAGTATTTAAAGAAAAATAATAAACAAACTAAAAGGTTACTCAATATTTGTTTCAAATTGAAAGCTATCAATCATGATAGGATTCACAATCATCATATGTTTTTAATAATTAAACAGATAAATTAATTTTATAAGACGATAAACGTTTTCATAAAACAAATAATGGAAATAAGTTTTACACATATATATAAAGCAAACCATATATTACCAAAGAAACTAAAAAGATATAAATGAAACAGATAAAAGTAAAAAAAAAAAAGAAAAAGAAGGAAAGATGCAATGTTTACCTTCTGTGCATATGTCAGTTCTAGTATGAGTTTGAATAAGCCTGGTAAAACAATTTGAATTTAAATTAATTCTAAAGGCGGTTTGGATGACTTAATTATAAAAGTAAATTTATAGACAAACTGAATATGATATCTCTTTTAACGTAATATTAATATGAATTATTTATGGACATCACTAAAATTATTAGAATAATCAAATCTATATAAACCAAGGATTCCTCTCCAACATTCTAAATCTATAATTTTATCATTAATGGAATACTAAATATTTGAAAATACTTAAAATTAAGAATAACTAAATGAACAAGGTAGAATTGATAGAACTAACAACATATAGTAAAAAATGACAAATCAAAATGTGTATTTTAATTCATTTATCTCATCATCATCGTCATCATTTTATTATATATATATATATATATATATATATATATATATATATATATATATATATGTCTGAAATGGTGAAGTCACCAATCCAAAAACTACTCCAAAAACATAGAGCAATATGATATATGATGCGTAACACGGTATTTGATTTTCTTATTAAACTAAAAAAATAATTTTAATTAAATTATTTAGAAAAAAAAGGTTAACGCATTTAAATTATTGTTTAGAAAAAACAGTAAACATCACTTTCATAATTTTGATATTGTAAAGTAAAAAGCATTGAAAGAAAATATAAAGAAAATTAGAAAAAAAGAAAAAAAAAAGTGAAGAAAAACTTTTTTTGGTGAGTATATTTTTCATGCATGATGACAAATGAACCTTGTGAGTATTACTAATTTATTCTAATTTTAACAGTAAATTTTTATATTATATAGGTGTGAATTTAGATGATATCTAATTTATGAGGATAGGAATAGAAATGTGATAAAGTGAATGGTAATATAACTTAAAAAGATTATTGATTTATCAAGAATTAACAAATATTTATAAAGTTAATTAATTCTTTATTAAAAAATATTCACAGACAAATATAAGGTTGTATTTAGAGTTTGGGATATAGGATTTAAGATTAAACAAATTTACAATAGAGTATATACATTTTGTAAGTACACATGATAAAACTTGAAATGAATGAAACTAACTAACTTAATTAGAAAATTTAAATATGAGTAAGAGTTGATATTGGAATGATTTTCTCACTAATTTACAACATCTTACTCATTAATATAAGTATATCTTCAATTTCTACATTCTTTACACTAATATAAAAATAATTCCTTACCTTAAAATAAATCTAATTTCTTGATTTGCCTAAATTAATTCTTGCATTACACAGTAAACATATCTTATTAAGAACATTAATTCTATTCCCATCAGCTTATATCCTAAGTGATTTTAACTTAGACAAAGACAAAAAAGTATATTCTAATAACAATCTAAATAATAAATAATGAGTCCTCTATATTCAAACATTAAAATCAAAACTAAATCAGAGTAATCATATATATATATATATAAAATTCAAATTCAAATTCAAAGTTTCACACAAGCTACAAGATATCCAATCCCAATAACCTTGGACCCACCCATCACTTGTGAGCAGTTTAATGTTAAGAATTACTTGGGTTAGAGTATGGTTACGTACTGCTGTTGAAGTGTATGGTTTTTTATGCTATCTACACCTCTTTTTTTATCTTTAAATTGGAAGCCTGTTTTATTATTTCTTTTGCAACTACCCTTTAATAAAAACAAAAATGATACAGGTATATCATATCTACACTACAATACTTCTATTCAAATTTTATTTTATTTTTAATTTTTTATATTTTTGTTAAATCCAAATTTTATTTTATTTTTAATTTTTTTATATTTTTGTTAAAAAAGATATAAATATGTAGTTTAAAAAATAGTACTGTATGTTATCACCACTCTAATAAAAACTAGCTTTTGTAATATAGTTATGTTCTAATGCATGGAAACTAGTTTTCATAATATATATAAAAAATTGTATTATGGAAACGTAAGCTATCATTAATGGGATGTTTATGATTTTTGAAAATATGTTATGGAGATATATGAGATATAAGAGATATATTGTATGAATGAGGTGTAATTTATTTTATTCATGTACTCTATATATATAAAGTAAAAATATAACAAAATATCAAATATTAACAATATCTCAATATTAACTACCTAAATCTAAATAATAAATGAATATATTTTTTATCTTTATGGAAAAGATATTTTAAAATAAAATCTAGAAAATTTCCTAAAAATTAATTAAGGATATTAAATAAATATTCCTAACATTCTTAGAAATTTTTATCTTTCTCTTTCTTGCTTGAGATCCCATCATTATGGAATTTGATATTCTTTACAAAATTTCTTCTTTCATCAACTTGATCATCATCATCATCTTCTTTGATTGTTGTGGATTTTGTGGTTGTGACATTGGACTTTTGATGGATGTTAGAATATGATTCTTCATTTGTCTTTTTCTCTTGGACATCATTCTTTTGCAAGATACATATATCTTCTTTTGATTTTGATATTTCTTTCATGTCTTCTTCATTTGGAGTCAATTCTTCTTCAGTTGTAAGAAATGTTGTAAGAAGCAATTCATCTTCTTATTTATTCTGTACAACCTTGACAGATTCTTGAGGATGATCAGATTTGCATATCTTTCCAACATGTCCTAATTGACCACATTTGTGACATTTTGCATCTGGCCTCCACCAACAATTGTTTTGTTGGTGATTATTTTTCTTGCAATAGGGACAATGCGGAAAAACTCGTGTATTGTTGTTTTGGTTGTATTTGTCCCTTTTGTTGTTCTTGGCTCCTTTAGCACTATGAAGTATAGTATCTTCAACATTTTCTCTCATCAATCTTCGTTGTTCTTGTGCTTGCAAGACATGTATAATTTCTGCCAAAGTAATTTTAGACAGAACATTTGTGTTCTCCAACAAAGTGATGGATGTTTCGTATCTCTCCAGTACAATTACCAGAATTTTTTCAACTAGTTTGGAATCAGGAAATTCCTTACCTAGTAATTTTATCTTACCTAGTAATTTTATCTTAAGTTTAGCATTTTCATGCCTCGAATCTTCTCGTTTCCTTCATATTCTTCTTTCAAATAGTTCCAAATTTCTTTGGGTGATTTTAGGGTCATGATTCTAATGAATATCATTTGTGAAACACCAGCAAACAAACATGACTTTGCTTTTGCCTTTCTTGTTTTCTTTTCTTTTTGGTTTTTGATTTGGGCCATGGTGGGATTTTCTGGCAACGGATCAATAATGTAATCCTCTTCCACAACTTCCCATAAATTTAGCCCCTCTAGATATGCTTGCATTCTTATAGCCCATAGATAATAATTTTCGCCATCAAAAAGTGGAATAGCTACTTGTGAGAAATTTCCTTCTCCTTCTATTCTACCGGTCCCGTAAAAAACAATGACTCTGATACCACTGATGGGATTTTTAGGGTTTTGAAAATATGTTATGGAGATATATGAGATATAGTGTATGGAGGAGATGTCATTTATTTTATTCATATACTATATATATATATATATATATATATATAGTAAAAGTGTAACAAAATATCAAATATTAACAATATCTCAATCTTAACTGCCTAAATCTAAATATAATGGAAAAAATATCTGAATAATGAAAAAAATATTCTAAAATAAAATCTAGAAGATTTCTTAAAAATTAATTTAAATAAAAAAGATATTAAAAAAATATTCCCAACAAATTTATATTTCATATATATATATATATTCATCGTTATATACGTCCATATTTAAATAAATTAAATAACTTCTTTTATAAAAAAAAAAAAAATGATATCATAAGACGCATGATTAGTTCTCTTTGATGTTAAATAATAAAAATAACTTATAATTAATATATTAAAATAGAATACTCATAAAATAAATTATATTGGTTGAGGGGACAAAAAAAATAATGTGTACAAGAAAAAGAAAAAAATATATTAAATTAGTTGAAGAAATTGAAAAAATTAAAAGAATAAGTAAAAAATAAGAAAAAACAATAATTAAGAATATAATTAATTTTATAATTTATAAGATGAGAATTTTATGAAAAATCCGAACATAAATCTAATTCGGGAAGGTATGGTTTACTCCACGAGTAAGGTTTTAACTGTGGTTCTAATTCCCAAGATGAAATTATGAATCTGAATATTTTTTATATGTTTTGTTTATTTTTAATTATTAAAATAATTTTACTATTAATGTGTACAAGAAAAAGAGAAAAATATATTAAATTATTTGAAAAAATTGAAAAAATTAAAAAAATAAGTAAAAAATAAAAAAAAATAAGAAAAAACAATAATTAAAAATATGATTAATTTTATGATTTATAAGATGAGAATTTTACAAAAAAAATCCGAACATAAATCTAATTTGGGAAGGTACGGTTTACTCCACGAGTAAGGTTTTAACTGTGGTTCTACTTCCCAAGATAAAATTATGAATCTGAATATTTTTTATATTTTTTGTTTATTTTTAATTATTAAAATAATTTTACTATTCTAGTTTAATCTCAATTGAAGTATTGAATCTTAAATCAGTGTGGTTAAATAAGTGTTCCAATCTTATAAGAAGGTAAAAACTGTATATAATTTTTTTTATAAAAAACTGTATAAAGAGAAATAAGAAAAAAGATAACAAAAATTAATTTTTGGAATGATATACTCGTTCTTGAAGAATTCCGGGTCCCAGATAATGCGGTAGGATGATGCTTTTGAATGAAGAATTATTTTCTATTGAATTAAATGATGTTAGCATTTGAGGATGTGCAAGCACTGTGAGGTGAGATACAATGGTTCCTCAAAGCTTGGAACCCAAACTAATGAAAAATATGTTACATATGTGTATTTTCCGTAGTTTCCATTTTGAGATTATAGAAGGAAGTTGTTGTTGCTGAATTCTGCTTATCTGGTGAAGGAATCAACCCAAATGAATTCATATTCCAATACTCTCCATTCCTTGCCTTGTGGGCAACAGTGCCACCTTCTGCACTTGAAATGGCCACTTTTCTCCAGTTGCACCAGATCCTGAGCATGATGTACAACATCACTAAGCATATCAATGTGGAAGTAAAGACAATGGCCACAATGATCGCTGCCACTTGTGTGTTTGATAGCTGCATTTTCCCCTGTGCCGTGGATTCTGAGCATGATCTCTGTGGTGGGCCACACAAGCCCTTATTGTTCAGGAATGAGCTTAGTGGGAATCCTGAAAATGTTGGAGGAATCTGGCCTTCAAGATGATTGCTTGAGAGATTCAACACGTGCAGGCTTGTGAGTTTGCCGAGTGAAGGAGGAACTTTTCCTTCAAGTTGGTTCGAAGAGAGGTTTAGTCTCTCTAGCTTCATGAGGTTTCCCAGAGATGGTGGAATCTCACCAGTGAAGAGATTTTTACTCAAGTCCAATATCACTTGCAACTCAGCAAGCCCTCCTAGCTCAACAGGTATGGTACCTGTTAAAAAGTTCTCTGAGAGCCTAAGCTCATACAGTTTTGAGCATTGCTGAATTGTTGGAGGAATGGGGCCAGAGAATCCGTTCCTTTGCAAATTGAAGACATTGAGGGCAGTGAGGTTTCCTAGCTCTTGGGGGATTTCACCAGAGAGATTGTTGTGATGGAGAGAAAGCTTGAGCAATTTTGAGCAGTTACCAAGCTCAGAAGGTACCCTCCCACTGAAGTTATTGTACGAGAGATCTAGCTCACCAAGTTCTTGTAAGCTTCCCAACCAAACAGGTAATTTGCCACTCAACCTGTTGTTATTCATCAGGATGTGTTCCATTTTCTTGGAGTTTGAGAGTTGAGGTGGCATCTCTCCTGTTAAATTGTTGAATGATAAATCAAGAAAGTTGAGCTCAGTGAGTTGGTCAAATTCAGAAGGAATGCTTCCTGTGAGATAATTTTGTCCAAGTCTGAGACGGCTGAGGTTTCTAGAATTGGCTAGAGTGGAAGGGATGGGACCTGAGAAGCTGTTGTTGGTCAAATCCAGAATTGTAAGAGAATTTGAAGCAGTGAGAGGAAAGAAACTTCCACTGAACTTGTTGTGTGAAAAGTTTATGATTTTGAGGCTTTTGAGAGAAGAGAGTGAATAAGGGAGAGGTCCTTCAAAGGAGTTGTTATAAAGGGTAATTTTAGTGAGTTCCGAGAGGTAACTGAACGTAGGTGGAATGGAACCAGACAACATGTTATCTGCTAAGGCCAAGATCTGAAGGCTTTTACAGTACCCCATGCTTGGTGGGATCGGACCAGACAAGTCATTCTGCCTAAGATGCAGAACAACTAAGTTCTTAAGCTTGCCTATAGTCTCTGGAATGGGCCCTGTGAAGTGATTACCAAAGAAGTCAATTTCCTCTAAGCTTGTGCAGTTTGTTATCTCTCTTGGTATTAGTCCAGACATTTGGTTGTCATATAGGTAAATGGTGCTCAACCTCTGCAGCTTTCCAATCTCCATTGGAATTTTACCTGTGAAGAAGTTACCAAATAGGAAAAGACCCTCTAAGCTACTAATGTTCCCAATTGCAGGAGGTAGAGATCCAACAAAGCTGTTGTTGTTGAGAACAAGATCCGTGAGGTTCTTCAGTTTGTCCAGGCTTGCTGGAAGTTCTCCTTCAAAACTGTTATCAGAAAGGTCCAACTGTTGGATTGAGGGGCAGTTGAGTAACTCCAAAGGAAACTTGCCAGAGAGCATGTTTCTAGCCAAAAAAAGTTGCTTAAGCTCTGAACCTCTGAGGCAGAAGTTACTTGGAATGCTACCTGTCAGAGCATTATCAGACAGAACAAGAGTTTCAAGACTCCGCAATTTTACATTAAGGAAAGGTATTGATCCAGAGAGGTTGTTTCTGGACAAGTCTAGCTTCTGCAGCTGAATCAGATTATTAAGCTCAGAAGGAATTTCTCCATGTAGTTTGTTTCCAAGCAAATTCAGGTATGTCAAGTTAGAAAGATGACTCAAAGCTGTAGGAATTGATCCAGATAAACTGTTATTGGCCAGGTTCAGAATTTTCAATGATTTAAGAGACCCCATAGAGAAAGGTATGTCTCCATCAAGCATGTTGTTTGACGCTGCGAAGTTTTGGAGCTCTTCACAGCCTTCAATCTCTTCAGGTATGGGGCCACTAAGGCTGTTCATTTCTAAATCAAGAGACATTAGATGCTTCAATTTACCAATTCCAACTGGTATGCTTCCATTCAAGTGGCAGTATCCTGCTGCCAAAACTGTCAATTCACTCATATTGGCAATACTAGGTGGAATTTCACCTGTCAACTTGTTGTCTCCTATTCTAAGAATTTGCAACTTCCTCATGTTACCAATCTCTGCAGGAATGTTCCCAGAGAGATCATTTGAGTATAGTTGCAATATTCTTAGAGTTTGAAGCTGACCCAGCTCCGAAGGGATGGCGCCAGAAAGAGAATTTGAAGACAAATCAAGTGTTAGAAGAGAAGAGAGGAGACTGAACTCAACTGAAATGGAACCGGATATTCCTGAACCCGACAGATTCAGGCCAATAACATGTTCCTGATCTACTGCACATGTTATTCTATCCCAGTTGCAGACATGAGTTGTTGGAGACCAGTTGCCAAGTGCTCCTAATGGATCTACCAATTCTGATTTAATTCTGAGAAGCCAGTAGGAATCTGTTGCATTATTGGCCATAGTTGAAATAAAAGAAGTATCTAGTATGGACAGTAACAGAAAGAAATGGCACATCCAAATGGAACCCATTGCAGAATGTCTGACAGGTATGGGTTTCATTTCCAAGGTTCAGACAGAAGACCAAATGATTCAAAAGGTATGCTCTAGGACAAGGTGATCCATTCTGTATAAAAGAATAGAGAAGAACAACTAAGAAGGGTTCAAATTTTGATGGTTATAAAATGAAAATAGCAAGAAAAACAAAGTAGAATGTGAAATGAAGGAGTAATGAACAAAGACGCAAGTTCAAGTGCTAATTGGATGTTAAGATACGGTTTTAAATAGTACAAAAGTAAGCCCTGCCCACTTTGTTTAAGAAGAAAGTTGAAATAGTACGGATGTGGTATAATATATCTTAAATATATAGATGTCTTTCTAGTTTCTACCTTTTCAGTTTAACCATGGTTTTGGTGCCTTTTCACCCTTTTTTTTCTGTAGGCAACAAATTTAATATTTTAAGATTCTTTAGTAGCTTTTGTGGTAGAGAACTAAAAAGAGAACCAGATAATGCAATGGGGTATGTTAAACAGAATTATAGAACAAGAAGAAAAAGATCCCCTCATGGTCGAGAAAAAAGGTGGCACAAGTGGGGCCATTTTTGTAATCCTCAAATTTTGTTCACAATGCTGCTGGACAAATTCGTAGTATCTTCGAAGTAGTATTACAAGACATCAGAGTTCAAGAAAAACAAATTTGAACACGATTTGACTTTACAAGAGTACCAGTTGTTTAAGCTTCAAAAATTGTCAACTAAATTGGTACAAACACATTATGGCAATCCAAATGGTAAGATTTCCCTCAGGATATTCAAGCATAAGATACGAGCATGTGGTACTATTAGCAGCTTGCCGTGATCAGATTCTTCAAGTTTTCTTAAAAAAGAAAAACCAAAGGCCATAAGATTTCAAGCATGCATGATGAAATATGAGAAAGTTAGTTCTCATAATGATACGTGGGAAAAATGAACGAGTGTAACTTTTACACGTTTTGGGCTTTATCTTTTCTGGTTTTCCCTTGAGTTTCTTTTTTATTTCCTTAATTTATCCATGGGTGAAAGCACAAGACAAATGTGTTAGGTTTCTCCATTGTCATCTTCCATATGTGCATTTCTATTATTGAAGGATCAAACTGATTAGAGGGTTAAGCATATTTTCTTCTCAACCTAAACGACCTACTTCCAAATTAAATATGAGAAGAAAACATGGAAGACAAAACAACCACATTAGTTTTGGTCAATTCCAGCTTCATTAATTCTTCCTCTATGAATGTCCAGAATAAAAGCCAAACCAATGTGAGGTTTGGTGTATTATACCCAATAGTTTATACACTAAAATCATATTCATTATCCTAATTGATTCAATGAGACTAAGGGTTATAATATTTATTTACTTCATGTATAATCAAGATTCGTGATAAATGAATATAAGCCAATATACATGAAGACAAAAGTGTCTAAAATCTTATCTTTCATATTCAGCTCTCTACTTAGCTTTCAGCTTTAGCTTTATACCATTCACGCCTTCGCTCCAGTTTTCCATGATTCAAGCATAAGCAACACCTCAAAAAGGAAACATCACATTACATAGTTCTTAAAACTTCAATATTTCATCAATAAGAGTATGAAACTTTCTCACAAGTGGATAAATAAGAAATTAAAAATATTTTTTAAACATAAAAAATAGTTCATACATTAGCTAATTGGTAGACCTTCTTTTAAAAAAATAAGCACTTATTTTTAAATTATACATAAGTTAATTTTACCTTTTAGAAAAAGTTATTTTATTTTATAAAATATTTACAAAGAAATTTATATATATATATATATATATATGTATGTATATATATAGTTGAAATGAAAAATATCTCATATAAAAAAATTAAATTTATTTTACTACATGTCAACAATTTAAAATAATTACATGTCAAGAATTTAAAATAAAATCTCACATTGCATATATGCAATGAGAAAATTAAACTTTATATAAAGATAAAGAAAAATTCATATAAGAATTTTGGGTATAAGAAATGACATGAAATTTATTTCTTATATAAATTGATCCTATCTCATAAGTGTTAAACAATTTCCACAATTTTTCTTACAAAAATTTAACTAAAAGTATTCCTAACTCTTTTTCATAAAATTTTCCTCTTTTCACAATATTCCTAGCATTTATCACATGCAAGTAAAGGGTGAGTGTAGAAGAAAAATGTGAATGAAGATTTTTATTATCTACTTTGGTACTAACCCAATAGTGCTTGCTATCAATACCATGTTTTCCAAGATGCTAGGCTTTTATTCACGCTTCTATACTTCCACTATGTGGTCACTACTACAAAAAGTTGCCTAAGCTGTGTACAACTAATTAGCTTTTTTCTTTTCTAACACTACCTTGCACATTATCGTACATGTATTCATTGACCTTTTTTATGAACTTATGGAACCTAAAATTTGAAAAAAATAGTGATTCTAATTTGCTAGTTACCTTTGCAGCAAGTCCACCTGCTTTTCATATTATATTTTTGTCACTATCAACCCATGGTGAAACCCAAAATCACATACTAGGAATAGAGGAAGAAGGACCATTATTTATAGATCACAAAGGATCAAAACGAGTATGAATTTGAGTGTATTCAATTTTTTCTTTTCTAAACTAATAATTCATTATTATTATAGTCTTCAATACATAATGGGTTTAAAATTTATATTTCATATAATTTCTTTCAAATAATAAGTATATCCATTCTTGTGTTTGTTAAAATATGTATTAGATATATTATTTTTAAAAAAATAAAAATAAAAAGAAAGAAAACATAATATTATTAAAAATTTAATACAAAAATAATTTACACATTCTTTTCTCTTCAATTCCAAATAGCAGTAATAGCAGTCACAAAGTAAATATTGCATAAATTTCATAATTAAATATTAAATAAATTAAAATTATTTTAATAATTTAATTTAAAATAAGTTAAATATGTTTTTAGTTGCTATGTTATTTATTAAAATAATGTTTCGTTCATAGAACAATGTTTTGACATGTTTAGTCTTTATATTTGATATAAATGATCTTTAATAACAAATAAAAACATATTTAACAAGAGAAAAAAAAAGAGTGAAACAAATTTAGGAAGCATTGAGATAGAAAACTATCAAGAAAAATAAAGAAATAAAAAAGAATTTTGATACATTATTAAAAATTATTTACACATGTTTATAAAATATAAAAAAAAAATTTATTTCAAGAACAAAACTTAATTTTAACAAATAGTTCAAGACTAAAAATATATTTAACATTTTTATAAATATAAAGAAGAGGACTATCTAACAACATATATTTTCTTCTACTAAATAAAAGAAATCATAGTTACGTAAGTTTTATAATAAAATGTTTTAATAATTTAAAATGAAAATTCATAAAGATGAATATAAAACGAAAGCTGCTTATTAATTCTATTCTTATTTTTTATTTAAAATAGAAGATATTGCTCATTTTTATATCAATTAATGTAATATTTCTTAATATTATAGTAAGACAAATTCATATAAGAATTTATTTGTCATCGTGATAATGTTCTTCTTACAAAGAATGTTTTTGACTTTTAGAGCTTTATTGATGGCTTACAAGCCAATCAGAGTTTTTTATTCCTTTTAAATTGCTACCTAATCTTAGTTAAAGTCTACTTTTCACAAGAATCAAAAGGAAAAAAGTCATGGGAAGATTAACTACCCTGGAATACAAAAATGGACGAATACTTAGTTGTAAAATTTTAGATTATGGAAAGAGATGCAGCCAAGGGAGAAGGTGCATTATTGAGGAGACCAAATGTATAAATAAAGATTCAAAACAACATCAAGATACAACAAGAACTCGTTGTTTAAAAGAGTATAAATTATGGAGATTCTGCATTGGAGTGAGTACGAATATATCGTTGCAATAAAACTTAGAATAATGTCAAAATATTATTAAAATATTTAAATTCAATTTGGGTCCATGCAACGTCGTGTTCTTAAAGTTTTCAAAGCTTGTGCATCATGCACAAGATTCATTAAACAAGTTATAAGTGACAGGTTAGTTTGGTGAAAAAGAAGAAATTCCATTAAGAACAATACGATGCAGATTGCATCAACGTTGACATCTTCATTCACTTAGTAATATGTTGACTTTGGTGTTGGATTTGAGGTTGTATAATTTATTGGAGTTTAGGCACCAAACTATTTGTTGAAGCTGCTTAGACCTTGACCAATACCACAATTTTATACAACAAATTAAGAAACTAAAAGAACTGGATAAGTATTACGCATATAAATGTATTGACCTCATTTCTTCTTATCTTTTTTTAATTATATTGTAGGGTCTATTTAGTAGTCTTGTAGGAATAATTAGAAAAAATAAGCCATATATATTATATGAAAATAACACAAGTAATTAACAATAAACAAGAAAATAGATGAAAATAAATGTGTTTGGTTAAAGAAAAATACGTAAAATAATATAGATGAGTAATTACAAATATATGAAAAATAGACTAAAAATATATTTTCTTTTTTTTTCTAATTTTGTTTCTTTGTAATTAACATTTTCACTAGATAAGTTAGACACAAAATATCTCATGTGTTCAAATTTACTGACATGATGACATTTAAAAAACTTGAAGAAGAAAAATATTAAAAAATTTTACTTGTTGAATCTATGTCATAAATGTATTCTCTTTTGTAAATTCATTTTATAATATAGTAGAAGATGTCATCAGATGGATAACTGGACCTACCATCATTTGATATGTCGTGTGATGAGTCTTTGTCAATAATATGTTTTTCATAGTCATCCTGAAAATATAAAAGTGAGATTCAATTATGCATAAATATGCATATGAAATGGAAGCCCTAATAGTGAATGGTGGAAAGCTGCATAGCCACATGCATTTGAATTCCCAAGTGTGAATATGATAAATGGAGATGAGAAAAGATTGACAATTGTGAATAGGTAGATAGCCACACTTGTTTGAAGCATATTAAATCTCGAAGAGATGAAAGACTAAATAAAAAAAAAGACTCTTATCCGTAAAGAAATCAAAACACATTGTTTTGGAAAAAGTTTAGTTTACAATTTTATGCTTAAAACAATTATATCCATGTAATTTGTTCGTGCTTACCTTCCAACTTGGAGGGGCAAAACCAACAAAGTCTTAGTTATACCTCTTCACAAGCTAGTGAGTTCCCACTCTACCTTCAACTTAAGTTAAAATTGACTAGGTGGAGAAAATCTTTCAATCCTAATTTGAAGTTTGAGGACTTTGGTTAGAACATTCACTCCTCGCAAATGTTACTCTATAGGCATTATAGTTCATTTGTGAAATAAACCCTTATTGAAGTTGTGAAGAAAAACCTAGCGCACATTTAGTCAAATATTGAATATTGAGGTTGGTGAGTGATTTTGGATTGAGAAGAGATTTGGTATTGTCATGCAATTAGGCATTGAGGTGAGATTTGGGACTAAAGTGTGATTCTTTTGTGACTGAGGAAGAGGTTAGGATTCTTTGCGCAGTAGGATATGTTGTCTCCCAAAAAGGTTAGGATTCTTATAAACTAGCATACCATGACACATAGCTTTCCCATATTGTTCAAAGAAATATAAATTTTATGTAACAACAAGTGTTGGTGGAGGCGAGATTATGGTCAGTTGGGACATGTGTTGCACGTGTGAAAAATACAAGAACGAATGATTGAATTGTGTTTTAAAAACTTTTCGTAGTTTTTCAAAAACAGACAAACAAATTCTGTTAATCAAAGAATAATTTCACAAACAAATATTTTGTTAAAGATTCTTCCTTTTTTAATGGTAGACACAAGCGATAATATGCAATTTAAAGAAGATAAAGGGAGAGAGAAATTTTTATTTTAGTTCGTCTGAAATTACAGATTACGTCCAGTTCTTTAATCAATTTCATTGAGTTTCACTAGCAGACTAATACTGCAAACTCCAAGTATTCTTTCGGTTCGTAGCCACTTCTAGCTAACTCGTACAAGTATTCTTTCTTATAAAATCACTTCTTGCTCAACCAAATATTCTTTCTTATAAAGTCATTTATAACTCAAGAGGCAAAAGTTTTAAAAGGATTATAATTTAAAATCACAATACTATAAGCTAGTCTAGAAATTTTATGTCTAAAAGATGAAAAGATTCAAAGAGTTTTCTTCTAAAGTTTAAAAAAGATATTTTAGCAAACACAAATTTTAATATCAGGTTTATCTTGTTTCTATATTTCTTTAAAATCAACTATGTATGACACATTAATTGAGAGGGGATCCCTTCTTTAAGCCTCACACAAAAAAATTCCAATGAGAGTTTCAAAAGATGAAAACCTTCATACTCCACATTAAACCGATGTTCCCTAAACCAAAACCTTCCAACAACCGGTTTATCCAAATTGATCTCTACACAAACCCTAGCAAATCTCCCCGAGAGGCATCTGAGGTCATGATATACATCTTTGTAGGCCTTCCATAGCAGCAACATGTGCTAGTAGGACACTGTCATCAGAATACTCCATCCCAAACAACGAAAACCAATCGACATGTTTTGATTTTAACTTCGGATGCCAAGAAATCAGGTGTCCATGGGCTTACTGCAAAGTAATGATCAAAGATCATCAGTGGTCCTTTATGATGGGATTTTTAGGGTTTTGAAAATATGTTATAGAGATATATGAGATATATTGTATGGAGGAGATGTCATTTTATTCATATACTCTCTATATATAGAGTAAAAGTGTAACGAAATATCAAATATTAACAATATTTTAATCTTAATTCCCTAAATCTAAATAATAAATGAATATATTTTTTTATCTTTATGAAAAGATATTCTAAAATAAAATCTAGAAGATTTCCTAAAAATTAATTTAAATAAAAAAAGATATTAAACAAATATTCCAAACATTCCTCCTTTTAATATCTATATATTTGAATTTCAAATATCAGATTTGATCCTCCTTCTTTTAATGCTTGATTTTCTCCTCTTTCTTTGCTTGTAATTTTTATTTTTATCTTTCTTATGTGGAATCACGTCATCATGAAATTTGATATTCTCCACAAAATTTGTTCTTTTATCAAGAGCATCTTTTTTGTCTATTATGGATGGTTCTTCATCTCTCTTTGCCTCTTGGACATCATACTTCTTCAAGATATATGCATCTTCTTTTGATTTGGATATTTCTTTCATGTCTTCTTCATTTGGAATCAACTCTTCTTTCATCAAATCTAAAGCAAAACTTTTGTCTTTCATATGAGCTTAGAAGACTTCTAGGTTATTTGCATCTTTAATCATACAAAGTTTGTTTTCAAAAGATACCTTGTAACCTTTCTCTAACAATTGACCAACAGTTAACAAATTGTGATTAATATCAGGAATATATAAGACATAAAAAATAAATTTGACAACTAAATGAGTTTTTACTGCAACTGTTCCTATACCTTCCACATCAATTTGTGTTCCATTTCCAATTCTTACTTTAGAAACATCAGATTTGTTGAGCTCTTCGAAAAGTTCTCGATCATGAGTCATGTGATTTGTATAACCACTATCTATAATCCAACCGTTTGATTTGTTGGTTGTAAGACATGATGTTGTAAGAAGTAGTTCCTCTTCTGATTCATCCTCTACAACCTTGATAGATTCCTGGGGATGATCAGATTTGCATATCTTTTCAACATGTCCCAATTGACCACATTTGTGGCATTTTGCATCTGGTCTCCACCAACACTTGTTTTGTTGGTGGTTAGTTTTCTTGTAATAGGGACAAGGCGGAAAAACTCGTGTATTGTTGTTTTGGTTGTATTTGTCCCTTTTGTTGTTCTTGACTCCTTTAGTGATATAAAGTATAGTATCTTCAAGAGCACAATCTTCTCTCATCAATCTTCGTTGTTCTTGTGCTTGCAAGGCATGTATAATTTATGCCAAAGTAATTTTAGACTGATCTTTTGTATTCTCCATCGAAGTGATGGATGCTTCGTATCTCTCTGGTACAGTTACCAGAATTTTCTCAACTAGTCTGGAATAAGGAAATTCCTTACCTAGTAATTTTATCTTGTTAGCAATACCTAACAATTTGTTTGAGTATTCCTTGATTGTCTTGGACTCTTTCATCCTTTGTAGCTCAAACTCTCTGATCAAGTTTAACACTTTCATGTCTCGAATCTTCTCGTTTCCTTCATATTCTCCTTTCAAATAGTTCCAAATTTCTTTGGGTGATTTTAGGGTCATGATTCTGGTGAGTATTATTTGTGAAACATCAGCAAACAAACATGATTTCGCCTTTGCCTTGTTTGTTTTCTTTTCCTTTTGACTTTTGATTTGGGCCATGGTGGGATTTTCTGGCAACGGATCAATAGTGTAATCCTATTCCACAACTTCCCATAAATCTAGCCCCTCTAGATATGCTTGCATTCTTATAGCCCATAGATCATAACTTTCGCCATCGAAAAGTGGAATAGCGACTTGTGAGAAATATCCTTCTCCTTCTGATGAGAAACTGCTCGGCTAAGAGGTGAACGGATTGTTCTGACAAATTTCCCTCAAACCAAATATCAAAAATCAAAAATGCGGAAAGAGATTAGGGATGGAGAAGACGCCACAATCATTTCTGACTGATAAGTCCAGTGAAGATTCGCCACTCTGAATTCGAAAATTCACATATAAGAATCTAAAGTTCTACTCGAGAACCAAGAGAGAATTCACGGAGCCAAACTTTCAACTCCTTAAAATTTGAATTCTGAGTACAAAGAGTTATGAGAATCATATTTATACTAATGGACCTAATACAAGGCCCATTAACTAATTAGGCCCAAAACTGGAAAAAAAAAACAAAAATACAAAGTCCAATCAATAAAGGCCCACAAAGAAAATTAAATCCAAATTACAAAATATTAAAAATTAAATTTAGAAATCCTAAAACTACAGTTGTCATCTTCATGCTTGTATCATCCTCCCCAGGTTGGAGAGAATTCGTCCACAAATTTAGCTCTTTGTACCTACAAGCAAACTTACAAACATAAGACTAAAATAACTCAATTTTAACATCATCTAAACAAAGACAACAAAAACTATCTAAATGGAGATGTGGAGCTCATGAGAGTCCAATCTCTTATTATCAAAGTGTAGTAAATATCTTCCTCCAGGATCATAAACCAACCTGTAAAACACATCAAACAATAAGAACATCAAACTACTAATCATAAGCATGTCAAATACATCAATCCAATACAAATATATGGTATCTAGTGTCCCTTTCAGTTCACGTAACAAGATTAAAGATCTAACATGATTATGCTTAATCTCATCATCAACCTGCTGATAATTCACACACATAGAGAAAAGATGATCATGAACATTCAAGTCCACAGGATATGTATTCATCTCATCATTCAAGGACTTGGCATCACCACCTAAAACAATAATATGCATATCAAAAGCAACGGACAATTCACAAGGATTTTTAATTTGCTCATGATACACATCGGACAATTCCAAAGATGTAGTGGAAGCCCATATGTTCTTCTCTCTAATACTGCATGAATCACTTGAAAGCTCATCACTAGTAATTTCCTGCAAAGGAGAATCCACACAAATAATTATAGAGTCAGAATAAGAACAAATATTATCATTAGTCTCTTTTTCCTTTGCTCTCTTTTCTTTCTCTTCTCTTTCTATCTTTTCTTTCTCCTTTCTTTCTATTATTCTTTTTCCTTCTCTAACAATTCATCAAATTTTCTACTTCCTTCCTCAGTCTTTTCTTTCAATTCTCTAATCTTTTGATCAAACTTTTCTTTTTCTTCCTTTTCAATTTTCTCCTCTCTTTTCCTAAGAATTTCCTTCACTTTTTCCCTAAACTCTTTCTCTCTTCTTATAAAATCATTTTCACTTTCTACAAATCTTTTTCCCTTTTCCATAAGCTCCCTCATTTGTTCTCTCTCTTCTCTAAGTTCTCTTTCTATCCTCTCTAATTTTTGTAATGCTTTCTTTTCTCTCTCTCGCAACCATTGGTAATAGTCTTTAAGATCTTGATCATTTATGGGTTTTGACTTCCAATTAGGACATTCAAGAGAAACATGCCCATAGCCTTCACATTTGGAGCATCTAATAGAACTTATTTTTATCCTTGAACTTGATGCGTTGTTACATTTACGCTCCGCCTTCTTTAGCCTTTTATGATCATAAACTTTTCTTTCCAACTGTTGTACTATTGGAATGAGTCTTGAATTCAAATATTCTATAGTCAACCCCATGACTGCAAGTAAATGTTAGAAACAAAACAAGAAAATCATAAAGAAATGGTTAGCACAATTAACAGAGAAAAATATGGACCTCACCACTCACTAAGTGTTTGCACTCAGCCACTCGTGTATCACTCTTGAAAAACTATTTTCACTCTCTTCACTCAAATTCCTCTTTAGTTCTTAAGGAGAACTTCCAGTCAACTTATCAAGAATTGTACATTCAAAGTGAAAGATGTAACAAATCCACATTGAACTCAAGAGGTCACGAAAAATAGAAAACTCTATGAAAAAACCAAGGAATTTAGAAAGACAAACTAAAAAGCACAAAATCAAGAAATGACCTAAACCAAAGGGAGTAAGATGTGACAAAAACTAAGAACGTGACAAAGAGAAAAACACTTTAAAGACAAGGATAATCTAAATAGTATATTTAGAATTACCACTAGAAACGTAAAACAAAGCAAGTAAGCTAAACAATTAGAAAATCAAGTTGTAAGAAATGAATCAAGACTACCTAGATAAATGGAACTAATTTGGACATCCAATAGAGAACTCAATTAAAATTAAATCTAAGTCTCAAGAGAAATATGAAATGTGCACTTTAACACTTTTTTTTTTGGCTTATCACACTTGAGATGAATGAAAGCTAGTTAGGCATCCACCTACTCTTATGCAATTTCCTTAAGTTGTGCTTATAAGTTTCTCAAGACTTAAACTTAAGTTTTAAAAGAATGCTCAAAACATAGATGCTACACTTAGCTCCTAATTGTGTAATCTCAAAATTCAATCTCAAACAATCAAGAGTTTCTAACAATTCAACTCACAACACTATATTTCACAAACAAGAATCCAACCAAGATCAAACTCAAAGGAAGTTTATAGACATATGACTCAAATCAAAGTTAGGAATAAAAAAAATGACACAAGAGAATAGAAATGGCCAAACCAGATTTAGACACAAAGTGCTGCACCATATTAGCAACCATAATACCACATTAATCCACCAGATTTGTAGCTTCTGCAGCTTCTAATTAACATCATGAGCAGCTCTCAATTTCATGCATAGGAACCAGTGAAAACTAAATTCATTCCACAATCGTGGACCCCACACATTTGCAATTCTTCCTAATTCACATTAACACCAATTAGTACCAATTGGGTCCCACGTGTGCACATTCATCCATGAATAATAAAATCAATTTAATCCACCAAGGAACCCCACGTACATTCCAATTCACCAAATCAAATCAATATCAGTGGGTCTCACGAGCATTTAATTTTGCTCCAACTCAAATCCTCGTTGTCCTCCATGGTTACAATTGCTTAAGCATAAATCAAGTATCCTTTGCCCATGTTGTGGTCCCCGCTGCAAACCAAAATGAATGCTTTTTTTTTTCTCTACTGTGCAACGACCACCAAGAGCATTCAACTCTCCAAGAATTCACGTGATTAAAAATTACTGTGGAGTGGGCATGGATTCAAATTCTTCATTAATTCACAACCCATCACTGAAATAATCTTCTACAAATTGAAATAATTCAATTTAATTCATAAGCGCGGGCCCCATCTCGAATTGCACATCTCCAACCAAATTGATTTTAGCTAATCTAACAATTTAATGCTCCACAAATTTCGTGCCAGGTCCCACCACAACTTTAATTCTCCAACAATGAGATAGCAATTTACGTTAATTGCAAGCTAATTCAATTTGCTTTTTAATTGAACCCAATTCTGCAAAGCTCAATTGCTAGTCCCGCATGTACTGCACCATTTTCCTTCAATTGGTTCAACCTCAAAGTCAATTGTTCTTATATCACCATACATCACTCACGGCGTGGACAACACAGTCTCAAACGTGAAGAAGCTATTTTGGGAAAATTCTAGCAAGAATCACGCATAACATGTATTACTTGGTTCTAATTAGTATACTAAAAAACCTGATTGCACTGGAAATTCTTCAGATTAAAGCTGAATTGGGATTGATTGACTTGTAATTGCCTCCAATTTGATGAAAAGGCTTCACCAAATCAACAGTAACACGGTTTCTTCTGCAATTAAACTTGCGTGCCAAGCACTTGATAAAATGTTCAAACCAAATTTATTGAATTCAGCAAGGATGCAATCAACACTGCACAAAACAACAACAATAACAAAGGCAAATAAGACTGACGGCGAGATGGAAAGTGCAATTCCAATTTAAATTGATTTCCACGGAGAGGGTAAGGCGCTGTTCTGACTAAACTCGTGCACCACTTAACACCCAGTCACTGTTTCCAGAAGTTCAAAATTGAATCACAACACTGGACTCTCACTTGTTATTTTGAACATTACCGAGCACACTGTTCCAAACACCAAGTTCACTGAAATCGCCAGAACGCGTGCACTGACCAGACTGGTATTATTTCGATCAACATCTGCAACAATCTGTGTCGAATGGTCTAGCTTCGTTTCATCTGCGACAACACTTCCTCAATTGCACTCCAACTATTCAACAAAAATGCTTCAAATTTGGGTGTACAGTTTGCAATCGAGAACAATTCAGGAGTTCACTGCTACGATTGTGCTTCAATCAGGAATTGTTCTTCAATCCTAAATTCTTAGAGCCACGCAAACCACACCAAATGAACACGGTTTTTACTGCAAGTAACGAATCAAAGGACGCAACCACATAAACACAATTCAACGAAGGTAGAAAACAACACCCATTTGGATTGCTTCAACTTGTCCCAAAATGCTTCGGTAAGGATTCGGAAAGGAATCGATGTTTCAAAAAAACTAGCAAAAATAATCTCGAAACCCTTATGAAAAAGCTGCGAAAACACTCTGGAAATTGTCGCGGAAAAGCTGAGAAAATATCATAAACAAGCTCTGATTACCAAATGATGAGAAACTGCTCGGCTAAGAGGTGAACGGATCTTTCTGACAAATTTCCCTCAAACCAAATATCAAAAATCGAAAATGCGGAAAGAGATTAGGGATGGAAAAGACGCCACAATCATTTCTGACTGATAAGTCCAGTGAGGATTCGCCACTCTGAATTCGAAAATTCACAGATAAGAATCTAAAGTTCTACTCGAGAACCAACAGAGAATTCACGGAGCCAAAGTTTCAACTCCTTAAAATCTGAATTCTGAGTACAAAGAATTATGAGAATCCTATTTATACTAATGGACCTAATACAAGGCCCATTAACTAATTAGGCCCAAAACTGGAAAAAAAAATAAAAATACAAAGTCCAATCAATAAAGGCCCACAAAGAAAATTAAATCCAAATTACAGAATATTAAAAATTAAATTTAGAAATCCTAAAACTACAGTTGTCATCTTCATGCTCGTATCACCTTCCATTCTACAGGCCCCGTAAGAACAATGGCTTTGATGTCACTGATGAAATTTTTAGGATTTTAAAAATATGTTATGGAGATATATGAGATATATTGTATGGAGATGTCATTTATTTTATTCATATACTATATATACATAGTATAAGTGTAACAAAATATTAAATATTAACAATATTTCAATCTTAACTCCCTAAATCTAAATAATAAATAAATATATTTTTTATATTTATAAAAAAATATTCTAAAATAAAATCTAAAAAATTTCCTAAAAATATCACAAAAAACCTGTAACCTATACATGCCTTCCAACTGTCTCCAAAGAGATTTAAGCTTGTCTAGCATGGCCAATAACCCCATGCTTTTGCCTAAATGTTTCACTATTACATATTTGTGCAAGATGTTCTCTTCCATAAAACACTTCGGTTTGCGTCTGTCATCATCCTCCAATTCGGGTTTAGGAGGCAGTGTCACAGCTTAGGCATCAGGACCCCTAAAGTTCTCCGCTCATTGACGAGTGAGGATTAGGTTTTAATCTTTTTTTTGTAAGTGATACACTTTTTTCTCTTCGCTTTACTAATTATTTTTTGTTTGTTAAGCATAGTATTTGTATGTATTTGTTCAATGTCATGTTTATTTTTTTTAATCATACAGCTTGTAACTAAAAAAATACAGTCACTGTACAATAAACAAATGCATTTGGGCACGGATAGATGGATCACTGAGTGTTCCTACACCAATATCTCCCTGAGTAGTTTTTTCCTTAGTTAAAATATATTTTGACCCCTCCATACATCACAACCTCAAATGGATTCTTATATGTCATGCGATTTCAGTTATATGCATAAAATAAATGTGTTTAACCACCAGCAGATCTTTTCTGCAACCATTCAATTGTTTTATACATGTATAATCACAGATTTACACTCTGAATCCGGAAAGATTCAACTCTCTACTTAAATTCCAACACCCAAACACACATACAGAGGTAACATGTAATTAGGACCAAAGAGATCGTAAGGGTTATAACTATGTGCGGATACAGAACTACTTACTATATTCCTTTATTTGCTTTTTCTGTATTGAAAATCCATCATACACAAGTTCTAGCCACCACAATCAGTAAGTAAAGTATGGAGAGATCAATTCACTCCTATAAGATGGTTTATCTCAAAAAGAAACATACATTTAGAAATATTCCTCCCAAAGATGACTCGGGGTGTTTTCAGCAGTGAAATGATATTAACAAATCTTAGATCATCTTGGCATCACTGCTTGGTTGCAGAAGCAATCTCGTCAGGAAGCTTGAGAAAGACCAAAGGCAAATCACAAGAAGAAAGTGAAGGACATTTGAAAGCATTCCGAAATTGGGTACAGGAAGTTTGCGATAGGCTATCTCAGCTCTACTGGCTTCAAATGACACATACGTTACCAGATTTGCAGCACGATGAATTTGGTGCAATCTATATGCCTGTGCATTAAAATAATTTGTTGTTGTGATACTATGGATCATCAATTAAGAAGAAAGAATAAGAATATTTAAAAGAAAGGATTGGGATAATTTATAATTTAACAAACTGAAAGAATCCGGCTACCAAAATATTTAGTGTCAGGAGGAGGTTAATGAAGAGGGTTGGATTGCTCTTACATGAAAGATAAAAGAAATAGCAGTCCATGATGGTGACTTCAAATATCTTGCAAGCTGCTCAAATGTGAATTGGACAACTATACCAACCAGGTATGGAACAAGAGTTGCAGCAACGAGATGGGAAGTCCATTGCCAGGTCATAACTATTGTGGCAATTGGAATTGTTATACTAAGCACCATGGTAGCAATGGAAGAGATTTGATGTCCCAAGTGTGGGGTCAGAGTATCAATTTTGTTTGCAAAATGATCTGGTTGTGTGTGTCTCATTGAAGAGTCTAGTAGAAGGAAAAAAACCGCAACTCCACAATAGAAGACTGCTTCTGTGAAGAATAATAGGAGGAAAACTAGAGACCAAGAATGAAGGGAAGTTCAGAGTTCAGCATTAAGTTAAAGAAACAGAAAAGATAATAAAGTAACATTATGTAAAGAATGTAATGGGACATTAATTTCAGTCTGGATAGCACCATCCTTCTTTTGACATATCTTAACAAAATTACAACCAGTTTATAGATGGACTCTAAATAATGTAATTATATATTCTTTATTATTAAATATTTTTCTAATAAAAGATGGATTTACACAATGGTGATAGTTGTCAAAAAGATATATTTTCTGTTATGGATATTCAACTCAAAACTGCCAAGAAGTATGGATTAAATCAATGTATTTGGAACAGATGTGGAAAAAAATAAAAAAGAAATAAAAGAAATCCCTCTATAAAATAAAAGTAACTTAAACATTAGTTAAAAATCATTTTTTAAAAACTAATATAAGAAAAATTCTACATGTACAAATTTGAACCAACTATTTGTTTGACAAGGTTTGAACAGTTTTAAAACTATTAATAAACTAGCAGATCCAAACAAAACATATATATATATATATATATATACTAGTTGACTTATGTTTGGAACTTGATTACGCAAACCTTTTTTATTTATTATTATTATAATAGGCTTTTTACAAATACTTAAACTTTCATTAAAATTAAAATGGAACCGGTGAGGAGAAGGGAGGTGGGAGAGGTACCAATTCCTTCCCCCATCCTCAAAAAAAATCAGAGGGCAAACTTTTCCTTCACCAGGGACATGTTTTGAACAGTCCATCAATGCAAGAAATAATGCACCTTATAAATGCCATGTATGTTGTAGAAAAAGTAACATCACAATAGAATTTCTTTAAAAGAAAAGTTAGTTACTAACTTGTTAACGGCGAGTCTCCAAGACTGTTAAGCAGTATTTCAGGCAGAAAGAGTGGAGGAAAAACGAAAGAAGCAATCAGGATAGCAGGACCCAAAATCCATAATGTCTTGTTCCGGGACCTATCTGAATCTGATAAAATGACTTCTAAATCTCTGGCAACGGAAAGGTCACGAAATGGAACTACTCCTGGATTTCCACCATTTTCTGATAAACGAAAAGATGATTTGCCTATGGGAAAGATGTTTTCAGAAATAGAATCATGCTTTTGTGGCTTATTCCCAGAGCCAGCAGCAAACACAGGATGATGTTTCTGGAGCCTTCCTCTTAACTTTGGTACTCCATGTATATACTGGTATGATTTGTCTAACCATCACAAACAGAAGACTTTTAACAGAGGTCACCTCCGGAAAGCACAAACCAATTTTCATAGCCAATTTATTTACGAAGTCGAATTGGAACCAATCATATAAAAATCACTACTTCTTCAAACAATTGAAAAAATGATGAATAGGTTGCTAACTCAGAAAATAATGGAAAAAAAGGGAGAAAATCACAAATAAGCTCAAGAAACAAGCAAGAACAAGCAATCAAGTTACCTTTATCATAAATTGTCCCGTGAACACTTTGCCGGTTGACGAACTGCGGTAACCTCAACTGAATATGTAATGAAAAGAAGCAAGGTAAATGGAAGAGCAAATAAAGCAACACTTTATAGACACTGTAGTAGTTAAACAATTTTTCATGGTAGTATACTTAAATAGACTTTACTCTCAAAGATAAAGAAAAAGAAAAATATCTAAAGATATTTAGCAACAAAAATTCTCTAACTAGAAGTAGCATACTGTTTATATATTATTACTCTTATAGACATTCTTGAATCTTTACTCTTAATCTTTACTCTAGAATCTTTATCGCATAATATTTACTCTTGAAACTGAGTTTAAGAATGGAAGTTAAACATTGCAAAAAAAAATTGTAAAATCAAGAAATGATAGAGAAAGCGAGGTACCTTGGAATTTGCGTTGTATTGGAATGAAAAGGGAGAAGATGAAAGGATGCAACCGCTTATGGTGGCCATTAGTGAGAGAGAGAGAGAGGGAGAGTTTGTAAGAAGGTTTGCTGCTACTAGAATGTGAGTTATGAATGTGAAATTTTATTGCCTATTTATATACTTTCTTACTCCCCAAGCAATGATAACTAATCACTTTAATAAATGTATAATAAAACAACTATGCTTATTTATGAGGACAAATAAATTCTATTTCTAGTTATCATAAATTAAAACATCTTGTAATCTTATTAACCTTTGTTTGGATTTATGAGATTTTTATTTTATTGACTTTTAAATTTGAGATTGAAACATATTTTACCATATAAATTTTTTTCTAAATTAAAGTGTTATAATTATGTAAAATATTAGAATAATACTCCTTATCTTTTTTATAAATCGTAAATGAAACTATCTTTCCTAATTATAGAAAATGTGGATTCACTTTTAATTGTATTAATTGTTAATTCTTCTTTATATCCATAATTTATTATGATATTTATTAATTTGATGTTGAAAGGTATTGCCAACCAATCAGCACATCAAAGGATTTGATTTTTTTTAATCATAAGTTAATCACATCTTTACACTTAAGTTAATAAAAAAACTTGCAATTCATTAATTAGTTTCTTAATTACAAAATTAGAATTTGTCATCAATATAAGTTATGTTCATTGATTAATAAAAATAATCTCTTAAATTATGTGTTATATTATTTAATATTATCGTTACTTAAATAATTTAATTTATGAATATTTAAAATTTATGACATTTTTATCCAATATCAATTAGTGTTTTTATGACTAACAAGATTAACTTCTCTATTAAATATATTGCACACATTCTCTATGTAACTAGAAGATTGTATTTACTAGGTAAACCATCAAGAATTATGGAAATATGCGTATCAAGCAAACAAAGAGAGTCAGTATAAACAATTTTCTTTAATTTGTGACATCAAATTGTGTCATTCAAGATTGGGTAATCAAAACCATTGCAGCCGAAAGAAGAAGAAGAAAGAAAGGGAAAAAAAATCAAGAATGCACCATTTCTGAAAATCATATCATTGCAAAAAAATGATAGTTAATATAAGTCAAACCATATATCGAACTATACAAAACATAAAAAAAAAGGTTGATTATTATTATTTTTAACTATTAATTTGGCAGTCATTAAAGTTTAATTGTTATGCTTTTCTCACTATACCTCATTCTGGTTTTGTTACTTTTCTTCCTGTGGCTAGTTTTTTTTTTTTCTCTGGTAATTAATATTATGTGTTTCACGTAAGAATTCTTTTAATACAAATATTTACAAGTGAATTGTTGAAATAAGTTTTAATTTTCATTGTACAAGAATAATATATACAAAAATTAAATTTATTTTGTATGAAAATAAATTGTAAGTTAATAAAATTATAAACAGGAAGGTTCTCCTATTCTATATTTCAAATCAGTTTTTCAATCTACCACGTTCCATCCTAGACTAAGTTTTTTTTTTAATTTGTTCTTGATAATGAATTGATATCAAATAAAAAACTGAATAAATGCAAATTTCTGCCCAATATTTAAGGTCATTTTGGAAAAGCAAATTTATGTACATATACTTAAAATTAATATATTGTACCTTAAAAAAATATCTTAAGAAGACTACTGGTTAAGATTTAAATATCCAAAATTTCGTTGAAAATGAGAAAAATTATATTAATGAGAAATAAATTAATTTAAACTGCAAATCAACTAAAAAGTAGATTGAATTGAATATTTTTAAGAATCTGAGACAAAACAAATTTCATATATTTTGTTATGATCTCGTTTGGCTTTTATTTCGTATTTTAAAAATTGAATCAAATTATACATTGTATACTATGTTGATTTTTCTTTTCTATTATAATGCATAATTTTTCAGAATTTTCTTAATATCTTAATTATTTTAATATATCTTTCCTAATTTTTTTATTTAATTTTGATAATTAAAAAAATTCAAAATTAAATGTTTACGACAATATAATTTTTATAAAAAATCTAAAATATATTTTATATGCTAAAAACTATTTATTTATTATAAATATATATTGTAAATTTTAATTATAATGAAATTTATATATTTAAAATTTTTATTATAAATTTTAAACTATATATATTATATATAAAAATAGATAATAGTATATAATAAAATTTTAAATGGTTTTTCATTATTTTCAATTAATGTATACTAATAATAGAAAAATAATAAACAAAAATATTATAAATTTCAATGTAGCTACATGCTATGATATTGATTTTGATGACCCCTCAATCATAATGGTATTGTGCAATGAGAATATAGAGGTCCAAAGTTTCATGAGTGAAAATAAGGAGATAGAAAATGTATTCATATAACACACTGGATTAACTTTTTCAAATGAAAAGTTTTAAGAACTACAGTGACACCAAAATTCTTTCAGGAGTCAAACAATCAACACCATCAAACGGACTCAATTTACAATTTAGTCCAGGTTTGACCTTTTTGTCATAAAAAAATCTTGTTTTCAACTTGATTATTTTTCCATTTTAAAAATGAGAGTACTGTAAATAGTGGGGGTAGGGGTGGAACGTAAGATATGTTTCAATATTATTTTTTAAATAATATATTTAAAATTAAAAAAATTAATAATTTTAAAATCAATTATTGTGAAAAGTATTCTTATACTCCCTCCGTTTTGAAATTATAAGGCATACTTGACAAATTCTCACATACCAATAAAAATATTTAATTTGTTCAGTTTTTTATAAATCTTCCATCTTTACCCTTATTAATTATTATTAATTAAATTAATTGAAATTGAATCAGAAGTTTTATAAAATGAGTTATTTTTTTAATAAAATAGTACATTAATTCAGATTGATTGAGATTAGAATTTCAAAATTTTTGAATTTATTTCAAAATTATTTTTAAATAATTTAAAATCAGAACTACTAATTTTTTTAATTAAATATTTTAATTAAAAATTTTAATTCACACTAATATGCAAATGATTATACTAAAATTTCAATCAAAATCTTTAGTTCCCACCAAATTGTAAATAACTATGCTTAAAATTCATTTTAAAATTTATTTTAAAATTTCACTTAAAATAAAAAGAATTTGATTACTTATCTTGAAAGATATGAATTTCACTCAAATTTGATTACTCAAAATAAAAATTTCACTCAGAAATAAATTTAGATATGATATTTGATTACTTACCTTGAAAGATAAACCGTCTATTGAATGAATGAACAAAGATGTACGTGAAAAGTTAAATTAGTACTCCTGAAGATAAAGATGATATTAGTAAATGATAATGAAATATGAAGAGTCAGACTAATAAAATACAATTAATTCTTAGTTCCTGATTTTAATTTCTCTTTCTACTATTTAATATTAATACAGATAATCATGTAATTAGTAGGAATATATAAAAAAAAAATTATTGAAATTCTAAAACATCTTATATTTTGAAACAACTTTTCTAAGTACGCCTTATAATTTAAAACGATTTAAAACGGAGGGAGTAAAATTTAAGACTCCCTTATGCAGTAGCCATATTCGGGCAATGAAGCTACATAATACACAACTCTTGCACAAGAAAACAAAGGTAGGGTGTCAAGGTCCAAAAAGAATCCCCGCCAATGAGCAATTACGTACAGAATCAATCTAATACACAATATCCTACTTAGATAACCTAATACACAACCTCTGAAACTCGCTCGAAACACCAAGATCCCAGAGTAAAATTGGATTGGCTAGCTCTAACTTGAAATCACAATCAACTTCCAGCAACTTCCCCCCCCTCCACCCCACCCCACCCCCACCCCCTAATTTTTCGCTCAGTCTTAACACTTCCAAAAAAAACAATAATCTCTAAATTTCTTTCAACTTTTAAATAAGATTAGCCCTCTTCAAAAATCTGATTGTCCGACAATAGTAGGGCCATATTGATTCCACAAAATCAAGATACTTCTCTACTATCCATTCTGACAATTCTTTCAACTTTTTTCTACCCAGCTGTTTATAATCAGTATTTGTTATGCTCAATATTGGCTGCAAAACATGAGCTTCGATGTCTTCTTTGAGCTTGCCACAAAATACATAGGAATAGGCCAACATGAAGTAAGAGGGCGAATTCTTAATTACTTTGATAGTCTGCTTGAAGCTGAAGATATAGAGTGCACATAGCCACCGCCACATCATGATGTAGAGAGCCACAATGAGTGGCCCCAAAACCCATAAAGGAGTTAACTCCTTCGTCACCTCAGCCCCATATACTACATTAACAGCCAAGTAGAAAGGAGCACTGCAGATAAATATGGAATCAGAAGATGCGAAAAAGCATTAAGCATTATCGTGCACTGCAAACTGTTAACATTGCCAGTTAAATATTCTGTAATACACTAAGGGAGAAAAGGTAGGTTCTTGAATACATGTACTCTTTTTGCATACAAATAATCTGTCTAAAAGCAAGTGCAATTGCAGTTTTGTTATATATAAAAAAAGCAAAAAGCATTAAAAACAGCACTTCCCTTTAAAGCAAGCTTTCTGTGCTTCAAGAAAAAAAAATATATTTTCTTTTCCAACATAAAATGCTGTTCAAACATAAAAACAGAGCTAATTTTACATTCAAGGGAAACAATAGTCTCTAAAAAGAAAAAAATACTTTTAAAAGAACATACAAAAATATCTTATTCAAAACCTCGCCCAAACAAGTCCATTTTCTTTACAGTTGACATTGTGTCCATTTGCTATTGGAATATTGCATATATATTGATCCAAAGGATCCACCTGATAGGCTCCAACCATTATAGAGAATTTCTATAAAACCTGAGATCAGAACCCTAAAAGCAACTCCAGAAATTGTTTAAGCATGAATAATGAAAACTTCAACTTTTCTAACCAGGAAAAAATTCACTAGTATGGAAGGTGTACAACTCTACTGCTAATTACTATTAAGGCAATGCTACCTAAATCGACTATGCGAGTCATCCCCACCCACTTTCCCTTTATTTATATATTCTTATAACCTAAAATTTGTTTCAAACTAAAACTCCAAGTAGACACCTCATGAAATTAAACATGTGATAACCTGACAGCAATGCATATGATACAATAAGAAACATCAACACATCCTTTTTTTCCCTCAAACCCAGTTAACACGTGATGTAGGGAGAGGCAAATAACTTTTGAGCGCAGAGATGATCATACTTACAATATTAAGAAAGGAATCTTTATTGTTGCATCCAGGGCTAGAAAATGAGACCATGCGGCCTTCAAACTCTGACCTTTCACGGCCCTTTGCGTCCCTTGCAAAGAATCTGGTAAAACATCTGGAGGCGGTTCTCCCAAGATTTCCTCCTCCTCTTGATTTGGTGGTGGTGTGCGCAACACTGTAAGCCATTTTTTGAGAAGTTTATGAATACCAGATGATACTGCAAGGTTCTCATTTGCTTCAGAAGCACAAGAGAGTGGAACATTGTTGGCCTTTGGAGATTCTGACTTAACTTCGCCACTCTCATCTAGTCTAACAGAGGTCTTGGGGTTGGGGACCTTCAACCCATTAGCACTGGTTACTGAATCATCACTCTTGGCACTGCCTTTGAAGCCTGAAATCTTCAAAGGTTTCAGCTTGGATCCACAAGTGTGAGGAGGCCCTACACTGGAAACAAGAAATCCTTTATCTGCATTTTAATGCAGGTATTTAGCTGAAATTTCCCAACCAGTATGTAAAAGAATCCTAGGACGTATAACTAAAAAATGCAATTGCAAACTAAACACATTAATATAGAATTGAATGTGATAATTTGGTATTACAACAAAAAAAAGAAAACATGAAAGCAGTTAAATAAATCATTGTTGCAAAAATTATGCACGTGCACTAATCAGTCTCTTTCTCCCCAAATTGTACTTTGTTATGTTAAAAACAATATAAATATAACTAATCAATCATGACTGGAAAGTCCTTTAAGTCTTAATCAAGGAGGCTCCTTAAAGTAGCATTCAAATTGACTTTGCTAAATCTTATTACATATCCGCCATATATTCCAAGACACTTCTATCATTATGTAAATACGTTCCACACATTTTTAAGTAACTGAAAACAGTGACCCATATAACAGACCAAAATTTTCATCACAGTGGCACAACAAACTCTCCACCTTAGAACGTAATGCCAATCAACTCTTCCAATCAAGTGACATTTTGGTAAACATTGCTTCAGCTTCAGCCTTTTGCTCCATAACAAATGCCTTGAGGAAAATGTCACAAACAAGCCCTGGGAAAATAAAAACAAATTATTCATATTTCATATATCATTATATTTGAAATCTTGACATGGAAAATCTGGACTGCAAACACAGAACACCACTAAAACCAGACGAAACACTTATTGAACTTAGTGTTTGTTTGTATTGACCAAGAAAAAGAATTTAGGCAAAATTGAAGTAATTTTCCTCTCAGTAAACAAAGCTTTGGAAAATTTGAAACCGTGTTTACCAAAGAATACCAACAGACCTTTAAAATCATGGAAGAATTTGAGAGACAAATAGAGATGTGCTGTATTGCTTCATCTTCAAATAAAATTCAATCTTCAGCATAACTGATAACTGATAAATGTTGACAACTCTCGATGTTCAAATTACTAAATTTAATGTAACAGTTCAAGTGTTGTCACCAGAAAACATCATTGGGACAGTAATACTACTCTACTGAGTATACAAAATACAAATAGCATTGATACGAAACTTTGAGAGCATCATACAATAATACAAATTTATCCTAAACTCTTAATCCTTTAATCGGCAAGTAATCATGTAAATAATCCTCAGCAACCTTTTACAACGATAAACTAGTCCCATTGTCATCGATATTACTATTGGGCTCACTTTTATCCATAGAAGGCTAAAATCTTGATGACAGCGATTAGTAAGAGCTGGCCGTAAAAACAATCCAATAGGAGGTCGAGATATTAAGTACCTGCTGTTGACGAGCAACAAAAGCCATAAGCCTTTAAACCCCAAATTATCTACTGATAGGACCTACTGCAAAAAACCAAAACAAGGAAATCAAAGACATTAATAAACACAACCAAAACAAGGAGTGACTCAACCAATTTCTAACAAAACTCGGTAAGTAATGTATAGCACAATGACATTTCAACTTTGGAAGTTGAATGTCTTCATCCCGAATATGAATTGTCATATAATTGAAAAATAATTTCAGAAAGCAACATATCAAAATGTCAACAACACCGACTCCGGTGCTTCGCAGGGTTTCAGATAAACAAACCACAAATAGAAAGTAATAGAAATCTAAGATACGGGAAACAAATGAGCACGAATACCGTACCGTATCAGACACTGACTCCGATTTTCACGAATTAGCGAAACGAAACGATTGAGCAATTACTTGTGGGAATGGAAATAGAGAATTATGAATCGAATTTTGATGGAGAAAGGTATGAAGCGGTGAAGAAATGAACGGAAATCGGAACTCTGGAAACCCTAAAAACCCAACGACAACGCCATGAACGATGGATGAACAATACGATATGCTTATCTTTCATTTCCTTTAAGTTCATCAGATGTCAATTGCCATTTGTCAAGTTTATTTTGAATAAAAATAAGAGTTTTGTTTTGTTGTCAATTTTTGTAATTTATGTATTATTTTTTAATAAATCTTTCATAAACTATTTATAATAAAAAAAAAAGCACTCGATTTAAAGGGCAAGTAGAAAATTAGCAAAAGAAAGTGATAAAAAATATTTTACGAGACACTACTTGTTTTTCAAAAATAGAAAAATCAAATAAAAAAACAATAATAGTAAGTTCTTAACAAAATAAGAAAGCTTACTAAAGATGTTAGGAGCGAAAAACAAGCAATTAATGCACCACAATCTTATATCTAACTCAACTAGGTTAGGAGCGAAAAAATAAGAAAATAAAATAAAATATTTTTTTCTTAATTTAAATTTAGTTTGTGAAAATGCTAAAAACAGAAGATAATATAAGATGATTTTTATACATAAGTTAAATTTCACTTATAAAAAAGTTCTTTTTTAACTTTTTCTCCCAATTTTTGGCTGAGAAATTTGTTTAAAAAAATCAAAAATTTAATTATTTCACTAAATATAGGTCAATAAATATATTTTTAATAAAATATTAAAAGATTTTGACAAATAGAATTTTGATTATCATGTTATTGAAAAAAGGTGCAATAATAGAATTAAGCTTCATCCTTTATCTTAAATGCAATGAAATTTTAAATCAAATGCAATGTAATTTTATTTTTCAAATGTAAAGGAGGGTAATATTTCATAAAATAAAGTTAAAAGGTAAAATAAGTTTATTATATTTATAGTAATACATAATGAGATTTTTTTATATTTTATATTTTTATTTTATTCTTAATTATATTTTAAAAAATATATACGATAATATATAATGAAATTTTGTTAGTATAAATATTTTATATTCCTAATTATATTTTAGAATAAAAATAAAAATATTATTTAAATATAAAAAGTAATCTCAATTCATATTTAACTACTTATAAGTAATCATAAACATTTGCAACAGGTTTCTTAAATTCAATTTCTTTACTAGTATTTTTTTGCTATCCTTATGTTATCTCTCCAAATTACATTGATTTTGATATTTTAAAATATTTTTAACATATTTTAAAATATTAAAATTAATATAACTTAGATGCATAACAGGGAGACAACATAAAACAACAGTGTTGGACTCGTGTTTTTTAATGTACTAAAGATATATTTGGATAGTTAGATAATTAAAATCATTTTTTTCATAAATTTAAATTATTGTATAAATAAAATTTAAAATTAGGAAATTTAGATAAAAAAATATGCATAAACTAATTTTCTTTCACACAAAAGTTTTTTTCTATTTTTTATACGTACTTTTAAAAAAATCTATTAAAAGATATGTATTTTATAAGTTATGTAATGGATATTATTGTTTCATAATGTATTTTATTCATTCATACACTTTTGCTTGAATAAAGGGAAAAGATACAAATTTTTAATTGTGTCAATAAAAATTGATGACAATGTTATTTTAGTTTTTAAAAGTAATATAGTTATTGAATTGTTTCTAAACGTGAAAAAAGATAATTCATTTAGTTATATCATTAAAAGAATTTTGTTAAGGTTAATGTCTTATATATGTAAAATTATTATATCTTATGGAATATGTCATATTATGGATGAGTCATGGAAATTAAATTAATGACAAAATTAATATTTGTCTATTTTGTCAAGTGAATTTGATAGTACGTATCTTAAAGGATTAAAATGATATTATCATACTTTTAAAGAAAAATTTAATTATTTACCATTTCATGAGACAAAATTTTATGATTGACTTATTAGAATATAACTTAAAGTCTTAATGATTTGTTGATTTTCAACACTATTTATTTATTTGATCAAAATCTTAATGATTTCATTTTTTTAGTTATTAAAGGAAGACTCAAAGCTTGATAAAGAGATTGATGACGATATGGAAAGTGAGTTTTCCAAGATAACTCAAAGCTTCTTCTTAGACCACTAAAAAGGCATTAGGTTGTAAGTTTGATTATGGACTTTGCAAATTTGATTATAATGATAAAAAAGTTTATCATAATTGGTTGGAGTGGATGTAAGAGATGATTTTTGTATGATATATTCATGAGGAATATGAGGTGGGGTTCGAGGGAGGAGATTAAGAGGGATGGAGTTTAGTACAAATGATTATGTTTTTGCTAATGAGTGGAAGATGTGTTAGGGATGATATTGAAATGGTTGTCACATTTGACACACAACTTGAACAAGTGACGAAACGAGATAAACTTCAAACAACACAACTTCATGTCCAAAACTAATATATGTTTGTTGTAAACTTTGTTATTCATCATAAAAGAGAAGATGAAGGTTGTCATTATGAAGTTTCTTATTGGATTGAAATTTAATTTAGGTAAACTACCAAATTCTTCTTTGAAAATGTCTAGCATCAAATTCACTTGACAACAAAACATCTAAATTTTTTTGTTAATTTAATTCATTTTACTCATTAATAATATGAGATATTTTTGGACAATAACATTAAATTAACTACATTTTCACATTTCAAGTACTTAGTAACAATGAAACATATTTTCAAAAAACAAATTAATTATTTTAAGAAAAGTCATTCTTAAGAGTAAAAATGTTACTCCTTGTTTGTATGTTGTGTCCCAATGCATATTCATATCCAAATATGTTAATGGCATAGATTATAACAAACTCTTATATTTTTGTTTTCTTAACTAAATTAATAAACATTAAAATAAATGACAAATTTTTCATAGTAAACAATTCCAGAACTTCTAAAAGTAGAAAAATGAGTCAATCACATTTGTTTTAGTCAACTAATTCATCACAGTTATGTAAGTTAAAAATCCTTACCTACCAAGATTTTATTTTTATGTTTTTAATATATATTTATATATATATATATATGTTTAAAAACACACTTAATCTTATAAATATATTTTTTAATTGATTAATTAATATATTTAATTAGATAAATTAAAAAAAATTATTATCTTTACATATTAAATTATTTTATTATGAATAATATTGCAACATAATATGCAAATATGATAATTATTTAAGTTTTGTTTCTTCAATACATAAAAATTAATCTTTAAACAAAATTTTCATTTTAACTTTTTATTTAAAAAAGTCAACGGGCCAGATCTCATCCATTTTTTATTAAAATAAGTGAAAGTAGATTTTCGGAAATGTCACCCCACCTTACAAAATTAGTGATGATCTACCATGCTAAATCATTATAATTTTTCACTTTAAAGAAATAACTTCTCTTTTATCTACCACTAAGAGAAGTGTAAAATAAAATTATTAACAATTATTGCTCTAAAGTAACCATTAAAAAATGTTAAATGATTCATAACAATATATTTATGGTGATATTTTCATTTTATGAATCTTATAAATTTAGTTTAGAAAAAACATAATGTTCTTATAAATGTTCTACATCTTTAAAATTAAAGCACTTGAATAAAACACTTAATTAATATTTTATTTTGTATTTGGTCAATAAAATTATGTAACAAAGAAATAGTTACACTCCATACGTGCTGGATTTGGTTGAGCTTTATTTAGTACATCCAATTAGAGTTAAATTTACCAAACTCGTGAATATCAAGTATAAAAAGATTCGACCAAATCTAACTATACAATAAATATATAATTAAAAATATTATGTCAGATAATTTTATATTTTATCATATAAATATTATTTATGTATGTATTGTAAGTATTATAACTAACTAATAATTTATTGAAAAACATTAAAAATATTTCTTTTAAGATACTCTATTGATAAATATTTTTTTTCTGTAAATTAATAAATGTGATGAACTAGCTCGATCAATTATAATCGGTTAAATTGCTGGATGTAAAAATTGTAAACCCAACCCAACTGAATTCAACCTGATTAAATTTAACTAAATTAAGTTGAAAATTATATTAAACTCAACCAAATTCAAATCATTTAAACGTATTTGGATTAACTAATATATATATATATATATATATATACGCATACACATATGAGTAATACCTCCTAGTATATTTTTTAAAGATATCCATGATTAATATTTACATGTATCTACAATACTAATTAGAAACTTCAGTAATTTACAAATAAAATTATTCTTTAAAATATAAGCTCAAATAATTAATTATCCTAAAATAGAATCCAAACAAAACTATTTCCTATAATATTAGTATAAAAAAAATCATCTTTCTAAAAACATTAAAATAAATTTCATGGCAAAGTCTGTATTTAAACTAACTTAAATTTTAAAAAATTCCAAATAAAAACACAATAATAAAATCAAACTGAATTTTTTTATTGACATTTTTCTTACTAACTTGGTCTTGTAATAAAAACCAATACTAACTTTATGAAAAGCATATTATATTTAGAAAATAAGATCTTAAAGTAGATCTAGATTTCACAGAAAATAGAAATTGATTCGAAGATAAATTATATATTCGTAAATTGATATTAACAAGTACACGCAAGAATGTATAAATCCCATAACACGTTCCACCACTTAAAAAATAGGTAAACAAAACACCCGATACATTGGCAGGTTAATTAAAAGTATCCAGTTTTTATTATCTCTAAAACATCGGCGGGTACACCCTACTTACCAACTTGCCTTTGACATCCAAAAATATCTTCAATTCATGGTCTCTGTCCAGTTTTAACAATATTGCACTAGATGATCCAACAGCTTTCCAAAATCCCAATACCTAAGGCACACCAGGAGAGGAAAACAAGCAAAACAATATGAACAGATAGGCTAGCTTACGTCTTCGCTGAATTACTGACGCAGTCATTCTCTCAATTCAAATAATTATATTTACTCGGATTGCCGAAACGCGTGGGCACATTTCATATATTTTCCAGCAAAAATACGACGAGGAAAAGGGCACCGCAGAACACACATGTTCTCTCTTTGGTATCCTAGTTATCCCTAGCAATAGACACGTTGAAACATGTGTCAAGTATTCCATACTTCGATTAAGAAACAAAATGCCATCAAATTACTAATTTTCAATCAGATACACTAGAAAAATAACAATCAACCACAGGGAACTCTATCCACGAAACCCTTTTATGCCCCCAGCCCCCCACAAAAACGGGGACACCATCTTCATCGCTCCTAGCCCTGCCGTACACATACCGATATCAGTACATAATTGATGAGACTACATAACGCAAGATATCTGGAACCTAAACTGCATGTACCTGAAAGCACGGTTTAATATAGCAGCACAGTTGATGGGGTGTATGGCTTCTGAAGGAAGACAAAAAGACTGCCAAAAGAAAGTATCTCCACTACTGATTAACTCGGCATCTAATCATAAGATTCAAAACCACCCTGGCGTCCGTAAGAGTTTCCCCCACCTCGGCGTGAATGACTTGGGCCTCTCTCCCTAAATCTTCTTTCACCATGGTTACCATTTTTAGGTCTTTCAAAGTTGTCCAATTTGGCATCATCATATGGGCCAAGAGGATGATACTCGTGATGCATGCTTGGGCCCTGCCTTTCCCGGCTTGAAGGTTGATTATAATGTCTGTTATCCTGGGTCGGTGCCTTCAAATCTCCATGTGATTCGTGTCCTCTTCGAAACCGATTCTGGTTCACATTTTTTCCAGACCCAGAAGATGGGCGTTGGTCCTGCGAAAGATCTGCACTTGTTGGAGCCTGCTCAACTGAGGCAACAGAAGCCAGATTTGGGGAGTAGTGATGCCTTTTTGATGGAACATTTCTTCTCTCTTTTTTCTCTTGATTCCCAAAATGGGGAGCTTCCCCAGCCTTGCTTTTCTCAGAGACTAGTTGATCATGAACAGGATGAGAGACGTGAGAGTTGGAACTCTTGCCACGGCTCACTGGAAGAGATTCCCCATCATGAGTGGGATCCTTTTTGTTACCTCCAACAACTACTGAGCTAACATTTTGGTCACTTGATATATTTCCTCTGTGATTATTAGATGCTTGAGATTTAGGTTGCCATTGAGACATCAACCGTTCACCCACACCTCGATTTTCTTTAGAAGCCATCCCAACATCTGATTGACCATGCTCAGAGGATGAAACACGGGTTTCAACTTTCTCTGCCTCCCAAGAATTTCTTTTGCTATCAACTTCACGGTTCCCTCCTGTACCCTTGTGTCCTTTGAAAGGGGCCCGCCTCCCTCTACCTGTTGCTGCATGATCTTTGATAACAGGAGCAGAAGTCCAAGCAGCTGAATCATTGAGGTTAGAATTGCTCAATCCATCAATGTCACCGGAGTCACTGAAATGCTTTGTTTGTCCTCCTTTCACAAAGATTACTTCAGACTTGTGATCATGATGATCCTCTGTTGGTCGCTGAACGCTTGGTTCAGAGTTTGAATCATGGTCCAGTTCATCATGCACATTAGTTGATTCAGTTATATTTCGTTGCTGCCATGACCCATGTGCTTTTCCCTGCTTAGCATGCCTGCCGTCTCTAATTTTAGACTCCATCCCAGAACCCACTTTTCCAACAACTGGATTAGTTTGCTGAATAACCTGAGGGCCCTGTGACCCAGAATCAACTCTCCCAATGCTATCATCAGCAGGAGCCTGACTGCTTGATGAAGCTACCTGTAGTATATTTCCTTGCTGAGCCATTTCTTTTGCAACAGGTTTTGGAATATATCTCTCCATTTCTGCCCTCTTATTTTTTAAGTTATGCGCCTGCTGTTCATTCTTTACAGGATTAACTGCCTCAGTCTTACTTTTCTCCACCAATTCATCCATGATCTCACTCTTGTTCTGTTGTTTAACAGGTGCCCACATCACAACATCAGCCCCATGGGATTTCTCTGCCGGTCTATTGGCCTGCATATTTCTTGGCAACCTACGAGAATGCTGTGATTTCCACTGGCTATTTGTTCTACCATGGGATTCCTCATTTGTTGAATATCTGTGTTGCTCTGGAAACTGATTTGGATCTTTAGACAAGGGCACTGGCTGAAGTACGCCCCGATCTAACTCAAAGTCAGAAGCCTTGGACTTGTCACTTTCAACTGAACTTTTGAAAAGATTGGTTTCTTTTGGTATTGGTAGTACAGCCTGAGTTGAACTCTCTTCATGTTTCGGTTTGTTTTTGCTATTCCTGATATTCTTCTTTTTCAGGTTTGCTGAAGTCTCAACCACAGCAGCTGAATTCATGGGTAAGTCAGATCCAGAGGCTAAACCAACTTCATTTGTAACACCACCAGAAGAGAGAGAAACATCAGCTGTTGCTTCATTCGCAACTTTCAAGACAGTTGAGGCGGTAGAGACAACCTTGTCACTTGATGTTTTCTCAAAAGGAAGATTTTGCTTCTGTTTATAGCTCATTCGCTTGTGCTTTGAGGCAACATTGTTATGAGCATGCAAGGCATTAGTAGCACCAGCATTGTTAATATCCTGATGCAGGGTCACAACTTGATTACGCTTCAGAATAGGCTCTTTGCCAGAATCTGTAAGTGTCTCAACAGTTGGTTCACCAGGCAAGACCGGTGATTTTTCCACTCTACTAATGCTGGGATCATTTATCTGAAACATGACATCACAATTTACAGCAGAATTGACAGCTGCAACTTTGCCTGCTGCAGTTGTTGAATCAGAAGGTTGTGATTCCTCTAGCTTATTCTGGATGGCAGGATTTGTAATATACTCTTTCTGAGTTGATCCATCCCCTGCCTGAGGTCGCTTGTTTAACTCATCCAACTTTGCAAGAACTTTAGCCTTTTGCTTTCTTGTCCGTTCCTCCTCTTCTTCCTGCAGTTGAGGATTTGTCATATACTCTTTCTGAGTTGATCCATCCCCGGCTTGAGATCGCTTGTTTAACTCATCCAACTTTGCAAGAGCTTTAGCCTTTTGCTTTCTTGTCCGTTCCTCCTCTTCTTCCTGCAGTTGTCTAGTCCGTTGTTTGGCTAACTCTTTCATTTTGGCACGCTGATGTGTTTCAAATTGTATTATGTAAGTATTAAATGCAGAGTTAAGTTACCAAGCACAGAAAAGGTCCCCACATTACCTGTGCGTGGCTGTCAGCAGAATCAGACCACGTTTGAACAGATTCTCCAATGTGCCTTGCTTGGTTATAGGATCCAGATCTGTCATAGGTCTGAACAGATATTTGATGATCACCCACAAGAACATTAGATGCTTCCAACTGTACACCCGATGAAGCTGAAGAATCTTCAACTACAGATTTCTTTCGCCAACCATCAGCATCTTGATTGTTTGACCTTCCTTTGCTACGATGGTTGCCTCTACCTTGCATCCCGTGAGCAGATTGCCTGTGAATAAGCACGTTAATACTCTCTACCAATATAAATGAACCATGATTACAGTAAATAGGCACCTAGTAGAAGTTATTGCCAAACCTGGATGTGGCTGTTCCACTGAAAGATAACGATTCAAAATTCTTTCCTGTACCAGCAGCACCCATTTCATGATGGGAAGGATTTATGATTTCTGTGGCATGGGTTCGTGCTGGAATCACAACATCTGCACCAACAGTATTTTCCACATGGTCTAACGCAGCATTACTGATATGAAATTTACTTTTCTGCTCCTCTCTAATTCTAGCAGATGAACTATCCCTGACTTTTGCATTTAAACCCTCTATCTTTTGAATCAGACTGACATCTTTTGGAGCAGATGGTTTAGGGGAGATTTCTAGCATATCAGAGGTTGCACCATCCAATTTCCTTGCTGAAGTATCATCAATTTTTTTTATATTTCCTGAACTTTCAAGAGATTTGGCCTTCATGACAGAGGGACTAGATAATTGATTTTCTGAAGTCTGAGAAGAAACTTCACCATGGGTACTTGTCCTCAAATCCATCTCTTCATTCTTTCTGTAATTTGATCTCTGCTCATTCTCCCAAACAGTCATTCTTGGTTGGCCCCGACCATCAACATATGTTGCATTGGTTGTCTCTGAATCCTCCCAATTTGTTGATTCATTTTTCCCATCTGATTCATGCTGCTGCTTTAGAAGAACTCTGTATGGACCAGCAGTATCAGGAGGATGGCCAGATTCAACTTGCTCTGAAGTCAATTGCTTACCAGCATTAACATATCCACCAGATCTACCTTGTGAATTGCCAGGTTCAGGAGGATTTTGATTTGAGTACCTATTATAAACAGGAGGTCCAGCAGGCATTCCCATGAAAGGAACATCTCGCTCATTTGCATTGCAATAGCCCATTGGAGGACTGTAATATCCCTCATAAGCCATTGAACCAGGATAAAATCCAGGTCTCATAGGAATGCCTGGACGAATAAATGCATCAGCTATATGAGGCCTGTACACATCTCCATTCTTATGGTGCCCTCTTGGTCCAGCTCCAGCAGAGGGAACTGGGGGTGGGTTAGGAAGACCAGCAGGGGGCATATGTGGACGGTAATATGGAAATGGTTCCATTGGAAAACCACTTGGAGTAACAGGATTTCCGAATGGAGGACCATTAGGAGGACCCCTGAACCAAACACATCCCTGAGGGCTATTTACTGGAGGACCATGCCAAGCATCATAGTGCTGAGGAGGAATACCAGCACTAGGATAAGGCTGGGAGTTTCCCTGCCATTTCTCTGTGCCTGGCCTCACACCTTCCTCGTTATAAGCCTGATGATCTCTCCTCCAAGAATTTACAATTCCACCCTTAATATTTGAATTTACAGGATCATCGTCTGAAAACAAAAAAAAAAGATCATCAGAGAAGGAACAAAAACCTGGCATCAGAAAACGGCAGAATAAAAATTGAACCCAAAACATTAGTGTAAAGGAAATAGCATGACCACATACCAATAACAGGAGTCTCATTTATCTCTTTCCTGAGTTCAGAAGATGAGTCAGGGTGAGCTTGAGAATTGTGGTCTGCCACAGGTTGATAAAAAGAAAATTCATTAAAAAATCATTGAAAAGCCAAGTACCATACCTAAAGATACTAATGTAGTTTCTATATTGTATGTTTTAAAGGTAACAAACTGACAATACAAGTATAACTATTCAACAATTAATAATTAACAACAAAAGTATTACAATCACACTTAACCCACTTTAAAGCCAATGTGGCCATATGACTTTAGGAGATGAATTACACACTCAAAACTTGCAGAAATCACTCACTTTAACACAAAGTGGAGACAAAATAATATGTATTCATAAAATACAAGTGAATTCTCTTCCAACCATTTCCAAATTATACTTATAAAGGAATTTTCATCACAAATCCCAAGGATAAGTGTACTGCCAAATAACCACACATTAAAAACTATAAAGGGAATAATTGATATTGCACTACAACATAAGCAAGAAATCCTAGAACTTGCGTTAAAACCATTTTACAGAGATTAGGTAACCACTATTAAGTAATGAATTTGTTAACCATTACATTAATTTAAGAAACAACAACAATTATAAAATCTCAAAACTAATCTCCATTAAAAGAAAACAGATACTCTAACTAATAAAGCAATCAACATAATAGTTATACAGAGTATGATTGTATGATGATACCTTGCAACTCAGAATTCAGAACAGACTTATCTTTATCAGAACCAAGGGTTGGAAAGTCTCCAGAGCTTAGAGAAAATTCTTCATTCTTGGGTTGTGTAATTCCCTGCATTTGTACCAATTGTACCAAATTATCAGCGGAAGGGGTAGCAATGCATGCAAAATAAAGGCAGACATGGATAGGTGGACCTAAGAATTAAAGAAAAACACACCTATTTTGATTGTATCCCAAAATATAATGTATATACATGATGTTCGAAATATATATACCCAGGTCTTAACCAGTAAATTATAGTCATACAACAAGATAAAAGTTATTACTGTCTTACCACACAAATAACAAATCATACCTACAAATACGTCCATTGTCACAAAACTATACTCCACAACAAGGTGTGGACCATCCCTAAACCAACAAAAAGTGGGTAGGAAATGGAATGTCTTTTACAAATTAAAAATTCTAGTGACAATTATTTAAGATCGGACATCTTAAACACTGGATTAAATCAGGCAATGAACCTAGAAACAACAAATACAAAAAAAAAAACACATTTGAAAATTCTTCAAAAGTAACTTATAGTGGTACTCAAGTTTTAAGCAGAAGCCTACCAGTTTTTCTGTAGTCCTAGCAGCATTCCAGGCGCCTGAATTTTCAGTCAATGGTTCAGCAAATCGAGACAGCTGTGAGCTACCAGGTCTAGTTTCCGCACTCCGAGGACGCAATGATGTCAATGAAGACTGATTTGTTGTCAGTACCCCAGATGCTGATGAAGGCCGGGAATTTGACCCCCATGAATTAGCAGTAGGCTCAAGAACCCTATCACTACCAGCAGTAGAAGGTCGTGTGCCACTTCCACCAGATGATGGACGGGCACTTAGATGACTAGGCGAACTAGCACTGCCATCAGCATTTGGGGAAAGAGAAGACCCCCATGCATTAGATGTAGAAGATGATGATCTACTACCCCAGCTGAGTGTACCCCTAATAAAAGAATATAACACAAGCATCCATAATCTAAAACTAGAAAAAAAAGGCATAAGAAAAAGTCATATTATTCTGATCAATTTAATATATACTCACTTGGGAACAATCTCCACGTTTGGGTCCAGACCATGATTTTCTAACCTTAAGAAAAATAAGAGGTAAATTTTTCAGATGGCAACCCAATCAGAGTTAGTTAACTGAAAAGCGTTCAGCCAGACCATAAATAATTACCTCTGACTGGGTAAGTTGATAGGTTTTGGAACTGCAACTTTCCCTAAAACAGTCATACCACCTCTTCTGGAAGAAGAGGCCCATCTGCAACAGCATTGGCATCTCATCAATTTCAATTTTCTTTTCATCACTTAACAAGTTAATATATTTATAATTCATGTGCGCGTTGGGTGGGAACTACAATAATTGATAAGATACTGGGATATGGCCTAACTATAGCAAGGCATGATGGGACTTAGAACAACTACTGGATACCAAAAGAAACATATGTCTGAATACTTCATTACAAAAGGCAGTGAAAGGTACAAGGGCTATTTTTATATTGAGTAGGCATATCAAGTTATTAGGGAGGAATGAGGGGTGAGGTATGCTGTTTTATTTACGTTCTTTTAATATAACAACACTCATAAACTGGTTTCTGGTCTTAGCGTTCAATCAACTTAACAATGGAACCAAATTGCCATATCTTCAGAAAAAATACTATCACTTTATGATTGATTTACTTCCCAAACCCTTGTGACACCACAGGACCTGCACACTGGCCAAACTCCTCACCATCAGTTCACTTTACTGGCTTCAAAAGCACTCAAATTTAAACATACCTCCGTTCCCCACTCAACATGCTTGAAGTCATAGTCTAGTTGCCGCCACACGGTCATTCAATCCAAATTGAAAGGCCTGCTTAAGAGAGACAGAAAAACTTAATGCAATTGATGAGACATATTGTAATGAATTCATACAGGTGCAGAAATATAAGATGTATTATAAATTATAATGCCAACATTAAACCTGTGAACATTTAATAGATGTGCTCATCAAATTTCAAGGGAAGAACGGGAGCTATATGAACTGGTAACTTTAAAACATAGCAGAAGCAAATTCTCGACATCCTATTCCATAGTCAAACAGATTATAGTTCTAACTTCAGGATGCCGTTCATCCAGAACATCATTCTAATAATGCATTTCAGGCAGTCACCATGGTCATGCAAATGCTAATTATCAATGGCAGCAAAATACACATTGCTATCTTCATCATTTTCTCCATCTATCAATTATCAAATCTCACCTGCCTCCAAATGGAGCTGAGCCAATAAATAAAAAATGCTAAGCATGACAAAGTTCAACTTCTGACGGTTTTAAGTAAGATTATTAACTTACATGAAATTTAGACTCCTCTAAATCACAAGGAATAGTTCAAAGGGTACGTTCATTCTGTTGGTCATTAAAATAACAGCAAAATACATGTGTGTACAACAGATTATGAAATTCTTAAAAAAAATCAACCATTAATTTTCCAATAAATATTTATAAGTTTTCATTTTACTCAATCGGCCAACCAAATGAAATAATCCACGTTTGCTATTTGCCCATCCACCTCGTGTATAAATGTTGTATTAAGGGTTTCTAATCATACTTTCCACCAGTGCAATTAATATTACGCAGCTAGTTTCAAAGTTGAAACAACTACAAAAAGAGCCTGATCTTCGAGAAATGAATCAACCAATACAAAACAGCCTTTCCTTCTGATCATAATCAGACAATATTTGTTTATAGCACAGAGGTATAACCCTTGTATAGTCACAACTCACAACCATGCGTCCATACCGAGTCTGTCAGATAACACATTCGAAAAGCCCATTAACAATTCAATTCAACCAGAACCAATTCCATAGTAGTTATCTCATCAGCAAACCAGAGATCCAAATGCAGAGGAAACAAGAGCAACACAGACTTTAAGCAACGAGCTATCACAGGCAAATTACGCCCAAAAATCACACATGCGGAACATCTTCAAAAACTGAGAAAACATGGGTCCAAACGAAGTTCACAGGCACAATCGCAATAAAAAGGCATTTGATCATTATATTCCTTAAAATAAAAAAAAATACAGATAAAAGATTGTACAAAACACACTTTCGCGACAAAAACATGTTTACACCGTTCCATTTAATCTCTCGCAACAGAAAACTAAAATAAAAAACAAAGGCGTATCAAATCCCACATCAGTTAAAGTTACAGTTGCAAAAATGCCAGTTCTAATCCCCCCACGAAATACGTGTTTTTTCCTTCGTTTCCCCGGAATCAATCGCGGATGAAATAGAGTTGGAAGTGGAAACGAAAGTGTACCGGATATAGTGGAAAATCCGTGGCCTCGGAGAAACCCTAGCGAAGCAATTGCAGAAAGCTACGAACAGAGGGGAAGAGAAAAGGAGAAGAATATGCGTCCAAAAGGTTAGGGGAATTTCGCGGAAGGTGTTGAGTGAGGTCGGGAAAGAGAGATCTGTGGGAGTTGGAGGTGATGGGTTTCGGATCGGAGAGGGGGAGAAGGGTACGCGAGAGAACGAGAACGAAAATGAGAGAGAGAAAGAAAAAAAGAGAAAGAGAAAAGCGAGAGCTGAAAGACGTAACAGTTGAGTTACCTTACCATCCGTGAGAAAATTGTTTATTCATATAGGTGTAGGCCCAATCTTCAAAATTACATTAATTAAATAACTCTTTCTCACATGTAGATCAAAGATTATACAAAATTTATCAAAAAATTCAATACTACAACAACATTTTATTGGATGTAATGTAGAACTTGTGCGAAGGAATCTCAATTTGATTTCTTTTAAAAAAAATTAAATTTGAATATGAAGATTGATTTTAAAATTTCATAATATTTTGTGCTTACTAAAGAATAACAGGTGATGAGAGTAAAAAAAAAATCCGATGATATGCATCTTGCTAATTATGGCTTACTGAAAATATTTTCTGAGCAAATAATAGAGTTTGTTGCGAAATGCAAAATTGGAACGAGTAAAACATACAGGTTTACAAAAGTATACAAATTAATTTGAATTGGAAATATGATTTAATTTACAAAACAGACTATTTTTGTGTTTTTACCTTTTGTCTTTGATTTTTATGTTATAATAAAATGAGTGGACAAAAAATGAATTTGAGAGTCGTGGCAAATGAAGTGATGTGAAAAGTGGATAAGAATAATTTTATTATTAGTAGTGGTCCACCATGGCTTAATCGTATTAATCAGATGTGTAATATGTTGTTTAAATATTAAGATTCCAATTCAAAATAGATATTATTAAAAACTGTTTATTGTTTAACATGAACCGTACTTTAAGGAAGTAGCTTCTTTCTGGTACTACTAGTTATCAACTGAGAATATACCATATAAACAAATCAAAGCATAAGATATATTAATTGCCGTTTATTTTCCAAAAATATTAGATAATTGTGATAGAGGAATTATTAATGATAAATATAATATATAATCTTAAATTATTTTATATGATAGCTGATTCAATCTCATAATAACTATCTTAAAAAATCTTAATTACAGTCCCTTTTTTATCAGTCAAAAGCATAAACAACATTGTACAGTTATAAACTCTATAAATGTTATGCCTATATAATGTTTATTTAAATAAATATAATTTAGAAAACAAATATAACATTCTGAATATCGCAAATTAATTTAAGTAAAACTAAAATGACTGAAACTCTGTTTCTTTGTATTGTAAATTTCTATACGTAATTTTGTTGCACGTGTCTTCTTCATTTTTAATATGTATGTACACTTTACGAAAAAAAAATCAACTTTTTTATCTTCTTTTATTAGTTGTCTAATTTAAAAATATATATTTTTATAGCCTTTTAATTGATAATCAAATTCATTCAATTAACACTAAGTATAATGAGATGGTTATAAATCACCAATGAGATAGAGTATGTTTAGATAGGCTTATGAGACCTCAGTCGATTTTCAGAAGCCATAAAAAGTTGTATTATTATGATTGATTATTTTTTTCTTCCTTAAATTAAATATAATTTTTACTCTAACCTAGATTTAATCTAAAGCAATCAGTTGATTATTTTGCTTTTATCTTAAGGTTAACATTCTTAAGTTAAAACTATTAATTTTAATAATCATTCTTTGAGACACCTTTCTAGTTATTAACATTAAATATTTATAAATTTGACTATTAGAATAGTTTTAAAATTTTACTAATGTAATTTAAAAAATTAATGAACATCTTGTTAAACTAAAATTAATTTGTATAAGTTTTTTATATAATTTCTATAAATTATTTTTAACTTTTGTATAAGTTTATTTTAGTTTAGAAAAAAAATCATTTATTTTTTTCTATACGTAGTTTCAGAAATAAAAATATTCCAAACAAATTCCAGGTAAAAGTTATTTTTGAAAAATCGATAAATTCACCATTACTTGCGTAAGTGGACTAATGTAAGATTAAAATAGTTTTAAATGAATTTTTGAGTATGTAGTTGCAATAATTATTTAAATAAAATCTTTATTGTTTATAACAGCATAATTATGTCTAGTGAAATATATTTTTTATTTATCTCTTTCTCATTAGTAAATTTATTGGTAAAAGAAGTTTTTTCTACATTAAAATTAATTTTTTTATTTATCTCATCCTCATTTATTTATTTACTTGTCTCATCACATAACCAAAAGAAAAGTAAGAGTTATTTCCTTCTAAGTAGATAAATTATTTGGTAACTGTCTGTTATTTATTTATAGGTTAAATATGATTTTATTTTTTTAATTATTTATTAAAATTATATTTTAGTTTATCCAAATACAAAACACAATTTTAACAAATAATTCAACAATTAAAAACATATTTAATTATTTTATTTATTTTTAATACTTTGGACATCCAACAATTATAAAGGAATTTCTGAACACATTTTAATTGTATTTTTAATGTTTTGTTTAAGGAAAAAGATAAGTAAGAGAAAATTAGTAGATAATTGTTTAATCTATTGTTAATTAGGAGAATGAAAAAAGAAAGAAAGGAAAGAAATATAGTTAGGAGAAGACGCCAATGACCTAAATAAAGGGTATAATAGGAATTTAATTTTTATACTATTTTTTAGTAGCTTTTTGGAGAGAACCACTTAATCTTTCTATTTTTTATGATACTCTCATATTTCAAAAAAAACGGCTGCAAAATTTTAACAGCTTTAAAAGTATAATTTATTTTGAAATAGAATCTTGCATATTTAGTCCATGGACCATCTTATAAATTGTATCTTGGGTCGTGACAATTTCAGCTTAAAAGAAAATGAAAATGGACAATTACCTTTTGCACCATCAGTGCTTCTTCTTGCGTCTCCATGGAAAGTTGGAAAGGTTTTAAATGTCCATGTTTTAAATTTTTGAATTGCAAAATTTGGAATCATGTTTTTTATTACACAATCTATTTTGAAATAGAATCTTGCGTATTTAATCCATGGACCATCTTATAAATTGTATTTTGGGTTTTGACAATTTCAACTTAAAATAAAATGAAAATGAACAATTACCTTTTGCACCACCATTCTTTCTTCTTGCATCTCCATGGAATGTTGGAAATGTTTTAAATGTCCATGTTTTAAATTTTGGAATTAAATTTGAAAACTTGTTTTGAATTACATAATTTTAAAATTTTGTACAATTCACAAATATGTTCTAAATTATGAAATCAAGAATATTTTTTGAATCTAAAAATATATTATGAAATTTCAAATTATAAAGTTCAGAATACACTTTTGTATTCTATAAATTAAAAGATTATTTTAGACTATATAATACAAAATATTTTAAATTGTATAATTCAGATTACTTTTTTCAATATAGAAATATATTTTAAATTGTACAATTTATAATCCATTTTTATTTTATACAATTTAATACATTTTTAAATTTCAGATTAATCTAAAAAAATTAAATTATACAATTCAGAAAGTTTCCAAGGATAAATTTGTACTTGTCGCACACCTATAATGCAAGAAGCTACGAGTTGCTAAAAGAAATATCCATGAAAATTTCACACTGTACTCAACGCGTCATGTGTAGGTAGCTTAAGGCGAGAGAAATTGGAAGCCTTGTAGCATTCACATTGTAATTATACTGGAGTGAAACGAGTCTCTGAAGCCTTCTAAAAAACTGCAAGTAACTAGTTGTTTTGGTTTTGAGCAATAAACTGTCCGTTTAAGAGTTTTACATTGGGTAAAATTAATCACTTCACGTATTATTTAAGTTTTGAAACTCTTTCATCTAATGAACTAATATTTTAAGTCTTACTTTTCCCTTCTGTTTAAGTCAACTTGCCATGTTAGTTCATTTTCTTGCATGGGTAAGAGTTTGATAAGTTGTTTTCATTGTGCTTTTAATAATTTCTTTCCCAGCTTTCTTTAAGCAAGTAAAAGACGTGTTAATTGAAAATTACAACATCAATTTCAGCACAGAAAATGTTAGATGAAGCAATCATTGAACAAAGAAATGGGTAGTTTTGTTTGGTGGCTTTATGAAGTTACTTTATCTTCTCATACGTGCTCAAAAACTATTCCTTCTGAAATCACCAAAGTGAAAACTTGAACAAGCATCAAGAAAACTTTCATCCTATCTTTGAAAATTTGATATCAAACAATTTCAACCTCCCAAATGTTGGTATGTGAAACTATATTACCTCTGATGATCTAGATTAACATACAGTTCAAATCCACTTATTTTTTATGGTAGAGGTGGCTAGTCCCAGACTAGTCTTACAATTGTGAAAGTTAGTTAAAAAACCTAAAAGTGGATCATGAAAAGTTGTGACTCGATATGTTAATCCTTAATGCGTCAACCGAAACCAACTTTTTGGTCTGAATTATTTTCTTTAGATATGCACCAATTTGGCAGCATTAAATTTCATTAAAAAATTTATAACATATTGCACATACTGATGGAAAATAGACAACAAGTAGAAAAATCAATATATTCAACCTAACTTGTTTTCAATTACTAGGATTAATCATATAGCAAGTATTGATTCAAGTTAGTTTATAAAAATTCAATGTTCTCTAAGCTAAACTCCTAAAGCAACTCAACTAAGCTCGTCCCTTTTTGTTCTAATAATGGCAGAGTGCCTCCTTTCAATAGTGGTTCTCACATAACTTTGCTTGCCAACAAACAAGGTTTAAAACTGTGAAACACATTACATGATTGCAAGCTGAATTGTCACAACAATCACAACCACAACGTAAAATCATCAGTTTGCTAGCAAGCCAAAAATAATGCATCTAGAACAAACAATCACTTTTGTTCTAATTAAAGTCTCTTAGATTTCCAAGACCTTAGTAAAACCATCAAGTTTGAGTCATTGTTCCCTTTAGCTTATTGTCTATTTATAAGGTCCGAATTCTTTATGGTCTTATACTTAAAAGGTGAAATGTTTGCATGTTATCTCTTGCTTCTTATGTTTCGTCTATGATCTTTCCTGTTTCTCAAAGGACTACTCCAACTGATCCTTATCTTCGAAGAATCCGAAAATTGCTTACACAAAGACAAGCCCATTTTAGACAGTCTACCAACACAAACAGAAAACAATAATAGAGAACTTGCAGAAAAAACAAATGGAAGGTAAACAATGAAAAAATTAAAGAAGAAATTGCATCATTATGTAGGAAACCATAAACTTCTTCTCTATCAAACTCCACCTCAATGTTAGCCTTTTCACCATCATGACTATTCAGAGGCTCACATTCTGAAAATTTTGACTTGTAAGTCATCTCAATTTCATTGAAAACAACATCCCTATTAATAGAGGTATCCTTTCAATCCTTCTTGATATCCAAGAACATGCATTTAACAACACATACATCCAATTTTCCTTGCCTCATGTGGGCATAGGCAACATAACCAAAGATTCTCAAATTTTCAAGGTTGAGAGAATGACCTAACCAGATTACCTCATGGGTCTTCATATATCAAGAGTAGTTGAGGGACATCTGTTTACTAGGTAGGTAACAGTAACAATAGTTTCAGCTCAAAACACCTTTGGAACTCCAACATTTAGCAACGTACATCTTACTCTTTCCAAAATGGTCATATTAAATCTCTCAGCTAGGCCATTCTGCCGAGGAGTCTCAACTACCAATATCTTGCTATGTCATTCTCCTTGCAGAAGGTGTTAAACAATTTTGGAAAGAATTCAAGATTGTTATTAGTTCTGAACCTTTTCAGCATCTTACTGGTTTGGTTCTCCACTAGATACTTCTAGCTCTTAAGTTCTCAAAGGCTTTGTCCTTGATCTTCAGAGGATACACCCACAACTTTCTTGAGTAATCATCTACTATGGACATGAGGTATCTAGCTCCAGAACATTATGAAGTTGAAGATGATCCCCACATGTCAGCATGAATGTAATCAAGGTCCCCTTTGTTCTCTATTGTCCCAAATTGAACCTAATCCTGCAAGTTTTTCTTAAACACAATGCTCACAAAATCTCAATTGCTTAATTTTGTTACTACCAACAAAGTCTTGCTTCCTCAACTCCACTAAGTCTTTCTCGCTTACATGACCTAACCTTCTATATCATATATTAGTCTTGGACAAGATAATTTGCTCATCAGTAAACACTGAGCCAGACACTACAACACCTTCTAGGACATGCAAGTCATTCTTTTTCACACCCTTCATCACTACCATAGATCCTCTTATCACCTTCAACATTCTCTTTTCACCTTTAAACACATATCCCTTCTTTTGAAATTCACCAAGAGATATCAAATTGTGCTTCAAGCTAGGAACAAACCTCACTTTCTCAAGCACTCTCAGTTCTATCATGCAAATGAAGCTTGATGGTTCCAACTTCAGTTATCTTATAGGACTTATTATCACCAAGGAAAATTGAACCTCCTTCAAGTTCTATAAACTCTCGGAACCATAAATGGTTAGATGTCATATGAAATAAGCATCCAAACTCCATTATCTACTCACAACCATTAGCACTGCTTGATACCATGAAAACCTCTAATGATTCATAATTGTCTTCCACCAGAGCTACTTCACCATACATAACGGTCTATTAGTACTAGACTATTTACCAAATTTAGACGACCTATCAACGTTATTAGCCTTTTTTTTTGTCTCTCAGGACAGAACCTTCTAATGTGTCCTTTCTTTTCACAATGGTAGCACCTAATAGACGATGTCGCTCCACCATTTTGCGTTTTCGTCTTTGACTTCCTTCTATCTTCTGTCATCACAAGTAAATGGTTTACCCCTTGCTACAAGACCATCTCCAGCACCAGACGCCTTCTTATTAAACTTCTTGTTTAGTTCTTTCAATCTCAGTGCAGTTTGAACCTCTTCAAGAGAGGAACTCTCTCTTCCATACAATAAGGTCTCCTTAAAATAACCATACGTTTAAAGCAAAAAAACATAACAACAACAACGCCTGATCCTCATCATTAATCTGAACGTCAATATTCTCCAGATCTATGATCAGCTTGTTGAGTTCATCCAGTTGTTCGCTAATTGCCTTTTCACTACTCATCCTGTATGAGTAAACGCATGCTTCACATACAAATGGTTAACCAGAGACTTTGTCGTATACAAGCTCTCCAGTTTAGTCCATAATCCCATTACGGTCTTCTCCTTTGAGACTTGCCTCAACACCTTGTCATTGAGGCAAAAACAATCACGTAGTGAGTCTTCGCCAACAACGTTTTCTTATCCTTCTCTGCCATGGCAACATGAAACTTGGATTCACCTTCCAAAACCCCAAGGAGGCCTTATTGAACTAGAAACACACGCATCTTTAATCGCGACAATCTGAAATCATTTAGACAAGTGAAATCTCAACCTTATACTTTGCAGAAGTCATACTGAACGAAATCCACATTCATGGCACCTGTTTGTTGTGAAAATTGCTCACACAAGCACAAACTCCCTCTAGACCTTCTACCAACACAAACAGAAAACGATAACAAAAACCCATAGAAAAACCGATAAAAGGGTAAATAGTGAAAGTATGATCAAAGAAGAAATCACACACAAAAATAACGTGGTTTATTTGTAGTATTAATAAACTTCAATCTACATCCACTCACTATAAATAACATATTATAACTCAAGGTTTTCCTCTAAGTAAACTCTTATTCAAAGACAACTCAAAATGTTACTAACAAATATGTGATACAAGTTTCTATTTATAGAGAATACTATTTAATTAACTCACATGAAACAACCCTACTAATGAGGAAGACATGTGAACAATGTCTCTCATTGCAGACTGTCTCAGTAATAGACACTAAAGGACTAGACAGTTTATTAAGATTTTCTATTATATATACTATAAACTTGATCGTCCCGCCCCTATACTAATGAGGAAGACACGTGAATAATGTCTCTCATTGCATACTGTCTCAGTAGTAAACACTAAAGGCCTAGACAATTTAATGGGACTTTCTATCATATATACTATAAACTTGATCGTCCCTACTAGATTGTTTGATGTAGTTAGACAATCTAGAAATCTTAACAAAAAATTTACTGGACCAATTTTCACCATTTCTAAATTTAGTAGGTTATTTCACGAACTACCCCAAGTCTAATAGAGCACACAAATCAAAATGTCTCAGAAGGTAGATAGTGCTTTAGCCTTGAGTGACAGGACATTAAGGCTGGAGTTCGGACATTCTCAAAGACCAAAGGAATCGGTACATCCCCGGTGAGTACCCAGATGGGAATATCACCGGTGAGTCGATCTGTTTTCCATGGACATGATCATGTGAAAAATCTCACACAATCCTATTATTTAGACAATATAAACATATATTGCATCAGACAGACCTGTCCACGAAGCAGGCAAGCACACCTTCACAAGTACCAAAACATTCTTCCATCCTCCTTCCATCAATACGCGGCAGCATCAACCGATTCACAGCCTAATTCAGGAGCATCAATGTCTACCCACACCTCGTTTTTGCGCTTCACAATTTGCATGGGAGAATTGTACTGCGCGATCGAGTAACCACGACGAGTCTTGGACTGAGCCCAGGGAGAGGTACTGAGGCTGGTGGCAAGCTTTTCCGCCTCTTTGACAATCCTCTCATCCTTGGCGAATCCAGAGAACTTTCTAACCGCAACGCAGTGGGTGGTGAATTCGTAGGGCCTGATATTGAGTTCTGGAAGCGGCACTGGTGGGTTAGCTTGGAACTTAGCGGGTAAGTATAAACTGACGTAGTAGCCTTGGGAGTGAAGGGGACCGGCTTCCGGGACGGTGGTGGTCAAGACAGGGATGGTCATTGGGATTCGTGAGAAATTGAGGTTGGCGCCTTCTCTGAACTGGAACAACCTGGGGGACAGTGAAATTGGGTTAGTTAGTTAGTGAGTTAGTGTGAGGGGAGAGAAGAGTGATGGATAAAATGGAGTGAGTAGATTACCTGTGGAAACCTTCCCAGGAGGCTTTCTCGAAGGAAAGGTCGAGAGCAGGAGCAGACATCCAAACGGAGGTTCCATAGAGCCGGATCTCGAAATCGGACTGCGAGTGTACCACACTGTACTGTGGGGACTCCATCGCACTGTTAACCATAACCAAACATATCGCTTTTACTGCTAGGATTAATACTGTTACTCCCTTCTTCATTCTCCTTTCCGTTTCCCCTTCTCTCTTGCTATCGCTTCCCCTTCTTCTCGATATACCTCTTATGTCATATATCAGTTTCCTTTTGTAACGTAACCTACCACATCTTCATCTGTCTCTGTAAAAAAAATTACAGTTATTTGTCTGCAGCGCCACAGTTTGGATAAGAGAGGGGAAAACCTAGGCAAGTAAAAGACACATAACAGATAGAGAACTTGTAAAGAAAACTAGCAGAATATATGTATTATTATAAAATATTACATCTATTTTTACTACTTTTTCCATAACATTATCTAATGACATTTTTTTTTATATTTTTTAGTTTATTTAAGTTTGTCTACATTAATGGTCGGTTTTCAGTATAAGTTTTGTATTTTAGTGCGGGTATTAAAGGTACATACGTATGTTTGTGATGAAAGTGGAATTGAAACAGTAAAATATATAACAGATAGATATTAGAATTAAGGTGTTATGATGTTAAAATATAATAAAAAAAGTAAGATAAAAGAATGATTTCTATTAAATAAACAGTTACAAAACAGTCTCTTAGTCAATTGTTATACATGATAGAATTTTATGTTATGAAAGTTGTTTATTTATACTAAATTTTTTGGAACATTCAAACTATGATTTAGTTTCTTACTAAGTAAATTTCGCTTAGTTCGACAATACCGTTTAAAGGGTGGTTCATGTGGTAATGCTGAGATAAATAAAACTCTGCGCCCACAAGGTCACAACACCACCAAATCAGTTCGTTCAGAGAGAAACAGACAAATTCAATGGGAAGCCATGGAAACACGATTTTCCGGATCGGAGTTCGATCCATGTCAATGTCTAATCTTGCTTCTCTCAGAATTAACGTTATCTCACTTTTGGATTCCCTTTCTCTAAAACCTGGTATTTCCGTCTCATCTGTATCCATAATTTAGAAATATTTTATCTTTCACTGTTACTGTGTTTATGAGAAGCGTGTCATGGTGACAGACTTTACATGTGACATTGGATCAGTCTCTTGTGGAAACATTCATGACAGTTGAGATCATAATCTGCCGTTTCAACTGAAAATGCAGAGGGATGTAAATATTTTGTTCAACTACTATTACTCGGTGTCTTGTAAAAAAATGATAACTGAGAAAATAAAAAATTACCAGTTTAAACCTTTTGTTTGGTTTCTTGTTATACTGTCTTTACATATGACTAATTTCAATGTTCACTTTAAAGGTTTAATGCAATTAATATTTGAACTTAAAAATATAAAATCAACAGTTAATTGAGAACAACCTAGCGCGAGTTGATCCAAATGTTCAATTTGTTTTGCCCTTCTATTGCCTTGAAAAGCAAGCACAATCATGTGATCTAATAGTTGTTTTGTTTGGTCAGAAAAATGTGGAGACATCAAGGTTAATATGTAGCGGAGATATTAGATTTTGATCTTTTTCTTGAAACAAACTGTATATGGTATTTGCGTTTTGGCATGAACGGGAAAAATTCTGTCAAACAGGTGCAACGCTGGTGTGCAGAATTGTGGGGATAGTGAAATTGGAAGAATTGTGATTCGGGCTGCTAAAGAGAGGAAATATAAGACCATAAGCATAATTGATGACAAACCAGGAACTCCTGATATCATTGAAGAATTAAAAGCACTTGGGGGAGATATTGTTGTACCGGAAAGTTATACAAAGACCTGGTATTTTTTTTTTCACATGGCCGCGGGTTAAAATCGTGCATTTGTTTCTTATAATAAATTTTGAGAACACATTTCCTTTTTCCTTCCTATTTTCACAAATAACTACAATTTTATCTTGGTCTGTAGTTTTCTGTCTCTTGTTCATAGCATATATCTGGAATGGTTTGCAATTTTGGCTTTGTAACTGCAAATTAAGTGAAAAATAGCTTCCAGGTTAAAACTTCTTCATTTTCTAAAAAAATTTGCGAACTTAACTAATATCTTGGCGTTTTATTTCAGAGCATTTTAAGCTGTGTCATCAGGATTAAAGAAGTTTTGGGCGACATAGATTGGTTCTCAGAAGAAAAAGGAAAAATAATAAAAATATTACTCAAACAGTAGAAACTTCCAGGAACAAGTTGTTCTGAATTAATAGGAACTAAAAACATGTTTGGTATTTTCGTAATGAAGCTTAGTTATCTTTGAAAATCTCGCAGAGGGTTTTGAAATGGCTCGTAGTTGATATCACTATTTTGACACTGAACTTTGGCATTTGCTTTGCTCTCCTACACGTAAAGCATTAAAATAACACCAGCAATTCTGGTTGTTTGTCTGTACACACACCACATAATGCATTAAGAAGTCATTGGGAGGCTGGCATTAATGTATTGCAATTTGACATCTCAAGAGATATTTACTAAGTGTTAATTAGCTAATATGCACTCTTGTCATGGATTAAAGTTTTTAACCTTTGATTTTACACTTTCTGCCACTAGGTATATGCAGCGCCTAGTTGGAGAATTGAGTCCTTCAGCAGGTTTGAATTTCAGTGATGGATACCAAGCAACAGCTGTAGTCAAAGCTGTGGCTAATGGTGGAACATTCCTCACATACGGCAAGAAGCTACCTCAGCATGTTGTCTTTGAAGAAGCAGATCATAAACCAGTTGAGTGGACCGCTTTCCTCAAAGAAAAGAACCTCAAACTCAAAGCATTAGGCATGTAGGGAAGGCACTTCAAGATTGTTTTCCTAGGGAACAGTCAGTGAGTATTGTCAATATTTTCTCCCTTTATTATTGCTCTCATTATGATTAGGAACTCCTTTATGTGTAGTTTTCATTATAAGGCCAGTTCTCTGCGTAATGAACTCATTTTCATAGAGGCCAAATATTAAAATTAAACTAATTTCTCTTAATCCTTGATATTGAATGCTTTGGACAATTTAATATCTAAGATCATTAAAATTCATCACTTAGTTGTTTATTATGTTGAATAGGTAGAACATAAATGTAGTTTCTTTAAGTGAGATATTTTCTTAATTGGCCAATTTTAGAAGTTTTCAAGTATTTCCTCTAAAAAATCTATCCATTATTGAAAGGTAAAATGGAAAAGGAGACTTTAATCTCTATTCAAACCAAATTAGATTTATTTCCCCTCTCTTTTATTTCTTTCAGACTAAACACAATATTATACTAAACAATTATCCAATTGTATTACGGGATAGGTCCAATATTTATAAGTATTGAAATGACCCAAAAAATAATAAGTATGCATTTAAAACACAAGTTTGTACCGATTGTACAATAGAAATTGCTAAGAACATATTATAAAATGCCAACATAAGCAATTAACTGAATGAATTTTTGCTCTTCGGATGGCAAATCTCGGTAAATGAACTTGTCTCTTCAACATTGCACTACATTCATGGTATTATTCTCAACAGGAGCTGAGCACCAACCCTCTTAACACAATTCTCCAATCTTCAGCATAGTTCTCAAATTCCTTTCTTTAGCTCTTTCAGGTTTTTAACTAAATGAATTTTGTGTTGCTGTCATCAGATCCACATGTTGGTCCTTCAAAGTCTCAAGATAAACGCTTAATAAGAGTGTGGTTGCAAAGTTCGCTGCAATCCAACTTTCAGTCTCTAAAGTTTGGTGGCAAAGTTTCGTCTGTAAAGTATTCCTTTCTAACAGTCTCTGCAGAGCAAAATCTCACCTGTAAAATAAAAGGGGGGAGGAGGCAGAAGAAAGAATTAGAATTAAATGAAGATGGAGCAGCACAAAGAGTTGATATCCACCGTCAAATAGTGCTGAAATTGATCATTATGGTTTGTTCAACTTCAAAATATAAGCTAACAATCTTATGTCCCAAATCGCATAAGCCACATTACATTTGGCTAGTTGACTTAATCACAACGTAAAACCAATTCTGATCGCATCCCAAAGAAATGAGGGAACACGTGGATGGGAACATTGTCGTAGGAACAGCCGAGTATCTATGGATCCAGTCATTACATCTGAAATTGGGCTCATTAGTGAAGAACACATCAAACCCAAACACAGCACCAAACATGCCTTAGGCTGGGATGACTATGTGCACTAAAGATTCCTCAAATGTGGCCTAGATCTTTAGTGCTGTGGTGTCAATCCGCTATGGATTGTTGTTATGTTTGTTATTACATTCCTCTATTTTCTGTTATGCATTTATTTTTGCATTCATTTACTTTTTATTATGCTTTTGGTTATTTTCCCTTGTATATAACCTGCCGTAATGAATTATGAGGAGGCAATATTCCTGGCCTCTAATTTAGGAATTCTATCGTATCACCTATCACGTTGTCACTACACACCCCTGACTAAAATCACAGGGAACTGCCTGAACCTAATGGGAAGGGTCTAAGACATGAGCCCTCAACCTCAAATTCAGAAGGTGAAATGCATGGTCAGCTACAACCACTACAGCTACTCTTCAGCATGCAATTGCCTCCTCTTCCTGTGATGTTAGATCAAATTACAAAGAACAACACTTATTTTACATTAACTTAGAACCCAATAAACCAGTTCACACTTTTCAAGGAAATTCACCAAAATAGGTATGGTCCACCACAAACCCCAATGGCCCAAGCCCACTGCTTCCACCAGATAACTCGTTTTCTTATCCTCAAATTTTGAGCTTCAACATATAGGGTCAGGTTATAATATGGGGTAACCCATTAAGAAAATTCAAGGCGTCTCAAGCTCAAAACACTTCAATATAAAGGGAAAAACAACTTTTTTCATATTAATAAACACACATTTAATATGAGAAACACTTACCAGAGAAGCATATGATTTTAACAAGGGCTTGACAAGCTGCCAAATGGGCTTAAAAACAAAAGGTGCATCAACAAATAGTACTTGATCCAATCGCTTGGGATAGTAACAATAGAATACATCAAACTGCCAAAAATAAAGAAATATATTAGTTGTTGTGCTACTCTTTGTACAATTTGTTTCTAGTGAGGCACTACAGTTCAAACCACATTAGGTGATGATAATACAGACTTCTTAGCTAAATTATATTCGGCAGATGGTAAAAACTATTACCAAGAATGTCAAGAATTTAAGATCAGCATTTTCTGTTCTGAAACCTCTGAGATCAACTATTCCAAGAATTTGTTCTTTCCCAGTTGGAAGCTTACTCAAGGCCTTCTCAATTAAGAAAACACACAGCCTCTCATCCTCTGCAGGGTCCAGTGCCTGTGAAATAATTATTTATCCATATTGTCACGAACAGTTTTCCAAAGGTCTTAAGGAGCTGGTTACATCTAAGGTATATCCATAAACTAAAAGATGAAAATGCAGTATGTAATATGTAATGCAGAAAGTGAGATAATTGACAAAAATTGACCTCACTTGTGCTAAGTGGCATCAAGTTGCACATACTTACTACCAGAAATTTGTACCAAAATTTGGCAATCACGTTAGTTCCCCAAATTTAAGATCTATGATACAGAGTAGACGTATCAATTGCAAGTGATGAAGGGCTAGAAGCAGAGAGAGGGGAAGCATGGCAAGGAAGTTGTTGAGGCTAGAGAGTGTGCTTGTTTTACTCATTTCCCTTTCCAATGAATTTCCAACATCAACCCCTGTCGCTATGGTCATTGACGTTCTAAACTAAACAGGTATTCAAATACAAATCAGAGTACCAAGGTCAAACTCTTAAGTACACAAAATTATCCACAAAAAATTGAAAAATATATCCTTCACCGCAAAGCAAATTTTAGATGCATGCCAATATTTACATTTTCTCGGATCAATTTCATTTCACGGAGTAAAAAATAACAAGGAATATAGAGTAATAAAGCACAATAAAATACTAACAACTACCACTTCTAATCTTACCATAGGAATATGCTTTGATCCAACCACCACAAGCACAGGTCTGTCATTGATATCTAGAAAATCGTGTACATATCCTTTTCCGGTTTGAGCAGCATCTTTAACAGTTTCATCGGTCAATTTAGACACCTCAAAATCTTGACGCCATTTCTTATAGAGTAGAAAGCAAAGTAACAAGTTGAGTATGCAGAAACTTGAATGAAAATTAATCTGATTAACACGAACAAAAATTAATTATGATCAATCCGAAATGGATCTAATTGACATTTTTGAGGTGACCTTTTGACTTGGATTTCACTTTGGTGGGTGTTGACCATGGATTGCTTATTGACGCAGTAGATTCCTTAATGACTTGAAAGTATGAGTATCCTTTACAGGTATACACCCATCGCCATGGTGTGTCAACCTTGCTGGAGTGTTAGCCAAACTCAAAAGACCTTGGACCTCGATTGCTTAGAGCACACCATGGTCAAAATGCATCAGAGCAAAACCCAAGTTTACAATCCACATTAAACACGTCAACAAGGTTCATTTTCGGACAGATCAAATTACATAGGATAGTAGAAAATAAAATTTGTCAAATTCCCTTGTTTCCCCACTCCTCAAACAAGCAGAATCTAAACAATGATGGTGGTGTGTTATGAATAAAATTGGACATTGATACAATTACGAGAAGAAGGATACAATGGCTTTAGTCAACTTGGAAACAGCCTCTTCAACAGAAAACTTGCGATCTTTGAGAAACCACAGTATCATATCTTCGTCATCCCTTCCATTTCTTCCAACAGGGAGGCCATGGTGTTCTTTTTCAAGCTTTTCCTTCACAGAAAGAACTAACTGCAATTTTTTTTTTAAAAAAAGAGTAATGAACATGACGAGGATATGCGCTAAACTAAAAATGAAGCATTTGAATTTAACCGAGCATTTAACTGTGATTGTGCACATAAAGAGAGAAAAAAATGAAATAAGATGGATGGAAAATTGAGAAAGAAGTGGTTACCTTGCGCGAGTCGAGTTGCGGTTGCGAGTGAAGGTTACTGCATCGAACAGGGAAATTGTTCCTAACGGAAAGGTTTGAGAGAGGAATAGGAACAGCCACGGTTGGATACAGAGTACGCATCAACGTCATTCTGTGTGCTGTTACCAATTCTTTCTATCTATTCTCTGCTGTTGTTCCTTACTACCACGCTAGCGGTGGTTGGAGCTTTAATAAGGTTGCTCGACCGCACTCCCCTCCTCTCTATTTTTAATATATTATTATCCATATACTATAATCTTCTTATATAGTATAATGAAATTAACGATAATTATAATTATTTTTTTCTCTTGTAAACGGTTAACTTCTAACTTTTTCATAGAGCTTTTATTTCTTAATATCATAAAGTTGACTTTCTTATAATCGCTTTATTAATTGAGTTTTTATTTTTAATAACGACTTAAATTATTTTTAAAAAAATTAAAAATACGAACTTATACTTGACATGTTTTTACAAGTTATATATATAAGATAAAATTATTTGGTGCAAATATTTTATTTTTCTATTTCTCTCTTTAATATATTTTTCTATATATAATATTACATATGTAACATAAATATTTCTTTATATATATATATATATTTAAGAAAATGGATAGAAATCACTTATTTCATCTTTTTGTTTTCTTTTATTTCCTATCAATTCATTTTTAAAACATAATTAAAATATATATATATAAAAGTAAGTATTCCATTTATGTATAATTTTTTCTATTTTGCTTAGAAATAACAAAATGGGTTTTGGCTCGAAAATTTCACCCACTTTCGTCTTTTTTTTTAAATTTAAAAATAAAAAATAATTTAAAAGATTAATTTTTTTGTATTATATTTTTTAATCTCCTAAATAATTATTTTGATTTATTCAATTAAAGACATTAATTCATTAATTAAAATTCTTACAAAATACTTAAGTATGATTTAAAATTATATATATTAAAATAAAAATAATTTAAAAAAGAATTAAAAATACAAAATAAAAAAAAACTGGCGGACTAGCCCATTAATCAGTCCTCTGACGGACCGGACCAAGGGATTCAACTTGCATGATGATGGTGGGTCAGGCCAAAACAGACCGAGTTATTTTGTTTTGCCACCCTTAATTTTACCCATTTACATTTAATGTTATTTGCCTAACATTTAATCTACTTTATTTTATTTTATTTCAAATACATAACAACATTAATATTCATGTTTCAAATATTTCATCTTACCATCTCTCATTCTTTCTAATAAAAATTTAAAAGGTATGTAACTTTCTAAAATAATAACAACAAATTAGAAAAAAAATTAAAAAAAATTATTTATCAAAAAAAATATATTATGGTATATATAACCATATTTGAAATATATATATATATATATATAACCATATATAATATCAACTCTTTATATATATATATATTTCATATTCCTATTTATTTTTAATTATATTTTAAAAAATATAAATTACTCATATATTAAAAGATAATTATAAATTATACAATATAAATTTATAATTTATAATTTTTTTATTATTTATACTTTTATTTCATATTTTAAATATAAAGACAATTTTTTATTATAAGAAAAAAATTATGCATACATGTGTGTTTCTACTTGTGTGTTATGTATTATCAAGATATATATATTTTTTAAGAATATATGTATAAAAAATAAAAATATTAAAAAGTTAAAAAAGTTATGTAAATAAAAAATTTATAATAAGATAAAAAAATAAAAAACAATAACGTATATTTCATTGTTTAACAATTTATAAGAAACAATATATAATTTAATTCATTTCTTATTTAATTAAATATTTTTTATCAACTGATAATATATATCAATAATGAAATAACTTTTTAAATTTTATGAGTGATTACTTTTTATTATAATTTACGGGAATATTTAATTGTGAGTTAATTATTTTTAATTTTAATTAAAAAAATATTAATAAAAAATATTTAAATTTAAAGAGTTAAGACTATTTAAAATGATGATATCAATGTTTTAATTGTGTGTCAATAATTTATTGACTAAACAAGTAAAAGTTATAAAAATATCATTTTAAATATAAGTGAGTAAAATAGAAAAATATATATAGAAATGAAATATTAAGATATATATTTTAATTTTATATTCAAAATTGATTGATGGAATAAGAAATGAAACAAAAGATGAGAGAAGTGATATTCATTTATAGTCAACCTACTAAAAAATATATGCTATTATAAAATATTACCAACCTCACTAGATAATTAATTATCATAATTGCATTTTGTTTGTATCTATTTAAATTTTATTACTACAAAGCAACTCACATGCCCTTTCTCTCTACGTATCTCATCTTCTTACAATGTAATTGTATTATGTCTTTCTCTTCATAGAAGAGTTTCTCAAAAACTCATATTTCCAAAGTTGTCATACTTACAGCTATGTAAAATAGCAATTACTATTAGAACATATTTTAAAAGACATAAGATATTAAATCAGATTAAGATGAGTTATTTCACTTTGAATTTGATTCAACAATTAGATGCAATCACGAACTCATCTCAAAATAATCAATCCATAAAAGACATGTTTTGATGCATTGTAGCAATGATTTTAATAAATTAAATATGCATTACATTATTTTTGTACTTAAAACCTGCTTAAGTTGAGTCACTTGCAGAGTAAATAGTATTTGATTAAATGAATAAAAATTAAAAAATATTATCAAGTAAATCATGTTTAGAAACACAATTTTATAATTAAAATACCGTATTTAGCAGTATAAGTTCAGTTATTTAATTTTGACTCAAAAAAATAGTTATATTTTGTTTTTTATTTTTATTTATTCAATTCAATTGAAATTATACCTCTCAACACAATTTCACCTTTTTACCTACTTTCTTTATATATTATTTTCTTTTGATTTTTAAATTTGTAGTTTTTTATTTCAAATTTTAGTTTTTATTTTGTTTCTATTTTTTTAATATATTTAAAAATATAATTGATGGTCTTTAACTAATTTTTATAGTTTTAAATTTTATATTTTTAATTTCAAATTCATGATATAATTTATTTTATTTTATTTTTAATTTTAAATTAAAAACAAAAATAAAACTATAATTTATAAGCTAAAAAATGTTTTTACTTTAATGATATTATTTATTTTAATTTCATTAAATTTTTATTTTTTTTCAATATAAATTATTTTTTATTTGCGAAATTACATTACATTAATATCATGAATTTAAAATTTAAAAATAAAAATAAAAATTAAAATCATAAAATTTAATTAAAAAAAATCAATTATATATTTAAAAATAAGATAAAAAAACAAAAACCTTAAAAAAACATTTTAAAAAATATACGAAAATAAGATGTTCAGGTGCACGATTTCACTTGAACTAAATAAAAAATATTAAAAATTTAAAAACTTTCAATGCATGATTTAAAAATATTTTTTTAACTTATGAATTATAGTTTTATTTTTTATTTTTTATTTTGAATTTGAAATTAAAAGATAAAATTAATTATATCACAATTTTGAAATTAAAAATATAAATTAAAAACTGTAAAAAAGTAATTAAAAATAATTAGTTATATTTTCAAATATATAAAAATTAAAATTTGAAAACAAAGTAAATTTCCAAATCTAAAATAAAAAATGAAAATAAAACAGTATCTTAAAGAAAAAAATAAATACAAAAGCAAAATCATGTTCGTGCACAATTTCAATTGAACTAATATAAAAAATAAAAGACAAGACAAATTTTTTAATGGGTTAAAACTAAACTTGTGCTTCTGATTTCTTTATTACAAAATTGTGTCTCTATGCACAACTTATCCAATTTGATAATATTTTTTAATTTTTTCTCATTTCAGTAAAATCCAATCAAAGCAAGACTTACCTAATTTGATAATTTTTTTCTCATTTCAGTACAATCCAATCAAAACTACACCGTAAATTTCTCATATTTATTAGTTTATACTCAAAATATTTTAAATCTAATTTCTAAATTTTGAACATATCATTAATAAATTTAAATTGTACTCTTTACTGCAGCAAAACAAGTCTCCAACATCCTTATTTGACTAGTTTATAGGATACTTTTTCAAGAAGATTTATATTAAGAAAAGATATATCTCCTTACATGGTCAGAAAAGATCTTACATATATTACCTACATAAAAAAACATGAAATCAAACAAGTACAAGTATAAGACTGACAGGTATGTAAATTTTATGGAACCATTTTTAATATTGTAAATAATATTTAGCTGAAATTAAGTATAGAGAAAAATATGTACATCTCAAAAGTAAATTATTAACAAAATGTAATATAAAAATATATAATATTCATTTAGTCAAACAAACATTTAAGGCTATAACCAGGTCTGGTTAAAAAAACCACAAATTTGTGTTTAGCACATGCTTCACCATGAAAAAAAAGGTAGCATGTTAGTTATCCGTCTTCTTCTACCCTATGCAACAGGTTAAAAGTACATTCAAAGCATTCAAAGCATTCAAGTATAATTAATGCTCTTGAAGTTGTACATTAGTACTTCAAAAGAAAACTTTATTTCATTTCAACTTTGCATTTAAAAGCAACTATTTTTCCATGCATATGCTTTTAGTATTTGAGAAAAGGAAAAATAGTATATTTAAAGAGAAAGAGAATCAAAACTAAGATTATTTATTTTAAGGGAAGACATTAAAACGTTTGTAAATGATTTGATTGATATAATAATTTAAATTTAATTATATATTAATATATTTAAAAATAGTTTTTTAAAATATAATTTTAAAAAAATTTAAAATAAAATAAATAATTATTATAAATCTTTAATATATAAAAAAATCACATTTTAATTAAATATTAGATTATATTAAAAAATTATTTAACATTATTATATAAATTTTAGTAGATTACTATTATTTTTTAATATTTATTTTCTTTACAAAAACTTAATTTTATAATTAAACTTTTTATTTGAAATAATTTTTTAATATTTTTCAAATTTTTTATTTTATTTTATAACAAAATTAAAATTTATTTTTACAATTAAATTTTTTATTTAAAATAATTTTTTAATATTTTTATAAATTTTTATTATATAATTAATTATATATGATAAATATGTATCATATAATCGATGTTATAGATAATCGATTATATATAATTTTATCATATATTATTGATTAATTATAATATGAATTTATAATTAATTATAATAATTAAATTTATTAAAAAATTAATTAAATTAATATGTAATGAAAATAAAATTTTGTATAAATTTTTTTTATTTTCGAACTTTCTTCACAAATCTGAAATTTTTTACATGAATATATTTCTCGTTTATCGTACTTTTCTCGCCCGGAAACAAACAGGGCTAGGTGCCCCCGATTATATTTCCGCACCACCACCATTTTCTTATTATATTTCCCATGTTTGAGATTCATTTACAATCAACTTTACAGCTGGAGCTGGAAGTACATCAATGACTAAGGTTCAGCCTTTTCCTGTTTGCCTGAATGCACAGAGCGGAATCAGTGGGCCCTGATTACATAAACTCACCTTTATAATCCATACTCTATGTCATCCTCTGGCTAGCTACCTTGATAACCAGGGATCCTGTTTCCGAGAAGCGTGCTAAGATGGAAACTTTGTGAAAAAAGGTGGAGGAACAGGAGACGAAATATGAAAAGTCAGGTTAGTGTCGCATGGACAATGACACTGAAACTGAACCGCCTGCATGTTCTTCGAGGTTGGTGGGTGCATGCTGGTTTTTAAGTCAGTATACAACAAAGCCAAATTTACTGAACATGAGAATTTGTCAAGAGAAAATTACCATAAGAAAGTAGACCTGCTACAATATAGATAATCGTTCTTGCCTATATTTAAAGATCGCATCTACATCAGTAATATCATGGATAATGGCACAGACACCTGGTACTCCTGCATACCACACCGGAGGCAGAAGCTCCAAACTATGCAAATCCATTTGTAACGAAGTAACAAAGTGATGAACTCAAACCAATTTTTTTAAAAATTTAAAACCAACCCAACCAAGCCCGTAAGAGAATTAGACAATAATTTAGGTATAGCATCTTTAGTGTTAACTACATTTATAAAGTGAGATTAATTTCTTGTGTGATAAACAGAATCGTACCAGTAGGTGGATCAAGTTGAGGGTCATTTCTCAAGGAGGTGATCTAGTTATGCGGGTTCCCAATCTCAATTATGTTTATAGAATATGCGACACCAACAAGATTTCTCCAGGATGATGTTTTTCTGAATGTTTTGAAAGAGCGACATGAGACTCTGTACTTTTACATCTTGAATCACTACAATTACATCTCTCTCTTATTGTCCTAGTTTGAGAAAACTTATTCTTAGTTAAATTCAATGTTAATGATAGAATTGGAAGAAAAAAATAATAAAAGGTCCAAACTTCAAGTAGCCACAGGAACACTAAATTTGCCCTCAATGGGTATAACATGTTACCTCGTAAGAGCAGGGTTCAGGGGGTTAATTCAATTCTCCATGAGGCACAACACTCCTTTCCCCAGATTCATAAATAAGTGTGACCAGGGGAACTTCACTGACTAGGAAAATGGGAATCAAATGCAACAAACAATCAAGTATACATGGGTATAAAAAAATGTACTACAAAGATCAAACAAGCAAGCATTACATTACAATAAAAGAGAAACATTAATAGCATGCTCTTTTCAACACATATGTTCATGGAAGTGTGACCTACCAAATAAGGCGAGGGACCTACATCATTTAATAATGACATGCTTGTGAATTTTGCTAAATAAAAGAAAGTGTGTAGAAGACTGTGGTAGTAGTATTCCTTCACAAAAAATGGTCATCAATTTATATTTACAGATAAATGTCTTCAACATATTACAAAGCGTAAGTTTCTTCGTTTTTCTCTCTTCCAAATAACATTGCTTTAAAGTTAACTCTAACTAATTAGTTCGTGTAGGGGGGTTGGGTTTGTCTTTGGTAATATATGATGGTAGTGAACAGCAACATGTATACACCTCATAATTCTTGGGTGGGTTTATGCCCTGTACTCATAGCACATCTTATGCTATCGATGCTACTGTTTTAATAAGGAACTTAGAAATATTTATAGCAATTATATTTATACTACAATTATATTATACCTATTTCTTCTATGTTTGATGTTCAAATAGTAATTTATACAAGCAAGGTAAATCATTAATATAAAATGTTAAGATTGTACAAGCACTGAATCATAGACAAATATTCACATAGTGAACATATTTTCGACTTCTCAAACCACATTCTTAATTTCAAAATTCCCCAAATATGACTTGGATGACTTTTAGGTACACAAAATACTTTCAGGTTATAGCAATTCAAAATGCAACTGGAATACATGACAATCCCTCACTATTTTTCATTAATATTGTGCAATTGATACCAAAACTTGGGAGACAAACGTTAGTTTCCTCCTATTAAAGCGCTAGTTTTAAAAATTGAGCGAGTCAAAGTAAATAAACATTAATTTCTAAATCTTTCAATACCATGTCATTCTATAAAAACGAATTATGCAAAGGACAGATACAAAAATGCTGAAATATTATTAGTTAGATCGACGTCTTACATGAGTATAAGATGGCAAAGATGAGCCAGGAGCAGAATCCCTTCTACTGGGCATTGGTAGCTTAATTTGACTACAATAAACAATCAATAAAAGTAATATGAGTACAGCAAAGAGAACAGTAGGAGAAGACGTGACCTTGACATTCTTTAAAGTTGAAATAAAAACATGGGCTTTGTGGCTTGAATTGTTTAACCACAAAAATTTCCCTTCAATCAGTGCAGCTCCTAAAGTCCACGAAATGTCAACTGGACCAAATACTATTTCAACATCACCAAGACACAGACCATAATCAATCAATGATGCCATATAAGCCACCTGGAAACAAAATTGTCCAGCATAATTTGGATGATCAGAAACACTGCTCAAACCAGACCATAAATTTGAACATATTTGTTTGCCAGACTCCCAAACCATTGTTAAGTTTGTTCTTGGGCTCAAATTTAGCTTATTGTAGACAAAAAAGAAACCAGATAAAGCATGAAACTTGATTGGGTGTGCAACAGCTGTTAAATTAAGTATATCAGTGCCTGCAAGGTACGTAATGAGACACAGTAAGTTCCAAACAGCATATAATAGAAACAACACCTTTAACAGCCCCCCTTCTTCCATGTTATCAGGGAGCTAGGGCTGTGCAATGTCAACACGTACTATAAAGAAAAGGTGGACTGTATCCCAACCTTAGTCATCAAAAGTGATATAGTTTCACACAATCAACATTCAACAAGTGAGTTTTTTGGTATAATGATTGATGAGATGAGATGATGTTTCCTTATTGTTTGATCGATTTTTCATTTTGATGATTTTACAAAGTACAGTTTTGGAGAACAGGTGAGAGGTTGAGAAAATGAAAGTAACTACATATAACCAACTGACACAAACCAAACCAACTGGTAAAATTTGCCATGCTGAAATTATTATAATTTTCAATTAAAATATATATTCTTTTGAATCAAACAGATAACCAGCACCATTTGACAATCCATCCTTTATAAAGAAAAGTATGTGAGAGCGACGGATAATTTTGTAATTATATATTCTTTTGAATCAAACAGATAACATGTTAGCCGTGTTGTAACTTTTTTAAGAAATGTCAACATATCAACACCCAAGAGAAAATTTCATAAAAATCGAAAGGGGTGAATTAATAAAATAAGAAAACTACAATGGAAAGAAATTATTATACCCTTACCAACACCAGAAACCGAACTAGCTTGGCAATTTTTGCTGACTGTCAGATGTGACACTTTGGAACCACTGGAGTTCATGGCAGCAGCAATAGCAAGTTCTTTGCATTGCTCCCAATCAGGTTCTCCAGTAAGACGTAAAGAATAAAGTTCACTTTCCTGGTGTTGGCTGTGATTTTTCATATAAATGGAAGTCAATCCAGAGCAAGAATGGCATGTATAGTTTTGTACATAAGTTGATACCAGACAAGGATGTCTGAGCTCCGATATACTAGCAGTGCTTTCCACACTTTGATTGTTTCTGAGCATAAGAACTGTCCTATCAAACGCTTCATTTAGGCCAAATGCAGGCAATGAGTATGCCATAATCCGATGCTCCATTGATCTGAGCCTTGATCTCATTACATACACATCATCACCAGCACCATCTATCTCTACCACAATCTGCAACGACGAGCCACCCAAATCAACAAGTCCCAAAGTGGGAGACCTAGGATAGTTAGCATCAAAGGTGCCCATTTTATAGTTCAAAGCCACCCAGCCATAATAAGCTTCTTCCTTCCCACTCAAAACCCTTATCCAGCTCTTTCTCATCATAAAGCTATGATCTTTCACAACAGCCTCAATATCTCCCAAGACCCTATCAGCATCCTCCCTGGGGAGCCCCCTCAACCCAGCAGTAGCCAATACAAAAGCAGGAGTATCGCCGTGCATTTCTCGCGGCACCACTTGCTCCGCCCACACAATCAAGGGCTCCAAAGCCTGTCTCACTCCTAAAGAATCATTAACAAAGTTGTGTAACCCGGGTTCAGTTTGCATACAGTGATATTGACAAGAACTTTTCCAAAGTGAACTCCTCCTGGTTGTGTTATCAGGATAGGAGTGCAGCAACACGGGCAAGTTCCCTTTGCTTATTCCCTTCACCCCTACCATCCATTCATACACATTCACCCGTGTCCCAGTGCTTCCACAATCCACAACCACGGTGTAATACGACGAATCATTGAGTTTGCCGGTTTCTGACTCGAGATAAAAACCCATAAACAATAGCAGCATCACCAAAATAACTATACCGAATTTTATGAGCCATTGGTGTTTGGAAATTCGTTTGTATTTGGAAGGGGATTTAGGAACTTCCATTAGAAAAATGATGTAATAGTCATAAGAAAACCCCTTTAAATCGAAATCCAAAATCGGGTTGAGGAAAACGTGTAGTTGGTTGAGACGAGACGAGATCTACTTCACTAGTTGTAATTACTACTGAGTGCATCATAGAAGATGAATTTACCTGAGCTGAGGCTGTAAAGTTGATGTACTTTGATCCGTAATTATCTGATGGAATTTGGAAAACTCATAAACTGCTACTCAAATGGCTATGATCACGACGCTCCGCAACTTCCAAATCTTCCCTCTTTCGAGATTGCTTCCCTAACTTCAATCCTAGGAAGGAAGCTGTTGGTATTTCTTTTTCATTTTGAAATAATAAAAAATGGTAATTGTTTGGTTACACACTGTATCACGAATTACAATTTGATTTCATCAGTGTTTTAAAATCTATAGTGGCAGAAAAAATTCAATCGAAATTTATTTTAATCTTTCAAATTCAATATTAAATGTTAAAAAATTGAAATATAATTAAAATGAAAAATTCCACTAAAATTGACACTTCAATTCTCTTAAACATCTCATTTGTATGTTGATTGAAGTTTGGAGATATTTACTAAAGTTCGTGAGTTTTTTTTCTTAAGATTTGTTTGTTACAACTTTTCTTTTACTTAAAATAATAACTTGTCATTTTTAAGCTAATTTAAATTAAAATTAATAAATGTTTTATATTTTGAAATTAAATTAATTTTATCAATACTTCTTGATCTATTCTTCTATTTACAAACATTGAAAATTTATATATTATAAAATTTATATTCATTTTTATAATTATTTCAAAAATATTTATTATTATTATTTAAATAATTTATTTTATAATAAAAATGTTTTTAAGATAAAAGTATTTAAACTTACAAATTAATTCAATCCAATTTTAACTATCTCTAATCCAAATTTTAATTATTTAAAAAAATTAATGATACTTAGTATAAAAAAATATAAAATATATGTAGATAAAAATAGAATGGATAACAAAAATAATATGAAGGTTATCTAAGTCTAAATGAGATCATTTTCTTTAAACATAAACTACAAAAAGAAAATGATGGTGATACTAGTAAGACTCTACACTACATACCACTTTCCCACCCCTTCTTCCCTCTCACAATACCTTAATGGAGTTTTAATTTATATTTCTTTCAATGTTTTCAAAAAAACTGTGTTATGTTATGATAAGCTATCGGATAATGGTCATCACATTGCAGTGGTTGGTGAATCAACCTCCAGAGAAAAATCGAAGATGCTAATGGTTGTACTTTTGAAGGAACTTCACGAAAGTATATTTGAGTCTATTGTTGGTCGATTTCAAAATTTGGAAATTTAGAGTTTGTGAATTGAATCTTGTGTAGAAACGTAGCACAATCATGTGAAAACAATTAAGAAATGAAGTTATTATTATTATCACTATAAATAAAATGACGTGACATGTGGAACAATGTGTTGTCACATGGTATTTATTTAGAGAGGACCCTAAAGAAATTGTTCAAATGCTAAAGGGTGAAAGTATCTATGCACTTGGTTTTGCTAGATGAAGGAAATAAATAAAGAAAAGAATAAGGTCTTGAAATAGTCATGTAAATGAAGTCCAGAAATTGTTAAAATGGTCATGCACTCAAATCTCAATTTAGAGCTGAAGTGAAGTCCACATAATACCTTTTTTTGCTGTCATTTTGATTAATTCAAATTCAAATTTATGTTGGTAAATAGCATACATGTGCATCTTAAATGGGGTTATGGGACTCTAGCTCCTAAAGGCTCCAGGAATACACTAGCTTTAGGATACAAGCCCGCCTCTTTGAGAGTCATTCTCATTTGATCAACACCATAAGCTCTTCTTGGGAAGTTTGATATCAATCTGTAGTTTCCGATCCCTGGCAATCCTAATGAATCGATGTATGAGAAAATGGATTGGATTTTGTCTGTGCAAAGGAAAGTATGCTCTCTTCTTTCCCCGTTTGGAAACCTTATGAGTATCTGCAACATAAAATTGACACACAAAGTCAAGTTCAACTGAAGTTAAACTTTGACATGCTTCTAACTTTGTTTTGTAGTACTCAAGTATATGAACCTGAGTGGGTTGAGACTCGATTCCTTTACTAGCAACTCCCTTTGTGGACTCATTCAATCTGCTATTCTGTTTAGTGGCATTAATAGAATTGTTCATCAGTTTCCCATGATTTTTGGTGTTGTGAGCTTCCACTTGCTTCTGAACTCTCTCTCTTGAAGGTAAATTATTTAATTTCTCTTTTTCCTATATTTAGCGAAAGAGGGTTAGTTAATCATTGTTTTTAGGAAAGAAACAACACTAAAAATAAAAGAGTATATTTAAATTAAGCTTAAATCAGTGGTTAAAATGTAAAGTGTGGAGAGTTATACACCTTGTCAATTTGCAAAGCTGCAAGATATGCAGCATCTTGTTCTTCTCTGAGCCTACGGTCTGCTCGAATCTTTTCTTCCTGCTCAGCTTTAGCACTTCCGAAAGCCACCCCTTGTTCTTCCAATGTTCTTTGTAGAATCCCCACTAGCTCAGCCGGTGAAAGGGGTCCTTCTAGCTGAAAACCAAAAGAAAAATTGTATAAAACAGGCTATAAAAATATTTTGAATTTGTAACTAATGATGCAGTCATGGATCAACATAATTTCATCACAATCAATGCAACAACGTAAAATATACAAGCACTTGATCAAGTAAAGTAAGATAGAATCTCGCATTTGAAAGTCATAATTTGAATCTTCTGATAGTCTCCTAGGTTGGGTAAATTTAATTTCTCTCTAGATGTTTCATAAGCTAGGAAGCATTCTTACTTGGGTTTGGACTTAGGATACCACCTTCTCACCCTAATATTTTTATTACCAAAAAGCAAATACAACAACGTAAACAATAACTAACTTACCTAATTTCTTTAAAGCATCTTGCATATTTGAGGCATAAAGCATAATCCATACAAAGCCACAAATTTGTGTCTCAAAATTTAACCAACCTGTTGCAGAACTGCAATGCTCTCACCAGGCGCAGGGGCTATGACAGCACAACAGGGAAAGGTGTCAGGGCTTAGCGTTGCAACCATTTGCAAGCCCTCTCCTCTATATGCAAGCCCTCCCCAGCAAACAAAATTCACATCAAGAAACTGAATCACTGGCTCCGAACACAGTGTTTCCTTGCAGAAAACATTTGCAAAAGGGTGGTCAGGCGAGTGGAGGTACATGAACAAGAATTTGTGATCTTGTTCTGCTAACTTCATGGCTTCCCCGAGACGGCAAGCATAAAAGAAAGGGTGTTTGGTGCCATATTGCTGCTCAAAACTCTCTAGAAAACTCCATTCCTCTTGAACCACTACTTGATCAAGTGGTTGCGGAACATGTTCCTGAGGCTGTAAAGGAAAATTTGCATGTTGATTTCTTCTTCTTCCTCTTCCTCTTCCTATAAAGCCTATACCATCCTCCATTGCCCTTGAAATACCCTCCATTATGCTTCGAGGAAAGCTTGCCATTCTGCGAGCAATCCTGTGATCCCTCCCTGTTGATGGCATTTTTTTTTTCAGTTTCTTCTACTTTCCAGATTCCACTATAGTCTCTCCGAAGTATTCATGCAGCAACTACAAGCTTGAATTTCGATCGGGTGTTCTAATGTAACATAATCATGTGGTGAATTTGTACCCTCCAATAGAGATTTGTAAATTGTAATTATCGAAATACTATAGCCTATAGGGAATCAAGTTTACCATGCAATGCCTTTCTTTGATGTCTTGTTCTGTAGAGAAGACACAAGAGGAGTGTGGAAGAATTTTTAGATGCCATGCCCACATTTATTTTTTTCTTTTAGACAAAGTATAAAGAAGATTCTTTGCTTAAGGCCGAATCCGCCGTTCATTTTTTAGTTCTGAATCAAATTGTGCAAGGCTAAGAGAAACTATTACATATTCTTTATAGTTGGTTCAATATTTTTTTCTGTTTTAATTTAATTACATGTTACGTGAAAACTAGTTAAGGTCATTATAATCCTGGATTATATAGAGTATGGCATCAAACTTATTCTTTTCCCACGTTCCTTTTCATTATACCAAGACCAAAAAAGTAAAGTAGTCAAACAGTAGAGGTATATGCCCAATGAAAACAGCTTTATTCAGATAGTGTTGAGTATCACTTCCGACTGACAAAGCTAAAACCTCTGACTACATTTCACACAAAATCTTTTATTCTTGATTTGTGCATAACAGCTCCAAAGAAAAGGATACAATAATAGTTTGCACATTCATTGCTCCAAAATGCCAAGGGCTAAACTGTTTGACAATCTTACAAGACTCTGCTACATTTTTATGGTGGCTCCTTCGTAGAAAATGTTAACGTAGTGCATGCATATGCTAACGGACACTGCAACAAAAAAGATGGGCGTTATCTTCCTGCACCTCCGTAATCTCTTGGTGAACCCCTATAATTTAATAAATGATTATTTTATTCTTTTAATATTTTGAAAATTTTCTGTAACAAATGTTTTGGAACGTTATTTCACAATGTATATTCTGAAAAAGAAATTTAAAAATAAAAGTTTTACAATTTTATTTCAGAAAAATATTTTAGGAGAAATTTTATAATTTCTAATAGATGTTCCAGATTCATCCCTTCTAGAAGGATATTTCGGAACACTTAATCCATAAATATTCTGTAACATCCCAATTTTCAAAAAATTTGTATACGTAATACTTTTGTAAATTCACGATGGCCATAGAAGTGCACATTGAGAATATGAAGGTGCAGGAACGAAAGGCCAAAATTATGGCCTCTTTCTTTTGGGCCGCACATAAGGAAAATAGCCCAGCCCAATACAACCATGTATAGGTCTAACAACAGAGCCTGTAAAATTAAGGCACAAATTATGATTTTGAAACTGATACAACTTGCGCTATTCTAATTCATTTTTCTTTTTATCTAAACGAGATATTAAAGGTTTATAATTTCGAAACTGAATTGCAATTTGCCGTGTTTCTAACGCCACGTTAGAATGTGAATATCTTAAAAACAATTTTGAATGAACTTTGTATAAACATTTTTTTCATTAAGTAAAACTAGTTTACGTACAAGTTAATGAAAGGACTTTTACAAATTAGTTTATACATATTTCAACTTAAACTTATAAAAAAATTATTTTAATTTTTTTTTCATATAAATGCTTGGAAAGAATTATTTCTAAAGATGTTCTGAACGTGTGAGCGAGACCATGTTACTCCTAGAATTAAGGTCAAATTTGGGACCAGATAGGCATGTGTTTATTTTTTTCTCTACTTTTGTAATGTTTTATAATTTAGATTAATAATATAGGAACACTCTTCTATTCATCTTAATTTTTATTTTTTTTAATCGTATCATATTATTGATAATACTTATATTTCTCTGTCTTCTATTAGCGTCTGGGTGTTGATCCATTGTTTTCTACAATTTCAAAACTTTTCAAAAGAAGATAAATAACCATGTAATTTACAACATACACGGTTAGATTCTCCGTAAACACACAAGTTAGTTTATTTATATTAAATATTTAAGATGGTACATTTTATTTAGAAGATAAATATTTAAATGTATTGATTTAACTAAAAAAATCATTTCAATCATAGAAAAAACAAAAGAAACAATAATCCTTAATAAATGTCCAAAATTTAATGTTCACTTATCACCTTATTTCTTCAATAATATTTACTTTTTTTTCTTATGTATGTAAATATATCGAGTTACAAAACATGTTCTCAAGGGATTCAAACTTCTTAATTACAACAAATCACAAAAAGATAAAAGTATAAAATTGTTGCTACAAACAAAAACTTGAAGTTATATGTAACATACTCCTTAGCTAGGCGAAGCCTAAGACCCATTAGCCTTCTTCTTCTTCTCTTTCTCTTTTTATAAAACAAAAACTTAACTTTTCATGCTTCTCTCTCTACCTCTTCCTTTCTCTCTTTAATTTTGACTCTAATTCTCATCTCTTTCATCATCATATCTTATCCTCTAAGGTATAGAAAGTTAAAAAACATTTTTGAAACAGTATGTGTAATTTTATTATGCAATTTATTTCATTCTTATAATTTTTCTTACTTTGATTCTCTCATCTAATTTCTGCAATTTTTTTCATTGCTATTTTGGTTGTTCTTAGAGTTAGAAACTTCTAGATATTTTGGTTATATATGTCTTAATCTACTTGATTTTTCTTGGAGTTTAAAACAATTCAAGATAGGAAAATATTTTGATCTATTTAAGTTATTTTGGATTTTGAATAATAGTTAGATTTTCAAGTTGAGTCAAAATAATGAAGATAATTAAATGAATATAGTATTTAGTTTTGACTTGGAAATTTTTATTTGATGAAAGGGTACACTTGAATTATAAGCATTTGGAATTGATAATTGGAATTTTTTATGTGAATTTTAGTTGGAATGGTGATGTTAAGTTAGGTTAATATTTTTGAGTTTTGAATGTTCTTGTTGTAATATTGATTCTTGTTTTTGAAACATTTTTAATATTGTTGAATTGGTAGAAAATGTCTTTGGTAATCTTTTGGCAAGTTTTGTGCTTTTTTACATATTTAAATTTTGCATGATTTTCATTTAAGTTATACATTTTTTTTCAAATAAAAATTTAAATGAGACAAGTCTCTTCTTTCGACATATTTTTCTTAAGTGATCTTTTTGACATGACTTTCACTTAATTGAAATTTTTTATTAAAGTAAAAATTTTAATAAAATATTTCTCTTCTTTTTTAGTAGGATTTTTAACTCAAACGATATACTTATAATGATAATATGTATAATTAAAATTAAAATCTATTCATAAGTTATTGATTTTGACCGTGTTAGATATATAAGTAAATAAAAAGTATTTTAATAATGATGGACAAATATATGTATTTAAATTATAAATTTGATTAAAAAACAATTAGTATGAAACAGTAAAAATTATGTATAATAATAAAAGATGAAGAGTTAAATCAATAAAAAAATTAATTTTTAATTTTTTTATATTATTTAATATTAACACAAATAATAATGTGATTACTAAAATTATAAAAAAAGGATAAAGTTATTGAAATCTTAAATTACTTTATAGTATGAAACAATTTTTTTTATAAAAAAGGAAGTACCATGTAAGGTAGTTTGTATAAAAAAAAACATAAAATTAATATTGTTGAATTGGTATAAAATGATTCTCGTAAACTTTTGGGTGCTTGTTTACACATTTGAATTTTGCATGATTTTTTATTAAGTTATATATTTTTATTCAAATAAAAATTTAAATGAGACAAGTTTCTCCTTTCGTCATATTTTTGCTTAAGTGATCTTTTTGACATGACTTTCACTTAATTAAATTTTTTTATTAAAGTAAAAATTTTAATAAGTTATTTCTCTTTCTTTTAAGTAAGATTTTTAACTCCAACAACATATTTTTAATGATAATATGTATAATTAAAATTAAAATCTATTCATAAGTTGTTGATTTTGACCATAGCTAAGTAAATAAAAGGTGTTTTAATAATGATGGACAAATATATGTATTTAAGTTATAAATTTAATTAAAAAACAATTAGTATGAAAGAGTAAAAGTTATGTATAATAATAAAAGATGAAAAATTAAATTAATGTTAATTTTCTTTCATTATTTAATATTAACACAAATAATAATGTGATTATTAAAATTATAAAAGAAAAAAAATAAAATTATTAAAATCTTAAATCATTTTAAATCATTTTATAGTATGAAATAAAATTTGTTTTTGCTTTATAATTTATAAAGGAGAAAGTAGTAGTTTGTATAAAAAAAACATAAATAAACAATAAATCTAGTTGACTTCAATAAACAAATTATAATTAATAATCTTATTTTATTTTTATATCTCTATTTCATAATAAATATTTAAAATAAATGGCGTGAAGTAAAAATTATAATGAAAAATAATTAATATTATATTAAACTTTGAAAGTTGTATATAAATAAAAACAAAAACATAATGCGTATCTTTATATAAAAATCCAGAGAGAGTATGAAGTTTTTCTCCTTACTCTTTGATCACACAAGTCAAGTCAGAAATGGAAAAGCTGGAAGCCAGATATTTTTAAGCACGTTTAGAATAAATTCCTTTTAGTTAGGTTTAGGTTGGGTAGAGTTAAGTTAAATTAAAGATGTGAGTACAATGAGTGAGCTGAAAGTGATTACAGATGTTCCCTCTCAAATTGAAAATGATTAGACATAATTAAATTCGGGATACAGTACATTCAATAATGACTGAAAGTAAACTTAATGAGAGACATGTTAATAATACCATTCTTTTTTAATTATTAATAATTATTATTTTTTAAATTTATATATTTTTAAAATAACTTTTTCATTAATAATCTTTTTCTATTTTAATTAATTTTTTTTATTTTAAGATTAGTATAAAAATAATTAAAACAAGAAACATTATGAATTGAATGTTAATTAAACACCACTTTTATATTTCTTAATTTTATAAATAAGAAAAGATTTTTCGGGTTTCACTTGTATAATAAATCTTACATAACAGTTTTAACATGTATTAAAAATACATTAAAATTATAGCTAGGAATACCCATCATAGGACATTATCTATATTCAAATGAACTAGTGCTTGGACTAAAATGTGTTTAAATGGTGTTTCTAATTAATAAATTTTAATGAACTTATGAGGTAACTGCTAATTAATAAATTCTTAGTTTATAAAATTTAAACCAATAAATTATTTTATTAAGTTATAAATATTTGGTTAATAGATAAGTTAGTACATAATTATGAGTTTTAAATAAAATTTATGTTCTATATTAAAAAATATACTATTAATTAATTATAATTTTAGATATTTAAAACAAAATTATATTTTAATTAAACTTTTTACTTCTTTTATTTATTTAATAATAATATTAGTGGAAACACATGTGTTTAAAAGTTATGTGTCTATTTTTTTATAATTTTTTTGTTGTTTCTAATTTTTTATTGTGAATAGTTAATTTAATTTAAAAAATAAAATATTTTTATTGTGTTTATGATTTTTAAATTTAAATTTGAATTTGAAAAAATTATTAATTTTAAAGAAAATAGTTATTTTTGAAAAAAAAACTGAAAATATTTAATTATTTTAAAAAGAAAAGTTTTTTAGTTATTTTGAAATAAAAAAATTAATTAACTACTTATTTTATTAAATGAATTAATTATTTTTTATTTATTAAAAAAACTATCCAACTAAAAGATGGTACAGAAAGAAATTACGATATAGTGTTACACCTCTATATAATAGCATAGATTAATAGTAAAATAGAAAAATTAGTATATACAGAGAGAGAAATGGATTAACCATGAAAAGATACACTATGAGGGGAAATATGATAGACTGAACTAAGATAATAATTGAAGAAAATTAAATAATATACATATCAAAAGCCAATTGAAATTACTTTAAGTTAAGATTCCCAAAATTAGTCACTTTGAAATATTTACCAAATATTTTGTGTTGGTTAAACTACTTTGTAAGCTATAGTAGTCAACTTATTAACCTTACTAAATGCATTTTTTTTTCTTCTTTTTTTATTTTAAGGAGCATTTATGTTCCTCAAAATTCTCTTCATTTTAAAGTTGACAATAGTAAAGATAGTTGTAGATTGTATAAATTATTTGTGTGAATGTTAGATGAACAAAATCACAGTTAAATATAATTTCTAAGGAGAAAAATGGTTAAGGAGAAGATTGTTCTAAATGGAAGTTAAATGAATCAAATTATAATCAATCAGTGTTTTATTCTCAAAAGAGTCCAGTGACATTTATATAAGGATGTTTGAATTGTTATATTTTAAAAAAAATTGTGCATTAACTATTAATAGTAATTTTTAACTTACTAAATCAAATGTCAGTAGCTTAAATCTTAATTGAAAAATTATTGAGAGAAAGATTATAACAATTACATTAATTATCTCATGATAAATATCATTTGAGGCATCTTACAGTTAGAATCTAATTCAGGTCAAGTCATTATTCTTTTTATAAAAATTAGTAAAAAAAAGCATTAAAGCAAATATATTGCATAAATAATAAAAGTTAATTAACTTTCTTATGCACACAAAAAAAAATCATATTATAAGGTAACATTTTTATATGGAACACTTGCATGTGCCTAGATTTTAGATGCCTTAAACTTATTTTAATCTATAAAATCTAGGAAATATAGTGGTACAATTTAAAATAGGTAAAGTGTTATAGTATTTTATACGACATGCTTAATATAAGTATTTTAAAAGATCTCTCTAAATAATTTTTGTTAAATATCTTTTTCCTATATAAATTCACGTGTTAATCTATAATCACTGAATAATTAAGATAATTTAAAAGAAAAAGCATTAAAAATGATAAATCTTACGTCGGATTAGAGTAAAAACTATTCCACTTTAAAATCTAAAGAACATCGACAATTATGGATATATATATTATTTGTAACTTTTTTTATATAATTTTTATAAGCTCTTTCTTAAATATTTGTATAGACTATGTATGATTCCTGCTTAAGAGTACACGTAATCTCTTTTCTCTTTTATTTTTTCCTTCCAAGCACAAAGCTTGCAAATCCTTATTTATTAGTTTTTTTTTCTCTTTTACATGTAAATGAAATGGTTTTTCTCACAGCTCAAGTAGATAGTAAAAGTCTAAAATATCTTTACTTTTAACATGTAAAAAAGAGAGGCGGGTTTGGGAATTTGAAATGATAAAAATCTAAAGTCTTAATTTATTGGGGTGTCATAAAGAGAGTGAGTCAGGTTTATAATTTTTCTATCTTAAATATTATATAGATTAAACTGAATAAAAATCATTTTACATACAGGTTTGCCATATATGTTTTTATTTATTATATGCTTTTTTCCCCTTTCGCACTTTTAACGTTATAATTTTGTTATGTTTAGAATATTAGTTATGTCTTTAATGTTTCTAATATTAGTTGTGTTTATATTTTTGTTATGTTAATATAATATTAGTTTTATGTTTATTATATGCTTCATCACACTTATTATTTTATATTTTAATAAAATATTAGTAAATACTTCATTGCACATATAAAAAATTGATGACTTTTAACGATTTTAGGACACATGCAAGATAGGCCCTACATGCAGTTATCCATCTAATTAGTGTCATGGATTTCATAATAAGTGGGTTAACATGAAAGTGATTGAAATTACATCCCTGCTTTTATATAATTAATACGAAAGCTATATTTTGTTAGTCTTCATATTCTTTGCATTTTCCTATAAGGAATCATTACCTGAGGCTCTATAGTATCTAATTTGTCAAATGTGTTGACAAAATGTTTCTTTAGTGCTATTGACACTTGAATAGTTTTGACTCCTTTGTGTGAACAATTACTAGTTGGGTTGGTGCGTTTTCCTCATATATTGCCTTTTGAAACTGTTTGGCATCCACAACGCACTGCTCTAAAAAGAACCAATAAATAACCTAAAGGAAACATATGGTAGCTACTCTTTAAAAACATTTAACATGGTTTATAGGAACGTGTTTCCTCCACCAATATTGAATAATTCAATTCTATGGAAAAAAAATATTTTGAATGTTATATATTAATGATAAGTTTTGATTGATTAATGATAATGCAGAACTATTTTACAGAATTATAAGTCTGTTTAATGAGCTTTAAAAGTCCATATTTTCCAGAGGATTTAAGAAAAAGGTTGCAATAAAGACTCTGATATCTTCATTTTGTGTTCACAACAGAAACAGTAAAAGATTATATGCGAAGGCACAGCAACATCACATGGCTTCCACATTGATAGCCTAAGACAATGAGGCAGCATCATCATCATCATCTTGAACCCACTATGAGCTGAGTGGGTTATCTGTATATGGATTATCAAATGCAACCACACTTGCTTTCGAGACCCTATACTCATAACCTTCCTACAAATTGCTGCATGCTTTGAATATATTTTAGGTACTCAAAAAAGTTTATGTCCCTATGGCCCAAATGCACCTCCACTTGGCAATCAGAACAAATTCCCCTCATACTCCATTTTACTTTATTCTAAGGTATGTAATATTCCATTCTTTAATAATAAACTCAATACTCAGAAAAGTTTAATCATCAGTATATATGAAGCCTAATAGCAGTAAGTTACGTCGTTCTTTGATGTCTGAATTAATGTTTATTCCTTAGTGAAGGTGAATTTGAGTGTGGGGAATATACATGAGCTCCACTACCTCTGATATCTAATAATATGTGGTTCGTTCCCCTATATTTTAAACTATATATACCCATCAGATGCTGATTCTTTTTAAAAGCATGCTTAGCCGTGGCAGCCTTTAGCAAAATCCAGCGAACCGATTCTATATTAATGCTTATGCCATAAAATCACACTTTTACGATAACAACTATGAATGAAGTTCATTCTAGGAATGCTGCAGCAGCATGTTGAAATTTGTAAAGCTCTTGCGGGAATCTGTTTTTTGAGACTCACTTTTCGAAAGGGCATGACAGAAAAAAATAGTATATATTATATTGAATTGATCTCCTTCGATTGTAGGTTTTCTATATATATCCGCGACTACTGTGGACCAATATTCATGCTGACTGGTGCAGCGTTTCTGGAGTACTTATCTCCACAAGTTTGGTGAGAGAGAGATAGTGAGTGGGGATTTGTTAAAAGAAGAGAGAAAAATAAAGAATGGGAAGCAAAAGGAGAGGAAGTGTAAGTGGGAAGCATCTCCATTGTCCTGTCATAACCCTAAAAAGATCATTACCAGTGCATGCATGGGCCCATACTTTTGTGCTTCGTAACACAACAAACAACACATACTCACAAACTATAGCTACCTTAGTGGTCGTAACCCAGAGCCCAAGACAGTTTTACTAGGTTGATTGCTCTACATGCTTCCTAGATTGGAATATCTTTCTAATAATCCCTTTGCATAATTAATCATATGCTACATACATATATGCTAATTATTTATCCCATCAAAACTTTAACAGATAGTAACATGCTGCCCTCTTAGCAATGAACACTTTTGATTAGGAGTAATAAAATTTAATGAATTGAGTTCAACTTTAAAAATCATTTAATCAACTTAATATATTGATTATTTGAATAAATTGAAATGAACTGTATACTAATATAAATGTATTGAACCAAATTAATCTTTGTTTAAATTACTTGAATTATTTGAACTATTATCACTACATATATCTTATTTTACAATATACTTTTTAATCTAATTTAACAAAAATAGTTTTATATAAGAACAATTCAACTTTTAAAAATAAACTTATATTAATTTAATACTAATTTAGTTCAATTTAAATATTTTTTTACAACTAGCATTAGATTTTTGTTATTGTTAACGTAAAAAGACATGTTAGTTTAAGTTTAAATTTAACATTATCGTTCGATAATTAGAGATGACAAAAGTATAATTAATCCTACTTTACTCTTATAAATAACTCCAATAAATACGATAATGTTTCCTATTCTATGCTTATTTCTAAATTTATATATGAATAACTATATTTTTTTAAAATATTTAAGAGAAATGTTATCTCACTGATAATAAATGCAAATCTATAATAATTGAAGCAATAAAGTGTATTTAAAAGATAGAACGGATTAGAAATTGATTACAAAATAATGATCGAGAATTGTGATTCAATCAAATAAATAATTTCAAATTAATTATTGTATCAGTTACTATGATTTTGTAATTGATCATTATTATTGTATCTTCTCTTTTAAATTGTACTTCTCATTTTAAAGAGAAAAATCCTAAAAAAGAGAAAATATAAACATTTGAAACTTTTAATTTTTTTAAAATTGATAATAAATTACAAAATTTAAAAATTTTCTATTATAAATAATCACTGAAAATTTTATGTGATTAAAATAATTACAAAAAATTTTAAAAAATCTTTCTATTGCATAATTAATTAGAATAGGTAGTAGTTGAATTTGATTTAGAGTATATTTGACAGCTTATTTTAGTTTGTGTTATAAACAAACTTGTTTGAAAAACAACATATGCCTTATGCCTATGCATTGGTAAAAACCAATTTTTAGTAGAAAAAAATTCTTGTACCCGATGTATTAGGTAAAAGTAGTTGTTCAATTAGCTGAGAGATATAAATTAAAATAACTTAAAACAACTTGAATATTATAAATTTGATATTATATTCTATTTTATAGACAAAAATGTATTTATAACTAGTTAAATTTTAGGTCTTTAACTTATTTTGAACTCTTCTCATTTTTGTTATAATGTGATTTTTGCAAAGATAATTTTTTTATTAAAAACTAAAATAAATAATGTGAATAGTAGTATTAAAGGATTTGTCTATTAAATAATGTGATGTTAAATGGGAACAGATTTTATTTAAATATTAAAGATAAAATATTAAAAAAGTAGTAAACTATAAGTTTAGCACGGCTTAAGTATCGTATAAAAAATAAAAATAGTTCGTAATTTAGTCAAATAAATATTATCGATTTCGAATAATTTGTCAAAGTAGCGTTTTAATAGGCACTATATTTTGTGTAAAAAAAAGTAGGCACTATACTTAGGCTATTCTTCTTTTACCAAAAATAGTTAACAAAAAAACCTGAAAATTGAATAGTTGTTTGATGTAAATTGTAGGTCAAAGTTATGAAGTATTTGATAAAACTTATTGATAATTCGAAGTGATATAAAACGATATATTTAAGACCCTTTTATATAATTCTTATTTCATTTATTTCATAAATAAAAATATAATAGACTCGACCAATGAATCAATCCAAAAAAAATCGTAAAGTGAGTTTGTTTGATTACCAGTTTACATAAATTTAGTTCAAATCGACTAGTATGTTTATAAGTCAACCTATTTTATAATAATTGTATTTAAAAAATAAAAAAAAACATTTTTTTGAAATACATGTATTATAATTTGTATCTATTATTAAATAAGTATATTTAAAATTTAATAATATGACTTACTTTTAAAATTATTTAACTTTTTTGTTTTTTTAAATAGATAAAAATGGACAAGACATAGAGTCGGATTAAACTAACAAATTATAATCGTTTAGAAAATAGAGTGAACCGGCTTGAGACAATTTTTTTTTTGTGACCAATTAATAATCTTAAGTTTTATAATTATTATATTTTTTTCATAAAACTTGTAATTCTTCATTAAAGATTAAATATTTAAGATAAATAATATATTAATTTAAATAAATAATGTGACATTAAAGGTGATATTTTAATAAAATAAATAGTGTAACATTAAACGAGGTAAAATAAATATTTTTATAAGAACGAAAATAGCATAATAATAATACCAAATAAATAAATAAATAAATAACAATAAGTTACAAGTTTACACTACTTTGAATTGCGTTTAAAAAAATGCTAAGTTTGTAAGATATATATCTTCAGTTACTAAACACTTTTATTTTAGTTAAACATTATTATAAATTGGTTAAATGATAACTCAAAATTGCTTCCCGAAACCACATTTAAATTAGTTTTGAGCTTGTGATTTTATTAATATTTATTACATTCAATAGTATAATAATATTTCTCATTTACTCTCTTTTCCATTGCAAGTTGTTTAAATAAAATTCTCCTTTAATTTGTATTAATTAATTTCAATTATTATAGTAATTACAATGCTTATTTTAGCTTTTAATAACATACTTGATCTCTAAACATAATTAATAAAAACTCATAAAAGAATACACACATATATACAAGGAAATTTAGTAATACTCTCTGCATCACTCCCTTTATAACTCTATAATTAACTGAAACTAACTAAAACACACATAAAGTGTTAGTTTTATATTTTAAATAGATTTCATTTTCTTAAAAATATTTTATCGTATTAAAATTAAAATTTGTACAGTAACGTCTCTATTTATTATTTATTTAAAAATACTTTTTATATTTTTTAAAAAAATATTTACATATTAAAACTAAAATTTTGTATATAGTGAGTCCTTATTTATTATTTTTATTATAGACTCATAAAATATTACTACCGAAACTGATTTCAATATACTGAAGTCTGACATGAGAATTTAGAACAAGAATAAATTAGAAATATTTATTTTCTTAATTCACTCAAATATTTTAGAACAAAAATTAACAACTAAAACAAATATGTATATTATGAATTAATTGACTTTTTTTTTCTTGTTTGTCTTTTTACAATTTACAGAAGTTAGGAGAGCAGTTTGGTACAGAAAGTTTAAAATTAAAGGGACAACCTAACAACACAACAGACACTCTCCAATCACTCCATGAATTGTCATTTGTCGGCACACACTCATATTATTGACTCTTTGACCATCAATTGACATCAGTTAACGATGTTCCTTGCATAAAAAAGTCATCGTTTGAAAGTGAAACAAGGTAACGTTATTTTCACTATATAATTTCACATTAATTGTTTCATTTATGTTTCTCTCTCTCTCTCTTTCTTCACTGTAAAATCTCTCTCTCTCTCTCTCTCTCTCTCTCTCATGCATCAATGAGTTTGAAACTCAAATTGGTGTTGGTCTTGGTTTTTACTGTGCTGTGATATTACTAATATCAAAGATTTTATTATTACTTCAACGTGGAGAGCTGCAAGATAAATTATTAGAAAGGATAACATTTTCGTATTCAGCTGTGGATATTTTTTTTTGGAATAAGCTTCGAACATGATGTGCAAGTATGATGTGATGATAATGAATAACAGTTCACCTTCAAAAAAATTTCCAACTACCCTTAAAAATAAAAGATAATATTTCATTTAGTAAAAACATATCTCTGTATATCTTTAGATATTTGTAAATATGATTGAGCAAACAAAAAAATGTTTTTATTTCTTACGTCCTACTCAACTAAGTAAATAATTGAATTATTATATACTTGTTCTAATCAAAAGTTAATAGAATCTAACAAGTTAGAATATTTAGTATTAATATTTTATTTTTTCATATGTTTAAAGTTTCTATTTATAATTAGTTGTTTTTTAAAGTTAGAATAAGTCTAAATTAGGGATGTATAATTCTTGTTTTTTTTCTAATAATTAATTTGTTGATTATATTGATTTGGATATTTTTTTTTAAATAATAGCTTATATAAGGCCCGATTAATAATTTAGATTGATTTGGTAACTAGTATTCAATAGTGGATACGTTTGCTTTACCATAATCTTTGGATTATGCAATTGAGAAGAAACTACTATTTCCTTTATTAATAAGCTAAGAGACTTTAAAATGGATTGACAAAATATCCATTACTCAATGTATTCTTGATCTAATGTTTAAGAAATATTCAGTATCATTAAGAAATTACTTTAAAATATCTTCATTGAATATCTGCAACTTCAATTATTAATTCATTAAGTAGAATATTAATTATTGATCCACAGAGTACAAGAAAATATAACAGCCACTGCATTTAAGTAAGACATATACGAAAGTTAATTAATGAAACATGGAAAAGTGTCCAACATTAAGAATCTAAAACAAATGAAGAGATTAAAACATGGAGATACTAACATTTAGAAGGCCAAGCTTATTCTGATGTAACGAGATGGAGTGAAAAAGGAGTTAAGACTATAATAAGATGTTGTGATTGTGGCTTCCCTGGTTTCACCATTGATGATAGAGTGTTGGCAATGTGTATGTATAAATATAATGTAGTAATAATTAGGTATGTCCCATTAAAGTTGCTTTGGTGTGTGGTGCATCTAACAGTGGAGGTAGCTACATAATCTTAAATCAGTTTCTCTTGGACCGTATGAATTGCAATTAATAATATGAACAGAGGAAAGTAAAAGCAATAGATATCCCCAGGGAAAACCCTAATGATATTGCCTGCCATGGGGTTCAACACAAATAGGATCACTACTAGTACAATCAGAACCATGGTAAGACAAACCAGGATTAAACTTTAATTGCAAAGTTTAATTTAACACCCACTAATTAAACAATTTTAACTGCCTTAACATCCATCACCACTCAAACATTTCAAAATTGTGGAAATTGGAAAATCATCATTCACTGGACTCTTATTTTAAGGACTCCCACCAGATTTTAAGGTGTTGCCTTTTTAATTATTAAAAAGTTTAAAAGAGTCCTCAGTGAGAAGGATCTTATCCATGGTTTATTTTAAAAATCTAATTAAAAATTACGTTAAGAATAAGATATGTTTACAATCATGCTCATAGAGTATATTAATAATGTTTTTAATAAAAAATATTTTTATCTCCTTAGCTAATATCCTAGAGACATTTGTTAAGGTTAGTGTGACTTAATTAACATCTTACATAGGAGAGTTTATCAAGTACTATTATTACTCTAAAGTTGTATGGGGAAAACCCCCATTCTAAGTTGTTTATCTGTAAATTAGAGAGAGAAAGTTAAAGAAATCAATTGCCAGTTTATTTACAGTTGTAATAATTCTGATTCTGATTACGTGGTTAAGTGGAAGAATTTTCAGTTCAATTCATTAACAGAAAAGACGCTAAACGACAACTTCAATTTTGATTGCGTAGTTTCAAACAACAGATGTGGTAGTTTGCAGTAGAAATTCCAATGTAAATGTTTCGGTTTATATTCTTATTCTGATTAATTGCGTGCCTAACATGGTATATTATTTAGTACAAAACCTTTGTTTACCGTGGAATGAAACAAGAAGAATCCATGATGCAGCATCACATAAATTTTTGGCTAATTATTTTTTCTCTGTTTAGTTATTCCACGGTCTGTGTACATAGTCCTTTGTGAGGTAAAAGTAAATTTGGAAAATGAAACCCCACCTATTCGGGGTCTGGGTCTATTTTGTGTGCTGGTGCTAGTTTTGATGGTATGGTTTGGGAGCATAAAATTATTCTCTCTCTCTCTCTCTCTGTGGTCATGACCAGTAGGAGTTGTTTATAATTTGAAAACTTGAAGGCAGCCAACAAAGTAGGGGGCTCTTCTTTGTAGTTCTTCTGTTTTGTATGGACATGAAGGGATATTCAGTTTCCTGGACAAAACATAAGAAAGAGCCATATTTTGCTGCACATCGCACAAGAAGACAACAACAATGCATACAAGCAAATCATGATACCCCAGAAGAAACAAGTTCACTAAATCATTCCCTGAAATTGGCTGTTTCCACTTCCCAAAATACTCTACTGCCTACGCTACCTGCCTTTGTTGCTTTGCTCCTACTTGTTACTTCAATTGGCACAGCATTTTCTCACCCCATTGCCTCCAATTCACCTTTGCCAGCACACTCCCACCCCAGTGCTAACCACACTTTGAGACCAGCTGCAGTGTTGCAAAAGTTGAGGAGAATCAGAGCTCACCTCAACAAGATTAACAAGCCTCCTGTTAAAACAATCAAGGCATTTTTCCTTTGCCTTCACAATCTCCGACAATGACACTACTGCATTTCCCTTCTCCTGATTCAATGATCTATGTTCTGTTCCTTTCTTGCAGAGTCCAGATGGGGATTTGATAGATTGTGTTTTATCTCATCAGCAACCTGCTTTTGACCACCCTCTGCTCAGAGGGCAAAGACCATTGGTAATTTCATTTCATCCATCTCATTTGCCAAGGAACATGACTTTCCTTTGAATTAATAAACGCATCCACATTCCTCAGAATTGTTGAGCCATTCTGGGATGGTGGAATTCCAATTTAGCCAGTACTCCTCTTTTAGTCTAAAGTTTTTCTTTTGGGGATTGAATTTTATTTGAGAGACTGAGAAAGTAAGAGGCTTAAGGTTTACAGGATCCACCAGAAAGGCCAAAGGGCCACCCCAATGGAGAAACAGGAATAGAAAGCTTTCAGCTTTGGTCCGATTCTGGTGAAATATGCCCTGAAGGAACAGTTCCAATCAGAAGAACAACTGAACAAGATTTTCTACGAGCAAGCTCTATCAGAAGATTTGGAAGAAAAGTACGAAGGGACTCAACTGGCACTGGTCATGAGGTTAGTGCTTACAAATGTAATTTGCTTATTGAATTTTGATTGCCTATTCAATATATTGTTTCCGTTTCTCACAATGCATTAATTTGAAAGGAAAATCTGCTCTTATTTTCTCAGCATTGTGTTCATTTCCACCCTTTTTCTTTATCAGAAAGAATAAAGAACAACCCTGCTTTTCGTTATCCATCGAAATCAAACATGAATTACAGAAACTAAGACATTGAAGGGACACCACTTTCAAAAGTTTGCCTCCTAGGTGCACCAAAAAGTAACGTGGAAATCATTATTCTCGTGAGGAAGCTCTTCTTGTATCCCTGTCGGATGCCACATGCAATTTTTTTTTCCAGAAGGAGCTAAAACTGGAAATAAATTTAAGTCTTAATCACACCATAGGAAAAATCGTTCATTCTTATGCACGCATATGTGTAACTTTTACTGATAATTTTGTTTTTTTGACACATCCTGTTGCAGCACGCAGTAGTTTTTGTAAACGGAGATCAATACTTTGGAGCAAAAGCAAACATAAACGTGTGGACACCCAGCGTAACCGATCCATACGAATTCAGTTTGTCACAGATATGGGTTATCGCTGGATCTTTTGGCAATGATCTGAATACCATAGAGGCTGGATGGCAAGTATGTCAATATATACTTGTCCAAAAATTCACTTTCATCCATTTTTTGTTAGTAAATATTGTGAAGGTGTTGAAGAATGTACTAGGATTACATTTGTCTTTATCATTTGCTTTAGTTTTTAGTCCTTCGATTTCTAGCTAAATAACAACCAAACTTTCCTTCAGGTAAGTCCCGAGCTATATGGAGACAACTATCCTAGGTTCTTCACTTATTGGACAGTAAGTAATGCACGTTTCTTTTTTCTTCTTTTGTTTCTTTTTACCCTCATTTCTTTAACATCTTACAATATGTGCTGTTTGATAGACGGATGCATATCAAGCAACAGGATGCTACAATTTACTATGTTCAGGATTTGTCCAAACTAACAACAGGATAGCAATAGGGGCGGCAATCTCACCAAGATCCATCTTTAATGCCAGACAATTTGATATTGGCTTAATGGTTTGGAAGGTGAGTCTCTTTCTTCTGCTTTTTCTTTTTCCCCCAAAACAAGTCATCACCAAAAGTCAACCAAAAAGAAAACACCAATTAAGGAGAAAATAGGGTCCTTTATGACACAAAAGGCTCAATGGTTATTAGATGGTGGTTTGTTGTTAATTTGAGCTTTTATGCTTTTCCAACCGTTATTTGCTTCATTTCAGAACTTGTTTACTTTTCCAAAAAAAGGTTAAATATGCATAATCAAACAAAGAGTAAAGAAAATCATATCTAAGTGAAGCAATAATTCGTTTACTTCTTTTTTGCCCCTTTTTCTTTTGAATTTTCTGCATGTTAGTGTTATTCAAATGGAAGATTCCCTTGCTTTCCTTGTACCAGTGTCCTTCATGGGGTCGACTCTAGCTGAGCCTTTTCCTTTCCTTCCTTTATTAAAGCAATATTTCGCGGCTCACGCTTTTCTTTTTTATTTTGGTTTTGCCCTAACTGGCATCTCCATTTGTCTTACCACTTCTTTTTTCTCAGTTTTACACTCCTCCAATAATATACTCCGTAATTAATAATAGTAATCAACCACTTTATAATACCAAGACACGCATTAATTAATTAACCCATAAGGGAAAAAATTTGGTGTTTGCATTTATGCCAACACATTAATGTAGGTTAGACAGTTGGAGTCAAGCTGTAACATACTATCATGCATTTACTTTCGCTTTAATAATTCTAAGATACCACAATGAAATTCTGTGTGTATAGGACCCAAAGCATGGACATTGGTGGCTGGAATTTGGGTCGGGGCTACTTGTTGGGTACTGGCCAGCATACTTGTTTAGTCACTTGAGAAACCATGCTAGCATGGTACAATTTGGAGGAGAAATTGTGAATTCTCGTTCAAGGGGCTACCACACTGGCACTCAAATGGGTAGTGGCCATTTTGCAGAAGAAGGGTTTAGAAAAGCAGCCTATTTTAGAAACTTACAAGTTGTTGATTGGGACAACAACTTGCTTCCTCTTTCCAATATTCACCAATTGGCTGACCATTCCAATTGCTATGACATAAGGGTGGGATCAAACAATGTTTGGGGAACTTACTTTTATTATGGAGGTCCTGGAAGAAATGTGAGATGTCCATGAATATATATATATATATATATATATATATATATATATATATATATATATATATATATATATATATAAGTCCTATTATACAGGCTTCTCTGTTCTAAATATATATATATTCTTTTTTTTATCCCACTGTTTTTTCTTTTGGGGATTTTGGTTTCATTATAAGCTTCACATGGTTTGGCTATATTTGTTAATTTTGGTTTTGGCTAACAGGTTAGAGACAGTTTGTTCCGTTGCTAGAGATTATGTAAATCCACGAAAAATATGTTGTCAATTTGTAACATTAAATCTAGGGGTTCTGTATTCTTCAATTCCATTTCTTTCCACTTTGCGATTCAAATAAACTCGAACCTTGCGAAGGTAGTAGTTGACGTTAATTGGTCAATAAACCTTTAATGCAACTTGTCTTACCAAGATGGAACCATAATTTTCTATGCTTCTTAAACAAAATCCAGCGAGAATTATATTTTACTGCTGATGAATCCGTCATATGTGGATTTGCATGTGGGAGGAGCTACAGAGAAGCAAATTACAAACAAATCTCGAAAACTAAATGCGTTTAACCTTCTATATCTTCCCTGATATAGTATTATTAAGCAAATTTTTGAACTATCACGAATCTTCTATATCTTCTTGGTAAATAAAAACAGAATATTTTAATGTGTATGCAGTGTCCGCATTTAATTTTGCACTGCAAATAAAAAAATTAGTTGAATTGAACACTATAATACAGTGAAACCAAGACCAATTAACAGTGAACAATGTTTTCTCCACCTTGTTTATGTTTTCCCACGAGTAAACTTGAAGAAAAAAAATGCTTAAAGATACTGCATATTGGGAAATACAATGTGCAATAAACATTTTTTCTTGTTTGAACTTTGAGATGAGATAATCTATATAACAATATTCACAAAGAGAGAGAGAGAGAGAATAAATAAATAAGACCTTTTTGAAACGAAAATTGCTTGAAAGCTGACGGTCAATGTCATGATTTTATTAAATCTTAGACCATCCGAAACTAGACAAGAAGAGAAAAGAAGGGAGCACATGGGTCTTGAGAAAATAAGTTTCTGGTGTTAGTAGGCTAGCATTAGGTATTAGCATCCCAGTGTCCCAATGGATGTTGGTGGAAGTGTGAAGTGACACAAGATATGGATCTTTTGTTTTCAAAAGAATAATGATAATAATATTGAGAAGGGGATAATAGTAACTGACGCTTCCTTGCGTGACAACAAAGCCATCCCCACCACATTCGATTAAAGAATAAAGGACAGTGATGGTCTACACAGGAATCCAGAAGCGTATTGTGGAAGAGAATGCAAGGAAATGGAACAAACAATTCTTTTTACTAGGAGTTAGGGCTTCTGCTGCCTCAATCTGGAAAGGCTCATGAAAACATTATTTGCATATGAAGCAAGAGAAGGGCACTTTCTTGTAGCTTGTAATGTGAACAGAGCCAACAGTAGCAAGCAAGAGCTACTTTCTTTATTTCTTTGAGGTAAAGTATGTGTATTACAACAAAAAATACAACTAGAAGAAGTACATATTATAATTCACAAGTGTTGGTGGCAGTGCCACTGTCCCTTTCCGTACAGTTATGTTTCTGGATTATAAAATTACACTCAACATACTGTGTTTATTTATACATGATAAATGTGAGTAAACATGGATATTTTATTACCTTAGTCACAGATTCCATTCTGTGTATGTTTCCATTGACATTTCTGCAGAGAAAGAGAGAGTGGATGTTTGATAAGATAAGAAGTCTGCAATAACCAGTTAACCAGTACATATTCTTTTTAATAAATTGATGGGAATCTGATAGGGTAAAACATGGAGGTGATCTCCATCCATAAATTACAACTAAAGCTGATGCAGCATTCATCTCAACATGAAACTTCATGTTCATAGTTACACTCTAACATAAATAATAGACATGCTTTAGTTGTCTAAAGCAATGATTTGGTATGTAAATAGGCTATGTTTGAGTATAAATGTTGAGAGACCTCAAACTTATGTTTATAACAGGATCTCAATTCATAAGTAGATATGCAAGTGTTTTTGAGTATAGAGATTTTTGTGAGCTTCCAAAATTAACCTTTACTTTGTGAAAAACAAAAACAATAATGGTGTTTATGGAGTATATAGTTGAGGTAGAAGTTGATTAACATAGGTAAGAATACAATCCAAAACAAACAAAACACAGAAGGTGGGTACACCATCAACAACCGTAGTTTCTTGCGAAAAGTAAACGTCAAAGAGGCTCCAGCTATGATGGGGAGACACTGCTGCAAAAACATGTCCGGAGGAAGGCTAACCAAGACACTCAGCAATGCATTAGCCACTACATTACTTCTGAATCACTTCATATATACTAAGTATATATGCCTACAACATATAAAATTGTTAACATAAAAGCAAAAGTATTTAATTAAAATAAACAATTACTGGCGTGGAAGTTAATAGTATTAGTGAATGGAATATTTCCCTATTTATTTAGCTCTTTTAGTATTTTATTTATATTTATATAAATTTAAAAAGGGAAAATAAAAATATAATAAATAATATGTGAAGTGACATGAGAATGCCTTTTTGAGACAGGTGCATCATGTATGTTTCATATGGATATGGCGCCATTGTCTTTAAAGTGGTCCTTATTTCTTAACTTTGGACACTTGTTCTTATTAAAGATTATGTGGTATCACAGCAAAATCCCTTTCACCTTTGAATTATACTCACAACTAACAATGTAGAATTAATTGTAGAATCAATATACATATTACCAATATAAAAAGTCGATCTAAAAAGTAGAATTATAACATTAGTTAAAATATGAATAAATGTAATATCACCCAACAAAAAGGGAAAAGTATTCATAACATAGTAGAAACATTTTTCTATATTGGTTATGGAGTGCAACCGATTTACATTGGTTTTGACAATAAGTGATAGAGTATAAAAAGTTATTCTTAAAATAGGTTTTATTTTAGGCATTTCTACTTGTAATTGTAAACAAAATGAATTAAGCACAATATCATATGTATATTTTCCAGTTCAAACAAGTCCAATATTCATTCAAAAGTATAAATATTAAATATGAACATAAATTATACTTATATACTACTTCATCAACATTAAAATCTAAAGGTTAAATCAAAACTAAAGACTAACCATAACAACTACTAATCAAAACAAAAGACTAAAGATCAAATTCAATCTTAAAACTAGAGTATAATAACTACTAGAAAAAAAAATATCTTGTCACTCATTACAAATTTCTTCAATTACTTATCCAATGAAAAAACTACAACACATATAAAAGAATTTTGGTCATTCATTAAAATTAAAGAAAATTCAAATTAGTGAAATGAAATTATAAACTAAAATAACATCTATTCTATATTTATAAATTTTATTCTTTATCCATTTAAAAGAAAAATCTTAAAATGAAACTTATCTATTATATACAAGTTCTTCAAAACAAAGCACAAATAATAGTAACACGACATTTCATTTATATAGACAATTTATCATTATTGCACATAGTAAGATATACATTTTTAAATATTTATGCACGTTCACTCACAAAAATCATTACTCTATCTCTTAAATTTTGACTGTAATTTCTATTATTTCCTAATATCCTTTTGTGACATTTGTTGGATGTAGAAACAATATTAGAGCATATTAACTACATTAAGTTGTTTATCATCTCTTTAGAGCATATTATTCACAAATTTTATGTTGAGTTCAAAATCTAAAGGAATAGTTTATAAATAATTATTTTTTGGTCAAACAAACACCATTGCTTAGCTAAGATCCTAGATACAAAAATGTATTTAAATGATATGAGTAAAATGCACTTTGTAGTAGGCTTTCTGCACCCTGTGGTCAAATTTCGTATACCAGTACACTTCCCACACATTTGCAAGTGTAAACACATTCAATGTGGCTTGTGTTAAAATTACAATTACGAAACTATAATTTTATCTTTTAATCTACATTCGTCTTATCACTAAAATCATAATTCCTGCAAAGGCCACAATTTATATAAATAAATTAATCTACATACCCGTTTACTAATTAAATGTCAAAATCTTATTAGGTGTCTACAAAGCTTTAAATGTTAAATTATGTTATATCTCAATCAAACTCTCAATCCTAATACACAAATGAAATGGTGAAATGGTTGTATTTGAAATGAAATAGCCAATAAACTCACTCTTAAATGAATCAACATTTTAGCTTCTCTCAACTGGTTTAATGTATGCAATAAATAGATTATGTGCGAGTCTAAGCCCATAACCTAATTCTGCTACAAACCCATGAAATAGCTGGTGTTAAAGAGAGAGGTAGTATACATGGTAAACTTAACTTTTAATAGCAACCATGTCATCTTGTTACATCATTAATATACAATACAAGATAAATAGAGAAGAAGAAAACAAGTTACACACGTTCTATGTACAATTTCTGTGAATTGCTGCCTTTTCATCAAGATTTTTCCCCTTAAAACAGTTTCCTTTCCATTGTAGGAGATCCAATTTCATAAAATTGAGAGGGTGTAGAAAGAAAATTCACTGGCTATCCTATGCATATATCGGCCCAATAAGTATGGGTACCGTCGACCCACTTAGCGGAAGCAGAAGTTATGGGCTAAGATTCGACCCAAAAGTAGAAGCTGACATTTTGTATTCCTGAATAACTATAACTCCCTTTCCTACAACCTTATTAGTTATTAAGTAACGACCTGCTTATACCATCCAAAGCAACCCATAAACTACTTCTCATCTTTCTTAATATTCACAGACCTAATAATTTTATGCCACTGACCAAATACCAAAAAGACTAAAGTGAATTTTAGGATGAAACGTTTTTAACTTAATTAAAATTATTTATTAAAAAATTATTAATTTGTTTTATGTTTATGTTTAAGGAAGTTTAAGATGTAAAAATACTTGTTAAATTATTATGATGAATTTTATTTTATATTTCTTTTTTAATTGATAGTAAAGTTAAGTCTTTAATTTTTTTTTAATAAAGTTATTTTATTTGCTGTTTGCTTGGATATTATTTATTTCTATTAAAAATAATTATTTTTATCTTGAAAAACTTATCCATTCTCAAATAACACGAATTTGGTGGCAATGTTTCACACACATTATATACATTTTTTTTATCAGCACATTATATACATAATATGTATTTGACATTTATGATGATAGTCTATTGATTATGACTTTTATTTAATCCAAAATTTACTTAAATAAGAGAGGTGTATGTTTAAGTTAAAATTAATACAACAAGGAAATAAACAATGATACACTAGAATTAATTCCAGTATCTAAACTTAGGTCCAAAATTTGAAAATGTGGGAAAAATATTTTTTGTTTGGTCTTTCAAGGTAGAATTTAAACCATGGAGAAAGTAAATCTAATCTAAATACACATAAAATACAGCGTGTAGCATCCTATGTCATTCAAAAGTTTCCTGGTAAATTAACTTATCTTTTATGTTCTTGTAAATTAAAATTATATCACTGTAGTCGTGACCAATGAGAAATCATCTTATTAAATAATCACTTTGTACTAGTTAAATAAGTAAATTGTTTAGAGTTGTAAGATTTTTTTTATAAGAATAACTTCGAGATATGAATTGATTAATAATGTTAATTTTAGTTATGAACATATTAAGATAGAGAATCAAAGTAAGTGTCACACAAATTTGTTAACTTTAAGAACTAAAAAAACAATAATTTGAAACCTATAAGATGAATTTGGTTTAGTTGGTATGGTTTTAATTCTTTTTATTCTATTTTCTTTGTCTATGACGTCATCTTAAATGTATGTTTTCTTAATGTATCATAATTTTATTTTTTTATTAAACTGTTGTTTACACATGTTATTGATATTTTTTCTGTCAAAGAAGACCTTAATGAGTTTAAATTGGAAAGTTTGGAAATATGGGGTCATGAACTTGTATAATATGGAATAAGTAATATATTGTTTTTTAGATTTTATTAAATTCAATTTACTTTATAATTTTACAAAAATTAGGGATGGTTCGGAGTTGGAATACAATCTCTGGGAACAATTTGCTCACCAACTTCTTAGGCAGTTAGACGAGAATAATTATGATATCAGATTCTAAAATAATAATATTTTAGATACAATCAATGCTGTATAGTAGACAATATTCAATAAATTCATTAATTTGTCATGTTTTTGTTATTAGTAGATTTTTATTTATTTAGAATCAACACGTTCTTAATAATAAATACAATCACTCATGTAAAATAAAAAAATAATAACTCTAATTAACCATCATTTTAAATATTTTAAAATAACTAATTTTACATTTTGATGGATAATAATTTTAATTTTTTTTTCAACTTTTTACAATAAATTTTTTTGGAAAGAATTGTTATCATATAATAATGATTTTACTTATAATTATTGTCATAGATGATATATGACTATAGTTAAAAAAAATTATTGTCGTAGTATTGTAGATGATTTTTATAAGTTTAGGGTTTAGAGTTTAAGATTTATTTGTTTTAATATTGTGTCTTTCGTTTGTTGTCATGCTTCACCGATACAACTATCGTGATCTACATTATTATCATACCTATTGTCACAGCGTTGTATTTATACTCTTATTTATACTCTTATGTTATTGTCATACCTATCATTAACATCATGATTTTTACTTGATATAAAGTTAGTGTAATTTTTATTCTAATTTATTTTTAGAAAATTATTATATTTTAGATTATTACTTTTATTTATAAATTCATATTGTTGTTCAGACAATACTTAAAAGACTAATTTTGGCTGTGAGATTACTTAATTATGAATAAATTGTAATAATTTTTTTAAAAAATGGAATACGACAATTATTAACAAAAAATCAACAGTGTATGTGTGCTTGTGACAATGGTAAATATTATATATAGACTTACAATAATAATTTTGTAATTATCGCAAAAAATCTTTGTTTTCAATGACAACAAGACCGAATGATTTAAAAATCACTATCAAAATACACTAAATCATCATTAAATATGTATTTTCCAGTGAATAGTAGATTGTTCTTAAATTCCGAAAAAGTTTCAAAAATTTATTCATTGAAGTTTAAGTATGTTTTCTGTTCTAATTTCGTCTCATTTCATATTATCGGTTATTATTTTTTTTTTAAATATTAATTTCTGCAATTAATTTCTACTTTAAATATATGATGAATTTTATATTCATATGTGTTACAAATGTCCAACAACGTAATATTGACTATTAAAAAGGATTTTCTTCATATATTATAATACAAGAGTATTATCTATTCTTAATTATCGAACTAGGTTTTAATCTTTTTTACATTTATTTGTTGACATATATTTTTTATCTAGTCTTATTTCTTTTAAAAGAATGGTGTACTCTTGGATTGTTAAAGATATTAAATTAGAATTCACTTGGCGTTATTATGGATGGAAAAAATGCTTTTAAATGAGTGGAAATATGTTTTGTTTAAGAATGGTAATGTTCATTATTTAACATTTAAAACTAGGTAACTTTATTTTATTTTATTTTGTATTAATTTAATTTTAATTGTTTTATTTTGTAGATAATTGGATATCTTTGTTATGTTTAATTTAATGATGTTTGTTATCTACTTTGTGGATTTATAAAAAAATTATTGATGCAATTTATTAGGTGAACAAATGGGTTTATTGTCAACACGAGGATGTTTTCTATTATTTTGATTTCAAATAATACATTACCTTGTATGGGAAATTTGCTAAAAAGAGTTTCTTGATGATATTATTCATAAACAAAGAAGAAATCTAAAATGTTTAGGTTATCTTTTATTTGAATTTTTCATGTTTTTCTTTAGTACTTTTTATTAACATTTTAGATTTATGTTATTTTAATTTTTGATTTTTCATAATTGATATTAAGATGTAGATATCAAAGATAACCGTAATTAGTTTGGTATATCTAAGAAAATAAGATATTTTAAAATACTTTTCATCCGAACCATTCTTTTGATGATAATTGTATAATGAATGACAGTTAGTTTGTCATTTTCAATCAAACTACATCAATGTTATATAATTATAAATATCACCTCTTTTTTTTTTTGAAATTTCTTTTTCCTCCACCTCATAATAATCCATTTAAAATCTTAAAAGTTATGTTTAACAGTTTTCTACTTACAGTAACGGATTTTAAATATTAAAAGTAAAATTAATTATTAAAAAAATATATAAAAATACATCCAAAATTACTCATAACAATTTTTTCATACTTAAAAACTTTCTTCTTTTCATTTTCTTTATCTTAAAACATTTGTAAATGTTTTTATTTTTAATTAATTAACTAATATTTGAAATAATTCATTTTCTTTTCAATAAAAATAATATATTTATTTACATAATGAAGTAGTTTTAGTAAAATTATTTAAATAATTAATACATATTTATAGTTTGAAAAAAATCTTAAACTATAATCAGTTTTACTATGCTAAACATTTTGACATACATTAAAAATCTAATAATTATATGTTAATTAAAAAATAATTTTATATGATATTTAAAAGTTTAATATAAAATATATTTTTAAATAAGTTATTATATTTGATATTTGAAATCATACCTTAATAGTATGTATCAACCAATAATATAATTAAGGTAAATGAATTAAATATTTTCCATTAATTAAACTACTTAAACTTAATTAATGATAATTATATATAAATTAATTGATGTACACTATAATTAAATATAAAAGATATGTTTAATTATATTTTTATATGAAAATAGAAATTTTTAATTAATATATGCAAATTTCATAACTATTCATGTAAACTATTAAATGATATATATATATATATATATATATATATATATATATATTTACTAAAATTAATATAAACTATCGTTAATATTAAATATAAGAATATTCTGATAAATTATTTTTAATAATAAATAAAAGTTTTAAGAGTACTACTTAAAAATAATTTAATATATTTTAAATTAGTATTTTAACATAATTAATGTTTTTGGATAAATACTTTTTTGGTTTTATAATTAATAAATTAAAAAAAAATATCCTTTTTACATACAAATATCATCCGTAAAACAACAACATACTTAAATTAAGTAAAACTTAAATAAACAATAAAATATATTAAATTAAATCTAATCTTATAAAAACATGATATGTAATTAACTTATTTTATTTCTATAATTTTTTAGGTGTAACCTTGATTCATATAAAAACTTAACATATCAAAAAAGTTTATTTAAATAAAAAATTATTCAAAATTTTATTTTGTAATAATTTATAAAATTAAAATAGAATTGAAATACACTTTTAAAATCTGAGTTGAAATTTATAATTATTTATTTAAAAACATATTTTATATCGAAGATTTTAAATGTTATATAAAATTATTTCAATGAACATATAATTTTTAGACTTTTAAAATATTTGTAAAAAAATATAAATAAAACTTATTGTAGTTTAAGATTTTTTTAAAATTATAAATATATACTAATTATTTAAAAAAATTATTAGAATTACCAACAGTAAATAAATGCATTATTTTTATTGTGATGAAAATTAATTATTTTAAATAATAATTAATTAATTAAAAGTAAATGATTGCAAATATTTTAAGAGCAAATTAAGGAAATGGAAAGAAAAAATTCTTACAAAACTTATAGGTACATTTGCATATTCTTTTAATAAAGATTTTGTTTTTAATTTTTAAAATTTATATCAAAGTAAAAAATTTTGTTTTTTCAAAAACAAAATAAGTTGGTTTCAATATTGTTTAAAGTGTGATAGGTTTCAATACTTATATTATTAATTATATTAATCTTTTTATAATGTTCTATGTTGTATTTTTTTGGGGTGTAGTGACAGGTACCAAACTAGTAGTTTCTAAAAGGTGCATTTTGATATTGGAGTTTATGGTTAAGCATTTTCGTCAAGCTATTGTGCTCGTCAATTATTTCCCTCTTATTACGACAAAGTACATTTAACTTTGATTTAAAGATCTAAGAGGGAGTACTAAATTCAAGTGTTTGTTGAATTGAAAGGAGAATTTAAACTGTTAAAAATTATTTTGAATGAAGTTAAGATAGGTTTGGCCCACGTATTCATAAAAAAACTATTGTTAAGGTCAGACATAGAATTTAAGGTTTAAATAAGACGAGTTTGCTTGGTCGCTACTGAAAGTCAATCATCCCCCACACAACTATGATGATAATTTTATAGATATATCAATTCGTGGACAAGATAAGAATTATCAGTTTATCAAACCTAAGAAGCTATGACCCATGACCCCGACTCAGTAATTTATTTTGCTCGCACTTTTTCGGAATGTTAATTTAACCTTTTTGGGATATACATGGCATGGGAAAAGGAACTCCATTAGCAGTCTTACCTTTTATGGCTGTAGTAAATCTCCCTATCAAATGACAAATGCAAGTAACGCTTAATTTTTTTTTTTCAGAAGGAAATTACTTGGTAATCTTTCGTTTTCATTTTCATTATTTGATGGAAGCTCGTATATGTAATTTGTTCTTTTCTCTTTGTAAAGCAATAGATGGAAAGATCACATGCATGTCTTGCAAGATGGTGGGGGGGGAGGGGGGTTGACAGCAAGAGTCTGCACTACACATTAATCTGCATGTGCAGCTGTTAAGCACCATTAAAATGCCACCCTCCGGTGAAGGGAAAATTTCTTTTATACACTCTTGAAATACTGCGCCCACCCTATATGGAATAATACTGAGTGATGAAAATTGGAAAAACATATTTCAAGCTAAAAGAAAGGAAGAAACGCAGCACAAAAACCGCTTCGCAATTGGTCTGTTCATGAAATGATGGTCATGTGTTGTCAACTATTTAAAGCAAAGCCAGTTGCTATACGGTGTAATGTAAAGGGTTATATATGTGGAAAGTGTGCTCGTGGTGATTGCTAATTGCTTGCCCATAAGTGTTCTAGACTTGAATGGAGAATGCTCCTACTTCACATGGTGCGGGCCAAGAAAGTTAGTTGAACGCAAACAAGCCAACTCACTTCCTTTTCCATAATCAGCAACAATAATAATGGAAGCGAAAGAGGGCTCAAAAAGTACCTAGTGATAGTCCACCTTCCTGCTCAACCAGACATCTCCCACTTTTACTCTTTGGCTTTCAGAGTTACACGACACATTATTGCCCTCTTTTGAAGAATTGATGAAAGCAGCTTCTTATGGAAAGCTCCCCCATTTGATTTTATACCATATATGGATATGAATGTAGACCCCCTCAGATATTTATTACATGTGTAATTAAGATGGTGGCAGAAGCCACAGTTTCTATGAAGTGAATAATAGAAGAAATGGAATCGTGTCAATCAATTAAGCTTCTGTACACTCATTTCATTTTACCTTATCTCAATCAGGATACTCAAAGTAACTTTACAATTCCCACATAACACTAACGTTAATGACCAGAACTAACTAATTAACCAATCAAAATAACTAACATGATCTAAATCCTAAAAATATAGTAACTAGCATTTTTTTTTTTCAGAAATAGAAAGAGGCATTAATTTTGAATTCAGGATTGATTCCTGGGAGGGAGGTAGGCTGCTGCTGAGGAAGAGGAATAAGCAAGTGATGAGGAGTTGGAAGTAGATTGCAGGAGCAGCAACTGAGCAGGGGTGACTGAGGAGGAGGAATAGGAGGAAGCTTGAGTTGTTTTGGGTTTGGGCTTGTGGGGCTCAGCACCTGGTGGAGGATCGTGACGAATTTCTCTCAATAATGCTGCAACATCTTTCATTGTGGGTCGATCCTCAGCACGATTACTTGTGCACAAGAGAGCAATACCAAGTGCTTGTAGCATCTCTTGGATTTGTGTGTCTGGATGGCCTTGGAGCTTGGAATCTAGAACCTCGATGGGGTCCTTCTTGCTCTTAAGGTGCTCCCTGACCCACTGAATAACATGTTGCCCATCCGGGAATGATGGATCAACTGGCCTTTTCCCCGTTATTATCTCCAGTAGGACCACTCCAAAGCTGTACACGTCGCTCTTCTCTGTGATTTTAAGCATGCAAGCATACTCTGCAAGATTCCAACCCAACAAAACATTATACTCTCCACATGTTATCCAGACAGAGAGGTAAGAGACATTTGCTGTCTGTAAAGTAGTTCAACAACGATTAATCAGATTAGGTTGGACGCATTCCGTGTGTGTGACTCGTGATCATTTGCCTTTTCTGCCGGCATCATCATGTCTTTCACTTCTCCAAAGAGAAAGATTTATTACATTTATTTATTATATATGCATGCAGGCAATTTGTAACTTTGTGCCATCAAGTACACAAGATGTACATCTAATCAAACCAAAAAAGCAACAAATCACAAAACATCAACCGTAATGAATGGAAGCCTTCAGTATAGATTGCCGTACAGTCGGTCCACATTTACCACTCATACTGCCATATGATCCATCAACAACGTTCATGTGGAAAACTCCTAATATCACTATATCAATTTCAAATTTCTTATCACATTAATTTCACCGGTATCATCTAATTAAACTTAAAACTCTTGTTAGTTACAAATCACCATCTATCATTAGATAAACTTGTAAATGAATGAAATTGAGAATGAAATATTTGTTACTGAAAAAAGAAGAAAATTGATTGACTTACCGGGAGCAATGTAACCGTAGGAGCCGGCGAAATGTGGATTAACCGAAAAGGAGGCGTGATCCTCTTCCACGAATCGAGCGAAACCGAAATCCGCCAAACAGGGTTCATATCGGTCTCCTAACAAAATGTTCTGCGCCTTGACGTCCCGGTGCAAGATAGCAGGAACGCAATCGTGGTGCAAGTAAGCCACGCCCTCAGCCACGCCCAACGCTATCTTGAGCCTCGTCTCCCAATCAATTAATCCTGTACATCCCTCGTGCAAAAGCGTGTCTAAGTTACCGTTCAGTAAATAATCGTAAAAAAGTAATTTGGTTTTCCTGTTAGCACCCCAACCCAATAGGCGCACGATGTTCCGATGACGAATTCGCGCAAGCGTCGCTATCTCCGACGAGAATGCCCCCGCGGAGAATTTCTCGGATAATCGGAACTTCTTTACCGCGATGGCGAGTCCTGTGCCCGGCAAGTCGACCCTGTAAACGACGCCGGATCGGCCTTGGCCGATGACGTTGCCAGCAGTGAGACATTTCGCTACGTCAGAGATGGACAAATCGAGTTTCTGGTACAGTGTCACTTCCCAAGGTGGGGCCATGTCCACGTCGCTGTCCTTTCCATCTAGCTCCAAGTCATTTTCGCGGTCCCCTCGCCGTTTCGCTGCGACGACGACGTACAGCGCTGCCATGAGCAGCACGCACGCGGTGCACAGCAGGACAACCATCGCCACTCGCGCTACCCTCGCCCGCCGTCCCGACCTCCCACTGCCTTCGCCACCGCACTCGTTGCCGGAAAAGCACAGCGCCGGGTTCCCCGCCAGCACACTCAGCGGCAGCTTCGCGAAGAAAGGCGTGTCCGGAACGCGTCCCGAGAATTTGTTATAGGAGATATTGAGCACCACGAGATTTTGCAGACCTGCGAGATATTGAATGTTTCCGCTGAGAGCGTTGTGAGATATGTCCAGCACTCCGAGCTTCGTCAATCCGGAAAACTCCTGAGGGATCTCTCCGGATAGCTGGTTCAGGCTCAGATTCAGAGCGATTTCCAATGCCGGAATGTTGCCGATGCTGCCAGGAATTCCGCCAGAGAGATTGTTGCTGCTGAGATCCAATAATTGTAATTTGGAGCAAGACCCGAGTTGCCTCGGAATTGAGCCAGATATTCGATTCTTCGCGAGAACAAGCTTGGAGAGCGCGGTTAGTTCACCTAGTGTAGGGTTTAGTATGCCTTCGATCATGTTATCGGAAACATCGAGAAACTGAAGCGAATTAAGCCAGCTCAAACTTTCCGGTAGGCTTCCGACGAGAAAGTTGGAATGTAGATCAAGAAATGCGAGATTCCGGCAGCCGGAGATCTCCTCCGGGATACCGCCGGAAATCCGATTGTTCCCTAGGTCGAGGAAATTCAAATTTTTGAGATTCCCAATCTGCGAGGGAATGTTCCCGGTGATGTTGTTGTCGTTCGCTCGGAATCGAATTAGGGAAGAACAATTCCCAATCTGAGAGGGAATTTTCCCTGAGAGATTATTAGAGAGGAGCAAGAGCTTGTTGAGATTCTTCAGCTGGAATATCCCGTTGGGTATGGGACCCGTTAATCCATTCTGTGACAGATCAATAGCCTCTAGATTTTGACAATTGGAAAGGGAAGAGGGAATGTTACCTTGCAGCTTGTTGTGCCATAAGAACAGGAGCGTTAGATTCGCAAGGTTTCCTAATTCGGAAGGTATAGTACCCGTTATGAGATTGTTGTCAAGCTCCACATGTGTGAGTTGCTGACACTTCCCCAGTTCTGCTGGAATCTCCCCCGAAATCTGGTTCACACTGAGTTGGAGCTCTTGCAATGATGTCAAGTTCCCGAAAGTGTTGGGAATGCTTCCGGTTAGTGAGTTCATTGACACGTCAATCACTGACAACTGCTCGCAGTCGCCAATCTCGTGGGGCATGGTGCCAACTAGGTTGTTCTGCCACAGTAGAAGGTTTTCCAAGTTCTTAAGGTTTCCCAAATTGCTTGGTATGGATCCAGTGAGAGAGTTCTCGTAAAGGTAAATGTTTTGGAGCCCTGTGCAGTCGCCAAGTTCAGGTGGTATTTCTCCAGATAGTAAGGAAGTGTAAATGGCAATGGTTTCAAGGTTCTTAAGAAGGCCAAGAGTTGGTGGCAGAGAACCTGAGAGGCTTGTTTCAGCAAGGCCCAACATCACTAAACTGGAACAGTTTCCAATTTCTGGAGGTAAAGGACCCTCCAGGTTCTTGTTTCCTCCTGCTCTTATCACTTGAAGGCTCTTAAGGTTGCCGATGGTGGTAGGAACTTCCCCGCTGAGCTGATTGTCATATAGGATCAGCTTCTGCAACTTTGTGAGGTTCCCAATTGCAACTGGAATGGACCCTACGAGGTCGTTGGAGTTGAGATGGAGTTCCTCAAGTTTAGGCAAGTAACATAGCTCACTTGGTATTTCGCCACTCAAGGCATTGTCACTTAGGTCCAAGTAGCTGAGTTCCACAAGGTAACCTATTTCTTTCGGAATTGAACCCGTGAGATTGGTTCCGGTTAAGATCAAACTGCTTAAGGAAAGCAATGAGGTGAAATTACTGGGCAGTCTTCCAAGCAAATCCACATACCTCAGATCCAACTGTACTACTTCGTTCTTCGTGTTGCAACTCACTCCATACCAGCTACATGGGGTGTCTTGAACTGGGTCCCAGTTACTCAATACCTCCAGGGACCCGTTCAGGGTTCTCCTCCACGATAGAAGAGCCTCCCCTTGTTGGTTTACTGCAGCAACTATGAGAAAATGGAATGGGAGTAGAAGGGAAATGCATAAGAAGAAGAGGGTCCATGGATTTACAGGCATTACAACTAGGCTACGAACTCCAATGAAAGAACACGCAGAAAGGTTTGAGCCTAGGGAGGAACAACGGGAAGGAACCGAATCATGTCTTGTGGGTTACTGTGTTTATAAAAAAGAGTTATTATATACAAATTAAAATAACCCAGAATCTCCGGATCCAAGAAACAGCTAGGCCATGATGTTTCTGCAGGGAGAAATGGAATTTTAGATGGTTGTGCACAAGTATTTGTTTATCTTGAAGTGGAGTGCAGGGGTGGGTGGGTAGTAGAAGAATTATAACAGTTTAAAATTTTTGAGAGTGAGTAACAAAACAGAGATGGGATGGGTGGGTGAGTGCCTTTCTTTCTAAATTTTGTTTCAATATCAACCGTTTATCTTTTGATGTGGTTTTGTTATAAAATAAGCTCTCATTTTCTCTTGGATTTTTTAGTGACATGGATGAGACGAATTATATCCTAAAAATATGGGCAGGCTCATTTTGTCTACTACGACACATTCTGTCCTCGGCCAACTAGTTTTGAGTCTGACTCTCCATTTTGTATTGAAAGGTATATTTAGTTTGATCTCAATATAAACATAATTAGATTTGAGAGCTAATCTTTTAGGCTTATGCGATTGATGATCTTATAACATCTTAATTATGGCCCAAAAAAAACATATGGTTTTCATGTGATAACGACAGATTTGATACTTTTTCTTGTAACATCATATTAAAGTAAATATTTCTTACTTCTTAAACTACTAAATTTATCACTTTCCTTTCACGTATGAATTTGTTTCCTCATTTCTTACTATAAAACACTTATAAATTATCCATTTTTTATTTAAATTGAAGAGAAAAAGAAAAGGATATCTTTCATTCTCTCCGGAGGATCTAGACTACTAGTGCCAACACTGCTTAATAGAACCTACACAGTGCATCATAAATAGTTTTTGTTTTTTCTTCCTCAATTTTGAATTAGCGGCTACCGGTGCATTAATCAGAATAAAGCTTTGCCTTCTTTTGCTACAGCACAGGATGCAGAGTCCGTATGCAATAATTTATTACTAAATTCGTCTTTTTCCCTGGTTTTGAATAACAAGAAAATTTGTAGCAGAACATTGAAAGGAAAATGAAACTTTCGAATAAAGGGTCTGCTATCTGCCATGGATCTCAATCAGGTTTGAATTTTTATTTGTTTATTTACAACATGTTTTTGGAGTGGACTTGGTTGCTATGCTGTTGCACTCCCTTTTGATTCAGATGTTGCTCCTATTTAACCTGTCAAGCATAATTTACTTCGGATCTGAATCATACTTAAAAAAATCAAACCATGAGAGGATTCTCATCCTCACGAATACAAAAACCTGCTCCATTTTGCGAAATTTGTTCATCCATGATGCGATCTATGACACCGTCCATTTGTCCTGAGAATCTCGCATTATTTAAGATCAAACCCATCTCAAATGCCAAACATAAACCAATAGCATTGGCATGCAAGAACCATATATCCATCTTATCTTTAAACTAATTTGAACCCCATTTGTTAGTTAAGCCTTAATTCCATTTGTTTTCCACGTATTAAAAAGAAAAAACAGAAGCTATCACGTGGTGTCGCGTGACAAGAGGGGACTTGTAGAGCACGAACGAATTGAATTATGTTATGTGGTTGACACTTGGCAATTCAGTCATATACAGAATTACAGATATACTGCATGCCCTCGTGATGATGCTGGGGATCAAGAATATTATAGTAAAAATAATTTGACAAGTGCGTCAAATGGGAATCTAGGCACGAGGTAGATGATAACAAGGGCACATGAGAGAGAATTGTAGTAGTTAAAAGGGCAAGCCAGCCCTGGGGTACGACAGCTTTATGTAAAATAACACACAACTAGGGTCCTTTAAGATGTGGATGCAAAAGTCCACATCATAAATTTCATTTTCCTTCTGTACGATTAACCTCTAACTAGGTTACTCCTTGGTCACTAATGTACCTAATTTCTATGACACTTGCTTAAAACTTCAACCTCAGAAATTTGGTGATATTTAGTTTTGAGGGTGAGGAAATAAATGATTGAGGAGGCAATGATACAGCTAGCTAAGGTAGGAAGCAAAATGGGGTTCCATTTATTGCACTAAGAATAAGCGGTAAGTGGGTTTGATTCTGTTGTCGCGCACGGATGGGACCTTTCTCAACTGCTTGCTTTTTGGCTTGGCACCTAAATTTCCCACAGTTCGCCATATCATCTTTCCTTCTCACACTTCCTTCCTATGGGTAACGGCTTCACACTTCTTTTCTCCGTCCTTTTTTATTACATTCATCTTTTTTTATCTCAATGTTTTTTTATCTTTTGTGTATTGTTATTATAAATTTATTTATAATTTAAATGATAATTATTTTTTGAAAAATAAAAACTTCCCAATATAATTAAAACATGAGATGAGATGAATGTTCACACGTTAACCTTTACTTTTTTTTCATATCCCAACATTCACATTTACATACTATTTGTTATATATATATTTATTTATTTATTTATTTATTTATGGGATTAGCATGAGTGGTGGGAACAGAAAAAGAGTAATAATTATTAATTCTTCTAAAATCATTAGAGCATTTGTGTTTAAAGAAAATATCAAAGTTCAATAATCTTATTTTCCTAAAAATAATATCGTTTGTGACTATATAAGTATATCAGTTACTACCAATTAAAATTGCTAAGATAGATGTTGTGAATGGATTTGGACAATTTGATATATCTATTTATTAATAATTTATATTTCTATTTTTTATACAAGAGAAAAAAAATAAGGGTGTGAGAACAGTTATCAAGAAAATAAATTATAAATATAAGCATAACCAGCATAAAAGTATATAAAATTTATATATGCATATATCTTTAATATAAATGTGAAAACAGAAATCTTAATCAACTTTATAGCTAGTCTAGATAAATGAGTATAATTATAATTTAAAGTATTTTTACATTTAAATCTCAAATATAAAACTTCCAATTACAACTTATTATGCCATTATTAACTGAATAGTATCAAAGTTTATCAAATAAAACATTGGAATTAAAAAAAAGTAACAAGATGAGATTATGAACATCTCATCAAATAAGATAGAGTAATATAAGATATTTTAAAAATGATAAAAGTAACATCCTTATTTACCTTAATAATAAAAACAGGTAGTAAAAAATTGTAGAAAATAACTTAATGTTAAGTGATTTTTCATTCTTTCCTTATTCTTCTCTTCTTGGATTTTATTCTCTCTTTTTTTCACCTCTCACATTGCAATTGAGTTCCCTTTCTTTTGTATTTTATGTTTTCCCCTCTTCTTATTTATACTAGTCATGCAAAGATGATTTAGTTAGAATATTCTTTTTATATTTAGGTTGGTTTGTAACTTCTAATTTTAGACAGGATATAGTATATGATTATTAAAGTACTGCAGCAGGGTTTATCCCACCGAGCATCAAGGTAGGTAGCATTCATTCAATCCAATTTTTAATGAGTGCTGCAATTCTATTTGGATTTGTGTGAATGGTAGAATTGGATTGTAGAATAGAACTGTATGGAGGCCAATCACTCAGCACGGAAGCATATTTCCAATTCACCCTTTTCTTTTCTCTTTTTCTTTTTATCCATTTATCCCCTTACAATTTGTATTAAAATACTTTTATTTAAAAATTAAGGATACATTAATTGTTTTTTTATAATAATTTTATGTTTTATAATATTATAAAAATATTTAACTAATTCATAATTATATTTTAATTTATATTTATAATTAAATTTTTATATTTTATGTTTTATAGTATTGCATAAATATTTAATTCATAATTATATATATATGTAAAACTTGAATATGAAAAATATAAGTTTGGAAATATTAGAAGTTTGATACATTCTTTCGCATTCAGATTCGGTATTACATATCACATACAAAAACTTTTTTATATAGTTTTTCTGGTAAGAACTACAAACTTTCATGTGTAGTTATTTTGACAAAATCAATAAATTCTCCTTGTAACACACAACTATCGAAGTCTCTTGTATATTCAAGAGATCTATTGAATTATGGTGAGAATATTCAAACTCACTCTTCATTTTTATAGTTTCCTATTCTTCACTTATTCATATTATTTAATAATTATATAATTATATAAATATATATAATTTTCCCATCCATTTGAGATGTTCATCTAATGGATTCTATCCCCTGAATCTAATAATTTAAATCCCATCAAATTAGATGGATTATTGGTTGTTTTCACTTTAAATATGAATTAAATCAATTATAAATTATTTTATTATCCGTTTTAACTTCTTCTTTTTCCAATTAATGCTAACCTAAACCAATCTAATAATTTTTTTAACTTTCAGTTAAACTTTGCGTTTAATTTTTTTAAATTCTGTATTTTATTTTTATTTTATTTTAATATATTCCAATTACTAAATTTGATCATGTTTATTATGTAAATTTTTTGTATTTATTTGTATAAAATTTGATATTTGAAATGATTATATCATATTTAATATAATCACGCTCTAATTAAGTTTTAACTTGTAAAGATTTGGTTTAGTAGAAATTTTGTTCAAGGTTTTTGGATAATCTAATTCGTGAAGATCATTCAATAGAAGATCAAGTTTTTGTATATGGTAGAAAGTCCTTCTAGTATTGTTAAATCTTGTAGTTTTGAGTACTTGATAGTAGATTGTCTAGTGGTGTTTAGAGTTATATAAGTGATGCATGTTTAATGTGTCCTCAATTATAGTACAAGTGCATTCTACAAAAGTTAGTTATAATAACATGAGGGTATATAATAGAATCTTGTATCATGTTTTATGTATCTTGCATTTTGAGCGTGCAACTTGAGAGTTATGAGCATTTAAGTTGTCTTGATCGAGAATTTACTGATAATGAAATTTTGAGTTGTAATTTTTGTTACTAAGTAAATTCTATCATACATATATATTAGAGTTTGTTATCACTTCAATTGAACCAAGTTATTTGTGTGTGATTCTTTTTTGTTTATTGCGTGATTTATCTTCTACCAATTTATATTACAGTGGGTTCTATATGTTTGTATATTGAATGATTTAAAGTGAATTTGAGATTTTTAAGAGTTATTTTCATAATATAATTTATGTAAATAAACCTTTATTTAAATTTGAACTACATTTTTTTTCTTAAAAAATCATTATACATATATATATATATATATAAAGTGCTCTTAGGATTAATTTGTAAGAAGTATAGTTGCATCTCTTAAACAATACATCTTGTATAAAAAATTTCCCTTGATATTAATGTTTGGGTTTGCACTTTGTCTGATTATTCATTTTATAAGAAATGCACTTGATGAAAGTTATTCCTGTATTGGAGTTTAGAATTTCTGTTTAGAATTTCTAAAGTGAAGTTGCATAGAGTTAATGCATTAAATACATGCACTTATCCAACTAGAAAATGTTATGTGAGATAACCACTAGTGTAAAGGCTCTTCTTTTCAATATTTAAAGAAAAGAAAAGACTTCATTCATACATCCTAACAGACAAGCAATTTTAATGTTTCTTTTTCATCTATTTGTAATTAACTTTTGACCAATTATTTATTTTAATAAGATTAAATCATGTATTTATTTAAAGAAAGGATAGAAATAACTTGTTTCAAGTTTTCCTTTTTTTTCACCAATTAATTTTTTTTATACATAATTAAAATACACATATTAGTATTTAATTTTTTTTATTTTATCTACTTACATTTAATGTTATATTTTTAACCTTTAATCTTTACTAAATTTCAATTATAACAACTTTTAATAATATTTTATTATTGATACTCATAATAATATATATTAACAATAAAATAATTTTTTATATTAATAACTGATATATAAATTTTAATTATAAGTGACTAATTTTTAATTTTCATAATTTCCAATCAATCTTAATTTTAGTGAATTATTTTTAATTTTAATTAAAATGATATTAATAAGAGAAAATATTTAAATTTAAAAGGTTAAAGATGTATGAAATACAATAAAACAACAAATTAAGAAAAATTTTAAGAATTTTTTATTTTTAAAAACATTCTTTTATAATTTATTATTATTATTTTAAAAGTTACATAATTATTTGATTTTATTAAATTTAAAGTTTTGGATTAAAAGAAGGAGAGAAATAAGTGAGAAAAAACATTTGAAAGAGTATCAATAATAAAAGATAAAAGATTAAGGATTAAAAATATAATATTAAATATAAGTGTGTAGAATAAGAAAATAAATAAATAAGTGGAAGTAGAAGGTGGATGTATTTATTTTAATAATGTCTCGAAATATTATGGGTAAGATAAAGAAATACAGGAATGTGAGTAAAATAATTTCTATTATGAAAAAATTAACCGTAAGTCTTTGGAGATATCTTTTAAAATCTTTGTATGTAAAGATTAAAGATGAGTGTGTGTAAGTTTGGAGTGATTTAATTGTGTAAAAGTAATTCGTGTGCAAATGTTTGGAAAAATTTGTTAAAGGATATTCATGTGTTTATCTTGGTGCAACTAATAAAAAAATATTCTTAATATAAGTTAAGGGCAACCTTAAATAATATCAGTATTCGACATAAAATGTAAAGTGATAACTAGAAAAAATAAAATTTAAATATGCTTTTTTTTTCTTTGTTGTCTTTATAAAATTTGAAATTGTTATATTAGATTTTGCATAAAACATAAATTTTGATTGATCTAAATAAATAGATCTTCATTTAAGTTTAGACTACATAGTGTTTCTTAAGAAATTGATATTCATTTTGTAGAAAGCATAGTTATATAATATATCTTATATAAAAGATTTTGTCTGATATCGCCACATGAGGGAACATGTGTAGCAATATTCTGCTTCATTATCACACAGTAAGTTGTTCAAAGTGACATAGCGTTTGTTGCTGTTATTTCTTTTATGCAGGGCACCTTTTGATGCAACTTAATTTTATAAATTTTAAACTCCATACATTGAAAAGATCCTCACTTGACATATACTATGCTCATGAAAGCCACACAACAAAACTACCATTCTTCACACTTCTTCCTCTCTCAATTCATCATCTATATTTATGTTTCTATTTCACTTTTGAACAACTCTTTATTTGTCGAAAATGTTAGAGGGTGAAATATATACTTACTGAAAATGAGACATTAATCAATAATCACTGGGTGATTTAAAAAAAAATTGGTTATGGTCTCTAACAGTACCTACATGTCCTTTTGTATAATTATTTGATTTGATTTGATTTGATTTGCTGGAGTTATGTACGGTCTTTTTCTGGGTTTTATTTCATATTTTTCTAATGAAAAATTATACGTATCCATGTAAATCTTCCCTCAAACATTTTCACTTTTATTTTTTATTTTCTTTCTCTTATTATTCTTCATTTCAAAAGCTTATACGAGAATGTCGCAGATCCAGTAATTCGTGTATCACTTCTTTTCTCTAATTCATAAAAAAAATGAATTCTTAACATGTTTAACTTCATTTTCAATGCAAATGAATATTTGTTCTTGTCTCACTTAATACTTGTAGATTTTTTTAGGACTAAAAAGGTGGAGAGTTATCAAAAAGTTTATTCAACTCCTTGTAACAGAAACCATAATTATACTAAAACTATTTACATATATTATGAACTGATTAAACCACAACCAAAAGGATTATAAATTATTTTATTATCAGTTTTATCTTTTTCATTTTTCAATTAATACCAACCTTAACCGATCTATTTTTTTAACTTATAGAACAATGTGCTTTAAACTTTGAGTTTAATTCTTTTAAATTTTGTACTTTATTTTATTTATTTTTATTTTCTTCTAATATCATTCAATATGTAATTTTTTTTTGTAATTTCATCGTGTTTGTTATAACTGTAAAGTGATGGCTATAGAAAAAAAAAAGATTTAAATATACTTTTAGAATATATAAATTTAATAAATTTTAATTCTGGTCTCTATATTTCTTTCATTTTTTTCTTTATAGAATTTGAAGTTGTTATATTAGATTTAAGATAATTATATCAAATTAAGTTTTAAATGACATAAATAAACACATCTTCATTTAAGTTTAATTTACATTGTTTTTTTTAGAAAATATGTAACAATGTGAGTATATATATAAATATATATATATATATATAATAATACTAGAATATTATTCTGGTTTCAAAAAAATTTATATAAAATTTAACTTTAATAGTTCCTTTTTATCGAATTTTGTCTTTCTACTTTTATTTTTTCTAAATTTTCTTTAAGATTAAGATAGTAAAACACTTTTAGATTTTAAATTTAAAAGAAGTAATAAAACATTGGATTTTAAATTTAAAAGAAGCAATAAAACATTAACAAGAAAGAATCAAATCTACTTTATCAGTTTTGTAAAATAAGTAAATTTTTCTGATATTTTTTAAGTTTTAGTTAAAAAGGTATTCTGACTTTTTGAAAAAAAAAATAATCCTAGATAAACTTAAATGTTATTTTATGAAAAAATTAAAAAACTACAGAATTATTATTATGTACATAATTTCTAAGACTTTTAAAATACAGTTTCTTCTCTCATATCATAATTTCAATAAGAAAGGTTCCATTAACCTGAGTCACCAAAACTTAATTAGTTATTTTTTACCAAGACTTAATTAATTAATTTTTACATTCAAGATCCAATTTGTCAAGTAATTTTGTTTTTTCTCTTATAAAAAAAATCTCACTTTATTTGATTGCAGTGTATGAATGAAAAATAGGTGGGAGAAAAGATAAATCAATTAAATAGAAACTAAAGAAGAGAAAAGTAAAATTTTAAGACCTGTATTTTTTTAACAAAATAGTGTAAAAATTCAATAGTAAAATGTTATCCTTCTAATAATTTTTTAATTATAAAAAAATTACTTATCAAATCATATTTTTTTAATAAATAATCGATTCAAATATAAATTATTGTTAGTGAAAATAATGTATTTACAATTTTAATTACATCAAAATAATACAGATTTAAAATTATCTAATTTTATAATAATGATATAAAATTATTAAATTGATAAAATTTATAAATATATATAATTTTATAAGAATAATATTTAAAGAATATATGTAATGATTATTCTTAAATAAAAAGTTGCATAATTATTTTTAGCGGAGAGAAATTGTTCAATTACTTATTTTATTAAATAAAGAATCATTTTTTATTTTATAAATTTATAAAATTATCTAATTAAAGATAGTTATCAAAAAGATATATTTCTTTCATACAAGGTTTTGTTAAATAAATAATTTTTAAAAAATAAGTTTTTCATTTAGAATAAGTTTTTCTTTGACCATTTTTCTCTTTGCAAAAAAAGCAATTTGCATCTTTAGACTATGTGTATGTATAATCTCATAGATAAAAGTTATTTCCTCTTGATCTAGGATCATAATAGTATCTTCAGTTTAATAATCATAGTCTTATGTAGACAAGTTTGACTTTTCTGTGTGAATCAAAGACAGTTGGAGTTTTGTTGGATTGACTAGATTTTTTAAGTAACAAAAGTTATTATCATTGACTTTTCTAAACGAGTCAGATGTACATGTTTAGTTTAGTGCATGATTATTGAAAGTTTATCCTTTAGTTGAGATTAAACTTGGAAGATATGTGGAACATTAAGGTTTGTAAGAAATTTTGATGAGATACTTTGAGTTAATTTTTGTACCCTTGTTGAATTGATTGAACAGTAGAGCTTATGTATTGAAAATTGTTGTTGTTAAGATGATAATTATGTTTCGATGATAACATTAGATTGTGATGAATGTTGGACTATATTATAATAATTGAAATTAGGTATGATGTGTTCACCTTGAATTTGTTTTAAAGTTTTTTTATTTAGTGGTATAGTTAACTTTGAGTGTGTTAATATAAGTTTTGGAAGCAATATTTTACATAGTTGATGATGTCTAATTTGAGAAAATAAGTGTAAGGACTTTGTTTTGAAAGTTGTCTAAAGAATACTTGAATATTAATAGTTTAACTTGGTTGAAGAAACTAGGAGTGGTTAATATTAGATAATAAAATTTGAATTTCATTATATTATTAGATTTTCTTAAAATTGAACAATTGATTTTGTATGGTCAAAATGGATTAGGTTGATGTGAATGTGGAAAAATGGTTGCTGAGAGTTAAAGTTAAATATTTGAAACTTGTAAAAAATATGTTTTGGTTAAAAGAAATAATTGGTAAAAATTTGCACTAGAATTTAAAAATTTTACATAATGACAATAGAGATTCTAAGCTTAAAGAATGTTCTAAATCATATAAACTAAGACATAGATAATGCGAAGTTGATGAGAATTTATTTTTTAACTTTAAATGCTTTAAACCTACCTTATACTCATGAAACTAAAGTATGTAATGCTTATTTAGAAAATGTGTTAATTTCTTATAAAACTTAATTAACATATGTTTTTTAAAAGTGTTGGTACATATTCTTAGATAAATATCTTTTATTATATAATTTCATGTGTGATTTATAAGAATAATATATATATATATATATATTTATAAATAAGTGGTTAAATGGAATTATATTTATTTATTTTTGAAATGAATTTTAATGAAGTTGTTTTATTAAAAAAAAATTTTAAAATTCAAATAACTTATCATTTTTATTTTATTGTTGTGCGATAACATGATTATATTATGTATATGAGTAAATTAATATTTAAATATGTTTTCGAAATACTTTGATAAGAGTTACATATTGAATAGTTATGGTAGATGTTATATCACATACATAATTTTAAATATATAAAATAATGATAATAATATAAGGAAAAATAAGTTGTGCAATAAATTTTACACAGATCAAATGACAAATTGTCATCAATGATAAGTTTGTTAATTTCTATAGAAGTTATTTTAAAATTTATACTTATTAATGAAGCATTTTTATTGATGGGCTGTATTATGATACTCAATATAACAATAGTCTAAATAACCGTAAAACAAAATAAATATAATAAACCCAATAATAGTTTATTTATATGAGGAGTATATAGTATGTAAACAGAATAATTATTTGTCATTCTTTACGAGAGAAATGAGGGGCGACAGAGAGAATGGACTTGAAGAGGTATGAATGATTAGGGATACAGTTATTAGAATTATAACATTAGTAATTTGATTATGCATGTAACACATGGTAATAAATCAAATATTTTGATTATGCATGTAACATATGGCAATAAATGAAATATGTATAAGGCATTTTTCTTAGAAAATATGTTTGAAATTATCATAAAAGGGATAGACATAAGTAAATATATTTTAGTAAAATAGTGGGAAATTTTGACTAGAAACATGTTTTGCACAGAAAACATGTGTTGAGTTGAGTGTTGGTGTTAAGGAAAGCAAGGTGATGGAATAGAGATACTTTAGAAAATAATTGAGTCTTGGAACATTAAAACATATGGGAAAAGATCCAATGAATGATGTATCCCAAATTAAGTCACACACCTCTCAGCTATAGATAGCTAGGGGAATATTAGCACTAATATTTTATGTATTTAAGAAAAGTATTCCCATAACTTAGTACTTTATGAAAGCCACATTTAATCTTTAATGGCTTTCCCTCTCTTTTGTTAAGCTTATCAAATGGCAGGGTCTGTCCCAGTTTGTTTGTTTGTTTGTTTTTTCGGAAACTTCTTCTATTGCTTCAAGATCAGTGACTTAATGTATCAACCTTTTCTTCTTTCGGCTGTAAAGTATTAAGTGGATCATTAATTATCAGAAAAATTGAGGAGACAAAAGGAATTACCAGACCATACAAAAGATAACGTAGGTTACTATTTAAAAATTAACACTTCATTAAATAACGCCTTATGATTACACACCAATTTAGTATTAAGGTTGTCATGTACACACAGTTAAGGTTTATAAAGATAAAAATTGATTAAAATATTATAAACAAATAGATTACACATTTATTACTTTATACATATCTCAAATTTTAGAGTATTTTCACAATTACAATACAACCACAGGTTGTTCAAGGTATAATAAAAGAAGACAACTCAATCTTATAGAAAAAATATTAATAATAAGAAGACTAGACTCTAAATATAATGGAAATATTTCAATAACAAAAATCTTCAAAGACTCGGTGTAATGAAAGAATTGTAGTAATTACTTGTACAAATATATATTTAATACTGCGAATAGTGTCATTTTGTTTTAACATTATATGTGTATGTGTAATATATATATATTAATGTATTAAATGAACGAATGTTTTTTATTCTTTTCGGATTGTTTCCATTTCTTTTACAAATCAAAATAAAGAAGAATAATACGAGAAAATATAACGTTATTCTATACTTTAATTTAGATGTGATATGTTATCTTCTAAAGTAGTTTTCATTAATATTTATTTTATTACAGTATACCCAATGCAATTGTATATGAAAGCAATAATTAATAATTTGACATGGTCATGTTTGTTCAACATAAAATTCTTATTTTAAATAAGAATAACAATGATTTTTATATATTTGAATAATTTAACTAACGCTAGCTTTTAATATTAATTTTAAGTGATTAAGAATAAAATATTATGTTGTAATTAAAATTATAATTTTTTAATCCTTTATGTAAAAAAGTAAATAATTCTTCAGTACCAATAAAATATTTAAAATTAATTAATAATACCAATTATATTACATTTAATAATTCAATATATATTAAAGATGATATTGTCTTATTATTAGAATGAGGAAAATATGTTTGGTTATTTTTATATAAAACCCGAAGGGATTAAGGAAAATTAGTTTTAATTTTAGTTATTTTAAAATAAATTTCAGGAATGAAAGATATATTTAAAGAAGGAATAAAATATAGCACTTATCCCAATTAGTCATACTAGGTTACTACTAGCTAATACTTTCGCAGTTCTCGAAAAAGTGAAGAGTGGCAAAGGCAACGGGGACATTATCCAGAAAATTACACCCACGCAGCACAAGTGTTCAAATTCCATGCCATTCAGAATTTCAAAGAGTTCTTTTAAATTTTTTCTAATCAAAATATAATTTTTTTTCTTTGGTAGAAAAACTCTTAAAAATAGTATAACTTTATATGAAAGCATATTGAAAATTCATATAGGTTTCTTTCATATGGTGATCAATCATTATCGGGCTTTGGTGTGGGGCAAAAATTTAGAAATTAGAAATAGAAAAGAGTATTACATAAGCAACAGACAAAAGAATGGAAGACTAGCGTGCAGAAGGCAGATGGTGATTGCTCTCAGTGAAATTCAATGTCTAGTATTTTCCATAGCATCACTATCTGATAAAAACAATGGAGAAAGTATAAGATTAAGATTAAAATATGGCGAATCACATACTTGTGTCTGCAATCGATTTCAAGAACATGGTTTGGTTTATTAATTATTTTATTGAATTGTGTTCATTTTTATGAACTTATGAATTTGGATCCTTTTAAATGCTAGTTCAATAGGCTGCAGTTTCTGACGCACTGGAAAATTTGAATAATTGAATGTATTATGAACAGAATTGGTCAATAATTCTATAGTCCAGCACAAACTGCCCAGATTTTTGCCAGAGCATCTGCTTTTAACACCACGTGAAACTTTATGGCACAATTTGTGTTTCAATTTAATTCGATGCTACATTCTTTTTGTCATATCAATCGTAAATATATGGATTGAGGTTTGATTAGGGTTAGCTCGTAATTTAAAAAAGTGAATTTAACATTGCTTCATATGAGATCAAATGGATTAACCTAAAAAAAACTTATTTTTATTGGTTTTTGCTACATGCACCCCTTAGTTGCTACATGCAACCCGTAATTAAAGGAAAAAAGTCAAATGATTTTTTCACAAGTAACCTAATTCTTCTGCGTTCTCCTTCACTGCTAGTGCAATCTCATTGGCTCCTCTGCCACAGCTGAAGTTCGTGTTGGCGCCATTACACGTTGCATTGTACATCCCTAATCCACCGCTTCACGTCCCATGAGCCTCTGTCTCTGATCCACCTCCCGGTGTGAACTCCCCTACCGATTTGACTTCAACAGATTCTCTAGAAACCAACTCTTTCTCTCGATCTACTCTACCGTCAAGAGCTCTGAATAAGTAAGAAATGAGTTTGATTCTATCATTCAAAGTAGAGGAAATGGAATCTTATGTAGCCTATAGCTATAGGGCTAGGCTCCGCTCCCACTTCACATCCCTTTGGTCTTCTTTGCAAATAGTCTCGTTGGTGCAGTGCAGGTGCGTATGTTTTTTGTTTAACTTTCTTGAAATCGTTGATATGAAAAATCTTCTGAATTGGCTATTCCAAAATTGGGGGAAGTGTGAAGGAATTGCAACTTTACATATTTTTTACTTCCAAAATACATGTTCGAGAACTTGAAAATGGATTCTAAAATGCACTTCCAGATTACTCTTTCACATTCCAAATTCACCAATCTAGAACACATTTTAAGGTTCTGGATTAGACGTTTTAGAGTGCTGGAAGATGCATTTGTTCTGGAAAGGTTGATCCAAAGGTTTCCAGAATCGTCACTCTGAAACATTATTTTCACTATTCCAGAATGTACTATCCATAAATTAAAAAACGACGTTTCGAAATGTGTTTCAGAAACCTCTATGTTGAAAACTTTGATCCTGAAACACATGCACCAACCATTCGGAAACACATATATCCTACTTTCACCTATAGGAGCCTAGCCAAGTCAAACCACCAACACCAAAGCTCACTGAAACAATTGTAGCTTGAACCACAATATAGAAAAACAACCTCAACAGAGGAGGAACCAATTTTCAAATAAAATAAACCTTAAATATTTTAAAAGTTTTTTTATCAACAAGAAAAAATCTATAACTAAAAAAATATTTAGAATGTACTAATCTATTTACAAAAAAATATATACAAAATAAATTTTAAAAAACTTCTCAATCAAATTTTAAATTACCACTAATCTATAAAATTACAAAATCAAAATTTATTATATTCAAATTCTTAATATTTCCAAATTCATAATATTATAGTATTACACTATTTCTATACTTATCTTTCAAATATAAGAGATGAATAAAAAAGACATATACTTTTTCGTATGTATATAAATCATAACTTAAATTTACAATTATTTACATATAAATCATACCTTTAATCCATAATAGAGAAGTTTACAAATTTAAAAAAAAAATTGTCAACATTATAATTTATATACAACAGAGCACACTTCTGCATAAAAGTTATACTTAATAATAAATATAATAATCACTAAAAAATTATTTTCCCACTCTAAAGGTCTAACTTCAATTCAAAATTATAAAAGCAATTTAGAAAATAAGATTTATCTTTAATTAAAAACTAATTTCTTACCAAACATATATTTAGGAAGGTGGGAGGCATTTAGAATTTAAGTACACATTTTAATTTACAATCATAGACACTGTGATAAAAAAATATTTATCTTTAAATATATATTTATAGGTGATCCAATAACGATCCGATAACGGGTGGTTTAACAATTTTGTTAGGATGAACTTATATGACTCTAATACCATATTATATGGACTTTAAGCCTAACTCAACCTCACAAAATCAACTTATAAGGTGAAGTTTGCACCCACTTATATATATACTAAATTGACTTCATTTTTAGATTATGTGAGATTTCGAACACTCCTTTTTTTTTTTCTTTCTTTCCTTCTCTCTTTTTTCCTTTTGCTCTTTCTTTCTTTTTCTCTTTCTTTATTTGTTTGTTTGGTAGTTAGTTAGTTTCTTTCTTTCTTTTTCTATCTTCCTTTCTCTCCCTCTTTCTTTCTTTCCTTTTCTCTCTCTCTCTTTCTTTATTTCTTTCTTTTTTTCTTTGTTTTTTTTCTTTCTTTCTTTCTCTCATTCTTTCTTTATTTTTTTTCTCTTTCTTTCATTATTTATTTCTCTCCTTTCATTTTTTTTTCTTTCTTTTTTTCTCTCTCTCATTCTTTTTTTTTCTCTCTTTCTTTATTTCTTTGTTTCTTTCTTTCTTTCTTCCTCCCTTTCTTTTTTTCCTTTTTTCTTTATTTTTCTCTTTCCTTCTTTCCTTTTTCCCCTCTCTCTTTCTCCTCTCTTTTTTTCTCTTTCTTTATTTCTTGAATTCTTCCATTCTTTCTTTCTTTCCTTCTCTCCTTCTTTCTTTTTTCTTTCTTTCTTTTTCTCTCTCTCTTTCTTTCTTTTTTTCTCTCCTTTCATACATTCTTTCTTTCTTTTTCTCTTTCATACTTTCTTTCCTTCTGTCATTCTTTCTTCATTTCTTACTTTTTTTATTTCTTTATTTTTTCTTTCTGTCTTTCTTTATTTTCCTTTTTTCTTTCTTTCTTTCTTTGTTTCTCTCTTTCTTTCTTTCTTCATTTCTTTTTTTTTCTTTCTCTCTTTCTTTCCTTTCTCTTTCTTTCTTTCTTTTCTTTCTTTCTTTCCTTCTTTCTTTCTTCCTTTCTCTTTCTTTCTTTCTTTCTTTCTTTCTCTCTTTCTTTATTTGTTTGTTTGTTTGGTAGTTAGTTTCTTTTTTCTTTCTTTTTTTTTCTCTTTCTTACTTTCTCTCTTTTTTTCTTTCTTTTTCCTTCTTTCTTTCTTTTTCTTTCTTTTTTTCTCTTTCTTTCTTTCCTTCTTTCTTTCTTAATTTCTTTCTTTCTCTCCTTTCTTGCTTTTTTTCTCATTTTCCTTCTTTTTTCTCTTTTTTTTTCTTTCTTTCATCATTTATTTCTCTTTTTCTTTCTTTCTTTTTTCTCTCCTTCTTTCATTTTTTTTCTTTCTCTCTTTCTTTTTTTCTCTCCTTCTTTCTTTTTTGCTTTCTTTCTTTCTTGAATTCCTCATTTCTTTCTTTCTTTGTCTCTTTCCTTCTTTCCTTCTTTATCTTTCTGTTTCTTTCTTTTTTTCTGTCATTCTTTCTTTTTTTCTTTTTTTTTTTTTTTTTTTCTTTTTTCTTTCTTTCTCTCTTTCGTTCTCTTTTTCCCCCTCATTCTTTCTTTCTTTCTCTCTTTCATTCTTCCTTTATTTATTTCTTTCTTTCTTTGTCTCTTTCTTTCTTTCCTTCTTTCTTTCATTCCTTCTTTCTTTCTTTTTTTCTCTCTTTCTTTCTTTTTTTTTCTTTCTTTATTTCTTTGTTTCTTTCTCTTTTTCCTTTTTTCTTTGTGTTTTTCTCTCTTTCCTTCTTTCCTTTTTTCGTTGTGTTTTTCTCTCTTTCCTTCTTTCCTTTTTTCGTTGTGTTTTTCTTTCTTTCCTTCTTTCCTTTTTTCCCTCTCTCTTTCTCCTCTCTTTTTTTCTCCTTTTTTTCTTTCTTTCTTTGTCTCTTTCTTTCTCTCCTTCTTTCTTTCTTTTTCTCTTTTTTTCTTTTTTTCTCTCTTTCTTCATCTTTTTTTTTCTTTCTTGAATTCTTCCTTTATTTCTTTCGTTATTTCTTTGTCTCTTTCTTTCTCTTCTTTTTTTCTCTCTTTCTTTCTTCGTTTCCCTCTCTCTTTCTTTATTTTTTTCTCTTTTTCTTTCCTTCTTTCTTTCTTTCTCTCTTTATTTTTCTCTCTTTATTTTTCTCTCTCTCTTTCCTTCTTTCTTTCATTCTTTCTGTCTGTCATTCTTTATTTCTTCCTTTCTTTCTTTTTTCTTTCTTTCTCTCCTTCTTTCTCTCTTTCTTTCTCTCTTTCTTTCTCTTCTTCTTTCTCTCTCTCCTTCTTTCTCTCTTTCTTTCTCTCTTTCTTTCTTTCTCTTTTTCTTTTTCTTTATTTTTTTTCTCTCTTTCTTTCTTTTCTACTAAGAAAGAAAGAAAGAAATTAAGAAAGAAATAAGAAAAGAAAGAAATTAAGAAAGAAATAAAGAAAAAGGGAAAGAAAGAATGAAGGAGAGAAAGAAACAAAGAAAAGGAGAAAGAGAGAAAGAGAGAAAAAAAAAGAAAGAAAGAAAAAAGAAGAAAGAAATAGAGAAAAAATAAGGAAAGAATGAGAGAAAGAGAGAAAGAAATAAAGAAAGAAAGGAGGAAAAAAAGAAAGAAAGAGAGAAAGAAAGAAAGAGAGAAGAAAAAAAAGAGAGAAATAAAGAGAGAAAGAAAGAAAAAAAAAAGAGAGAAAGAAAGAGAGAAAGAAAGAAGGAAAGAAAGAAAAAGAAAGAGATAAAGAAAGAAAAAGAAAAAAAAAGAATTCAAGAAAAAAGAGAAAGAGAGAAAAATAAAATAAAATAAATATAAAGATGGAGAATCCAATATTATAAAATAGAAGATGAAACAAGAGAAGAGTAGAGGAGAACAACTATCTTCTTGAAATAAAAAAGTTTTTAAGAAAAATTAAATGTAAAAAATTGAAAAAAAAGAAAAAAAGTTGAAAAGAATATAAAAATCAAGAAATTCAGGTTTTTATTTGATTAAATTTATTATTTATTATTATTTAAAAACAAATTTTAAAAAGATAAAATTAAAATATTAAAATGTGTATTAAGAAAACAGTTAAAAAGGGAAAATCGTATCTTATATATCGATGTAGATTATAGATATTAAAAATCAATTTCTTAAAAAAATATATAAAAAAACCAAAATCTAAAAAAGCAACTGAAAGAAAAAAAATGCACAATTTCAACTAAATTAAATAAAAATTATTAAAAATTAAATGCGTGTTTTAATACACAATTTTATAATAAATAAATAAATAAATATATTCGAGTACGATTTTAAAAAAATCCTGTAAAATTTGATTTAATATATCAAAACAAATTTATAAATACAATTTCAGATATCAATTTTAAAAATCATGTTTGCTTCATTCTATAATCGTGACTACAAAAATGATGGTTCTCTTAAAATACAACCAAAAGTACATCACATGATATATTTACCCTGGTTAAAAGTTTCAATTTATTCACTAATACTTATTATGCTTTGTTTTATAACCTCCTTCACCTCGTCCAAAGAATCTCTTTGGATTGAATTAAGTTGCATTCGGTTTAGGTCTGAAATAATTTGAGGATTTTATTATTTGACAGATGTTGTTTTTTTTGGCTATTGAAATCACCATTACTCGTGTTTCCTTTAAAAATATTTCAATCATTATTAAGATAATTGTGTGATAAGATTAAAAGATATATCATATTAATTTTTAAGAATACAGAAAAACATTTTTATATTATATTTTATTTATGTACACTAAATCTCAGAAAGCAGACATTTTCTTTTAGTTGGAAGAGAAAAAAAGTAAACCAATTGGCGGATTCAAAAGCCAAGATAAGGATTTGCAGGGAAGAGAGATGGCTTCCCCAATTTCAATCTCCGACGCAGAGATCCGTCTTCAAACGCAAAAAATCGACGCTTTCACCGCTTCTTTCGCCGAATCTCTCCATTCCCTCCTACCCATAGCGCAAGAAACTGCTCGCTGTCAAGGTTCTTCACTTTCATTCCATTCAATTATCTCACACGCAATCTTCTCATACATTAGGGTTTCCACTTCAAACCTTCTTCTTAGGGTTTCCGTTCTCACTCTCTCTCTCTCTCTGTCTCTTCTTTCTTCCCAGTTCAACTAGACGAGGCTAAAGCTAAACTGAGAGACACCGAGGATGATTTGGTCAAATCACTTGCAGGTCATTTCAACTCTTTCTATTCAATTTTAATTTCGCATTTCTGTTCCAATTTTCATTTGAATTCCTTTCTTCCTTCAAATAACTGCTTCTATTTTTACTTGCAGTCAAGGCTCGCAAAGAGGCCAAGCGAATGGCTTTGATGGATGCTTTTGCCTCTGCAAAGGCTAGAGTTGAAAACCTCAACGCAAGTATTCAAGAACGTCGTACCAAAAGCCAAGAATATGCTGCAGTTATATCTCAACAATCTCTTGGTAATGCACCTACTTCTCTACCATATGCAACTTTCGTGCTGGATGCTTATATATTTATATGCATTATCTTTCTTTCTGGATGCCTACGTATGCTGTATAGTTATTTATTTAATCATTGCAGAGAAGTGAAGCACTTCATATTCCTTATTATATTATGTTATGCATGCTCTAGATAGTGAACCTTTTTGGTTGTCTACTATAGTAATCACAATCTGACATGCTTGTAGTTCGAGATGTTTTCAACTCTACATGTTTATTTTGTTTGCAGGGTTCATCTTTTGTGATGATGAAATTACATATAAATATGAACGCAGATATGTCTGTGATTGCTTGCAACCATTTTGGCATTAACGTAGCCAAGTGCCATCTTACAGTTGTATTAAAAATTACTTTTATTGAGGCTGTCACGCCCATTTACTGACATTTTTTTTAATAGCCACCTCAACATGCAGTCTATGTTCTGTTTCCTTTTCTGGAAGCAAAGAACTTTTTAGGACAGGAGTTATAATTTTGTCTTGTGCCCTCTTGCCTCTGCAAGACATATTTTCGAATTGTGTTTGTGTCTTGTACCTTGTGCTTATTTGCATTGTTCTACTCACTATTGGATACCTGCATCAGGACTTATGTTATGAACAATTCTAAGCTAATTCTTCCTTGCCCATCTTCTCTTTTCTTCCATAAAAAGCTTTGGCTGCATCTGAAGGGAAATTAAATGAAAGTGTTGAACAGAAAGATGAAACACAAGAGGTCGTTTCCTGGTACAATAGGGTCCTTGGTTTTCATGTAAAAGGCGGACGTGGTAATTCATTGGCATTAATCTTTTGTATAAGGATTGTTTTTTCTTCTGCAAATTAATATCCTCACTAGTTCTTCTGCAAATTAATATCCTAACTGGTTCTTCTGCTCTTCAGGGGTAAAATTCACATTCAAGAATATAAATATAAACAATCCAACTGAGGAGTACATTTTTACTATCTTCCATAAAAAAGATACATACTCATGTAAGCATAGTATCTGATTTTGTATCTGATCTGAAAATTATGTGGATATACTTCACGAAGTCTGTATTTTGTTCTTTATCTTTCAGTATTAAGCTGTGAACCTTCCCTCAGTGAAACCGAAGTGTTGATCCTTGAATTAAACAAGACAAATGATCTATTTAAATTTGTCAGAGTAATGAGGAAAAAGTTCCAAGAAGCAGTGGCACAAGGTACAACAATGGTCCTTTTATTCTTTTACACAAGTGCATTCATGAGATTGGAGAGTTCTGTATGTTGCCAGATGAACTTAGCACTTAAATTGCAAATTAAGTTTTTGGGCCTTTGTCCAGTCTGATTATGTTTTGAAAATTGAAACCATGATTACTGAAAACCAGGTGAAGCCAGCTTGCTAGTTATCTGCAAAACCAATAAGCCTTGGCAAATTCTGCTAGTTTATCCATAGCCTTTGTTGTATTGTAAATAATGGCAACCGATGTTTGGAGAAAGGATTTTACTCGGATCTCATGCATAGTTTTTAGGAAGAATTGATCCATCTATATTTGTGATCATCTCCTTAGTTGGCATTTGTTTAAAGGTATCATATTATATTTCCAAGAATACATTCCTAATTATAACTAAGAATGTTTTCTTGGATTTTTTAAAAACATGTTTCAATCTGAAGAATATTTATTAGAGTTACAAATAATTTAAATAAAAATAAGTAAAAATGGAAGTTACAAGTATTCTAGAACTTCCCATATTCTCAGTGTAAGTTTCTCACCTCTCACCCAAAATAAAAAAGTGCAGGAAAAAACACGATAATGCAACTTTCTTAAGAATAAACAACACTCGAGAATAATTTTGCAAAACCCATGGCAAACATGAGAATATTGTGTTCCTATATGTTTATATTCTAGGGAATAAGATTATATATTCTGTTATACAAGACACTCTTAACCATTTGAACAAATTTGCTAGTTTTTGGAACATTGGTGAAAATTCTGCTTATTATGAATGTTATTTTTTTAAAATTACATTAAAAACAGAGTTTAGTTGTAATAGCAGGTGAACATGAACAGTCTACTTTTAACTCCGCATCTGCTCCCGTTTTGTCAATGTCATCTGTTAGAAGTGATTTTCTGGGCAAGGAAAATGAGCATCAAGTTGAACCTACAGAAGGTAATACAAAAGTAACAAAAAAATATGTTCACAGAAGGCTAAAAGCAGTTTTATCTCCTGGATCAGCATCATCTGTTCGCCAGTCTCCTCGTTTGAAGGTATGAGTTTTCAACTGCTGTATTCGTTGACTTAAAATTCCTCTCTCATCTCACAGCATTATCCCAATCCATTGCCCCTTGAAAATGAATTGTTAAGAAGTCAGTCACTTTATGTAGTTTTCTTATCTATTCTTGGTGTGATCAATCTTAGCTTAGAGAAAGATGATAATGCTTACTTGACTCAGACTATCCAATTTTATCCTTGATATGTGCACTGTAGATGCTGAGAATCTGATATTAGTAATTGAGTGGTTATTGTTTGAATTAGCTTAAGTGAGTGAAATTGACGTTGGCTCCAGTAGTTTTTTAGGTTGGAACTGAATTGGGTTTTGCCTATAACTTATAAGTTATAACAATGACTGAAAAGAGGACATTCTTATGAACTTGATTTTCTCTTTCTCTCTAATTTCTAGTCAGATGGAAAGGTTTTGGGGAAGGGTGAATTTTATCCACTTCGATATGTGGCTGAGCTTTTCCCTTTTTTTATCTTACGCTGGTCCTTAGTTACATCCTTAGGTTTAATTGTGGTACTTAATTGCATTGCATTTCCCTCTTGTGAACAATTACTATGGCCTACTGTTTTGTGTGCATTTGCCCGTCTTCAGTAGTATCCTACTGTTCCTTTTGGATTTTTTTTTTCTGGATGATGGTTAAAAAGGATTGAGGGTTTTATCTTTAAATGGGTCCTGCGGTGCATAGATTGGATGTAGGGGGTTGCTGTAATCTCTATTTTGACATTATGTGATTGAGAATAAATTTAAATGACTAGTTTTCTAGATGAAAAAAGTTGGATATAATTCTTGTATATATCAATGTATGCCTACAACAACAGCCAATACCTGTCTCGTTTATACATGACAGACTAGGAAAGAAAGTCGAGGGGAGGATGCTATCCAAGCCACGTAATTTGTTGATACAGACTGAGGTCTCTGAAATTCTCCTGTAGGCATAACTTTTGACTCAGGTTGCCAAGTGCTAACAAATTGACTCTATTCCAGACATTTCTGCATTCTAGATGTGTCTCAATCTGTACATATTTATCAGATGATCTCCACAAAACGGGTTTAACGTGAAACTATATTGGGAGGCAGGAGATTTGTTGTAGTTTAAAAGTTCTTGACATGTCCTAATATCCATTGTTCTTTTTAGATTGTTTGGCTTGTTGCTAAACTAGTTAAGTGAAGCAATGCATTCAAGTGGTTCTTCATGATGTTTCGCTTTTTGTTAGTGTTAAAAAATTTCAATTTAACCATTTATTGTATTGAACTTTTGAGATTGATCATAGGTAAGATTGTTTCGCGACCTGGATAATTCCAGATTATAGTTGAAATAGTTCCTCACACAAGACTAAGGGCTCGTTTAAATTAAAATTAAGTAGAACTAATTGTGAATGTTGAACGAAATAACTATACGTGCTGGACACAACTTGAGGAAGCGTAACATTCAACTGCAAGACCAGAAATTTTCTTACACTTTTTGCCTGGAGTAAGAAGAAACAGCAACGTGCATTTTGTTCTCTTAGCAGATTCGTAGTTTTCATGTGGAAAGTGTTGTTGGCTTGGAATTCAAACAGTGTTGCTGGTGGATTGTATAAACCATTTCTTGCAACGGTTTCAAGGGAAAGAATTTTGGTGAAGATTGCTTGCTTAATTGATTTGCCCATGTTTGGTCTTCATGGTTACATAATTGTGTCATTTTTTAAAGATGAGATATCAAATGGTAAACTTATGGTTGTAGTCATTAAGTTTAGATCATGGTTATGCTTGAGTAATAAGTTGAACTTTTCTTAAGTGGTCTATGAACCAAGTAATCTCTTAAAAGAGTCTCTAGACAATATTTTATCTATTGGCCTTAATATAATTTTATCCATTTGCCTTAATATAATCCTTAATATAATTTTATCCATTGGTTGAAATAAAAAAGGTTTTAATAAGTATTTTGGTCTCAATATTTTGTGAGAATTTGTAATTTTTTTTATATTTAATTTTTTTCTCAATTAAGTCTTAAATTTTATTAAAATTTTTAATATGATTTTTTATGTTAGATTATTGTTAACGGTGTTAACTATATGAGACACATAACACATTCAAGTTAATATGACACGTTAATAATAACAAAAGGAAACGAATATAAACATAAATATAAATATTACAGCATGTGGATTTTTTGACAAAAAGAATCATATGAAAAAATATTATAAATTCTCATATAATAGTGAGACCAAAATGTGTATTAAATCAATAAAAAAATAGAATGTATGGCCAAGTGAAAGAAATTGATTGTAGGCGTTTGCCTAATTGGCACTAAGGTGCACATCTTATCATGCTTAGACCCCGAAATGATAAGAACTTTGTGCTGAACTTCTAGACTTAAAGTTTAGACTTAAATTGCTAGTTGTGTGACTCTATGTCGGCTGCAATTTGATTGATCAATTAGCAATGGACATCTCCAAGCTTGTAGCTTTCGTTGAGATGAGGGGCATATTATGATTTTAAATGTAAATTTTAGAAAGACTATATAACAATGTCATGACATATAATGTTTTAAAAGGCATTTATAATTAATTTTTTGGAAAGATATTAATTTTTTAGTTTAAATTTTAATAGATTTATATTGTAAGAATTTAAAATATTTGGACAGAGTCTAAAAAATTCATAGAATTTGAAAGTGATATAAATGTTTAGAAAACATAGAAAGTTACAAAAGTCAATAATATTTCTTAAAAAATTACCAGGTTAGGGAAAAAGGTAGATCCAATCACAAATTTCTAATTTTTTGTATACTAATCCTTTATTTACCAGTATTTTTTTTTATTTTTTGGTTTTGAGTAATATATTCAAAGTTATAATTTTTTATTATCTTGTAGAAGATGAAGATTCGTAATTTAATTAAAATTTAATAAGAACATTGTTCATGAAAAAGAAGTACAAGGTATTGCACAAGAATGTCTAAATCTCTTTCGCTGAATAAAACATAAAGATAAGATAATGTATGATGAAAGAAAAAAAAAAGTTTGACATTAAAAAGAGTCTTAAAAATTTCAAAGGTTTTGAACGTATTTGTTTAATGAGCGGATGTTTATATCTCTTCTAAAAAAAAATCAAGTGAAATTTATCGAAGAAAAATCTATATTATAAGCCATGAAAAATTTAATCAAATATTACTGGATTTTTATATTAAAAAAATAGTTATCTTAATTAATTAATCTAAACTCTATGGTTAAACCATTTTATAAAATACTAGTTATATTTAAAAGAAGTATTCCTTTTTAATATATATATATATATATATATATATTATAATTTATATATCAGATAATTGCACCTAAATTTTAAATTTAAATTTAATAATATGACTTAAATTTTTAAATCATATATTTACTTTTCTTTTTTATTATTTTTTAAAGTGAATCAAAATGATTTGTTGGTTTATTACTTTGACACCATATTAGATTAAGTAAAATAATTAGAATTGGATTAGAAAATATATCTGACTCCTCAAACTAGAATGATTTTTTTAATAATGTAATTTACCTTTATTTACACACACATATATATATATATAATTAAGTCAAACCAATTTTTTAATAATGTAATCTATTGATTAATATTGTTATTGATATCGATTTTCGATAATAAAACTTCAAAAATATTTGTTTAAATTTTAGAAAAACAAAAATAATATAAAAATATTTAATTTTTAAAAATTTGTAGAAACTAAAAATAACGTTTTATCTTATATTAACAATTGTTATTAACTAATCAGGTAATATGGAAACTAAAGAAAAAGTACAGATTATAACATAAAAATAAGAGTCAGATAATAAAGCACTTGTTAGGAAATAAGTAGCATACACACATTTGAGTTGTACTTTTTCTTCTGAAATAGTAATGTTTATCATAGAAAACCATTATATAAAACATATTTTGCTATTTTTAGATAGTAGGACTGGTATGGTAGTAAAAACTTTGGAGATTAAGAAAAATGGAAGAGCAACGAAGCTAGAGAGGGACATACCTAATTAAGAAAGATACAAATTATGACATAAAAATAGGAGTTAGAACACTGAAGCACCTATTGGGAGATAAGTATACACATTTGAGTTGTACTTTTTCATCTGAAATAGTAATGTTTATCACAGAAAACTATTATATAAAACACTGATCACATTCTTCAATTGTCTCAAAAGAAAAACATGGAAATAAGCATAAGAAATGTGTGGGTTATATCCATCATAATAACCCAGCAATTAGCATTGATGGCCAATGCCTTGCATTCAAGAAATAAGATTGTTCCAGCTTTGTATGTTTTTGGTGATTCAACTGTTGATGGTGGAAATAACAACAATCTTAACACACCTGCCAAGGCAAATGTGTTTCCATATGGCATTGACTTCAACAATTGTTCCACTGGCAGATTTAGCAATGGCAAAACCTTTGCTGACATTATTGGTAACTTTTCCACCTTTCTTCTTGAATGTTGCTTCAACATATCCTTTACTTTGTTCTTTTTAGGGTTTTCATGCATTAACTTCTTGTTAATTCATAGCTATTAGGTTGGGTTTGCCAATGCCACCCCCATACCTGGGTGTGTCTCAAACTCAAAGACATCAAGTACTTACAGGGGTTAACTATGCATCAGCCTCCTGTGGAATCTTGAATTCAACCAGATCAGTAAGACCCTAAATAAATAATAATTTTCCATTTTTCTTATTTCTCACCATGTTTTTATTTTGTGATGAAGGGAGGGTGCTTGTCATTGGACAAACAAATTGAATACTTCACCTCAACTGTGGCCAAGGATCTTCCAAGAATCATTCACAACAAAACAAAACTTAAGCATTACTTATCCAAATCCATATATCTTTTATCAATTGGATCCAATGATTACATCTTGAATTATCTCAAAGATCCATCTGGAATCAATAACAATCTCAATCCAGAACAATTTTCAAATTATCTACTTGAGCAACTGGCTTCGCATATCAAGGTAATTTTCACAAAAAGTGTTAAATTCTGCTTTTATGTTTACATATAGTAATTGTGAGATTTTACGTGCATGATTTTATTATTTTTTGTACTCAATATGTATATATTAATTTATGCTTCTTTCATCCTTTGTTTTTTGGCCAGAGAATTTATGATCTAGGAGCTCGAAAGTTTGTGATTAGTAGAATTGGTGCAATCGGATGCATCCCTGCATTTCTTATAAGGACACCATATTCCCAAACTTGCAATGAAGATATAAATCAAATGGTTAAATTCTACTCAGACAAACTCCCTCAGAAGCTCCAAGAGTTGCAAACCCAACTCTCACATTCAGTGTTCATTAATTTAGACACTTACAACTTCTCCCACAAAATAAGAAATTCTCCTGAGAGTTTTGGTATACCACTAATTAAAGAAGGGAAAAGATTTCATGTGTTTTTTTGTTCAATTTGATCATAGGTGCACATTTATAATACTTTATTATTTACATTTTCAGGGTTCAGAAATATTTTTGACTCCTGTATCGAAGGTGGAAAACCTTGTGCAAATCGGAATAAATACTACTTTTATGACATTGCTCACACTACCGAAGCTGCAAATAAAATAATTGCAAATGAATGCTTTAGTGGAACTCAATTATGCTTTCCTCACAATATTAAGAATTTGATTAATGCTAATTAAGATATTTGTACTATGTCCCTCTACAAAATATATTATCAACATTTTTGTTTGTTGTTTGTTTTTTGTCTTTATATATGATAGACAAGTTATACCTTGCTTAAAATGTTTTATGTTTCTAAAGAAGTTTTTCAATCAAAATTAAAAATTACTTCTACAATAGAGGAAAGATAGAACAAAAATACACTAGATATAGTGAAATGTAGAAAGAAATAGAGGATTAAGAATTTAAAATAATTAGAATTGGATTAGAAAATATATCTCACTCCTCATACTAGAATAACATAGACTTTAGATTTGATATCCCTCTCTAGCAATTAAAAAACAAATAAATTGTTTGTTGCAAGAGTCAAGGAATGTAGTTGACTCCAACAAACAGATGATACCCAAGATTTTGCAACATCAAAAAAATAGAGGTGAAAGTTTAACACATTTATTTAACTACCTTAAATTTAAATCTTGAGCTTATTTTCTAAAAAAATTATGGAATTTGAATATGATTCCTTTAATTTATTTATGATTTGGTTATCTTCTTTTTTTTCAATTTTTCTTTAATATATTTTATTTATTAATATTTTATTAGTCCAACTCTTCATGCTAATTTCTAGAAAATAATTGTAGATTTTTCCAAAAGAGAAAGTTTGTGATTGCCAAATAAAAAATGGTATTTTGAAAATTTAAATTAAGTAAATGATACCTAGACAATAGAAATGCATACACAAACTATTAAGATTTAACTAAAACTTACTTCAACTCATTTAAATTTTCGGCGAAATATGTTTGCTTTGTTAAATAAACCGAGTTCGATGAAGCATTTAACCAGGTAGGCTGAATAATTTACAAACAACTTAATTATCTGAAGTTCTACTCTGTACTGTGTCGTAAACAGTAGCACCATTAAGAATTCTTCAGCTATGCCCTCAAACATTGCCACTTTTTTTGTGGTTTTACGAAACTTGTGGCAATTTATTTGTTTTTTTTGTTTTCACCATGAACTGTCTTCTATTTGGTGACTAATTTGTACAACATATGATCACAATGTGAGACAGTGAAGGGTATTTTTCTGGTGTGGTTTTGGGCTACTTTTTAGAACTCTGTAATGGGTGCTACTTAACGTGAAAAGATATTTAATTACAAATATATACACATGGTGTAGAAAAAAGAGGTAAGAAACAGTTTCAATCTGTTGCTTGACGTAACCGTTTGTGAAGCAATGCATTGGTATCATTCCATAGCTTTTTAGCTTCTGGTTCCTCGTTTGCTAAACTTGAGCAGTTACTTTCGTTACAATCAGTAAAATATTTTCCACTCACTCCATCGGTTTTTGCACTTAGCGCCACATAACATGTCGTTGATGCTCCCTACCAACATGCATTCATGTAGTGATTAATTAGTTAATTAGTCATACTCATAATGGAAGCTCATCATTAACCACTAAAATATCTACAAACCTGTGATATCGATTTCAGTAACTTTGATGCAATGAAAAACAGGGAATCTGCATGCAAATTTTATTAGTATTTAGTTGCTTTAGCCTTATGAAAATGACTTAAGCATACGAGTTATTAAATTAATTACCCGTTATTAAGCCCTTATGCGCTCTTATAATTCCCGTCTTCACAATTCCTGGATGCACTGCGTTAATTGTTACATTTGCATTCCTTTCCTGTGATCACACCCAATTTCCAAGAATTTCTCAGCCACACACTCAAAAATTAACTACAAATACATTTTCTCTCATAAATTTTTAACTAGTATTTTTAGGATATTGATTAGTGTTCGTCTTAATTTAATAGGCACGGTTTTCACCAAAAACAATAAAATAGATTAAAAGAATAGAAAGATTGGGGAGTTAAGTTATGTGTCATTTTCTAACCTTCAGTTGTCTAGCCACTTCCTTCACATGCAGAATTGTTGCCAATTTTGACTGAGCATATGCGCGTGTGCCATTATAACTGCATTTTTTATTTAAAATTTATTAAGATTGTTGGTATCTAAATTTAATGTAATCGAATTTGTTCTTAATTTTTCAGAAAAGGGGACCAAGTGGTATGGTGACTGTACTTTTTTCCGCAGAGCATGTCGTTGAAGCAAAAAGCAGATCTTTTCACCCAGCTATGAATCACAGAAGAGACGTTTATTATTCTTCCTTCAATGCCTGACTTCTTTGCAGTATCTATCATTTTCTCTAGTAGCATTTTCGTTAACAAAAAATGTCCTGCAATTTAAGAAGACATAATACGGAATTATTTTGTCATTTCATTTCTAGTTTCCTTCTTGTTATTCTGCTCTGGTAATTTGTTGGAATTGACAGCCAAAAACCATCAAGAGAAACATTGAATATTTGAAATAGAATACACAAAGGGTAAGTTCCCTCTTGTTTTAAAATAAAAAAGAGCCACCTTGCTTGTATATGGATATTAGAATTATGTGTTTCAAAACATTCCTTCTAATCAAAATGAGTGAAAATAATTTTTTTTATATTGTCCATAAAGTGGTCTTTCAATGTGAAGACTTTTGTGTAAAGTTCCATCCACTGATGTAATGAGGACTCTGTTTAAGAGCCTTTTTAACCATTCTTGACTTTGCTTCTTTAACTTGTGTGCACGAGTTTGTGTCGTGGTTAAGAACTGAAAGAAATAAGCATAAGAATGGAGAATAGTACCTAAGTAATTTGTAGCAAATGTCATTTCAATTTTCTCTTCGGAGAACTCCAAGTTTTGAGAGTACATTCCTGCATTGTTTCTGTGAAATAAATATATTCCATTTCAACGTTTAGCTCTTGATGAATATACTGACTTCACTTTTCTTACCAAACGAAATGAAGGAAAAATACGATAAAAGTAAAAAACTTACATGAGAATATTCAGGGGCAATTCTAAAGCTAGAAACTCTGAGCAAAATCTCTGTACAGAAGCAAAAGAGCTAAGATCGATCTCCAACAGAATAATCTCAGCATGAGGATTCTCCTTTCTGATTTTCTCTCTCACTTCCCTCGCCTTTCTCAAGTCCCTCGCACCAATCACAACCCTTATGCCTCTCTTTGCTAACACTCTAGCTGTTTCAGCTCCAATTCCAGAAGTCGCTCCTTCAGTTCGAAATTCAACCACACATTACAACTTCGCTAATTAAGCTAATACCACCTTGTATTTCCTTCCATAATTATCAAATACTTTATGGTGCATAGTGTATACATAATATCTATGATGCCTTCTAGTATGAACCAATGAAAGAACAATGTACAAAAGAAACACCATCACAAGGGGTGCTCTCATGTGTGAAACTTGACAGAGTAAACTCTTTTGAGACTCAACTCAAACTTTTCCGATGCCACAAGAGTTTGAAAACAACTAGACATTTGTTTAGGTGAAAGCTTAGGTGGTAAATTACTATCATATTTAATACCAAGGTAAAAAATAGATAGAGACTTCTGACACAGACAAAACAAACGCAGATTGAGAAAGTACAAATGAAAATGCAAATGACACTGTGACAGCTTATGAGTATATATATAATATCATAAAGAAAAGTGTGGAAAGTAGAAAGTTTTCAAGAATATTCAAAATCAAGTGAGGGACAACACCATCGCTCTGATCAGATTCTTGAAAAACAGATTGGAAGATCAGAAAACTTTAACCATTTTTTATTCTTAATTATGGACTACATGTTTGGTCACAAGGATATGAATGGAACTGGAGCCATGACATGTAACCATTTTTCATGATATATATTATTATTGTTATATGGTGACTTACCAGTGATGAGAGCGGTTAGATTTGAAGGGAGCAAGGAAGATAAATCTTCAGTGACTTGCTCAGCTGTTGAATTTGAGCCGAAACCACTTGGGCCAGCCATGCCTGCTAAGTACCGTAGTGTTGCCTTCATGGATTGCCCTGCTTTAGAATCTCACAAGAACAAAGCACTCGTGTCTGCAACTAAAAACCCCATACACCTATCTATATATATATGCTAGCTCATACATGGTTAGTTTTTGGTGATAATTTGTTATTTTTAGCATAGAAATTATTGTATAACGTGAGACTATTATGTGTTTATGGTTTTGACCAATCTTTGTATGAACACAGGCGGCTGATTTCAATTATAAATAATGTAAATATATATTGATCAGAATCGTAAAGCACGTAATTTTTTTTAACCTCACCTTTTATTTTATTTTATTTTATATATTTGTCCTGATTTAACACGTGTGTGAAACGTCATAAAACATGCTCTTAGACCGTGGACTTGGACCAAGCCAAAATGATAAACAATTATGAATATATTAATGAAGCTGTTTAGCAGCAGCTCAGCTCAGACTTTGGTAGAATGGTTAGTGAAACATAGTTGAGTTAGAGCATTCAATGGCACACAGTTCCTTACTATTAGAGTACCCACTAATTTTGAAGTAACATAATTGATTGAGAGATGAGACCACCCATGTCGGATGGTCCACAAACTATGTGATTTGAACCTACCAAAACGTTAGATATTAATTAATTATTATATCAGCACGTATTCATTTGCAATTCCTTTGGATATTTCCCTCTTTACTTTTCCGGTTTTCATTTCTCATAATTACTGCTGTCCTTATTAAGTGGCTTGCATTTTCCACTGGGCTGTGGACTTTGGTGTTTTTTTGGTAAAACTTTCGAGTAGGTAATAATGAATAATTAAGAGTAACAATGAATCATTAATTATGTGAAGATTATTTCTCAAGTAAAACCGAATTCTTACGTGTAAATGAATGATGTTTGGTACCTGTGCCTCCTCCTTTTATTTTCTTTTCTTTTGTTTTGCACTTCCTCTAGTATCTTTTCACTTTTCTTAATGTTCCGCAGTATTGAAGCAAAGTTATTTCCTTCAGTGGAGGAGGTTCATTTTTAACCCCTAAAACAACACCACTTCACTGCCAGAAAATAGGTTGTTACCTTAGTGACAGCAAAGTCGTCTCTAAAATCCTTACCAATGTTGATAATAATTAACATCTAAAGGGGTTAGCATCATTCAAGTGTGCCAACCCTGATCCATCAACAAAATATATACATATATATATATATATAACTTAAGTTTATTTGTTTCTTCTCATATATGGTGACAGAACTATATATCATGTGATGCTTTATACAATTGAAAGGACGAAGAGTACGAGACAAGAAGATCCAGTCTCTATTGCTCAGCAAGATACGTGATCTGCTTTGCCTAACTTCTTTTTGAAAGTCCGTTTATATTATTACAGAAATAGGTTTTAGTTCAAAATATCACTGTCACATTCACATAGTCCACTAAACTTCCTTTTTCTCATTCTTTTTCCTATTTTGGATTACAACTATTATTTCCGACTTTCAACCAAAAGATACTGTTGCTATATATCCAGTGCGCGGTGCGACATAAACATAGCTTGTTGCACCAAAAGTCACGTCCTTCTGCACGAGCTAATTATATTTTCTACTTCTTACGATACGTTAACGTCAAGAAATACAAAGAAAAAAAAAGTATAAAAATGTGTTTTCGTACTCTTATCTTTAGCTTCAAATATGTCGCTAATATATACTCTATATTCACCTTCTTATGATTATGTATGTTATAAGATATATTTATGACGTTTTCATGATAGTAAAAAATCATTTTATATTATATATCTTTTTATCTTTGCCAAACTTAAATAGCATCCAAATGTATTTAAGTAATATATTAAAAATCTGAGTAATAAATAAACATGTTTATTGGGTTAATTAATCATCAATTCATTTTAGAAAATATCTTCCCTTTGTTATTGGTTTTGTATGTTTATTGAGAATATTTAACAGAAAGAAAGAAAAAAAATATTATCGGCGACCGCTTTTTCAGTAATTATTTATATTTCGTGTATAGCACTTCTCTATTAAAAAAATGTCAAGAAAAGACTTATATAATTTATAGTGTATTTTTTTAAAAAAATGTTTTGACTTTGTATTAATAATGGTAAGAAATTATTAAGTAACCTCATTAAGTCTTTTATTTAAAAGTACTTTTCCTTTCATGCTTTCTTGCTCAAGGGCACAACTTGTTAAGTAAAGGTATTTTTGTTGTACAGTTAACATCACTAATTATACTACTAAAAGAAATCATTAATTATAGATTATATTAAAATGGTTTCAACGCATTGTATTAGTTGCAAGGTATTATTGTTCACGTTATGCACGTAGTAGTTCAACCTTTCTTTATGTACAAGTCACAAGTCTTCCGATTTTTTTACCTCAAAACAATTTTTTTGACTCTGGCCATGTTCTGCAGATAATATATAAAAAAAATGATCGTCACAGTCACCGAAATGTTTAGGATACGCCAAGGTATCTAATCGTTCGCCAACACTATGAATGATTCGTAGAAAAAATGGTGCAACTTTTCAGAAAAAGGGAATGAATTTTTCTCTTTTTTAATGCCTGAATCGATAATTAATTAAGCATAGAAATCAAGTGGCAAAATTCATGCACGTCAATTTTGTTTTCTTTTACGTTTTCTAGAATGACCCCTACACATATATTTTGTTATATATAAATTGACCCCTACATCTAAGATTATTAGTTTTGAGCAATATTTATATGTATACATCCCCATCTTTAAGTAAAGTAATTACAGTATAGTTAATTGATTGTCCCTTTTTTCCCCTGCTTGCATGCACTGATGTAGAAAGAAGGAAGAAATGGGTATGAAGATATGCATCTTAACACGTGTGCCTCTGCAAAACCAATGATAATTGCTAGCTACAGCATGCATTGAGGATTTGAATTTTGACTGGGTGGCAACCGAGGATATAAAGGAAGGAAAAGATTAATATGGTATGTAGTGTCTTTAAAAGGTTTTTAATAGTAATTTTATTCCTTGAATGGAAACGTCTTACAAATGTAGTAGTGTCTTGAAAAGGTTTTGAGATGTTGTGATGTGTAATATGAATTGATATATATGGTTGGGAAAAATGGAAGAGAAGAGAATTAGAGTGTGGTGGTGATGCGTGGGCATTGACGTGTTAGTGGGAGATAGAGAGGTTGAAATTGTGTTTGTGATGGATGGATCCATGGGTCTGAGAGAATGATGGGCGGTGTTGGAGGTTTGACGGGCTAAAAGTGAGGCATTGAGAGCGACCCATGAAGGAGCAGAAGGGGCCCATTCTGTTTCCCAGTTTCCCAACACCATCTTATCACCTTCCCACAACTCTTTCACCCACCACTTCATCTCATCTTCATTCCCTCATCCCATGCGCCTTCACATTATCACTCAATTCTCATCCATCACCATATATCTCAATCATTACCAACGCTTCTTCTCTTCCAAATCCACACATATATACTACATGCATTATATATGCACAACTCACATACTTCCTTCCCATTATATATATATGCCTTCTTTTCCCAACAATACCTACCATCTCATTTTCTTTTAATGCTTTTTTAACCTGTTTTTCATCATTAATCCTACTCCCTACCTTCACTTCAAATATTTTACTAATCAATTTTTTTTTCAGATTTTACTTACTTTTCCATCCAGTCAGATTAGTCTAATTCATTTTATTTCTGTACAAATATTACTGACACAATTATTATCTTCCGCACATTTTTATACGCAAAATCAAAATTACCAAATTATGGCTGCAGTTTTTTTTATGGCAAAGTCGCGTGTTTGACTTTAACTGAATCAAATTTAAACAATACTAAGAAAAGCTGATTTGACATCGAAATCACGCGTGTCCTTGTATTACAATTGCGCAAATCCTACATGTAAATTTTTTCAGATAAAAACTAAATAATAATAATAAAATTAAATTTAATTAACACTCTCAAGATATCCAAAAATATCATGCCTAGAGCTGTGCGTAAAAAAATGTGCAGTGCTCATATTGTGTTACTTAACCTTCAAGCTAATTAATTAACCTTAAAGACATGTCACCTACAAAATTATGACTAGCTTCGCAACGTAATTAGCTTGAAAATTTATTTCACGCACTTCATCAACACAGTACTCTGACTCTCGTTAGTTGAAAAAGTGCTTTTTCTTTTCAAATATAATGACGTATCATAAATTCTGAATTGAAATTAAACACTTCCATGTGTTGTCTTATTTGTCACTTATAATTTTTCTATTAAACTAAGTTTCCCGTCTTCCTTCTCTACTCTTTTAATTAAATTTAATGAAGAGTCTAATTACTTTCATCATTCATCAAATAATTACACATGGTAGTAATGTTAATCATTCCATAGTACTATATGTGATAAATCAGTTCGTCTTATCCTCTACACCCCACAAACTTATGTTGCTAAACTTATTGTTAAAATATAATTGCAGAATAACTAAAAAACTGAGACACTTATAATTTAAAAACACATTAGTTATGGAATAAAGTTTACTCAATATCATCTATAATTAATCAGACGTGTATTAACATATGATATTCAAGTTAATTCGATTTAAATGAATGAATGAATGAAGGACTTCCTGTAAGATCCATATTTTATGAAAAATGAAATAGTTTAAATAAATAAAAAATAAGAGGGTGGTCAAATGAAGTTGATGCGATTATTTCCATTATTGGTTGTTAGCATGTTATATAATTAGTCTATAACTTTATCTCCTAGGGTCTAGAACCTACTTATCTAGAGAAAGTGTAAGTCCTTTCACATTTGAGCTTGCATATATAAGCTTTCTCTTTCTGAAACGATAGAAAGAAATATTAAATCCACCACCACACATGTAGAGATGCCTTGTCTTCTTCTATGATTATAGAACTATACGAACATATTAAAGTCCTAATTGTGTTGATTATTACTAGTATCAAATCACCAACAGCTCCACTTTATGGACCTTATGTAAAACCGCATAATACCTAATCTAGCCATTGAAGATGGTATTTTTCTTATACAAATAGGATGAATAAATGTAGACAAAATACAAATGACGTGTATGTACCTTTGACGGAAAGAACAATATAGTACCTCTAAACGACCACAGGGCCCTAGCGTCACAACATTGTCCGCTACAATAATAGCCAAAACTTCATACCTGAATATGGATGTGCCTTCAACAAAGTTGAAATATAACAATGCCGACAAACCCTAAAACTTTCCCTCCCATCAATCATAATGCATAACTGCTCGTGTTTTTCTTTTCATCCATATGAACATCGAAGATAAGATTACTGAAAATAGAGAGAATGTGCATGTCATGATCATTTTGATATGTGTTAGCCTCACGTGTGATACACCAATGAGAGTGTGAGGAAGTTGGACCCATGTCACACGAGCCAATCACGGAACATATGGATGTGGTGGGCACACCAAGAATAGATTGTTAATTAAGTGCTACAGTGTGTATTATTATTAACTTAGTAATCTATAATACGAGAGATGTTTCCCACTGTTGGGGACGCTTATATGCTAAGATTTGAAGAAAAGGTTGTTTGTCTTTATCGTCATGCAGGGAGTGTAAACAAAAAGAACATGTTCGCACAATCCAAGGAGAAAATTAAATCGTTGATTGTAGTTGATTGAGGATAATGGCATGTTAGCAACACAATAATAAAATAATAATAATTAAAGAATAACAAATAGTTCTTAAAAAAAAACCCATGATTACGTGAGCTGCTCTATAAATGGTGGGTAAAGGAGGCATGTGAATTGCAAACAATATTTTCAGGGACAATATCATGTGTTTGCCATTGCCCAAGTGGGTTTTACTGTGGACTGTGGAGAGTCTATGAAGAAAACAAGTTGCTGTAGAAACAAGTAAACCAAGAAGAATGCCTTCAGTGTCAAATACTTTTCTCTTTCTTTTTTTTATTATAATATTTTTAAAAACTCGCCACTTTTCAATATGATTTCAATTTAAGTCAAATGGAACTCTCGGGTTTTAAATGCAAGAAACTTTACTTTCTGAATTTTAATCATCAAGATTTAAATTGTCCAAATCATATACACCTCACATAATGGCTTGTATAAGAAACTCGGTCCTCGTCTTTGAGCTTTTTCTTTTGTTGTGGCTAGTTTGACGCCTGGCCCATATTCAGACTGTAAGAAGCCATGTGGTCCCTTCAAATGGGTATGTTTGAGTGGTTTATGGAAAAACTTCAGGCCCAATTCTAAGCCCAGTAATCGAAGGCTTTAAGAAGAAAGTTATGTGGACGTAGGTGGGCGAGGCAGAAACAATAGAAGGCTTCTGCTACTTACACCTCCTATTTCACTATATAGACTTCCTTCTATTTATTTCTTTTAATGTGGGCCCATTGCACATGCCAACATTAGTGTTGGAGCAAAGCTTAGTTTGTTTTTGTGAACCTCTTGTTTTGGTAAGAAATTTGGTTACAGAGAGGTTGCTGAGATTTATGAGAGTTGAAAGAAGCAAAACAGAGGCAAATGGTGGCGTCGGAGAAATAGAGAAAACGGTTTGTTATGGATTTAGAACTCCGAGAGTGAAACTCAGTTTCACTTACAAAAACTCAATCACTCCAATTCCAAACATTCTTCTGGAACTCATTAGTCAAGTTACCCTCTTTTCTTTCATGTTAATCTTTTCTTTCATGTTAATTTATACATAAAAGACCAAATTCACAAATGAAAAAAAGATGAAGTACTCTTTATTGTTTTTAACCTTACCTTTGTCACTACAGAACCGGATGTGACTCCTTAGCTGCAACAACAAAAATATTTAATGTAAGAAACAATCTCAACCCACACAACCAAGTAGCACTTAAGAATTTCTTTATGTTTTTTCCATTGGCTGTCAAAAAAGACAAATTTATTACTTGTTGATAATCTTGAAATTGAAATTGGGAGCAGATACAATTCACATGCTACAATTTTTTCTTTAATTCTGGGTAATTTCCCACGTTGGTAAGAAATTAGGGTAATTCAATCATTCCTCTCTTTTTAACTATTGTGAATTTGTGATGTTACGCTGACTTATTATTTGGAACAATTATGGGTCAGAATATTAAAATTTGGTGATCTTAACATTTAAATTTAAATTTTTTATTTTGCATTTATGAATTATATATACGTATCTTTGCATATGTAATCTATCAATATCAATGTTTAAGCATAGATGTTTATGGCAGTTGTTTTGCATGATAAGCTTTGCAATGCATTTTACTTAGGCAAGAACTGGAGTCAGTTGGCAAATGGTCTCAATTTTTTTGCGTCTAACATGCATTGTAGAGTGGGAAGGACCAACCTGAAGGCCCAAATTATCTTTAGCCTTACTTAGGAAAAGTTATTTTATAATTATTCTCCCATTTTACTTTTAGAACTTGTTTTCAGTGTGCCTGAAAACATATATAAATAAATGTATGGAAGATATGCTATAATTATAAAACCATTCTTAGTAAAACACATTTTAAATCGGTTATTTAAGAAAATCAATGTAAAAATGACATGAATTATAATATGTTTATACCAGTTTTTTAACTTTGTAGTCAATGTACAAAATGATTTTTTAAATGTGCTGTTATCAAAATCTATGTCAAAAGTATTTTTTCTTACAAGTACTTTTTACATCATAACAACCTTAGAAGATGATAATAGATAACAATCGATTTAAAACATGTATTTTTAAAACAGTTAACCATATAAAAGGTATAACTTTTTAAGTTCAATTCAAAATTCCTAAGACAAAACAAGTGGAAACTAACCTTAAGTTCACTCTTATAAAGAAACAAAACAATTGGACTTAAAATATAGTGACCATGATGAGTACAACCTGTTCCAAGGTGTTTTGGTAGCAAATGTAAGTTAGTATTACAGAAAAAAAAACATCTTTAAGGATTCACTTGATTGTTAGAACATATGAGATGTAATAATAGAATAAAAGTAGAACAAAATAAGAACGTATAACGAGTTGATATTATACCCTGCAGTGTTATGAAATATACTATACTTGTAAATCAAGATAGATTTCTTTTAACATAATCTCCATATTTATTTTATCAGTGGAATTTTATTAAATTTTACAAAGTCTCCTTTTTAGCGAATTCTATTAATAATTTTGTAGTTTTCCATAATTTTAAATACTAAACATTTAAGATAAACTAGATAATACTCTAAGATTGAAAATATGTCATATATATTACTCATTTAATTTTGAAAATTTTAATTAATGATATATTTTAATAATATATTAAATTTTAAAAATATATAAGATAACACAAATCTAAATTAATATATGACTAGATATCACTATCAGATATATTATATATAATAATATTAACAAAATTTATTAAAACATAAGAAATATTACTATAATATAATAGAGTGATATTTTATTTAATGAATTTTAGTAAGAATTATATATTAACATGAATTTTAAAAAAATATTACTTAGTAATATTTTTTTTAACAAAAGAGTGATATTTTAAAAATATTACTAAACATCTTTAATAACATTTTTTTAATGAGAAAGTAATATTATAAAAGTATTACTAAAATGTTTTAATAATATTTTTTAAAATATTACTAAAAATTATTTAAAATCTTATAATATAATTTGTAAATTTATTTGTATAGTGTTCATTTTTATTTAATATATATTTTAAATTTCTCATAATTTCTAACTTCATGTATGCCTCTCAATTTCACATTTAAATTTCTTATTATATTTTCATAAAGTATAATAGACATTTTGTTATCTTTAATTTAAAATTTTATGACAATAGTTTTGTAAATATTTTTTTTATATAGTATTCATTTAGCTTATTTTCATCTAATTTAAGACTTCCAATTCATTTTTAATTTTTTATTAAGAAAACTAAAAACATGTATATTACTCTTGCTATAACTTTCTTAAATAAAAATGTGATAAATATATATATTTTTTAAATTATTAAGGTATGTAACGAATAGAAAAATTAATAACATTTCTTTAAAAGTTACTTTTTAATAATATTTTAAAAAATAATATTATATAATAAATTAGTTTCATGTATAATAATATTTATTTAAAAAATATCACAAAATATTTTATTTATATTATTTATATTTACCTTTATTTTAAAAAATGTTATTATATTATATAAAATTTATATATAGCATTGTTTTTAATAAATGTAACTAAAAATATATTACTAAAATATATGAAATGGTATAATGTATATTAAGTTTAATAAATAAGTATATATATATATATATATATATTATTTTGTAGCTACACGAAAGGAATGTTGGTGTGAAAACATTACAAGTAATTTATTAAATATAAATTAAATTAAAAATTAATTAATTATTATAATAACTAAATTAGAAATTATTTATAAATTAAAAATTATTATTATGTAAATAATTTTTATTTTTATTATAAAAAAATTATTTTTTTAATATTTATTAATTTTAATAAATTATGAAATTGGTTTTTAAATTAGAATTTAAATTAATTTTTAATATGAACTATTCAAATTTTAATTACTTATTAAATTATATTATAAATTAATTTTAATTTTAATTTTATTAATAACTAATTTTATTATTTTATAAGTTAATAATATAATTGATTAAAGTAAGTTTTTTTTAAGTGAAAAATGAGAAACAATAAAATGACTGTACATAACATAACAGTTAAATTTCGGAGGGATACTATTAATTAATTGAGAATAAAGACATCAGAAAATTAATAAGACCTTTTTAAAAATTACTTTTTAGTCATATTTTTAAAAAAATAATACTGTGTAATAAATTAGTTTCATATATTGTAACATTTATTTAAAAAATATCACAATACTATATTTATATATTTATAGTTACATTTATTTTAGAAAATATTACTATATTCTATAAAATTTATCTATAACATTATTTTTAATAAATATAATTAAGAAAATATTGTGTATGTAGGTGAAAGGAGTGGTTTTGTGGAAAAGTGAGAGAATAAAAGGACTGTCCATAACAGTTCATTTTCGCAGGATTACTATTAATTAATTGAGAAAAAAGGATAATGGTATATTATTATTATTATTATTATTATTATAATTATATTATGTAATCCAGAAAATATTGTTATTATATAGAGATAAATACATATATTTATCATTTTAATATTTTCTCTTACCTTGTAATCTAACTAAAGAAAATATTTTGTTCTGAATTTCATCCATGTAAACACTAATTATGTTTTCTTTTACATTTGTTTCTTTCCTTTTCATAAGCATCAGACTTATCAGTTAGCAAGTGTCCAAATAAGTGATGTATACGTACATGGTGTGTACAGGATTGTGAACTGATCACATGGACATGTTAACTAATCAGTTTTTGGTTACTATCGTGCCAATAGATACAGGTACTGGAATTGTAAACCTTAGTGGGGTGTGCATAGAGACATGATTGTAATTGAGTTTGCAACACTCTCAAGCTGGTCATGATTATTTGCTTATATATAGAAGCAATGATTTTGGTAAACTAAAAAGGAAATTACTGTTAAGCACATATGAATGAGCACTTGTATTAGTGGATGCATGATAGAAAAGTGATGGCAGATTGCAATGCTGTGATGGTGGACACATGAATTCCAACCATTGGAATGACCAGAGCCTAGGTTTAAGTGGAGAAAGCTCAACCTTTGTTCCGTCATGTGTTAATCCCTTATTCCCGGAAAACGTTGACCTGGTGCAGACGGCATTCATGAAATTTTGAAGTGGCAAAAGATAAACAACTAATGACCAAACTTTGTTGTGTCGAAGCAAGGATCCTTTGTCCACCTGTTCTGGAAATCTACTTTGTGTATCCTTGCCTCTTTGACCATAGAAAGTGGTGGGATCATGATCACTCCTTTGCATTACACTTGGCACAAATTCAGTGTAACACGTCATTTGGATATGCATTCATATCATGGGGACCCATATATAAATTAGGCAGTTGTAAGTTTTAAGTCGTTTTATGCTCTCTACCCACTTACCTAATTTACCTGTTTGTTACCTAGAGGGGCTCACCGACAATGCTATATCACATTTCTAATACAATTTACCACTTCAATCTTAATCATTAGATACTAAACATGGTTGTAGCTGTAGTTCTCAATAGTAGCCCAAAGACAAGGAATTCAGTTTTAGATTCAGTGAATTAATTACCTATTTCAGGAATGAATAGAAGTGGAAACTTAAAATAAGTTTATTTCATAAATATTTAATATATATATATATACTAAATCAAATTAAAAAGAAAAGAAAAGTAAGATGAAATAAAGATGAAAAAAATGGATGCATTATTTTGTTTGTACAAATTAAAAAAAACAAAAATAATTATAAAGATATATACCAGCTTTAAAGAAAATAATTTATAACAAGTTTCTATTTGTAGCAAAATCACACTTAAAATAATAGAAAAATTATAAGTTTATGAAATATTTGATATGATAAAAAAAATAAGAAGAAAAAACAAATATTAAATAGATGTATAATTGAAATGTATGTTTGTCCTTATCCAAAATTTAAACATTTTTTATATATTTTTTTTAAATTAATAATATCATTATTATTTTATGCACATATAAAACTATAAGATTGTAAAAATATATAATTCTAAACTATACATAATTAAGCATTACATTCACTTTATAACTTTATCATCATTATTTTCTCTTTAAAGTAAATTGTTATTTTTTTAACTTAATCATTTCTAAAATATTTCAATAAAAAATATATTATAAGTTTAAGTTTAATATTCAACGACCTAATTAATTTAGTGTATAACTTAGAATTAAAATTTGATAATTAAGTATTTATCTATCTAATAATGTAAATAATGCGACAACCAATTTTTTTTATATTAAGTTTCATGTCTAAAAAAATACACACACATATATATATATATATATATATATAAACTTCAACAGTAAAAAATTTTCTATACATGAATCTTTATTCTATACTTAGACATAATAATTAAAATTTACCATTGAAAAATTTAATAGCTCATAGGAGACTTTGCTCCTTCTATAACTTAACCAACACTTCATATTTTGGTAAGAGCATTTAGTACTCACCATAAGGCTAACGTAAGTGTTTTCCAAACCACAACCACTCATATTGATGATTTTTACCGAAAGTCAAAATATCATCTCTTCTTTAAATATTGAGATTGATAATTTTTTCAATTCTAAACAACTTCAAGACACATATAAAAAAACTCTTTCAAATGAATGACAAAATAATGTAGAACTAAATTGCAACCATGAAATAATAAAGCGAAGAAAAGATTAAAGATCACCTCACCAAAGATGTAGAGGTTGTTTGACAATAACATCAAGTCAACTTCTAACAACAACACAATAAGCTCCAAAAGTTATTAACAACACATTTATATATGACTGGTTGGACATATTGATTCACTGCTTAAAGTAACTAAATATTTAACATTTCTTTGAATCACTAGTTAAAAAAAAAAAGTCCACACCCAAAAATAAAATACCTTGCATGTAAAAAAAATGGAATTAACAAAAACTTTTACCCTTTAAAATAAAACTAACATGGAAAGTCGATCCTAAATATTCCAATTTACTTAATAATGTATATTAGTTTTATTCTATATAATGAAAAAAAATAGTAATACTAAAAAAAAATATTTTATATAAATTTCACAAAGTAAAAAAAGTTAATAGATTAAAAAGAATGGTGTATTAACTTTTTTTTTCTCAATTATTATCTTAGTTTTATTTTTTAAATAAAAAGTATATTCAATATAATAGAATAATAATAATAAAAATAGATTGAATTTCATAAAAATATCAATAAGTAACAAAATTAATATACTAAAAATTGTTTTATTAGCTTTTCTCTTCTTAATGACATTTATAATAATATTTCTACAACAATTAATTATTTAATTAATATAAAAATCAATTTTTAAATAAATTTCGTATTAAGTCATTGTCACAATTTTAATTTATATTCATTTTTATTAAATATAAACAAATTATATTTTGATTATTTCTTACATTATTTAATTATTTTATTTTTTTATTTAATCAAATTTAGTCCAAACTTTCTATTAATTTCTATTTACTTTTTATCTTTTTCATTTAATCCAAATAATTTTACTTTATATTCTTTTTTTTATAGTCTTTCAAAACCATCCTCTAATATAAACAAATTTATTTAGAAGCAGAGAAATAGATAGACATAGGGGGGAAAGGAAACATATAATCAATAAATGGGTATTTTTTATTATAGGAAATTAGTATTGAAAATATAAATAATAAAGTTATATCCAAATAATGAACATTAAAAATATACATTTTAAGTAATTGTGTAACTATTAACCAGCTTTTTATGTTGATAATTCATCTCATAGATGTCTCAAATTTATTTATTTTTTTCTCCTATTAACAAGATTTTTCACTTAACATGAAAAGTATATATGTAATGCGAGCTAGCTCAGGCTTATGTACGTCAATTATGAATAGTTTGTGTTCCCCTAATGACTTTGAATTCATGTTCTAAAGGCCGACAAAGTGGATTGTGTAGTTTGTTGGTATAATTGATTATGAGTATAAAGATTGGTTGAAATTTTTTTATATTAATATTGATGATATTGCATATAAAGAAGAAAATTTATAAATTTATTGTGTTAAAGATTTGAGTTGGAAATAATATTAATTCTTTTACTTGGTTTGTTTGACTCATTTAATCTGGGTGTTAATATTCTCTTGGAAAATTTAAACATATGTTATTGTTGTTGGAATAAAAAACTCAGGAACAACACACGTAGTGCTGAATGAAACATTGGCAATTTGGAATTCTCTTTTCAATGTCTTCCCAATTACAGAATCGCATGATGCAAAGTCTAACTAATGCACCTCCCACTGAAAAAGAAAGAGAACTGTATATCATAGTCAAAAGAGAAGGTACGTATATATAGTTGTGGAAGAAGGAATATTCCAATGATATTTTTAAGTTTCTGAAACACATGTTGAGTAAATTAATCATAAAACGAGTGTTATGACTGGAGTTATCATGAACTCAACTTCACTTTATTTGCATTCTCATTTCCTGTGTTGGAAGAGAATGGTTATGGTGATGACATGTGTGAACATGGCACGTGAGATTTATAGTGATTAAACTAATAAAGCACCCTTAGTAGCTATAGTTGAAAGGACAGTGAGGACATGCCCAACTCAATGGAGCCATGATTGCAAACAATTTCAACTGTCCACTTCCAACTTTCTCCACATTCCTCCAGTTTCATGTGTTTCTTGGCCATCATTAGTTTGCCTTATATGTAGAACATTTTTGGAAGACTTCTCAACTTATATATATATACATAAAGAATAAACCCATGACAAGTCACATTTACTTTATATGAGAATTTAACAAGAGTTTATCGCATAAACAAATTACATAATTTAATATATGATTGCTGTATTAGAGATTATTGAAATGGTTTGTCAACCCGAAATAAAGTTGGAGACCCAGTGTGATTAATTAAGTCTCCCATGTTGGGTCTGAACTAGTGATTACGAATCGGAAACGTATGCTCATAATGAAGGCATGTGGAAGTTGAAAAGGACCATAATCATACACCAAATCATTTGGCTTATTATAGAAAAGGGACGTTGAGAAGCTCTATATGGAGTATCTGGTAGCTAACTAGGTTCTTATGTATTTGTTGGAGAGATATTTTTTAATGTTATTAGCTATAAGGTGAAATAAAAGAAAACAAAGAATTGATATAATCGGCCTTGGATTGGAGTGGACCATTGGTAGAGTGAGGGGGTGTGGGTGAGAGAGAAAATGAAAGAGTGAGAATGGCCATAATGAAATCGGTCCCGGGTGCTCCATACAGAGGGCTGATTTCCTGGACCCTAAATCTGCAGAGCTGAAGGCCCTCTCTTCTCTACGACTGCGACAACAAAACCACTACACCCCTTTACCAACTTCCGCACCCACGCCACGCACAAACATCTTAACCTTTCCTCTCCATTTTAACTTCTTGCACTTTACCTTTTAACCTTACTTTCTTATAAATCGATACAATTTCTTTTATTATTTTTCTCTCTTCTCCTCTTTTTTATTAATACAATTTTAATAAATAATTAAAATAAATATATTAGTATTTTATTTATTTTTTATTCTATTTATTTATATTTAATGTTATATTTTTAACATTTGATGTTTTAATTTACTGCATTTCACTTGTAATAAGATTTTATATTTTTTTATTATCTATATTTTTTAAATATTTTTTCATTTATCTCTTCTTTCTTTTAATAAAAAACTTTAAATCTAATAAAATTATGTAACTACAACATCAATAAATTAGAAAAGAATTTTTTTTAAAAATAAATTATTCTTAAACTTTTTTCTTAATTTATTTTTTTATTATACTCAATACATCATTAATAACTTAAATTTAAATTTTTTAAAATAATTTTAATTAAAATTAAAAATAATTTATTTATAATTAAAATTGGATACAAATTATAAAAATTAAAAATTAATCCATAATTAAAATATACATATTAGTTATTAATATGAAAAATCATTTTATTATTAATATATATTATTATAACAATTAAAAATTAATCATTAATAATTAAAATTTATGTATCAGATATAAAAAATTATTTTTTTAATATATATTATTATAAAATAAAAAAATTAAGTAAAAAAATTATAAGAGTTATTTATTTAAAAAATATAATTTATTATTATTATTTTAGAAGGTATATAACCAAATGATTTTATTAAAAATAAGAAAGAAATCAATAATAAAAAATATTTAAAAGAATATCAAACTTAATATGTTTTGAAAAATAAAAAATAAAAAAATTAAATGATATGAAAATAATATTAAATATAAGTATGTAAAATAAAAAAAATAAACTAAAGTAAAAAATTGACATGTATATTCGTTTGAAAATTTTATCGATGTGAGAAGATATTGCGTAGCAATAAATTGGAATTCCCTTTGTCCTCTGGCAAAACTTTTGATCATGCGTCATATTAAATATAGAAAGAGGAATTTTTTGTCTAATCTATTTTTAGCTTAAAAAATGTTTTTTAAATACACTTTTTGGAATTCACATTCACACTCACACATATTCTCATGCTTTATTTTATAAATTAAAACTATAGATGTATATGGAAAAGCTGCAATTAAATTTATGGATTTGTCTCGTCGTTTTTAGTAGTTTTTTAAAAATTATATACTCTTCTCATGTAAATTAAAATATATAATTTAGTTTTTAATTATATACTCTAGTAATATAAATAAGAATATATAATTTAGAGGAAGATGAAACTTTACTTTTCCTAATATATAATTAAATTTTAGATTTATTTCTCTTATTTTCTTTGGAGTCTCGCTAATTACACTGGTAACAAAAACAATTGCTCCTTAATTATATCAAACTATTTCTATTTTAGATTTATTTATATTAAATCTTCATAACTATATACCTCTTTTTATCTAAATTTTTATCTTTAAATAAAATATTACTAATTATAAGCAATTACTACAGTTTAAAGAGTAAAAAATATTTTTATTTCTTAAAGATAGTACACTTGCAGGGATATTAAAGTAAGTTGCATGAGACAAGCCTTGATAAGTCAAATGCACAATGGCTGGTTTACTGGGCTGTTTTTTATACTAAAATAAAAAACTATCATTTGAAATATATGTAATAATTTAAATAATAAATAAATTAAATTTCAATTATTAGTTATAGTTGAGTGATTTAATATATTAAAATTGTGATTTTCTTAATTTTTTGAATTAGAGATGATTCATCAACTTAAAAGCTTAGTAAGTTTATTTTCTAATAATATATATATATATATATATTAAAATTTTAAAAAGTAAGAAAAACAACTAATACATAATAGAGTAGAAGTAAGAAGGACAAAAATAAGACAAGTTCACTCGTTTTTTCAATATTCCTTACATTATTCCAATAAATTGAGAAAATATTATGTTAATCCATGAACTTACTATTATTTTAATTCATAATTAATATATATTAATTTTATCAATTTTAGTGTAAGATTATTTTAAAATTTGGACTAATCTCATTCTCGACTTTTTTTTCTTTTTCTTTAAATTTCTGATGATGGGATAACATCTAAAAATTCAAGGAGTGGAAGATAAATTTATTCAATTTAAATTATTCATTGTAATTGAAAATATAGTTTATATATTTAATAAATTCAATATATGATAAATTTTAATATAGTTTATACATTTTATATAAGTTAATAATTATAATTTTCATTACATAAAATACAAATTTATCTCGTATGATCAGTGGTTTTAAAAAGTCTTTTAATAAAGTTGATGATATAAGTTCCCTTATCAAGATTGTTTACTATGGAGATCACAAAAGGAGCTATCTAGCCGAATGTGACTACACGGAGAGTTTTTGGACTTAACGGCATATTTAACAAATGAAACTCAAATCAGATAAGTTAAATGACTTGTGTTTAATTCACTCTCAAATTTCATAACTCAAATCTAACATTTTATATCTGAACTAAATCCGATAATCTTATTTATTAGGAATTTTCATAACTAAAGTGATTAAAATTATTTGATTAAAAAACTAATTCAAATTGAACTAAAGTCAGTACATATTATTTTATTTAAAAATATATATGTCTAACTTTATTAATATTTATAAAATATTATATATTGTATTATTATTCTTGAAAAGAAAAATGTTAAAAAAATAAATTATTATTAAAAGTATAAGAATTTTGATATTTATATTTTAAATTTTATATACACAAGTGTAAAAAAGTTATTAATTTTATACGAGATAATTCTATAAGTTATATAATATTTATAATATATATATATATATATATATATATTAATAAAAATTTATACAGTAAAATTGTAAAATTAATTCAATCCAAATCGTAAAAAAGTGATTTGATCTAAATTTTATTTTTATATTTAAAATGGACCGAAGCGCTTTTAACTTAAAAATTGAACTAAACTCTTAAATTAATTCTATCCTTTCTATTATGTATCATTTACAAATTTTGTTATTTTAAATCTTTAACCTAAATAGATGCTGGATTGCCCACATTTAATTTTTATTAATGAATTAGAAAAAATTTATACAACTTATTTAAATTTATGTCCGATGACTTCTAAAATTATTTTCAAGTTTTATTATCAAGTAACTAGTTAATTTATATAAGATGTTACTAACAATTTAATATACTTTCATCTAATATTATATAATTCTATTGACAAAAATAGATAACTAAAATATGGACATTCATAAAAATAACAATAAAATTATTATAATATTTATTATTGGTAGTTAAATAGCTACTGTTAAACCAAATACAATTATAAACTCTTCATTTTCAAGTTAACAAGGATATCTATTTAAAGGACATAAACGAATGATTTGTCTATACAAATAATGATATACGTGCAACATCTTTTGGTCTATTAAAGTATTGACAAACATCTTCATGGATTGTTTGTAATATTTTCTAAGAATGGTAATGAATGAATATGTTCTGTTTTATAAAGTGATAATTTTTTTCAGGTTATTTTTCACATAAAGAACTAAAATAATAATGTTAGAATTAGAAGGAAAAAAGAAGAAAGAAAGATAAATCTCTTAATCAATATTTAAAAAAAAAGGTGTACGCCAACAATAGAGTGAAAAAATATAATATGGAAGCATATATATTACAAAATCATATAATATTCTATACATAATATATGTCACTAAATAAAAAAATTTATCTTATTGAGAGATCGTGGTAATCTTTCTCTCTTAAATATAGATTTTTAAATGAATTGTAAAAAAAAAAATTTAAATTAAGATATTTTTTAATAATTTAATTTTTTAAAAAGTTAAAAAATCTTTAAATTCATATATTTTGTAATAATTTAATTTTTCAAGAAGTTATAAATAGAAAAAGAGAAGTTTTTCAAGAAAGAAAAAAATCTTTAAAAATATAACAAGCCTTTATTATATTTTTAAAATAATTATTATAAAAATAACATACATGATATATTTAATTAGAAATAAGAAATAAATTTGCCTATTTGAATATTATTTGAATATATCTTTATAAATAATATTTAATTTTTTAAATTGGATATATTATAGAAATGATAACGTTTATTACATATATGTTTCATCTCATATTTTTTTCATCTTGATTTTTTACCTTTTAAGTTAATAAAATACTTATAATTTATTAAATAAATTAAAAAAAATATTATCGTCTTTAATAATTCCATTTATTTAAAATTTATAAAATTTACTTGTATTTTCAAAATATTTTTTCTTTTATTACAATTTTAATTATATATATTTTTTCTTTTATGTTGTTTTATTCAAACTTAAATGAGAATAAAGAAAATTTTTATTTCGTTATAATATGTCATTCTTTTTTAACTATTCAATTTTTGTATGTTTATTAAGTTTAGCCAAATCTTTAAGATATTTTTATTTTATTATTCAAAATCTTGATTATATATTTTTTATTTATGCATTTCTTTCAAATAGTGAATTGTATTTTTGAAATACTATCTCATTTTTATTAAATTGAATAGATTAAAAACACAAATTTAATTATTCTTTTTATATAATTATTTTACTTTTATTCAATTATTGTTTAGTATTCTCATTTGATATGTAATTATAACTTTTTTATATTTATATTAGAAAAAGAAAATAAATATTCTTTTAACATTAAATCTTACAAAACATTAATTTTTCTTTTTTTATAATATTTAATTTTTGTATAAATTGTTTAATTAATATTCAGATATAAATTACTCTTATGTGACAAAATTTGTATATCTATACCATTAATTTTGTTTTAAAAGAATTCCTTATCACCCATCCTATACGTGATATGCAAAACCGGTCAATTTTTTAAGAACTGGCTTAGTTGAAAATTTTAATAAAAAAGATATCAATTAACAGAACCAATTTCAGTGCTTAGGAATTATGTTAAAATGAATCACCTATATCTACTATTTATATATACAACAGTCAAATATTTATTTTCCCTGCCATGCTATAGTATCCACACAGACCATTCACCAGCAGTACAGCTTTACTGTTTTCAAGATCCAGCATTGGAAAACTGTGAATTTTCTGGTAAAGCCAACTCGGGATTTTTTGATTGTTGTGATAATATAGTGGCACATAAACTATCTTCTTCCATTGGTTCTCACTTCAATACCATATTCCTCCTCATTCCACAATCACAATCTCCTCATTTAATTTTTAGGAAATGTGTTATTATTACCAAGTGTCCTTTATTCCCTACTTTGCTTCCGCCCTGCTGTCTACAATATCATCTTCTTTGTCCATTGCTACTTTCTCGATTAAATCCCGGAAAAGGTTTCTGAAGATTTTGAAGATTGGATTAGATTTCTAAGTCTGCCTCTTTTACACCTGTTCTGAATTTCAGGCTTTTTAGTTCAATCTTTCGCACCTCATACTTTTGAATTACCACCGACCCTAACCTCTAACTTTTAACTTCTCTACCAAACACTTGTCACAAGAGCTCTTTATTGCTACCATTTTTTTAATAGAGGTGAGTGATTTCTAAAGCACTATAAAACATAGACCACGCCCTGTTCATTCCAAGCTGTTATCTCGCAAGGTGTTCCTTCTATTCTGTTTTTATTTCAGATTTCTAGTGCTTTGTGTTTTGCTGGAAAATGGTTGCAGTTCCATCTCTGTTTTCCTTGAGGCACTTGCTGGTGCTGTCTCTGGCTCTGAATGTCAGTCTCATCCTTAGGGCGCTTTATCATGAGAGTGGAGAAGGCAACAAGTGGTTTTGCTTCAACAAGAAAATGGTGGCAGATGCAGAATCATGTTTGGCTATATCTTCTACCTCGTCTCTCGATAATTCTACTCGTGAAAAAGTGATCAACTTGGACCAGTAAGTGCAAGCTAGTATTGTTTCCTTAATTTTGTCAACATGTCTGCATTACGGTTGCCAAGGTAGCTAATTTTAGTGTTGTTTGGGTGAGGAAACAACTTTTCAAGATTTTTGCCGTATCATTTGGTTACCCTTTTGAGAATTCCTTTTGATCTTCCCATAGTAAACATCTTTTCCTTTTGGAGGGAGGGGGGTTAATTTCCCGGTAACAAAAGCATGGAGAAATAAGGTTAGAGTTATGTCACAGGTTTTTTTTCTTTACTTTTTTCAGCAAAATCTCCCGCTACACTTTAGCTAAAACCATTAAGTTTAATGTTGAAAATAAAAAAATATTCCTTATTTTTGTCAAAAGTTATTAGATATTATCAGTAGTACTTATCAAACAAAGCTTCGATTTTATAAAATTAAAAGTGTTGGTTTTCGTCTTCTTGTGTGTGGTGTAGTCGCGACAGAGGATTTGCTGTTTCTGTTACTGTTCCAGTATTGCTTACGTTGTGGGTTTGTGCCTTGCTTCCTGCTCTAGTTCCTGGGAAGGACAGGGACAAGTCATAGTCCTGGGAATGATTTTTTATTTTTAAAATATGTCAGTGACATTATGACATATTCAAAAATAAATAAAATATCATATAAGAGAAGCTCCTCCATTAAGTTGCATTTAAGACAATGCTCCCGTCCAATCCATTTATTCCATAAATGAATTAATGAGGGGGCTTCTATATTCTTATTAATCTAAATTAACGTGTTTCATAATTCGTGCCATTAAGTTTAACCATAAATATATTCTTATTTAATTAACACGGTTTTATTTTAAAGATATTTTATATTTTGCAATTAATGCATTTTATTTTTTTAATCATCGAAAAATATTAAATATTTCTAATACGATAATTTTTTAGTTTTAAAATTTTGTTTTCTGAATTTTATAATAGAAAAAGAATTGCATAAGCAACCAACATGAGCGGACAAGGAAAATCGAGTCTAGTAAATAGAGATAAATAATGATAATAATTTATTTTGTTATAAAAATTTGATAATCTGAACTGTAGCAACATAATTGTAATAAGAGTGATTTGATTTGAATTAATCATAACAATTATGAAAATGTAAACTAAATAAATTAATTTAGCTTTATTGTAAATTTATAGGAGAAAGAATTGGAGGAAATTAAATATGTGTCCTAGAAGAGAAACAGTAGTGGTGTAGTAGATGGAGTGTAACGTAGCACCATGGGAGGTTGATATCTTCACTTGAGGAATATTATATTGTTGTTGTAATGTTGGTTAGGGCAGTCGTGGACCTCAAAGTACTAAAAACCTGCACATCGTAACTAGGGCTTTAAAAGCACAAGGTAGAGCACTGTTGAGTGGCACAATAGTTGTTGGAAGATGAATTGGTATTAGCAAAGAAGTTGGTGGGGGCCATGTGCCTGATGCGCACACAGCAATACGAGGACACCCTTTTGGTGGCCTTTGCTGTGAGCAGAAGACTTATGATATGAATGAAAGTGCGCCTTGGGCTGTGAATTGTGATGAGAGAGATCTTTACAACTTTTGGCCGCCCCAATTGTGAAACACTCAAATGTTGCTGTTTATACTTTATATGTGTCTTCTTTTTCTTGTTTCTTTTTCCTTTCCCCGTTTCCTTATGGGCGTCTGGATCAACTACTTCGTGGGCCCTCTCTAAATGGAAGTCCATGTCTAACGTATTTTGTCTTTCCTTAGCTTAGCATGCCACCCCCCCCATTCATCTCATGTATTTGCAGATGCCATATGCAATCATCCATCCATCCATCCATCCATCTCTATCTATACTCTAATATCTATCATTCTATCTAATCCTATATTATAGACCCATGGACCCAATCCATAATCCATGCAGCCATTAACTCAACGTTATCTGTTTCTTCAAGGACTTCTTCCATCCCTTCTCCTTTCTTTTCTTACCTGCCCCACTGTTCCTCACTGTTCCACTGTTTTTTGCAATCTACCCTGTTCATTTCATATACACTTTTCTAGGGCAAAGTAAAGATTGTTCTAGGCCATTCATAGCACCACGTTGTTTCAGATTTCAGATATCAGATCATGCCCTACATCTACATGGGTCGGTTATATTATGTTAGGCACTTTACAAGAAGGAAATCACACAGATACACCATGCTACATGTCGATGGAATAAAACAAAACGCGGTGCAATCATATGTCAACTTTATTTGTAATAATGAAAAATGATGAGCAGAGTATAATAATAGAAAATTTTACTAAATCTTTTAGTACACACATCTTATTTTTATATTTCCATTATTTTAAGTGTAGTTAATGATGATCCGCTTTCGTATCCGGACATTTTGTTTAGCTAGATTTAATATGCTAATTAAATTTAAATCTTGATGACATGCAGTGGTGACCCAATAATGTATGAAAGATTTTGGCGACAAATGGGTGACAAGACCACAATCACAATTCCAGGATGGCAATCCATGAGTTATTTATCTGATGTCTCAAGCATTTGCTGGTTTTTGGAACCTGAGTTTGCAACGGAAGTAGTGAGGTTGCATAAAGTGGTGGGCAATGCTGTGACAGAAGGTCGCCATATTGTTGTTGGGACAGGTTCCTCTCAGCTAATTCTGGCTGCCCTTTATGCTCTGTCCTCGCCTGATGCTGCTGAACCAATCAGCGTTGTATCTGCCGCGCCCTATTATTCGGTCAGTCATGCATGCTCATCCATATGTTTCCTACAATATAATATTTCTATACCAGAGCATTTTTTTTTATCTTAAAGGAATCTAATGTGCTGATCACTAACTAAAGTAATAACATGTAATGAAAAAGGACACACCATTTAATATTTTAAAAGGGTAAAAGGGTATTTCTTTCTTGTGTTTGTATAGTTAGTATGAAGTGCTTGTCAGAATTATTAATATAGTGTCACATGGTCGGTAGACAAGTAGATTATTGTGTTTCTTTAAACAAGTGGTTAAATGTTTAATACATATTAAAGATATCAATTCTTTAAATAAATATTTCGATTTAGAGAGACCAGTATATCTCACTTGTGGAGAGATCCTGTGTTCAGAAAACAAGAAAGTATTCGAGAGAATTTAGTATTTCGATATTTTGAAGTTTTTTTAAGGAATTCTCTCATGTGGCCATTGCCGAATCTGCCTCCTCATTTAGTTCTTCTCGTGTTTGTCTTCATCAATGTCTCTCTCTCTCATGGGCTTGAACCTGATCACATGAACACTTGTGGTGAACAGTCGCATGTGCTAAACTGAAAAAGAGTAAAATTTAGCTTCCAGACTGTCATGTAGAGAATCCAACTAAACGGCCATTCTTGGAATTCATAAAGTACGTAAAGGAAAAAGGGGTCTGGCTAATTAAGTATTTAGAAAGAATCAAGCTATGCACCCGTTGAAGTTTTTTATAAAAAGGTTTATATGATTGGCAAATCAGGCTCATTAATTATTTGGGGACATCACAAACAGTGGAGGAATATTTCTTTTATTTATAATTAGGGGAATGGCTATTGATTATGAATACTCAAAATTATTCTTTCTAGTTGTACATGCACTTATAGAAGAACAATTCTAAACTTTCCTGACTATTTCTTTTCTAAACACTCAATAAAGGTAGTATTTAATATTGCAATGTTTTTTACTTCTCAATTGAATACTTCCATAGTAGTATAATTGTGAGATGAGAAGATATAGCAAAGAAATTTTGTTACCTTAATTGACGAATTATTTACTTGCAGTCCTACCCATCAATGGCAGATTACCAGAAATCAGGCCTTTACCAGTGGGCTGGTGACACACAGAATTTTGACAAAGAGGGTCCTTACATTGAGCTGGTTACTTCTCCCAATAACCCTGATGGATATAGAAGGAAATCAAAAGTCAACCGAAGCCAGGGACTCTTGATTCATGACCTTGCCTATTATTGGCCGCAATACACTCCAATATCATCCCCTTCAGATCATGATCTCACGCTTTTCACTGCCTCAAAAAGTACTGGTCATGCAGGAATGCGCATAGGGTAAGTTCATAACAATACTTGGCCTGCCTCAACTGTTCATGTGGAGTATAGTCCTTTTATAAATTAGCACAATCTGGGCATGATTTTTTATTTGGTGGAAACTAGGATGACCATTAATGAAAAGTCCACCACCTTATAACGATGTAGTTTTAAACAATTATTCAATCGTGTGTTATTATTACATCATTTAAATACTTCTCTTTTAAAACCTTTTGACATGAAGATATCAAATGATGAAGTAACACGTGATAATGCTTGAATAACAGTGCACAATATTTTATCAAAATTAAACTAGTAGATCAATAAAATAAATTTCAAATTCTTCTCATGATACTTTGTAGGTGGGCTCTTGTGAAAGATAAAGAGGTAGCAAAGAAAATGACTAAATTCATAGAGCTAAACACAATTGGTGTGTCGAAGGATTCTCAACTCAGAGCTGCCAAGGTTTTAAAGGCAGTGTCTGAGAGCTGCGGACAAAAAAAACACCAAAACGGGCAATCCTTTTTCGATTACAGCTACAACCTCATGGCACGAAGGTGGAAGCAACTGAGGGAAGTAGTTGATGCGGGTGATATGTTCTCTTTGCCCCAATTTTCTCCCGCATTCTGCACCTTCTTTGGTAAGGAGACGGAGCCTCAACCAGGTAAATAACCGAGTAACAATTGGATTGAGAAACTTTGTCTCACCATGTATGGATGGATATGATTTTTTACTCCTTTGTTGAAATTGTACCTACCTTGCAGCTTTCGTGTGGTTGAAGTGCGAGGGAGATGTTGAGGACTGCGAGACCTTCCTTCGAGGACACAAAATTATAACAAGAAGTGGGAGACAGTTTGGGGCTAGCCCAAAATATGTAAGAATCAGCATGTTGGATACAGATGAAACTTTTATACAGTTAATAGAGAGACTGTCAAACATACAGGAGCGAGAATGAAAATGTATCCCTCATGTATATCATATGTACATACAAACAAATAAGAGGTGATAGTTCAGATATAATATTCGCAAGTCCAATTTTGCCGATCCATGCATAACAATGTCTTCTCCTAAACATATATATATTGTTCTTGGGATCATTAAAATTGAAGTGCAGTACACTGGACGAATAAGTTTACCTCAGAAGAGTTGATGAAATTCGTAAGATCGATCTAAGACGCCAAAAAAAATCAAATTCGTAAAGCATTACATTGAGTTTAAACTCTATTTGGGTCTAATTGACTCGAATATGTGTGGCAAATTTATTCGCAGAAGCATGCTACAAACCAAACACTTCATTATTTCTATTAAAGGCTTCAGAAATCAGAGTAGTTACACAAAAGTAACTCTCGTTCACTCTTAACTCCTTTCCTTGTGGTCATAGCCCAACCAAACTCACTCATTATGATGCTTCGTTTTCTTCGCCAACTTCCTCGACTTTCTGGGCAACGTCGTCCACTCTATCCCGCCCATGCCGGCTTGTCACGTTGAACATGTTCGGGCGAGCGTGAGCGGCGGAAAAATGTGAGCAGCCATGCAAAGGAAGACAGCGAGGTAATGTCGAAGGCTCCAGATGTGAGGAACCCGGCGATACTGAGAGCGATGACTGGGGCGGCTGAAGAGGAGGAGCAATGGGGTGACGACGGTGGCGATGAGGACGAGAAGGATGGGTCCGAAAGGCACAAGGGCGCGAGAAGCAGAAGATTAGAAGTGGGAGAGTTTCCCTTGGGCATGAGAAGGGAATTGAAGTGAAGGAATGTGGGGTTTGGAAAGAGAGAATATAAGGAGGAGGAAGGTGGCGACGCGTGGCGAGGGTGATGAACACCTGGGAGGAGGGTTGCATGGAATAGGTAGATGTCGATTGATAATGGGGAAAGGTGCTACCTTTACAGTGTTTGTGAACAGTGACTGAATATGCATGTTGAAGAAAAAGTGTGCATGTTGCTACTTGTTTAGCTTCCTGAATTGAACCATTTGAAACCAGAGTGGAAAAATATACTTAGGGAGAATGATAAATTAGGCATGCAGTTACTAACTAGTTCGTAGAATGTGTTGGCTTTGGTATTGTTTATCTTAAATACTGTTCCATTTTCAATTAGGCATAAATCACTATTTTTTTAATTAAGGATTTATTTCCTAAGTTTAAAATAAATTTCTAAAATACTTTTTTTACTAACATATAATTAAAACAGAAATATCAACATTTTATTAATATATATATTTTTATTTTATTCAGTTGTATTTAATGATTTTTACTTAATTTTTAATTTTTTTAATTTTATTATATTTTAAATATAATAATATTTTTTACTTTTTTTTACTCATCTCCTGTTTTTAAATTAAAGACTTTAAATTAAAAATTATGTGATATTCATTTCTCCTTCATCAAATTATTTCTTAACATTATTTATATATTTATTATAGGAAATTTTTCATACACTAAAATAAAAATATATATTTAACTTTTAAAATCAAATTAATAAAAAAATTTAATGAAATAATTTGATTATGTAATTTTTAAAATAATAATAATAAATTAAAAAAATAAAAATTTTAAAAAAAATAGTTCTTCAAATTTTTTTTAATTTATTTTTTTATTGAATTCCATATACCTTAAACTCTTTAAATTTAAATTATTTTTTATTAATATTATTTTAATTAAAATTAAAAATATTCATTCATTGTTATAATTCAAAAAAAATTAATCTTTTATCATTAAAATTTATATGTTTGTTATTATATGAAAAATTATTTTATTATTAATATATATTAATATGGAAATAAAAAATAATCATTCACAATTCAAATTGAAGTGTCATTACTGATATAAAAATTTATTTCATTATTAATATATATTATTATAAAATAAAAAAATTTAATTTAATAAATTTTAAAATTTTTAAAATTTACTTTTTTAATTTATTGTTATTATTTTAAAAGGTACATAATAATATTTACTATAAAATAATTTTATTAAATTTTTTATATTAATTTAATATTAAAATTAGACTTATGTTAGAGAAATTTATTATAATTAAAATATAAATAATAATAAGAATATAAATAATAATGAAAAATGATAAAATTAAGAAAAAATAAATATAAAATACCTTTTTAAGTCTTTGATAAAAAAATTATAAATTAATGAAAAAAGTATGAGAAAAAATACGTAATATTAAATTATTAAGATTAAAATAAATTAAAATAAAAAAATTAAATATTAAACAAATACCATTTAAATACAACTAGATAAGTAAGTAATTATTATTGATTTACATGTTTCATTCGTTCATAGACTATTTCACTCATTTTTAGAGGTACGTGATAATTTTGATTTAATAGTTCTGTCTCTTATTAACCTATCCAAACACTACATTATCATTTCAAATTGAAATAATTTTAGGATAATGATATAAGTATATCATAAAATGTCTTGTACTAAGTTGATAATATTTTATTAATATTTTATTAATATTTTATTTTTAATTTATTATTTATTTAATAAAATGACACAAATTTAATAAACATAAATAAATAAAATATAGATATGCAGTATGCCATCTGAACGAGATATATTTAACATTTTTCATAATTTTAATGCTAATGATATATGAAACTTAATATATTTTGTTAGGTTCCTCTCATTCCAAACAATTATATTTCACCTTTATATAAAGTCATAACTTTTATGGGGAAGTAAGTTAATTAATCATTACTTTTTGAGAATTTAAATTTAATTTAATGTAATATTTTTTATTGATTGATTTATTTTTATAATTTTGAAATACACATTAGGATATTTCTATATGGTGACTAAATATCAAATAGATGATTACTGAATTTGTATGATAAATATATATTTGTAGAATTTTAAATTTGATTTAGCTTATTTACATTTTGAGAGATTTACTAAATTCGAATAAATTTTAATTAGATTTTACTTAAATGAGATAAATTGAGTTTAAAGAAATAACTTTATAATGAAAAAAATAGTGTTTAAAAGTATAAATTTAATTTTGACCTACTAAAACATAATCACATCTTCTTTTTTATTCATTTTTGTATTTAGTTTTTCTCTTTTAGATATCTTTCTTTTTTTGTTTTTAGATTTTTTATTTTTATTATAGATTTTAGTTTTTATTTTTTTAAACTTTAGTTTAATATATTTAAAATACAATTAATTGTCTTTGATTTATTTTTATGGTTTTTAATTTTATATTTTTACTTTCAAATTAGTGACATATTTTATTTTATTTTATTTTTATTCTCAAATTCAAAATATAAAATAAAAATATAATTTATAAGCTAAATTTTTTATTTATTTTAATTAATATTATTTTATTTTAATTTCACCACTCCACCAATAACTAAAATTCATAAAACTACTTTGCAAACTTTTGTATTGTTAAAACATACTAAACAACAAATTAACTATGTGGTAAACTACTGAATTTCTTACTATCCTACCATTATTGATGAGCAAATATTTATACACATTTCTTTCATATATAAAGAGCATTAAGGCACTTCTACTCCTATACATCTATTCAAATTAATTTTGTGTTACTAAATTTTTTCATTAAATATAAACTAATTTAGTAATTAAATTAAAAATTATTAATATTTAAAATAATTTTTATTATAATAAAAATTACATATATTTTTAGTTATTAATATTAAAAAATTAAAAAATTAATTTTTATATAATAATAATTAAATTGATTTTTAAATTATAATTTAAATTTATTTTTAACATTAATTATCGATATTTTAGTTATTTACTAAATTAAATTTTTCATTAATTTGTAATTTGATTAGTAACAAATTTATCATTTTATAACATATAATTGATAAAAACAATTTTATAACCTTTTATGAAACGAAATCAAGCATACAACACTACAAGCAAACTTAGTATAAAATTTTTGCACACAAGGAGATTACTGTGCAAATCTTGCTCTAGAAAGTTGCCCTAAGAAAAAAGTTGCATTTAAATTCTAGATTCCTTGATGAATTTTATAATTAATTTAGTATGTCTAAAATTATTCATTATGTTTATTAATATAGTTTTTTGTACATATAGAAAAAGATATTAGCTGATTATAGTTGTATAGATAGATTAATTGTGTCTTTATAATTGTATATTTAACTTTTGAATTACTTAAGTATTTTTTTTACAAGCTCTGATATCTTTATAAGTTCTGGTCTATTTTGACATGTTTGATCCAACCATTATTTTAATGTGAAATTATTTCAATAACATACAGTTTTTTTTCAAACTGATAGGAGAAATTGACTCTTTTGGTAATGGAACTAATCAATACATTCTAGGAATGATTGCGGATTGTTGCTCATCATATTTAGTATTTTTATTTATATTTTTAATATTAAAGAAATTAAATAATTCTATTTTAAACGTTAAAATTATAATTTTCTTTTACATATTAAAATATAAGTGATTTTAACATAGAAACCAAATTTATAATTAAATCTTATTATTGTATTTTACCAACATATTTATTTGATATTTTATTTAGTTGTTACTTTTTTTAAAAAAAAATTGTATTATAATTATTTATGCGAATTGTTGTGGATTAATGATTTAGTTGTTTTTCTTAGTTCTAATACTGTCAGGTTTTATTATATATATGATATTTTTATTATTAGTGGTATGAATATTTGTGACGGTTTCAATCTGTTAATAATTCTTAAATTTATTAAATATTAAATACTATTGTAATTAGTGACTTTTTTAAATTCAGGTTCTATGTATTATTTTTTTATAAAAATACCAACGACTACTATACAATCCTTACAACACAAACAAATTTTGAAACACATGTTTTTGTCAATTATTTTAATCACAAAAAAAAATTGGAACAAATTTTAATTATAGCAAACTTTACTTCAAAATATATAGAATACGAATTTCTTTTATAAGTAAAGTAATAAATTTTGTTATTTTTCTTAACCATTTCTTTGATTTGAATGTGTATAAGAAATTTGAATTAAATTATTTTTGAACATTATTTAATATAGAAATATATGAATAGCTTTTCATTTGTTTTTTTAAATATGATTGCATTTTACCATAAACAAAGTCTCAATTCATTGAAGATGGATTGTAGAATAATTTGTATATTGTGGATACTTTTATGCTCAACCCTTCTTTGGAAGTTAAGAACGTGTTAGGATTTTTTGGTTCTATTCAAGGAAAACTTCAAAATAGTTTATATTAACTTTCCTTTTCTTTTTTTGGTCCAATATCCTTTTTCTTCCTAAATTCACGTGAATAGAAAAGAGTGCAAAGAGAAAACCATTTTTTTAAAGAAAATGTTTAAGAAATTAAGAGAGGCTGAGCCCAACATTTGAAGAAGGGCGCCGAATATTTGGATCCACCTAATTCTTTATTTATTGGTATCAGCCCAACTACTAAATTAAAGCACCCCTATTGTGAAACCACCTTTTCTTGAAAAGGTTGAAACCAAATGGACCACATTACGGTAACATGGTGGCCTTTGTTATTTCCATCCCCTTTAACTCTAAGATCACCCTTACTTTTAAAACAAAAATTGTAAAATACCTAATTTACCCTCACCATTCCCCTTCCCCACCCCAGACAACCCATCTCTATTATTTTCCGCACCATCCTTTTACCATTACACCTCCCTTGTCCTCTTCACCAAGTTATCTTATCCAAGAGTGATAAAATAGGTCAATCTTTGTATACAAAAATTATAAATTTAAGACTTTACTACACTGAAATAAGTTAATATAATAATAAAAATAAACACAGAATTTTATTTAAGACTTAAAATTATAAAAAAATATTTTTATATCAGATAACTCCTGTATTATAAAAATATTGAATAATAATAAATAAAATTAATCTACAATATAATTAGATGAGATCTTAAAATATTTACATATTATATATATATATATATATATATATATTTATATATATATATATATATATGAGGTTTTAAAAGTAATATAATATAAAAAAAGTAAATTAAAATATGACTCTTAGATTAGATTAGAGATGAACAAACTAGCAAATTAATCACCAACTTTATATATTAAAGATAATAAAATTATAAAAATAAACTTGAGAAAACAAAATTTAAAATAATAAAATATTTTTTTATCAAAATAAGTAACGTGCAAAACAAGTTTTAATTTATCATAATAAATATTTTGATAGATGAAAATCAAGAACTCATGTAGCACAAAAAAAATACCTTTATAAAATGAACCATGAATAAACTTGATCTATAAATGTAAGAAAAAGGATGTGGATTTAAAATTCTTAAAGCAATAAATTAAAAAAACATCTTTTTAAGAATGTCATAAGTCAATCTTCACCTATAAGAAAAAAAAAAATTAACAAACGTGCCGTTAAAAAAAAAAAAAAACATAAACTATATAATTTACTTTTAAAATTTTTAAAAATACCAATAAAAGACAATTATCTGAAAAATCCTGTGTTGTACTGTGTATATTTCATTTGGGAGAGGTACGTCAGCGTCTTAACAAAATGCTCTCTACTAAAACGAGAAGTAGCTCTCACTTTTTTTCCTTCTCGTTAAAGTTAGATACAACGAAACACAAACTTATTTAAAACTATTATTTCAATTTATCATAAGTTTATTTTCACCTATATTTTTTTTCTATATTTAATGTCTGTAAAAACTTAATCATATTTTACTTATTTAATTGGAATTTAATTAACATCCGAAAATATTTTTTAAATAATTGAAATTGTATTGATGTAGAAAAGTTTTTTTTTAAATAATACCAAAGGCATATTCTTGCTCATAATTTAAAATACCTTAACAAAAGAGGAGTAAAGGAAAACAACTCAGTAATGTTTGTAGTATACACAAATTTTACTGTATATTTGTAAGTTCATGACAAAATAATAATAAATATTACTGAATATACAAATTTTAATTTTAATTTCAATATATTTACACTATTTTCGTAAATAAGGACACAAATTTTAATTTTAATACAATAAAAGTTTTTTCTATAAAAAAAGGTATTTCTTTAAAAATATTAAAGGTAATATTTTTCTTAGATTCCTCCCAAGTACTAATATTAAAATATTTGTAGACTACTTTAAAGACTGACCGTGAAAGTGCGATAGCAAAATAGGTTGATTTGAATTTAGAAAGAAAACTACATTGGGAATAAAATTTGAAAAATATCATTGTTTTACGATTACAGCACATACAAACAAAAATATTACATCTTATTTTTATTTAGAGGTATTTATTTCATTCTATAAATATACCATTTCTTTCTCCCGCTCTATTTTTTTTACCACTTTTACCAAAACTACTTTAACAATAATTAGGTTAGTTTTCACTTTTTCTTCACTTTATGTATCTTTATTTCATAAACCAAACAAAACATTATAAGCCGTGAAGTGAAAAAAGTTTGACTAAATAAGTGTGTTAAGAGCTGTACTAATGCTGTCTCTGCCTCCCTTTCCTCCTTCATGGCCACAACACATGCATTGCCTTTTCATTTATAGCAAATATGAGTTCCTTCAATTATGTTTAGTCATTTTAAAAGAATTAATACTCACAAAACATATATGTGTTTGTACGAAATTAAATTTATAAATTTTGTTAAAAATCATATACATAAAAATTAAAATTGTATAATTGCTCTAGTTTAGGGGTAAAAATATAAAAAATGCAATTAGAGTATAAACAATGCATTCTATTTCCTTTTATACAGTATTTTTTTTCCAAAATGAAATCCTTACTTGTAATTTTTAGCTTAGCTTTTGTTTAAAAGAAATAAATATGTATGGATATTAATATGGGTTTAGGCAAATGAAGTAATGATATATATTTATTTCCTTTTCCGTTAGTTGGGAATATATATATTCAGAGACATGGAGAGGGAGAGGGGGAGGTAAAATGAGTTAATTTATTTTTTTACATTATTATTCTATAACAAATAATCATATATAGTAATTTTGTTTTGTTGACTTTTATAATAATACCTAAAAATTCATACCAATAATAATAATAATTATAATTATTATTATTATTATTATTTTAGTGCACAAGAGTTTTTATTACGGAATGCATAGCCATTAAATTCATATATCAATGAAAAAAAATTAGTTTAATATATATATATATATATATATATATATATTAAAAATACAATTTTATTTTTTTTAAAATATAATTTATAGTTAAATTTAAATTAGTACACTGGTGAATATAAATTGTTAAAAGAAAGACATAAATTTTGAGGCTTTTGTTGTGCTGTGTGGATGGTTAAAGGATAAATAGTTGCTAGCTAATCCATAATGATATCCAGAAAGAGAATTCTGTAATAATGGATCCAACAATCCAAGTTAGTTTTTCCACGGGAAGAGAGAATATTGAGTTCAACTTCTACTTGACATTCCTTATTGTCAATATATATGTATCCAAGTTATATTTTAATGTAGGAGTATTGTGTAAGTTTTGGTTTAAGTTTATTCAAAGATTTAGGGTGCATTTCGTTTTCAATGTATCTCTGTTCAACAAAGTTTTCCCACAGTTTTCAAGACAAAGAAGTGAAATAAAGAATAGTATGATGGAATGACATTGAAATGGGTTCACCTGAAAACAAACACGAACTTAGACAATATGTTAGACGCAGGTTGGACTTGACTATTTATAGAGCGGGCAAATGAAAGTGGGAGAAGGCTATCTCAATCAAGTGCTTTGTACTTGGAAAGGTAGAGATTTTTTTATAAACAAACTTCGAAGGTAGAGAGTGATGACATATTTGAAATGGATTGCAAGGGTATGAAGAACTTGACAATGACAAATGACGGTCAAATGAAGATGGGAAGTGAAAGAAAATTGAGTGGTGATAAGTTATTATCGAGACTCAGAGTCACGACCTTATGAATGATGACCAATTTCATTAGCAGTTTGAGTTATGCTTTTCAGACTTGGAATATTTTTGGTACACACAATTGAAATGGACACATCATATGTGCACGTATACTTGTCTCAACGACTGCCTGTAAATACTATTAGGGTGACAATAGACTCGTTTGTCTCTCTTGACCATAATGTGACGAATGACGAAAGTACATTAGTACATGTTGGGTCTGTGAGTGTATGTATAGAGAGAGAGAGGGCGAGGGAGAGAGAGAGCGTGGAAATTAAACCACATAACTCGAAAGATACAAGTCCCTGGACCCATTGCGGGCTTTTATTAGGTGCACGAGGACATAAAGAATTTGTTGTGGGGGCTTAAATAGGGTTAGGACCCCCCACATGCTTGTCCTTTCTCATAACTTCACCCTGCCAATTTCACCTGCTCTTTGCTTCTTTTCCACGTCTTAGTGCAGAGTGAAGAAGATTGATGGGTTTGATGGATTCTGAAATTATAACTATTGCATTCATTCAGAGAAACAACAAGTTCAGAAAGCCATACTCACTTTTTCTCTGAGCCACAACAGTGTATATATCACACCCCTAATTTCCTTTGGTTATTTATTCGCCACAAATTATTTAGTTTTGTTAGTTCCAACGCCAACCATGTCCAATGCTATAATCTAATCTTATTTATACCCATTAAAAGGGACTTGACGGTGTAAGGGAGATATTCTGAGGGAAAGTTGATCAGGGATTAGATTTGGTTCACCAAAACTTCCAAGAAAGAAAAGGTTGAGGCCTTTGGTGATCTCGAGGAGGAGGAAAGCGGGGTCACGGTGACTCTCACAGTCATATTATCATATATAAAGTGAGAAAGAGAAGGTTATGAATTGGAGGTCTTAATATGGACGTGACTCTCTCGCTGCGAACGCCCTCGTGTCCTCATACCCATTCATATTCCTTGAGGGGGAGGGGTATGAGGCTTCTGACTTTTCTTGATTTTAATGAGTGTAACAGTGTCTGTGTGCTGTGTGCTGAGAGAGGGAGTAAATAAAGTGACTGACAAAACTGAAGGGAGAAACAGAAGATGTTTTCAGCATTTAGCTCAGTACTTACACTGAGTCTGCAAAGACATGAATATTATTCATAATTTAGATAGAGATAAATCATTTTTCTCTCTATTTTCATGATTTGAAATTGAACTTCTATTCTTTCTTTTTTTCTTATCTTTATAAAAAAAACTATACAATTAGGCTTCCTTTTTTACTTCATGCTTTATAATTGCACGTGTGTGAGATAATATAGATGTCCCCTTGCTTTATTTTGTTATGAAAGGTTTTGTTTCACCGTTGCTTTTCTTCAGGGAAATGAATTGCTCGTGGGAAGAAAACCCTAACCCTATCTCTATTATTTACTCAGATTAAGACTTTTTTTTTTAAATGCTGCAACTTCTGGGGTTCTGATCTCACCAGGATCGGATCAGAATTTTACCTGCAAAATTGCAAACTAACATTTGCCTAGATAAAAACAATCCAATGTAGAAGATGTATAAAGGCTATTAATGTTTACCAAATCCATTCAATGAAGCTACACACACAACATTTTTATATCTGTATAGTTACCATCTAAAATAATTTATACAAGTTCGAATGCATGCAAATTGTTGTCAATGTAGCTGCAGTCTATGAGAGAGAGGGAGACGGGGTCATTATTCATACTGTTTCACAGTATTGTCTGGAGGTGGAGGTGGTGTTGGTGGTTGATAGCAACAGTTTCGTAGGGCAAGCCTGCAGGGTACACTTCGAAGGATATAGATGAAAGAGAGAAAAAGAAAAGTTGAAAACCCTAAGGATGAATGAACTACTACTATTACTTTATGTATTGGATCCAACAAGGACAGCGACTGTGGCTCACTATTTCAGATATTTTATGATTAAAGAAAAGTGGAGATGGAGCTAAGCCTCAGTCTCACGGGAAGACAATGTTTTAAACCGAGATATTCATCATCTTACCTTTTTTTCAGTACATGATGAAAACTACAATTCAAACTAGTTTAGATTACAGCAGAGACACAAGTTCAGAAAAACACTGCTCGTTTTTCCTGTTGGTTGAGTTCATCAAACACCATACCCAATGTATATCTCACCAAAATTTTAGAAGATATGGCGGGCTAGCAACTAGATGTATAGGATTATGGTCAGGAGCATACTTTAACATTAAAACTACATACAACACAATACATGATATAGCTGAACTGAAGCTTAATATATTGTCTGTGTCTTTGACTGTGACATTTAATTGATACGATTCCCTCAACGTCATTGACTTGAATATGGCAAGGAAAAATAATTTTATTATGAGAACTAGACTGGTGAAGTAAACTCAACGGATAGTTAAAGAAAGGAAAACAAAATTGGAATTGTCGAGTTAGATTTACCTATATAAACCGGGATGATTACTAATTAGAGTAAAAAAAACTAATTAAAAGGTGGTCCACGAATAAGAGCAAATTAAAAGGAGAAAACAGGCTGGAATGTATAGAGTTATTAGGCTTTATCACCTACGGATGTTAAATGCTTACTTATTCTTAATCATAAATAATGACCGAGAAACATGTCAATTCCGTTTCACATTGCACATGCCTAGAGTTGCATCAATACCCAACAAGAGGTCTAGTAGCCACATACATTACTATGCATGTTCTACCAACTTATTTAGGGTCTAAAGAAAAGACTACCTAAGTCCCTGGATATAAGTTTTAAACAATACACGGTCATCATCTAGGAAAGAAAAGGAAACAAATAAAATTAAGAGACACGGTAGAGGTTCAGTCACCTAGCTAGAAGGGTCCAACTAAGGCTACATAGCCAAGAGTCCATAATAGACATATATAATATCACCACGCCATCAGAATATTGCAGGCCACGCCTCAAAAAGTATAAACCCTAGAAGGATTAATACTGCAATCTTAATTCACAAATTACCTCCTCCCACTCCTCCCTCACTGATGTCCTCCGAAGAGGTATCAGTCCAAGGAAGGGCATAAGGAAAGGAATAAGCAGTAGCAGTAGATTGCCGATAAAACCCAGTTCCTTCGTTACCAAATCTTGCAGTAAACTGCCTTTGAGGCACATGTTGAAATGAAGCAAGTCCTGGTGGCACAGAAAGAGATGCTGGAGGGATGTCAGTGTAAGAGTAGCGTAGCAGATCAGCGTTTGCAGCATCAAGCTCCTTTTGGAGCCTTTGAACTTGTCTCTGCAGGAAAGAGATGGCTCCTACGCAGCCATAAACTGGGTCCCTCACGCGTGCCTCTGCTTCATAAGCGAGTGAGTTCACTGCATCCTCCCTCTGCTGAGGGAGGAGTTCGTTGAGGAGTTTGGTCACATTGCTGGCACCAAAAATTTTGTGGACGTTTGCGAATTTTTGAGGCTCTTCGGGTGGGAAGTAAGGCGCAAAGATGCATCCTGGCATGCATTTCCTCCTCAAGAATTTGCAGGCAGCACATGGAGAATTGTAAGAGCTGGAGGATGCCATTTCCCTGCAGTAGAAAGGTTGGCATGAAACCAATTAACAAACTTCATATCCATGTCAAGTTCTTCCGTAAGCAGCTTTAGATTTAAACTTCTTATCAAAGACTATAAGCAAATGAATGATCCGAAAACTGGATCTGATGCAAGTTCAGTTGCACCTCTTAATATGTCTTCCACTTATTTTTATAAACCTTGGTATATTCTACTATCTTTTGTTCTCGGATCTTTATTATTATGGTTGCAGAATACATATAGAAAAAGCTTTTCTAAGTATTTACAATTGTAATAGTGTAAGTCCTATCATTAGACCCTTAAACCTTCTATAAATCACCCCAGACAAACAACCGTTAACTTCCACTCTTCCTTTACATACATACATGCAACGAGATTATATATGCTGGCTGGCATAAATTCAAAGATTCGTTGTCACTTTCAATTATAATATTAATATGATTATCTTTATGCTTGTTTCCTTTTCTGAAAAAGATGTGTTTTCCTTCTTTCCTCTTTTTCTTTTCTTTTTCTGTTCATGACAAAAAAAACAGTAAAGAATTCTTGGTTTTAAGCCTGTTATCCGTAAAATCTTGATCTGAATTTCTCCTGAAGTTTATGGTATGTTTTCCTCTTCTGCTTCATTTCCTTATCTCAGGAAACATTATATTTAATGTTCATACACTGGCGGAGAAAAGAACACTTTATATGTATAAATCTTTCTTCTGCTGAAGAATTAACTCAGCTGCATGACAAGGTAGTAAGTCATAATTTCCTTCAGAAAATATTAAATAAGTTAAGCCAGCTAGGGATCTGGCTTCTGCAACAAACCATGATTATATTTGATAACTACATAAAAAAAATGAAAATAGAAAAGCCCTAGAAAAGCATCGTTTTGTTCTATCAGCCGTTAATTTACTTGAAAGAAACAAAAACAGAGAAAGAACTATATATGCATAAAGAAAAGGAGCAGAGAAGAAAGCAACACAAACATGATTTTACCTGTTTTTGTTGTAGGTTTCTTTGGTAATAGATGAACTAAAAGGGAAGTACCTTTTTTCCCTTGTTGGAGGTCCTTCGGAAGCTGCTCTCTTTTTTCCTCCCGAGACAAAGTAGCCTAAGCCAACGAGAGGTATAAGCCTCAGATTTGTTAAAGGATGGAGCACTCCTAAAGAGGAAACCCTAATTAAAGAGAGGAACAAGGGGAGAGCGACAAACAGATATAGTGAGAGAGAGAGAGAAAGAGAGAGAGAGTGAGTGATGAAAAGCTGATAATTAAGTGGTAAAAGGTGATAGTAGAGGGGGGAAGGCAAACAGCATTGAGTGGATGGAGAAGGAATGGATGCAAAAGACAAAGGTAATAAATGGAGGTAGACTAGAAAGAATAACTATGACCTTGCATCCAATAATAATATCTATCAGGAATGTGGGTGGGGATGTCTTACATTCTCCATCCTACTCCAACTCATGCACTGAAACAGATTTATATTTTTGGGAAAACATCAAACCACATTTTTTAACACATGTAAAGGGCATTCAGAAAAAGCCCGTAAATGGTATTTTGAAAATAAAATGAATAGAAAGGGTTATCAGATTATTACACACACACACATATATATATATAGAAATTAATTAACACCACATAAAAGATTAAGATAAATGGGAGTGGTGTCACATAAGATAAAATTGATATAATAATTAACACCGTGACCAACAAATTTTCAAGGCTGTCGGAAATGCTTAGTGGTTTGCTTTACCATCCTGTTGTATAAGGACACAAAGGGTAACAACAATGCGTGTGTGTACGATCATTTTCACACCAGGAGCAGAGATGGTTGGACTTTTGTGTGTCAATAGATCATAATCCTCCCTAGACTCTAAACAATGATGATGCGGTTGTTATTATATTTCCACAGATCAGCATGGTATATATATACATGGTGATATATTTTGAGTACACTGCACCCAACTGCCCTCAGTATTTAATTATACAATGACAGAAGTAGCTTATTTTTACAGATTACTACAGTATCTGGGAAGATTGACCGAGGATAAAGTTTCAGAATATATAGTAGATAGTTTCCTTCATTTCCAATCTTGTATAACCTTTGTCTATTATGTCAAGTTTGATAATAAAATATTGAATGAAAGAAAGAGAAGCAATCAGGGGTTGTTTTATTTTCCAAACCTTAAACAAGCTGACCATATCTATAGTTGAAATTAATAACTCAATTAAATAAGAAAGCGTTTAAGTATATCATAGTTGGAGCAATGAATACGTGGTTCATTAATATAGTGAATAAGGAAAATGGAATTAAACTTGACAGTGAAGTACGTATAGCTACTGGGTTACGTTGATGGTGGAATATTGAAAGAAGGTGATGGTGTGAATTTGAGGCACTGTTGTGTGTAGGGAGTATAGGAGAAGGCAGAAAATCTGATTCCAAATCAGAGTGATGAATGATTTCGTATATACGTTAATAAATGCTGCCGGAGTTGAAGGTGTAGGTCAAATTGCATTGACTGCGGCTACCCGTTTCAGCCTCCTGTCCTACTTACATATGTAACGTTTTCCGTCGGTCGCCGTTTCGTATATTATACCACCTTTATTATTATAACAAGTTATACCTTATTCATAATTTTATGGGACTGATACACCAACCAACACCTTTACCTCTTTTTACCTAAATCCTAATTAGACTATTTAAAAAAATAAAAATTAAAAATAATGTAGTACAAGGATCACTAAAAATTTCATCAATTTTTTTTCTAATTTTACATTTCTTTTTTATTTAAATACAATATGTATTATTATTTTGATCATTTTAGTATGATCTGAATTGTCTTTATTTTGTTGTGTAGTGAAATTTGTCAGCCTTGTCTCTCTTAAATTTTCCACGAATTGTTTTAGAAAGTTATAAAATATGACTATAAAATACACTTAACAATAATAATAAAAGACATTCAGAATGTTTCCTACTGATGTATGTTTTTTCTAAAACACAACTAATCGTAATTTATGCCTGTTTCTTAAAAATATATTATGTCATTTTTCTGTATATTTGAATTTATATTTATAGATATGATTTATATAAAAGAAAATTTCAATTTAATACTAAAAAAATATTAAAAGTTACTGAATACTTAAATTTAAGATCACGATACACGATATCAAATACATTGAATACCCTGATTCCACCTCCCATTCATAATGTTATTAGGTAGATAAAAAGCTGAAAAAAATTCAAAATTATTGAAAAGATATGGTTGAGATGTGGGAAGACGGTTTATATATTTTTCCTAAATTCAATTAAGTATTTTTTACTTGTAAAAAATATTCCTTCTTATTATAACTATTTACCTTATAATTTTAATAAAGATTAGCCATGTATTTATTATATAAAATTTTAAAATATTTTCATTATAAGAACATTAAATTTCTTTCATCAACTTGAAACGAGTCAGTGTCATATTATTTATAAACCAACTCATATTATATTTTTACAACTTTTGTTTCAATAAAAATTGTTGATAAATACTTGACAATTTATACTATACATTTTAATAAACTAGAAAATAGTTATTATAATATAAAAACATAAATAAAAAATTACGTAATAAAAAGAAATTATATAATCAAAATAAATTATATAAATTTTTATTTAATTATTTTTAATAATATCAATTTTTAAAAGTATTTCTAAAACAATTTTATTATAGTTTTTTATAATTATAATTATATCTAACTAAAATTAAAATATATTATAAAATAAAATAAAAAATTTTATAAAGATAAATTTTTGTTGTAATTTGATTTTTCATAAAATTTTTATAATATTTTTTAATATAAATATTAGTTATTAATTAAGAAAGAAAATAAAAAAATATGTAAATAAAATTCTAAAGATTATTTTTAAAGTTATAATCTTAAAAATTAGATTTTATAAGACTCTTGTATAAAAGTATATTGATATAAAAATAAAAATAAAACTTAAAATCTTAAACAATAACTTGGATCATAAAATAAAAAATTATTTACTTATATTAAATATAATTGTAATGTGAAAGAATGAATAGGTTAAAGAATAAATAATATATTATTAAATATCGTTTTATAATATTTTTGTTTTAATAAAAGAATAAATATAAAATCTTTTAAATGATTACGAGATGATAAGGACATGAAAAATTAATTAAGATCTATATTACGAATTCTGCAATAGATATATCCCTATATAATTATTAATGGAAAAATATTACCTTTTTTATTTATGGATGTTGTCACACAATTACAAGCACATTGCTAACACTAGGTGGATTTAATTACTATTGTAAAAGTGATATAAAAAAGCTATAAATTTAAGATGTGAATTTTATTAAAGATAGTATGCTCAAAAGACAATAAAAACAAGATTATACTCATCTTAAATAAAACAAGAAATCATATAATAAAAAAAATAATTTTGTATTAAATGCAGTTTTTGTAATTATAATTAATATATTATTAGAGGAGTCTTATAAGATCAAGAGGGAAAATTAATATGAATAGTACCATGAAAATATTATTTTTTAGTCTTTTATAAAAAAATTGTTCTAATTTGATCTTGTTGTTAGTGATATTTTTTAAATTATGAATTGTCTTTTAAATAACCACAATTAAGTAGAGTTTAGATGTGTATTTTGTTTTATTTAAATAAGTTTTTTATATCAATAAATTTGTGAATTTTGCTTTTACTCTTCAATAAGGAATTTTTTTTGTTTCATGAAGTTTTAATATTTTGGTTCTTGTTGTGAATTGATATTAAGAGATGTGTGACTACATTAGCCACTGAGTGCAACATATTTAGTTTTTTGTTTTAATTTTAATAAATGTGACACAAGCCCTGGTCACACTCTTTAGGTGGGATTTACCTCTTACATTTTATTTTGTCTTTTCTATTCTATGGTGAAACCATGAAATTAAAAGGAAGATGTGTCCATTCATGTTTAAATATGATTTGTGAGGTTTTCTTTTTCCAAGATTCTTCTCTCTAACATGTTATCAAAATCTACATCATCATAGGAGTTGCAAGAGGTCATGTTGCACTACACAACACTACAGATACTTATACCCGCGTCTATCCCCTTACTGAATATTTTTTTTTTAAATTAAAAATTATAATAAAAAAATATAATATTATTAAGGATGGAATGTTAGAATTATAAACATTCTTTTCTTCAATATTAGCTATTAAAAAAATATAGTTACGTAAATATTAAATTAAAGTATTAAATAATAATTAGATAAAATTTAAATAATTATAAAAAAAAGTTAAATCTAAGTTCAAATAATTATAAAAAAATTAAAAATGATTAAATGTATGTTCAAGAAGTTATCAAAATAAGGAAAAAAAAATAATTAATATAAATATTTTAGTGAGAACAAGTATTAGGACAGAAATGATTGTTGGGATGAGTATAAAAATGAGATAAATATATACATACACAATCTCATTAGAAAATTAAATATTATTAGAACATGTTAGAATAATACATATGAGATAAATTCATTTGTCATCTATACATAAAACCATAAACTTCTATACACATTACATGATCACTTACATGATATTTCATTTCTTAAAAAGAATTCTATCAAACGATAAAGAAAAAAATATTAGAAAGAATTAATAAAAGTAAAATAGAAACAATATGAAGAAGTAAAAAAATAAAATGTTCAAATTTATTAGAACATATCATCATGTTCAGGGTCATATTAAATTTAAGACATGAGTATTGTGATATTTTTTATTCCATTGAAGTATAGTGTAACATCTCAAAATATACAATATAATATTTTTTAAATTTAATGTATTAAATTATATTATTTTTGGATAATTTTAAATATTTTACTACTTCTTTTAATATTAAAAAATAATTACAATAAAAAATATAAAACATGAAATAATAATAATAATTAATTAAGTAATTTTAAAAAAAAAAGATAAAAGTGGCTTATTCTTTGTAAAAGATGAAAAAATCTTCTTGAATTTAACACACTCGAAAAAAAAAATAAGTAAAAATAAAATAATATTACAAACAAAAATATATATATAGATAGATAGATAGATATAGATATAGATAGATAGATATATGTGTGTCTCTAGGTAAAAGAAAGAAAGTGTTAGGGATAATAAAGAAAGAGGAGAGAGAAGAGAGATAGAAAAAAAGAGAGAAGAAAGAAAAAAAAAAGAGAAAGGGAAGAAAGAAAAAAAAATTGAGCCAAAATAAAATATATTTATTAGTCTTACTCAAATGTTAATATGGTTATTTAACACTTTAATGGATACTAATAAACAATATAGATTAATGGATACTAATAAACAATATAGATTAAAACATGATTTTTTTTTCGAAAACTTAAAGAAAATTCTAAAAAGTTAGTAGGGACTATAAAATCTTATTTATGTCTTAAAATAAAACAAATATTAAAAGAAAATAAGTAGAACTTGTTTTTATTTTGTCAAATATCTAGTCTACAAAGAATAAAGGTGTGAAATATGACAAGAAGTCAAATTTGAAATTTACTAAATATCCTTTCATCCAACGGATCTAGTAATAATGCAATTAATATTCAAATTGTATTGGCAATAAATAAAATCAGTTGATTATAATAACAATTCCTTAATAATTTTATAAATTAAAAATTTAAAGATCTGCAAATAATAGGGATGGCAAAGTGGACAAAGACCTCCATACCAGTCTCTCTCTTTCATAATTTGGTGAATTAGATTAGTGTTTTGTCAACTATCATGATCTATTAGTCCATTTTTTAAATTAACATAAAAATAATTTAAAAGATTAATTTTCTATATTATATTATTTAAAATATGTAAATATATTATAAATTGTATCTTAAATTCTTAATTTATAAATTAAGTTCAAATTATTAATTATTAATTATAATAAAATAATTTAAAATACAATAGTAATAATAATTTTAATTTATTTAATTATAGATATTCATTAATCAATTAAATTTTTTTTATATAATTAAGTAATAATAAAATAAAAGTAAAAAAAATTGCGACAACGGGTCAAGAATACTGAGTTGCTATATTTTACCATCCTATTAAATATAACTAATTTATCTTTAATGCTAACTTCAATTAATTATTCCTTGTATATTTTACTGTTAAAAGTATTTTTTTATCTCAATCAAATTCCAATAACATGTGAGTAAAAATAATCAATCTTATATCATATATATATTATTAGTAAAAAAACAATATAACTAAATAAAAACTAGAAAGTTATATAACTTTGACTAATGTTATATCTAACACTGATAATCAATAACGACTTCTTTATTGGAAAAGTAGGTTTTAATTTACCTTTTAAGGATCCTTATATCCATTATATTGCAAAATGTCATATAATCTCATATTTATTTTTCTTCTAACTTATCAACTTCACTTTAAAAAACTTTCTTTTTAACTTTTTTATTTCTCCTAAATGAATTTTATTGACGTCATTTAAGAAAAAAAATTCACCTAGCTAAGTTGAATAATTCACTAACTACATCAAAACACTCAATTTATTTAAATTCTTATATAAAGCTTTTAACAACTCCAATAATTTAATTTTTTGTATATTTAAAATTAAAAAACATACAGAATATATATATATATATATATATATATTCAATAATTATTATTAAGAATATAATTATGAATGATACGTTCTCATCTTCAAATCAGTGTAACATATAATTATGTAAAAAGATAAAACATAAATAATAAAAATTACAATTAATCTAACACGTGAACGTGAAACAATATGCTCCTACAGTATTGCATCATTTTTAATAACATTTTTCAATTACATTTATTTAAATGTCTTTATAGATAAATCTTATATAATACTCTTATATAATATAATAACACTTTTTAAAATAAATATAACTATAAATAATGTAAACATAATATTGAAATATTTTAAAAATAAATGTTATTATAGATGAAACTAATATAGGACATTTTTAAAAATGTTAGTAAAAACTAACTTCAAAAAACTATATGATTAGTTTTTTTAATAATCATACTTTAATCATTTTAAGAAAAAATATTTAACACACTTTTCATTTAAAAAGCATAAAACAAAAGTAACACATTATTAAAAAATTATTCGTGAAATTATTTTTAAAAGATATTATGTATTTTAATAAAAAAAATTAAAATATAAAGTTGAGAGTCTGACATCGAATAAAAATAAGTGAGAGGGGTAATATATTAAAAAAATATAAATTTATTGCCTTAAAATTTTGATTTAGAGTTAATATGAGACCTATTCAAGTTAGGGAAAAGATTATTAAATATTAAAATATGAAATTAAAAGTTTGACATTAAATAAAAATGAACAATATATAAATAGAGCAAGAGATCGTGAGGGATTCTAATACTAAAGATGAGTTATATATTAAGAGAGATCCAAAAACTCATCTAATAAAAGTTTTTATAATTTTTAAGTAATATTTAAAAAAATGTTACTAAAAATTTTAGTAACATATTTTTATAATGTGTCTCTTTTACTAAAAAAAGTTACTAAATAATTATAGTAATATTTTTAAAATATTACTCTATTTTTTTTAAAAATATTACTAAAACTTTTTAGTAACTTTTTTAAATTTCTCTATTAATATGTAAAAATGTTACTAAAGGTTATTAATAACATAAGGTATACCTAACATTGGATAAAATTTATTAAATTATATTAGTAACATTTTTTATGCTTTAATAACACTTTTTTAATGTTACTATATATGATATAATTGACATAATTTGTTTAAATAACTTAACTCATGTCCAATATTATTATTTGTACTAGACTTATCATTCAACATATTATTATATTACATGTCAATCAATACAAAATGTAAATGTTCATAATAAAGTTCATCGCTATAAAAAATAAGTATTTAATATAGTGGACTCTAAAAATATTGACGCTTTAGGACGATTTTTGAATGTTGGTTTTAAGTAATGTTAGATATGGTGATGCTAATTCATTACTAATTTTTTAATTTAATTTTTAATTAAAGCATTTTAGCAAGTCAACATTGATGCATTTTTATTTTAAAATTTATTTAATTTAGCATTGGTTTAAGCAATATTAAATTAAATATATTTTAATATTAATTTAATTTGTATAAGTATGACCGATGCTAATAACAATAATTTTTAAAAAATGTTTGTAGTACAATGTTCCCATTTTTATATTCAACAAATCAAACTTACAAACAAGTCTTTTTTATAGAAATGAAATAAGAAAACGAGTGTGAGAAGATGAGTTTGGATGGAGATGGGTATGGAGAGATGAGTTTGGATGAAGGAGATGAATATGAGAAAGTTAGTGTGAACGAAGGAGATTAATATGAGGTGATTTATGTAGAAAAGTGAGAGAGAAATATTGTGTATTTGATTGGTTGAATCTGGATTGTTGGATTAACAAAAATCTGTAGTTTATATTCCACCTCATGAAGACACATATATTTGTAATTGTGAGAAATTCAGGTGTGGAGTTTGGGAGTCCTATATTGGGTGGAGATGAACAATATATAAGGAGATGAATCCACAAACTCATTGTCTTAAGGTTTTGGGTTGTAGGTGGTGTCAAGATCTCCTATATTAGGTGTGTGTTGGCTCATGGCTCATTGAATTCACCAAGATCTCCCTTGAGTACTGACTCTTCTCGATATGTCCACTTGAGGAACCCAAATTGGCACTGTTTGTGAAACGTGTTATACGAGTAAAGGACTCGTGGGTATAACGCTTTGATTTCGAGGGATAGTTAACAATGTGTGGAAGAAACTCACACTTGAAGGGGAGATTGTGAGAAATTCAAGTGTGGAGTTTGGGAGTCTCACTCTGGGTGGAGATGAATAAGATGAACCGTATGTAAGGAGATAGACCCCCAAACCCATTGCCTTAAGATTTTAGGTTAAAGGTGATGTCAAGGTCTCTTATATGAGTTCTGTGATGACTAATGGCTCGTTGGATTTATCAAGATCTCCTTGAAATACCAACTTTCCCAAGTATGCCCACTCGAGAAACCCAACAATAACATACAAATAAAATTGACATTAATCTAATTAATGCCAACTTAAATAAATAATAAATAAATAAAATTAGTGTCAACCTAGTCTATGCTAACTTAAATAAATATAAATACTAAAAGTAAATAAGATTAGTGTCAACTTGTTCAACAGTAATCCTATTTCTTTTAACGGGCACTAATCGAACATCATCAAAAACATCTCTTATTAAAAAAAAGTTTAAAATAGTTAACATCAACTTAAAGTTAACTAAGTTAACTCAATTAGTGTCCAAGATTAATAAACTCTATTAGTGTTGACTAATTCTATATTAATACAAAAGTTTATTTATTCAAAATAGTTAACATCTACTTAGTTGAAAAATAATTATAAATTATCTAACAATATCGGTAAATGTAAAATTGTACAAAATATATTTTATGAAAACTAAATTTAAATTTAAATCAGTTTTTAATAAAAACAAATTGTAATAGATCGAAATATAATTGTAGATTAAGTCAAATTTTAAATAATATAATCCATTTGACTGGATAATTAAAATTATAATAATTAAAATAAAATCAGGAAATAAAACAAGTAATGTTCTTTTCGTAAGTTGTGATTATGTAAATAAATGAAAAAATATATCAAAGTGGTAAGAAACAAACACAGAATTTGTTAATTTGTATCTGCGCGGACAATATTTATCCTGAAACAAACAACTAGTTAAAAATAAATTTACATTTTTAAATTTTCTATAAAAAGTAATATTTTACATCGTGTTAAATTGATTAAATTAATTTTAAGAATATTAACCGAGACTGTTATTTAGAAGTAATGTGATATAATTTTAATTAAATAAATCTTTTAAACTTTGAGTATAAGATATGTGTATGTCCTGGTATTCCTTGAGGAATTCAGAATTTTGGTGAGGGGTGTGAATTAAGAGCATGAAAACGAGAGAAGATGTTTGGATAAAAAAAATAAGGCACTAAAAAACCTACACCAACTCTGATTAAGCATCGTTGAAGGATACTTTTCCTTTTCCATATGCCCCACCATGCCACTTTACTATGCCTCCCCACCGGCTACTTAAAGCCCCATAAATTAAAACTTTCACTTTTTTAAGACAAAACTTTCTTTATTATATGGAAAAAACTATATCCATTACTTATGTTCTGATTATTTAATCTGCTAGGATTATAGGTACATTGCCATTATATGAGATGCTACAAGAATCCTTTTGTGGGCTATTCTTAATGTTTAAAGTTAATCAAGATAACTCCATCCCATACATTTTCATATTACACCTACCTTTTCCTAGCCTCTGGAAAATTATTATGCTATTAAAGAAAAGGAGTAAATAAGTTTTTTTTATTCAAGTATTTTTTTTAATAACTATTGTTTTAAAAGAAATATTTTATTTTATTTTATTTATTGTGTGTAAAGTTTAATACTGTATTAAATATTTTTTATTAATTAAATTTGTATTTTCAAAATATAAAAAAATTAATTAAATAATTCTTTTTATGAGATTTTGTCAATCAATTATTTTTTATATTTTTATTTATTTTATTGTTAATCAATAAATTATAATTAATTTATTTAAAATATTATTTAAAAAAGTTTATTATAAATTATAAAAATGACTATTTTTATTGTAACAAAATTTGAAAGGACACCTTGCTTTGAGCTTTAATTTTAAACTCATTTTGCTATTTTCCGAAAAAACAGAATAACCTAATAAGCATCATAAAGTAAAAAAAACAACAAATAAATTCATATGAAATATAGAATAGCAGAACTCCTTTACTTCAATATAGAACTGGCTACTATTCATTGATATAATGTGCATTACTCTTTTCAGTAAAGTTTTTTTCTGCACAATTCTATGTCTTTTTTTCCCACAGGGAGGCATCAAATACTCAACTGATATAAACTTGTTTCACCTTAACTAGTTGTGTTTGATTCAAATATCCAATGACAACTGAATTAAATAGTAAGATAAAAAAAGTACTTGTGAAAAGTAATATACTAAAGAATTAAAAAAAATAACAGAAGAAACTGTACGCTGCAGAAAGTTAAGGGCACAACAAAGTTGAGAGATAAATGAAATTTATCTAACACTATATAGCTATAAAACAAAATCTTTAATTTAGAAAGTAAGACTCTCATTATACTTGTTATATATGCGATATTCTTTTTTTCACATTTTATCTACTATGCAAGAAGAGAGAAAACTATTGTGAAATGAAATTTATAATAATAACTACATTTTTTATATTGATTATTTGTGGAAGTGATATACTATTAATTTTTGAAAGAATTGATGTAGAAAGTTAAAAAAATAATATTAGATGTTTATATATTATTCGTTGACATTCAGGAATGTAAATAATATGTAAATAGATAAATTTAAATTTGATAAGTAAAAATTAAATTGATATAAGAGACATGATGTTACATCTAACGGAGAACTTTAAAATGTTTTAAAATTTATTACTATATATTATTTTTCTTTATTTAATATAAACTATTTCATACTTAAATTTCTCATAAATAATATAAATTACTTATAATCGAGATACTATATAATTCTTATAAATACTAATATTAAATATATAATGCTCTATTAATGTAAAATTCATCCACACTTCATTCACACAAATCCTACATCAGATATTGTTTGTAAAATGTTTTTCATTATCAATGCTGTTATAATGGCTTCTCACCTTAATTTTCTTAAATGAGATAGGGTTCCATATATAAACTAAAATTTCCTATTTTGTAGTAATGGAGTGAAGTTAGATAAATGGAAGTTGAATCAACAAAATATCAAGGTGATTTGGTATCAATGAATTCTAAATAAATCCATATCAAGACACTACCTTTAATTCAAAACTTTAAGATAATAAGTTCCTAAGTTTTTCTATTTATATATTGTTTATCTTAGTCATTTTTATTTAATGTGGAATTGTCAGCTCACATTGAATTTTTAATAATCTCCTTCTTAATTGTGAGTTTCTTTAACATTGGTATACCTTTCTCTTGAGTGGAAACACTTTTTAAGCATGAGTATCTCAGTGACAACCCTACTTTGTACCACCATTTTACAATAAGATACACTTTCTTGAAACGGAAGACTTTCAATGTAAGGAAATCCTCAACCTTTTAAGAATTTTCACCTACTTTATGTTATACTCGTTTGAACTGGTCATTAAGACAAACTTGACTCTAATACCATTATTAAGTTTTTTTAAAAAGAGACATCGGGTAAATTTAGCACCAATTTTTTTTCTGACTAAGTATGAATGAATTAATAAGAGCACAAAGGAGTGTTTAACCCGTTTACAAAAAAGAAACTAAATATGCTACAATCTATATATAAGACTGACCCTTTTGATGGTCTATCACTAGAACATGCACCCCGCATCTAAGAACCAAGCTAACCAAAAAAGAGTCAGATTTGTCACCAATAAATTGTAAACAAATTTATATTTAAGACCAAAACACCAGCTTCAACCTAAAACTTTAAGACAATAGATTTATGAATATTTTTATTTATATATTATTTGGCTTCCTTATTTTTATTCGATGTAAAACTTTCAACTTACCTTAAATTTTTAATAAACACAAGTTTTAAACATTTTGAGTTATACCTATGATGCAACAAATTTTTTCATAAAAAATTATAACATACATTGTACACAAATATGTTAGATCTCTTTAAAATCATTCATAGCAATAATATATTTAATATCACAGTGATACAGCTATGTATAAATATACTCTAATTATATATTATTTATTGAACTTATGTTTGATAAAATCTCCACATATTTATGTTAATGATATAGGTGCATAAATGAATTAGATGTAAACATCCAGAAATGTTAGATGTAATCAAGATATTCATTCACCCAACATTGATCATAAATTGATACTATAAAATAATAAGTGAAAATTAAATATAACTGATTCAAAATAGTATTAATGGAACAAAGATGCGACAATTAATTTATATATTATTTTGTCTTATAATTATATATTTATATATATATATAATTTTATATATTTTTCTTTATTATATGAAAAATAAGATGATTAAATATATTATTTATTATATAGTATATTGAAGTTTTATTAAAATAAAAAATTAGTTATATAGAATAAAACATTCTAAATAATTATATATTATTTATATATAAAATGTGAATAGTTACTTTTTTTTAATCTAGATGAAAGTATCTTTCTCTTTTAGTTTTTTTGTGTGTTTCCTTTTCATACTTCATTGAATTTTAATTTTTTTACAATGATATCTGTCATTAAAAATTTTATATTATGACTTTAAACTATCACTAAGATTAAAATAATATAAATATAAATATAAATATAAATATATATATATATATATATATAATGTTTTGACTTTCATTAAGATTATTCATTATTTTGGTGTAAATGTATCATTAACAATTTTTTTTATTTAACAGATACACGTTAATTAATTGTCAAGGGTAAAATTTAAAAATATTTAATTATTCATTAAATTTGTATAATTATAATAAACTTAAAATAAAATTACTAAAATGATATCAATTAAAGAGGAGGAAGAGTGATATATAGGAAATAGATATTCCTAATAATAGTAGTCTATGGATGAATACTTATCTCTCTCTCATATACCTTAACTCAGATTACTTACATGCTAACATGCACATCTTTGTTTAAGTTCTCTTACTCCTACAAGTTGAATGACTATATTTTGTTTATCATTCTGCAACATATGAATATGAGAGAAGTGCTATTCTATTTTTTCATCAAACTCGTTCTATCCCATGACCCTCTAGACATATTTTGGTCAAACCATTTCACTTAACACTGTTTAGCACAAATCTTTTGCAAGTCCATTCATCAAAGAGAAATAATATCCTATAATTTTTGTGTTGGAAACCCTGTAGTGTATAGCAGTTTAATTTGATCCTTTTGAATGTGTTGCTGTGAAAGTTTCAGAGGAATTATGAGATTGCAGGACACGACATATGGTCACTGTTGGTTCCTTTTCATATATTCCTGGGAGAGATTATGACTTTAGATGAACATCTTTTATGTAACAAAAACTGAGATTGTGTGTAGACGTAAGAACAGGAACACGTTATCTTTATAGGTTCGGAACAGTATTAATATTCCTCCTTTTTCACCAACACACTGTTAACTCCTCACTATACAAACATGTGAGTGAGACTCAGGACCAACACTGAGCCCAAGCAACCATGCATCATCCCATGGATAATTAATAGGTTCGTACGCTGTGACATTTTCATATCCCACTCCTTCAGGTTTCTATTATTCTTGTTATTCCATTTTCACGGTAACCAACGGAAACAGGAAACAAGAAACAAGAAAGAGAGGCTCATTAAATTTTCAATAGGATTCTAAACAAATTTGACTTTACTAATCAAGATATCTAAGTACCTCTCGAAAACATCATTTAAAAGGAGTAATCTGGTTTATTTGTAGATTACCAAAATTGTATTCTATCATTTGTATATGTGAAGCATTCTATCTTTGCAATTAAGCTCTACATTGTATATGTAATAGGAAGATGACGCAATAATAGCTAGAGTTCGGGGTAAATAGGAGATTTTGACCTTCTAATATTAACAATCTTATAACATCGTCTATAAAGTCCTATACTATTAGGAAAGTTCTATATTCTATTCCATAAGTTGTACATGGGTTGAAGATTCCACATGTTATATTATACTATATATATATATATATTATTCTTTGTTGATAAACTATATGAAAAGCTTGTTCCATTAACCAGTAATTTTTATACTTTATATCTTAAGACTTATTTTTACAATTTTTTTATGAAAATACGTATAAAATAAATCTTTTATAAATTTTTGTGTGAATTTTATAAAGACTTATAAAATATCTGTAAAAAAATATTACAAAACATAAAAAAATTTATAATTATGATGGCCATGCATAACATGAAAATTTTCCACTGAATAGAATAGACACAGTTAATTAACTAGAACAAGTGATGTAGCAAAATTAATTATAGGAAAAATCAGTACATTAAAGATCACTTTATAATATCTATTTGTTATGTAAAAAGTGCACCTTTAATGTCTAAATATCTAATCAAGATAAATAATGATTTTAGTTTTTGAAAGTGGTAGGTTTTACCATCTTAACTTTAGTTTCTAAACTAATGTTTTGTTGTGGGGAAAGTAAAAGATTGATTCGTACTGATTTGGAAAGGAAATGAATGAAAAATGAGATAGTTTGATCTAATGAAAAAAAATAGTAGATTTGAATAGAAAATTTATCAATATATATATATATATATATATATATATATATATATGATTGAATTAACAGATATTGGTAGATTGTTGTTTAGTGTAATATTAGAATCGTCCTTATGCGTTTTTTTAAATATAAACATGTTGGTAAAAAAATTTACTAAATAAAAATAAATTATTGTTTAAACTATTATTTATTAATTTTCAATAATAATTATAAAAAATAAAGAAAAGTGTCCGATAAATATAATTATTCTAAAAAAAATGTTAAATGTAGGAATTAATTAGTAATTTACCAAACAATCTATAAAAATTATCCTATTTTTCCTTTTCTCACACTTCATTTTCTTTTTCAAAACTTTCATTACAAATCATCACAAATTATCTAAATCAAATACAAACAAAATCCTCACAGTTCATCTTAAATAAATTCTCCACAAATATCCATAAATAGTAAATAATTTATACCAAAGAATGCATAAGAAGTTATTAAATGAGCTCTTAAAATGTCAAATAGTTTTTTAAATTTAATTAGATATTACTCCCTCTGTTTCTAAATAAGAGTCGTTTAAGGTTTTGGTACACAGACCAATAAAAACAATAACTTCTAGTATTTGCAATAAATTTTTAATTTTTTTTCCAGTAATACCCTTATCATTGTGTATTATTTTTCTCTCTATAATAAAGTATAATAAAGAGTATTCAATGTATTCTCTCTCCACTTAAAAAAAATCTTTCAATTCTCAACAATACAGTATATCTATATGAAACTTTTTTTCTCATCTTCATCAAAATAAGTTTCTCTCTATAACTTTTAATCTGAAAATTTTCACCACCAGAAATTTTGATTTAAAAATTTGAAGAATATTTTTGTTGCCACCACAAAATTTCATATCACTCTTAGTTTCACTATATATAAATATTGAATCTAAACTTAAAAAAAATTATCATTCTACAAATATGAGTATTGGAGATAGATTCTCAATGTGTGATATAGATTTAAATGTTCAAATGACAAATTCAGGATTTAAATATAGATTTTGATTCTCAATTACTCTGTTAATATCCTCTTCTGTGTTATTAAAGGAGTCTTCAACTCTCTCTATAATATAATTGTCAACTTCTGTCTTCATTTTTCTATGTGTAAGTATCAACTTCTCTTTCTATTTCCTTTATAATTTCACTCTAACATCTTTTTTTTAAATTAAACACATTTTATTGATTAAAGAGAAGGTAGATGAAAAGGTAGAAACAATAAATTACTTTATTAAGTAATTGGTTGATATAAACAGCAGACTACTTAAAGTCTAGTAAAAAAAAGAATTTAATTGTTATTGATATTTTCAAAAGTAAGGGTATAATTGGTAAAAAATAATTAATGCAATCTTAAACTTTACAAAACGACAGATAAAAAGAAACAAAATCACTTTTCTAAAACGACTCTTATTTAAAAACATAGGGAGTATTATTATTATTATAGTCTTTAAATACATGTCAATATATGTTCATGTATTTTAATCTTTAAATGCATGTTAATGTCTACCAACACACAAGGTGAAATATGACTTTTTTTTTTACAATTGTTTAAGTTAATTGATGAGATAAGTGATGTGAAAAGCAATTTGAATATTGATTTTAATGTTAACCACACCAAAAAAAATTCTACAATGGTTAAAGTTCAAACTGACTTAAAAGATTTTCATTTAATATAAGAATGTAACCTAATTTTTAATTGGTCGTTAATTAATTAACCTAAAGGCTAGAATCTCTATTTTGCGAGTGTAAAAAGATTGTTATGTATGTGTGTGATGGGTAAAAGTGAGTGTTGGTGGCTTAATGTGCGATTAATTAAAACAGAGCCCAATAATTAGGGAGATATGATAATTTGGCAGAATGATTAGTGCTAGCTAGATAGCTTCTACATTTGTAGCTTAAGGCTAGCCTAAGCCAAGCAGAAGGTGCAAAAATTCTACAACTAGGCTGCGAAGTTTTCAATTGAACAAGATTCTGATTCCTGTTTTCAGAGAAGAATCCCATGCGTCCCATTCACTGCAGTGCCAACAACTCCAGCCACTCCAATCACAATTTCAATTAGGTTAACTATTTAGTTAACCATCTATTAATGAAAAATTATTATAAATTTCACAATGCATTTATTAAAATAAATTAAAAAGAGTTTATTTCGATAAGTTATAAAAAAATCATATGGAAATAAGCTCACCCAGAAAAATGAGTGAAGGTACTCTCATGAGTTTAAATAAGCTCCCATAAACTCTTACACAAAGTGTATATATTGAATAGTTGAAGACATTTAGAGAGAAAAATATGTCACAGAAGTGTATCTAAACATATATCAGATGGTTGCAACATCTCCAACCCTACATGTCCAATCTAATTGCGAGATGACCCCATGTGCCTTTCTCCACTCGATAAAATAAAAAGGCATATTAGTGAGAAATGATAAAAACAAGCTTTCTAATAATTTTTAAGAGAAAATTATTAATTAAAATTTATTAAATGATACAAATTCAAATCGATTTCATTATTAACTTTTTTTTAGTTTTTAATAAATTTTAATTAATAAAAGATATATGTTTTTTTAAATAATCAGTAAAATAGTTTATTAAAAATATATTTAATTAAATTTTAAATATCTTATAAATTTAGATATTTTTTATTTAATATCTTATTAAAAAATTGTTCAATTGATTTTTTTTTCTAAACATTTTGTCATTCCCGTCTTGAATTCTCCGGTCTAGCATTAAATTTAAGGATATTGAAGACATAGATAATGGTTATGCCATCCAGTTGACAATTAAATGAGACGATAAGATATTTAGACAAAAATTTAAAAAATAGAAAACTTAATAAAATATTTTTTAATAAAATTTAATTAAAAAATAATCATATTTTAAAATTATTTAAGACTTAATTAAAACTTAAAAATATGTTAAAAAAATGTTACCAACAGTTGTCCTATATTCCTTTTAATTCATCCTTAGGCAAATAGAAGTAGAACATTTTGAAAATTCTGGTAGAAGGTTCGAAAGGATTTGATTATCTAATTTTTTAAATACAATAATAATTAATAATTGAAAATATAATTATAATTAATTTTAAATTATATATATATATATATATATATTCTTTGATTTTAGTATATTTTTAGGCGTTACGATTTTTAACCAACGATTGAGAATATATGTGTTTTATTTTCTAAAGTGCATCTTTTTTACTTTAGACAATTCAAATCGAATTAGTTGACTTAAAATAATTAATATAAGAAAAACATTAATGATACTCAATTAGGTGACTTATTAAGATCAATTAGAATCATATTAACACCTAATAATTTTTTGCAACATGTCTTTAGTATTTGACAGGCAGAGTAATATGTGTACCTCATAAAACATTGATCATTTCATTGGAATAATTTTAAATCATCTCTAAATTTACACAATGAATTTATCTTTTAAGAAAATAAAATATATCATATTGTTTTTTAAATTTATTATTGCGTCTTTGAATAGTCAAATTTATGTTTAGCCATAACCACATAATTAAAAGTAAGTTAAAGAATAAAGGTCCAAAGAAAAACTATATATTACACTTCCCTAAAAGGAATTTTTTTCTTAAATAATTTTTTTTATAAATAAAATTACACCCAATTCAATTTTATTTATTTAACTAGACTTATTTACTGTTGTCAGAATTATTTTTATAAAAAACTTATGAGTAAATCATAGTTTTCATTTGTTGTCGAAGAAAAGTCAATCAAATTCTGTAATGTTGATTATTTTTTGTATACATTTTTAATATATTATATTTAATTAATTAATATTTATAAAATAATAAAATTTAGATAGTATTGTATATTATATATAATATATTTTTATGATTTAAAAATATGTATGAGTTTAAAAATAAAATTTATTTTTAATATTTTAAATTTATGAATAATATTTAAATATGTATAAAATATAATTAATAAAATTTAGATATTTTTATTATTTAAAAATATGTATGAGTTTAAAAATAATAAAAACTATTTATAATATTTAAAATTTATGAATAATAGTAAAGCATGTATAAAATATAATTAATAATAATAATTTAGAGATATTTAAGATTATTTAATATAAAAGAAAAATGATAAATATAACACGAGTTACGTACCGTATATTTACACCTTATTTATATTATATTAAATAAATTTGTATCACTTTATTAAATACACAATAAATTAATTATAAAATATTAATAAAGTAATGTTCAAATAATATATAGACATTATATGATATAAATCTATCATTATTCAATATAAAATTAGTAAAAAAATTTGGAATAAAAAAATTAAAAAACAAAAATCTATATGTAATGTTAAATTGTTATATTTAAAATAGAATAAAATAAAAAAAATTAAAATATTATAAACATATCATTAAATATAAGTGGATAAAATAAAAAAAAAATATATTTAAATAAAATGTTGATGTAATTATTTCAATTTTCTATTAGAAGTTTATTGGTTAGATAGAAAAAAAAAGCCAAATTATTTCTATCCTCATTGGACACAATCAATCTTATAAAATTAATAATCAACTTTATATAAACACTTTCATTTTATATATTTTTTTTCTTTCTTTTGCCAGTTTTTTTATCACATCATATACAATATAAATGTATAATTCTATTTTTCTATTTATCTTTCTATGTGTAGTTTAGGTGTAGATAAAAATTGAGTGTTGGTAAATTATTTTACTGTGTTATGTACTTAAAGGACAAAAACTACCAGTAGCCTTTCTCTATTATTGTTGGAAAATCATGTGTGTGAGTGGAGGATAACCTTTGGAACATGTTCCCCGAATCACTTGAAACCATTGTCTTTTGATAAAATGTTCACGGAGTACAATTGTAAATATAAAGTTTGATGTTGTGTATAAATGAACAAGTGAGTAATAAGAAGGATCTATATATTGAAAGTATTAAGATTTTGAATTGATTACACTTTTGGTCTATTCTTGTAGATGACTCCCGTTATTCTTCCCCTCGGATGCGCACCACATGTCACGTGTCTTCTGATATAATCAAGAAACGATTGATTACAGAGTTCAGAAGCAGGAAATGAAATCCATTACATATATTATTAATACTGGTTAACAGCAGCATTTATTTCTGTTAGCTGATAAATTCTTTCTAATAGGTGACATCTAGCTGTGAAGCCCAATTATTAGTTAAAAATGGAAAAAAGTAACTCAACTCAGCGCCAATAGCCATTCTTGTTCATGTACCTGATGAGAGCGAGTGTAATTCATGTTGACATAAATTACCATATTGTAACTAGTAATCACGAATTGTAAAAGTGTAAACCAAAATTTAGAGTAAAATAATGAAGTGGTTAACGTTTAGAAGCTCAGCAGGTACACAGAATCTCTCTGTAGCATACAAATAGAGCGCGACAACCCGATCCAGGGCATTTTTCGATACAGGACACGTGAGGCCAGCTGAATAGCTACAAAACACGACGTGTTTGAGGGATACCGTAGTAAAACTTGGAAGATCTAATCATGTGAAGGACACTGATTACTCTAGGTGTGATCGGACATGGGGGCAATCTTTCAATTCAGAAAATAGCTAAATATGCAGCAAGCTCATGCACACAAGTCTTGAGAAGAAATGGGAATCGAACTCCATAGTTCATCTCAACTAGTCATAGTAGTACACAAAGCACCAAGCAGTAATTATGTGTGCATGTATTGAAAACAAGAAAATTAAAGAAGTATCTCTTTTTCAGGTGAATCCGCATCTTTTAAAATAAGAACTAGAGATCAATTTATTGGAACAATATCTAGTCATAGATACTCTATTATTCTCTAATACTTTTTTATTTTGGGCAAGTTCAGGCTGACATTCAGAACAGTTATTAGAAAGAAATTGCGTGTTAAAGTTGAGACTTGGGGGGTACAAAATCACAAGGACATGCAAACAAACTCCCTCGCCTTTCTCCTTTTTTGTCACAAGATAGGACTCCAGAAAGAAACAGGTCTATTTTACAGGGGGAGTACCTAATGGCTTATAATTAGATCTGAATCTTTTATTTCACATAATAATTCAACATGAACCAAAAATTTCATCCAATAAAAATGGAAAGGAGGGAAAGAGAAAGTAGAGAAATATTTAAAAAGAAAAGGGGCAGAAATGCAGTGGGTATTTGGAGTAGAAGAAAGAAAGAGGAAGAGAAGTAGCATTAACAGTATTGTGGAAAAAGTGTTTCTAGAATCTCCGACATGTCGAAGCTGGACACCCCTATCAAGCGTAGTCTTCATTCATCCCTGCAAATAATAATTAAACCATTTACGAAACCTTCCCACCTTTCTTCTTGTCGTGTTCTGTTCCCGCTGTCCCCTGATGAGAAGGAATAGATAAGAATACCAAGATTGGCTCAAAACTCAATCCAGTCAAAGACAAAACCCTAAAAATAAATTCCATTCAGTTCTTAAATGCAAATCATACATAAATATTTTATCTTAGTTTTACAGGATTATTTTCCTCCAAACAGAAATTAAAGATTATGGCGAAAAAAAAGAGACAATTATCTTATAGTGCATTAGAGATTTGCCACTCTTATTCATGATATCCATGACCCTTGGATAGTAATCATGTAACGTTTCATCAATGCTCATCATTCTTCATCACTGTTCACGGGTTAAAAAACTCACCCGTTAGTCAAATACAATTTGGAACCACTCCACAAATTCATTCTTCGAATTTATCTTCGAACTCTGGAATCTCCACTCTATAATGTCCATTTTGATACATCCACTGGCGGACCCCAGACTTTTATGGTGAGGAATCAATGTTCTTCTTCAAGGGGATCACGAAATATTTTATGTATAAAATTTAAAGGGAATTAAAAAATTTGGCGATGAATATCGTACCCTACCCTTGCTTCTGTCTCTGGTTTATTCTGAAGACAAATTAAAATCTTAATATTTTTCTAAGAAGCAAACAAAAGGGTTTGTTTCATCTAACCATACAAAAACTTAATCCTTTTGAAGGTCAATATTAGATTATAGTGACAATGATCAAGGTTTACATTCTTCTTGCTTCTCCCCCTTAATATCTCTAAATAATCCTAATGTTACTTTGTCTTTAAATCAACTTCTTCTTATTCCTTTTATTAAAAAGAGTAATCGGTGTCAATAAATTTACTAGAGATAATATTGTTTATTTTAAATTCAATGTCACTTATTGTATTGTCAAATCTGAGGTCACCAATAAATTCTTAGTACATGGATTCATTGCTTCGGATGAGCTATATTGTTTTTCCAATTTCAAGATGTACTTTCCATCATCGGGTTATGTTTCTTGTTTAGTTTATCATTTTTGTTCTTGACAGTGTTTCTATAAATTCCTGTAATTTAGATAGGTCTTCTATGCTTTGGCACAACAAACTTTGTCATTCTAATCAACATGTACTATGTTCTGTTTTACAACAATGTAATATACTAGTTTCTAATCAAAATGTTAACTTTTGTAATGTTTATTCTATCCAAAAATCACATAGACTTTCATCTTCATTGTTCGAAATAGATTATAATTCTCTATTAAATTAATTTACAAAAGATCTTTGGGAACATCACATATTCCATCCACAAATAATTACTTTTACTCTGTTACTTTTACAGATGCATATTAGGTTTATTTAAATTTATCTACTTAAAAATAAATCTGAAACTGTTAGCAGCTTTAGCAATTCAAAGCCATGGTAGAATTATGGTTTAATGTCAAACTTAAAAACCTACAAACTGATTGGGATGTGAGTTTATACCTTTCACAAATTATCCCAATCAGCTTGGTACCCTTCAGAGGTTTATGTGTCATCATGCACACAGTCAAAATGTAATGTTATTGTTGAAAGAAAATATAATCACATTATTGAATTTGATTTAGATATTTTGTTTAATCATACTTCTTTATCTTTTAAATATTGATATTTTTCTTTTACTATTTTCTATTTTATAATATCCACCGCAATTTTTAATTTTTTTACCTCATAATATCACAATCATAAAAATAGCAGTGGATTGAAATATTGAATAATAATAATTATAATATAGTGATGATAAATAAAATAATTATAAAATATGGAAAGAATAATAGTAGTGAAAATTAAAGGTGTTTAAAATCGAACGATGAAAAAAAAGTTGAAAATCGATCAAAATAAATGATAACCGAAAAGAAAATGTTTTTAATTATTTTGGATTCTTTTCTAAAAACTGTGGGTTCAGTTTAGTTTGCGATTTAAATTCTTAAAATTGATTCAAAGTTGATTGCAATATATGCTGTCATTGATTTTAGCATACTAAAATCTCGTACTATAAGAGTGAAAGATAACTCTAACTCCCTCACTTCTCTCTCCCTCTTGTTTGGGTTTTAAGTTGTAGCTCTTCTTCTGATTCCTTTTCATTCTCATGTTATTATTGTTTATTGTAACTCTCTCAATAATTATGCATTTTCAATTGTTCTACTACTTACACTATCATATTGTTCATTGTGTCTGCATAGTAATTGGTTGGTTTGTTTGATTTTGTTCATCTCACAAATTTATTTATTTTTATTTTTCTTTTATTTCATGTAATGCAAAGACAGTTACTTAAAAACAATATTTTCAATTTCAATGCAAGTATAATTTTCTGTTGTCTTGTAGTATAAACATGTTATAATTGTGTGAATGTTTCTACTTCTACTACTTTGGATGAACACTTCTCACAACATCAACAAGGGTGAACATGTGTAAAGAAGATATATATATATATATATATATATATATATATATATATATATAGTCATTTAGTGTCTGTGGAGAAAAAGAAATAAATATATTATAGAAGAAAAATATTATAATATTCAGGATGTTATTCCACAAATTTTGATTCACTTTAAAAATTAGATAAAACCTTTATTCCAGCAAGGTCATTTACATATAAAAGTAGATTGACTAGTTAAAGTAGGAATAGAAGCTAACTATTAGACAAAATCACAATAACCAAGTTTTATAGGTTTTAATTGATTTTAGATCTAAATGATTTTGTTATGGGTAAAATATGTAGAATACATATTTATTTTCTTCTTTTCAACTATGGATGAAATTGTATGCATATTTATAATTGTTGTGTATTATTCAATATATTTACTAGATTTTGAACAATGTATTTTATATTATTATATTTTAATTTAAAAATTAATAAAAAATAAATATTTAATAAAAAATTAAAAATAGCATGAACCAATCTAAACCAAATCATAAAAAGTAGTTTAGTTTAATTTAAATGTTTTTCTTAAACTTAATATATATATATATTAAATTTGATTCAAATATATTTTTAATAGTCAAAGCACACCAAAAACATCCATAATAAAAATAACAACCATAATGCTAAACATCCATGATGCTAAATTAAGGATAATATTAAATAATAACATAATGATTAAGATGTATTAAGATATAATAATTAAGATTTTTTAAAATTTTAACTTTTATAAAGTTTAATATTCTATAAAATTCACAATAATATGAAATTTAATTAATTCTCAAGTAATTATTTTAAAATGAGTTGTATAGTTTAATTTAATATTCAAAATTAATCATTGTCATTCTCGTAGTAAAATCACATTCTTATATGAGATCTCCCTCTAAATGAAAGAATAGCATGAGTCTTTCTCCTTAATAATGATAGTTTCAAAGTATTATATATATATTTTTAATGAAATTAAACCAAACTAATTTAAATTTTTTGGCTACTATTATACATATAGGTTTATGTTATACATGTTATACTAATATTTTTATTCTAATTTTACAATTATTTAGTTGAAATAAGTCGATTACGATAAATATATTATTTACACTTTTTAATGAAAAAATATATATATAATGAAGTTTTTTTCTTTCTTTTCTTACTAGAGAATTTTGAACATTTACGTAATATTATATTCAATTTGTTTAAATCAAACCAACTCTTTTTTATCAATTGACTTACTTAGGATTTTTGAAAAAAAAAGATAATCTGAACATTGGTTCAAATTTTTATCTATCTTCAAACAGATCTTAAACAACTCATTAACACATCCTTCTGTATATGAACTTAGCCCTATTATGCACATAGACGACCCAAATGTGGGTCTCACCCCTTCTATGTTTAAAAATAAATGACTATAATAGTGTTTTTAGTTCTTATAAATAATTCAAAATTTTATTTTTCAACTCTTAAAACAAATTGTCGTCGATGTATTTTCTTAAACTACCCAAATTTTAATCTTTAAAGTCAACACTATTTTTTTTCACCAAAATTTTAGTATTTGAAAAAATATATGTAGACTAAAGTCATTTTTAAAAGATTTTATTATGTGTGTATACATTGAAGATCTTAAATGAGGAAAATTGGAAGAGAAAGAAAAATGAGTGACGATGGTAGGGAGTGTTTTGAGTGTTATTTTGTGTGGAATTGGCATGGGAGCAGGTGGTGGTGGTGACGGAACTGTTGTTTTTGACGCGAAGCTTCTGACTGTGTCTGAGTGTGAGGTTGATGGTGATACCTACTACCTTTTCTCCCTTATCACTGTCTAGGCCCGCACGTTGAAAACGACCTTCTCTTCCAACACTAATCTTTCTGGACCCTCCTCATCTGCGGTCAAATGCTACTGCTCATTCTTTTCCAGGCCCTAGCCAACCAGCATCACTCACATTCATCACCAATTCATAATTTATTATCATTATCATAAAAGTGAAACCCCAACTCTATCAACTAATAATTCACTCTTACCATGGCAACCACGTATCGTACCAGGTACTTCCAGTGACACCAGAATTAATATGAATATTAAAAATTATTAAGAAATTTTCTAGCACTTGGTGAAAATTAAAAAGCTATTTTTCAAAAATAAAAGAACATTGGACCAATGTATCTATCTTTGCACTTGTAAATTCTCAAAATCTTTGGAAATACATTGTTATCCTTTTAATACGGGAATACGAGTAATCTTACTTTAAGAAGAATGTCCCATAACTTATTTAAGTAAAACAATTAAAGAAATTCATAGTTACTATGCTAGTTATGATTAAAATCTATGCTTTTATTCGGTCTTTATAATCTTATGGCAACACTATATTCTTTTTAAGGAATTTGTGAGTAATAGTGATTACGAATTCTTAAAACATTTGAAAAACTAAAATAAGTTTAGCAAGAGCCATGCCAAATAAGTAGAATTCATAAAATAATTCACATTAGACACAAGAGGGATAAAATTAATGTTGTAGTAGATGCTTTATTAAAGAAATAGTACTTGTTTGTTTTTTAGAAACAAAAATTTTTGGAATTTGATCATAGAATCATATCAAAATAATGATTACTTTGCCTAAATTTTTTAAGATTGTTCTAAAAAATCATAAAAATACTTTTTTTTAAGATAATTTCTTTTAAGAAATAAAGACTTTATTTTTCACAATGATAATTGGAAGAGTTTTATATCAAAGAAACATATGACAAAGACCTAATAGAGTACTTTAGAGCTTTAAAATTTTTACATATTTTAACTTAACATTTATTTTGGTATGTGGAAAGAAAGATGTTCAAAGGTTTTGTGAAAAGTGAATCATATGTGTAAAGGTCAAGTCTAAAATAATGCCTCATGGTTTATATACATCTCTCCCTAGTCCAAAAATCTCTTGATCTAATGCTTCAACATATTTTGTGCTTTAGACTTCTGAGATCAAGAAATGGTCATGAGTCTATCTTATTGAAAGTTGAAAAGTTTTCAAAATTTATTCATTTTATTCCTTATTACAAAGTAGATGATGTTTGTTTCATTACTAAATTACTCTTTAGAAAGGTAGTAAAATTGCATAAATTTCCTAAAAGTATTGTACCTAATAGAGAAACTAAGTTCTCAAGTATTTTTTAAGGATTCTTCGATTGGAGAGAAACTTGAAGTTAAACTTTTTTTCTTTACTACTAGTTTATTCCTCATGTATTATAATAAATCCATAAATTCTATAATTTCTCATTCAGCTTTGAGATTGTTTATAGATTGAATCCATTGACTCCTCTTAATTTATTACGTTTTTTTTACTAATGAAGCAATGATGAGTAATACTGAGAAAGTAAAATCTATGAAATTTACTATGCAAGATCAACCAACAAGGAAGGAGGGAAGTCTTCTTTGAATCAGGAGAATGGATTACCTTTAGATAATTAAGGCTTAACTCTTTTAACTTAATAAGGTAAGAGACGAATCATCCTAATATGATTATAACTTGGTTAAACATACATAATTGGATAATTAATAGACCATGCAATACTTATTCATCATTAGGTGAGTTCATAAAATAACCACCTCATTATAAAGAAGTTGTAACTTCTCTCATCTCATTAGTTAGTTTTGGTTGTAATGGGTTATTCCCTAATTATGTTTGTTTTTCTTCTTTAACATTACTTAGAAGCTTTTTAAACATTTTTCTTATTTTATAAACTAATTATTAAATACAAATTTTTTAATTTATTTTTATTAAATATTTCTTAATTTGAGTATAATAACCTTAAGCATATGGAAAGGAGAAAATAATGAAATATTTCATTTCAAAATATTAAGTTTAACATTTCTTCAAACAAAATAAATAAATATTATTTATGGAAATAATTTTATAAAAAAATCAACAAAAATGATAATTTTTCTAGGTAAAAGAAGATATAATTGAAAAAAAATTCTACTTTACAATAAATATAATAGTGTAACTACTTATATATTAGTTAAATTATATAATTGAAAAAACATTACTGATATTATCTCAATCTTAAAAACTACATTATACTAATGTAAATATAAACAAAAAACAATTAAAAATAAGGACAGAAAATGAATCTGTCACCATGGGTACTAACCGAACACACCTCAAGTTTGACGGAGAATTTCGTATTGACTGAGGATAGGTATGTGTATAGGTAATATCCAATTTAAATTGGGTATTAGGACGGGGATGAGTATGTACATATCTGCCCCGTCCTTGTCCCCATACCCATCTCAATACCTGTCTCCGTACTCATATCTGTCCTCATTTGAAATTGCTAGTATACTTCTATTAAATTAATTGTAAAATTATGTTTGAAAATATAATTTAATTTAAATATTATGAGTCATTGTTAATTTTTTATAGGTATTAAAGATGATATTTAATGATTTAATAATTTTTTTCAATAAATCATAATTTTGTTTAGAAAAAAGATATTTGTTAGGTAATATTAATAGCTAAAAAAGTTGGAGAGTCTTTTTTATCTATGTTATCTCACTAATCAGTTTTGATTTCTATATTCTTTTTTTTTTCTCTCTGACTTCACGTTTGAATGTTTGAATTAAACCTTGTAAGAAAATCATTAAACACTTTGTTTGAGGTGTTATGAGAATATTATTTGATGTGATGATATATATATATATATATATGCGTTAAGAATTGTGATTTTTGAATTGTTTCTATAAACTACAATGATCGTGTTAATTTTACATAGGAACAGAAAATATTTTAAAGATAGAATCTTAGAAAAAGTAATTAAATTGAGAAGTAGAGAAAAATAACTATTTTGAATGATTATGAATAATATACATGATGTATGTATACATGTTAAAGATTTATAAAATTACAATTCCTTTTTTTATTTGATATTAAATTTTAATAATATTATAATTATTTTTTTGTAATTTGTTTATTTTTTATAAAAAAATTATTAAATTCATATTTAAAATAATAAGAATGCGGAAATGAACATGGACACGAGTATACAGTCATTACTTGTTAGATATGTAACAAAATTTTTATAACGGTTGAATACGAAAATTGAAATGAATTTTTATCTAAAAAATAAGAATGAGACAGTGAAACTCGTGTGTACTTTGTGGCGTTTCCATTGGTTAAAAACAACATAAACAATTACTTGCTTGAAGGTAACTCGGAAATAAAAATTAATATTTTATTTAAACCTGACTAATTTCATTTTTATGACTAAAACTACAATAGTTTTTGCATGAAAAATGACAAACCAACCCACAACAGGCGTATAGCCTATTGTTCCACATTAAAGTTCTTAGCATCTTTATATGCGTGCAGATCATGTCCATGGTCATCGCCACAAACAACCAAACAATTTCATTTCCTTACTCTTTCCGGCTACGGGAACCGGAAAAGAAACTGATGAAGGAATCGATGGAAGGAGTGAGAAGCACGGAGACATGCTGGTCAACAGAAACTTCCCTCAGGCACTCTGAGATGAAGTCGCTGGAGGAGTCAACCGGTGGCGAGCATTAAGCCGGAGGCTAACACTTCACACGAGGTCGCGGCCACGTTAAAATGCAGAAACCGAACGCCGGAACGGCAGAAGCGAAAAACCGATAGTGTTGGTCGCCCGCAGAATATGGTTATCACTTCCATCTCTGCTAATTTTGAAACTCAGTTAGTTACTCTACATTTTAACCAAACTTTAACTATATATTAAGTTCAGTTATAGTAAAACTTAATTATTTCAATAAAATAGTTCGGTTTTTAAGAAAAAAAAAAACAAAATCCATCACGTCTACACACCTATATTAATTACACGCATGTTACAGTTTTTCGTAAGACACTTTTTTTTTCAGTAAAATGTGCGATTGCAAGAAATAAAAATGGAAGTTCATCTCATAATTAAAAAAGCCGTTAGTCTAAGAGTAATAGGCCTTTTATTTGTTTTATTAGAAAGTTAATTCAAAGTGCAAACTTAGCTGTATTTGAGAAAAATGAATTCTATTTCGTTCTTAGTAAAATTAGAAACAAATGCCATATAGAGATTTAACAAAATAAATGAGTTATAAATCAAGTCAAAACATGTGTTTTTGAGTTTTTTTATACGCTACTTAACTTTTTAACTTCTTATTATAGGTTATTTTCAACTTATATTTAGATTCTTAACTGCTTACATCTTGATAATTCATATTTAAACTTTTGTAATTATTTACTAATAGAATGTCGAGGCCCAACCTGTTCTTAACCTCTCTAAAAAATTATGTTGAACTTTTGTATTGGTTTTAAAAATTTAACCTAATATAACTAGGGATAAGTCATTAAAAGCTGAGAAAAAGAATTATATGTACATAGTTTTGTTATTTAACCATATTATCATTTATATGAATTTTAATGTAATTATTATAAAAGTCTAACAAATTCATAATAGTTTGTGATTAGATAGTATAAAATTGTTTTGCATTGTGAGTAGTAGTGCATTTTATATCATATTTAATCATAAAATATCGAGAAAAATTAAGATAAATAAAAAATGCAATTAATCACTAAACACGATTAAAAACATATTACAAAACTAGTAAATAAAAAAAATCACTAAATAGATGATCAGTACTTTAATAAATTTTTAACTAGTGAAAAAAGATAATTGGGCGAGCGTGTTTGGATGAGGCACAGATGTTGATCCTCAAAACTACTATCTTACCTTTCATACTTTATTTGAATAGAGACTTCTAGATTATCTTTTCAGAAAAATTTCAGAATATTTTTCAGAGCAAACTTTCCAAAAACATTTTGAAACAAGTATTCTAGAATAAATTTTTTATAAAATATTTTTCAGAACAAGTTTTTTAGAACAACATCTTCATAATTTAAAATTGACTTGTAAGGAAAAAAAAGTGAGGCGAGAGATTTAAATTCATCATACAATTGATAAATAAATATAATAATATTTAAACACGTTCTTATACTTACCTAAATCAAATATAAATATAATATGATGCCGAATTTGGTTTACTTTAAATTTAATACAAAATTCAATCTAAATCAAATTAATATTTTTGTGATTCAATTTAAATAACTTTTATAGTTTTGTCCTTAAAATTTATCATATTCTCTTTTTTTTTAATTTTTAATTTTTTAAAAGAATATTTAAACTTTTTATAATAAAAACTTGTTAAATAGAAAAACATGAATTATTTTTGTATAACTGTTGTTATATTAATAATTTCAACTTTTCACATACATAAACAAAATACATAAGTGTGTATACGCGAATATAAATATGTTATCTTGTTTTAATAAGTATAGCATTAAAGAAATATATACATATATGTTTGTCAAGTGTTAATTATATTTTTAATTTTAAACTTATATCATTATGTTTAAATATAATAAAAAGTTTTTCTCTCTTAGTTTTGATCCAAAACAAATAAAATACTTCAGTTTAGAAAAAAGAAAGTAAATGATTTAAAAAAACAATTTGAATGAATTTTTTAAATTTTAGATTGATTTTTTGTTTCTTTTATGAATGTAGTTTTGAATATCCTAATAATATCTGATTGACTTATGCAGAGATCAGTTGAAGAGTGCATGAAGTCTAATAGAGTTGAATGTGAAGAGAAGTTTGTTTGAGGTGTAGCCAACAGGATAATAATCTTGTTCGTCAACCATAGTGGATTGGGCTGCAAATCCTTTTGGGCTGCAAATCCTTTTGGGCTAGTGTCTGAATGTGGATGCTGGACTCCATGGATCTTGGGAGGGAGATGTTCAACAAACTTAAGAATGAAGATAGAATAAAACACAAATTAAGAGATAAAAATAATGATAAATATTTCTTATAACTTTGATAAAATGAATTAAGAGTAATAGAGTGCAGAAAGTTCTCCAAACATACTTACACCGTGTTAATATTCATTAAAATACTTGAATCACTATATGATTGAGTTTTCTTTTTTCTTTTTCATTCAAATGGCATTGTTTGGAATTTTTTTTTCAAATGGCATTTTATACAAATTATTTATATTTGATTTTTTTGACACTACAAACCAGTCCAAATTTCGTTCCCCGAAATCGAATTATAGTCTGAATTTTAGATTTTTTAAAATTTTTAATATAATAAAAAATAATAATTAAAATATTTTATTTAAAATAAAAAACATTAAATTAAAATGAAGACGATTTAATAAATATTTTTAAAAATATTGAATATATTTTTATTTAAATATAATAAATTTTACAACTAAAATATAAATAAGTTTAATAGATATTACAAAAAATATTGAAATATATATTTATTAAAAAATATTGAAATAATATATCTTTACTAATATATATAAACAACTGTAATATTTATTTTTACAAATAATTATTTTGAAAAATAAATGAGCATTTGTGTGATGAATTGAAATATGTATATTAATATTGAAATATTTTAAAAAATCTAAAATTGGTTCAACCCTTATTTAAAAAAAAGATAGTCAACTGGCGGTATTCCGACAGAATGAATTTGGTGGTATTCCGGTAAAAGTGAAATCATCATGTTTAGAATTGGGATTTTTGAAAACTAAATTCTAAATATGTTCACAAATAAATATATTATTTTTGTAATTAAAAAATACAATGTAGTAATTAAAAACAGAAACATTGTTAGCTTGAAAAAAAAATCATTTGGAAAGTCCTCCACAAATATTAGTAAAGATCTTCACATAGGTATTCATATATTTGCATACCATTCATAAATATAAATAAGAGTCTGTATATCTATCTATAAAAGAATATAAAACAGGTTATTTATATTTTAATGGTAATATTCTTAATTTATACTTTCTTTATATAAATAAGTTCTTAGAGTCTCATATTTCCTAGCTATAACAATTTCTATTATAGGTATGCCTTAAATTATATCTTAATTGTTATGTTAGCACATGATGTTTTGGGTAGATACTTATCTTCGTGTTTGTTTGTGTTTTCATCAATGTGGTGCAAGTAAAGCTTGACATGATTGATCTCTTACTACTTCTCATTTTATTTTATATGTTTTGATATACTTAATTTTATCAAGTTTTTAATGTTACATCTTCATTTTTTATAAATTTTTTGGCGGGAGAGATACACTCCTTATTTATACAAATAGTAATAGGTAATTTGTACTATATGGTTACTTTTAATATATGCATAGTTTATATTTATTTTTTATAATTTTAAAATATAAGAGTAGAAAATATATTTACTAAATCAGAGAATTTATTATATATTGTATAAATTCTTTTCTACTTTTAAAGTATAAAACTAAAATAAAAATATAAAATATGAAAATTCTATTAAATATGATTTATAGTTTTTTCATGTCTTTACACCTTACTTATTTGGAGACTCTGACAATACCAATTTTGTAATATATACAACTGTTAAAATAAATTTAGTCTAACCAATTGAATTGTGTAACTTATAATTTAAGTGATGTTAAACTTCGAAAATAATGAATTAATAAAAATAGTATTTTTTTAATCTAGAGGTTTATATAAACTAAAATTAAGCTAATTAAAATTTTAATAAATTTAGCTGTTTTTATTTTAAGTGACTTTTTAAATTATTCGTCTTAGAAAATCATACCTGAACTTTTTATGTCAATACTTAATTGTGCAAACAAATATACCAAATCACTTGAACTTAGATTCCCCACAGACCAAATACTTAGAAAAGTAATCACTCCTTTCATTTTGTTTTTCAGAACAAGAGATCAAATTGAAGTTTAAACAAATATCTTTATTTGTATAACTGACTATTAATATACTCTTTAGATTATAAAATTCTAAAAGAAGTCTCAAATTACTTTTTTTTAAGATTGTAATTATCAAAGAATTAATCATCTAATTTTTCTAAGTCTTATATCAGACAGTGGTTTTAAAAAGTAAAACTTTATTCACCTAAATCCTTAAACAAATAATAAATAAAATTCAAGTAAAAAACAGTGTATAATATAGTGAAGATTTGGCAGGGTAATAAATACAAACAGATGGTGAGCAGAGGCGTACTAAGCAGAGTAGGGAATCCACATGTCAGTGTAACATTTCAAGGGGTCGGGAAGCCTTATCTTCCACTCCTCAGGAGGAGGTAAGTCGCCGGTAAGAGCAAGAGAGCTATCGTCTTTGCGATTCCCAAGATTGAGAACAAAAAGCTCCTTCCCAAAAACCTCCCTCATCGCCCTCAGAGTTTCTTTCATAACAACCTTCCCATCTCTGAGCCTACTCTCCGGCTCTACACAGCTCCCTCCAACATTCACCATAATCCTCCCTCCCTTCCTCAACCGCCCCCTCAGCTTCTCCCACGTGGCAGGCTCCTGAAGCTCCGGGATCAAGCATCCCTTGGAGAACAAGTCCACCACGATCCCGGAGAAGCCGTTGGGCAAGGTCGCATTGAGCGCGTTCCCGATGTAGATGAAAAGGCGCTGCTGGTGCTCCCTCTCGAGCTTCCCGAGCCTGAAGTACTCGCGCGCCACCTGGATGACGGCGGGGTCGAGCTCCCAGCCGTGGAGGACGGCGTGGGGGTAGTGGTCGAGGAGGAGACGGGCGGCGGTGCCGGCGCCGAAGCCGAGGAGGGCGATGGGGCCGGAGGGGAGGATTGGAGGGAGCGTGGCGAAGACGTCGAAATAGGTTTTGGTGAGGGACGTGAAGAGGAAGGATATGCTGTGGATGTTTCCGGGGGCGTCCAGGAGAAGGAGCCTGGAGCCGCGGAAGGGGTGGTCTGCCTTTCTAGAAACTTCTAGAACGCGGATGTAGTTATGGCGGGACTTGAACTTCACCAGGATCTTGACCTCCTCCGCGGGAATGCCCTCATCTTGGGTTTTGGGGGGTTGTTGCTGTTGCTGCTGGCATTTGGCTACCAATGAAGAAGAGGGGGGCTTGAGAGAGAGGGAGATTCTGGTTGGAGTGAGGTGGAGCTGCAGGGAATGCGTTGGTGGTGGAACTGAATTGCGGAGGAACGTTTGTGGTTGGGTTTGCGGAGAAGAAAGCACCATCCTCATCCTTGCCTTCTCGCTGCTAACCCACTGCACCAGTGACCTCACAGTATATATAAGAAAGAAAAATAAATAGATGTAACTTAAAATATATCATCTGAAGTGCTATCACATATATTGAATATGGAGAAAAGATTATGATATTCAAGTCACCAAGAGTAAGTACTCCCTTTAATGTTAATGTTAATATGTATTCGTAGATTTTTTTAGGTTTATGTAGATGAAGCCAAATAATATAATAATATATTTTATTATATTGTTTATACAAACTTAAGGTTTTGATTTAATTACACTATTTAACTGATAAGATAGTTGAGAATTGAACTACTAAATATAATTTTATTGATAATAGATTATACTTCAAATTCAAATATTTCAAATGCAGATAGCTACATTTCTTAATATTCACATAGCTATTAATCTTTACTTTACTCATGATCACAAATATGTTGAAAGCTCACCATATGAAAAGGAAAATTATATTAAAAAATATAAGAAAAATGTTGATAAAAAGATTAAATGTTTGTTAATGTGTCTTAAAATTTAAATTATCAATCATAAATAGTATTTATAAGTTTAATCGGTTGAAAAAAATTCATAACAATGTTCGATTTTCAAATCAGTTAAAAAATGTTAATAAAATTAGTTATTACAAGCCATAACTATTGGTAATTTTTAAAATAAAATAGTGGCATTATATAAAGTATTAAAGAAAAAAATAATACTTCGATAGAAAAGCTAAAAAAATAATTAACTCTATAATAAAAACTATAAAATTATTTTAATAAAAAATTAAATAATTGATAATTGTATTATAGGTATTTTACCAATCTCATTTGATATATTCAAGGTAGTTAATGAGAACTATTAGGACACGGTATAAAATACAATTATGTATAAACACATAAACAATTCATTTATAACCCTCTAAAATTATTCAAACCTTTGTTTATTTAATTAAATGTTAATTATAGAATGAATATGGATAATTAACATGATTTTATTCAAGTTTTCTTTTAAATATAGTGAAATCAACAAAATAGTCAAATTAATATAATAACTCAATCAACATAATAACTAAAAGAATCAGCAAATTAAATAATAGAAAGAATTAAGGAATCAGTCAAAGAAACTTAATTATCATTATAAAAAAATAATCAATTATAAATAAAGAATTTTAAATCAAAGATAAGACAATATCTTAATATTGATTGTTTTAACTTTAAAGATATTCTAATATAAAAATATCGAGTATATCAATGAAAAAACAATAATTCAGACATTGGAGACAAAATAACCGATATGAATAACATCTTATATATGATTATTGAAAGATGGAGAAGCATTACAGAATCTAAACAAATCAACAGTGATGTATCATAATGCTTTGAGGTATGTGACTATTGATGCAAATTATTTTAAAAAAGTTTTTCAACTACTTTGTTGAAATAGAATCTCAACATATTCAATGGATATTGGAAGAAATTCATGAAGGAGTATGCCACAATCAAATTGGAGGGAGAGTTCTAGCTAGCAAAGTATTCAGGGTTGGATTTTATCAGTTTGTCAAAAGGTGCAACAAATGTCAGAAGCGTGGAGATTTAAATATTGTAAGTGTCGAGTTATGTGTTTTTTTCAGCAATGTCTCCAACGCTTTCACTTTGAGATCTCCTCTTCGAATATTCCATGTCAGGGATGGGTACCTGCGATGACACTTCGACACTCATGTCAGCAGTATCCAAAAAAGGAAAAACTTTCTTAATCAGTGAGTGAATTTACCTTGTGAAGAGTGCCTATTTATACTGCCAAACCTGAGTTTTACTACTTTGGGCCTTCTTTCAGCGTAGGGGTCCACCCGTACCATTATACCACATGTTAAACGAGATTAAGGGGTCTTATCTTTTTTATAAGCAAAACTTAATTAATTTGGATTAGCGTGACCGACACGTCTTTGGTTATCTGCTTCAACCCAATGCGTGTCAAACTGGGGTCGATATGTTCTCGACCATGTACCTCAGTATTGTTCCACATCCTCGTAGTTAATCATATCAAAATGTATTGTGTAATACGTAGGTGGTCGACGATTGCCGATACTCATCCTAGGAAAATGATTTCGGCTAATACCATACAATATCCTTAGAGCAATTATAATAATAGTAATCCATGTGGTCTTTTCATAAGTGGGGAATGAATATCCTAGGTCATTTCCCTCAATCTAAAAGGCAGAGGAAATCCATAGTAATGGTAAGAGAATACTCCATTAAAGGGATCAAGGCAAAACCACTAACAAAAAAAAAAACACAAGGTACTTTCTTTGGAGCATTGAGAAGATGAGCGAGTGAAGCAAAAGCATCATGGATTGATGAGATCCCTCACGTGTTATGATCATATCACACCACTTCACAATCGTCAACAAGGAAGACCCCTTTCTATTTGGTATATGGGTGAAATATGATGTTGCCTATTGAAATGGAGTTGTCATCTTGACATGTAGAAGCTTTTGTATAGTAGTTAATACTTCTTTTTCAAAAGGATCTAACAGAATTCATAAGCCTAGCTTAGTAAAGAAAAGTACTAACATGAATTAAAATAAGGAATCACCTTGTGAATATGTAAAAATTAGCTCATATGGTGGGCATACTTTAACTAGAACATCTTTTTCCTCACCAAATCTACCAAGTGTTTGTGCATGTCAAAAAGATCGAAGTTTCTTAACTAAGGTAAAAGGAAGTCTACCTAATAATATGTAACATTCCTAAGGGGTTGAGCATGTAATAATCCATTTAAAAAAGGAAAATGAAGATCAATAGAGAAATAAAAATGATAATATAAATGAACACGAAAAGCAAAGACATCAAATGTAAAGAATAAAAGATGTGAAATGCAAAGAATGGAAGCAATACAAAGCACAATGAAATAGAAACAATAAATAAAGCATATAACACAAAAAGTCAAAATAAAGAATAAGGATAAACATACTTTGAGAAGAAGGAAAAATTTTGAACCACTTAACTGATTTTAGATAAGAAAAGTTGATAGATGAAAAGGAAACATGGAGAAAGTATGGTTACAAATTGTATAACATTCAAGTTTTAAGTCATTCAAAAAATTGTTCAATCATAAAAAAATAAGTGCCTATTAGAAAATGAAAGAATGTTTGATTAAACATACACAAAAAGAAATTATCAATTTTTAAAAGTAATGAGCATATTAATTATTGTGTAGTCTTTAATAAGAGAAGTGTGAAAACAAGAAAAAAAATAAAACATTTAAATTTTTTTTCATTATATAGACTCAAGATTCAAAGATTGTATATCGATGGATAGTTTTTCAACTTGATTAATAATCTTAAAGTAATTAATAACATGAAATTCTATATAAACAACAATCACATTAAAAACAAAAAATCATCCATTAGAACCCCTAAAATTATTCAAACATTTATTCGTTACTAAATATTACTTAAATAATGAGTTTGAATTATTAAAAATACCTTATTCAAATTACCATTTTTAAGTGTAGTGAAATCCACGTGATGATAACATTTTCTATTTCACATTATTATTAAAAAGACAATTCACATAGACTTATTTTGTATTTCACATTTTTCTAAATTCAATTTACTTTATCATTTGGCCTTTGTTTCTTTAGCTGTTTTTACACAAACGGATTGACGCTTATTTGCAAGTAAATTGAGAGTTTGTTATAGGTAAAATAGAGATATTTAGAAGGACATTTTTTGCAAATTGAATCCTTGCTTAAGGTCAAGTTGGGTGGAAAAATAGATTAGGTCGACTTGTTTTAGTTTGGTCCGCCATTGGCCCACAAAAACTCAAGTAGGGGAGGCTGGTAGGCAGACTCAAGATTCTAATTCACTTTGCCAAATTTTTTATTACAATATATATCTATATATTAAAAACATTTAATTATCTAAATTCTTATGATTTATATAAATTAAAATAATTATTATATTTATATGTTAAAATAATTTATTATATTTAGTAATTTTAATTAATTTATAAATAATAATAATTTAAGATACACTACAATTATATATTTGTAATTTTTAAATAATATAATTAAAAAATCAACCTTTTAAACTATTATAATATTTTATTTAAAAAAATTTACATATCCAAACAATAAAATACCAACCTAGCCTGACAATAAGAGGAACTTTCAAACCCAACCAGCTTTTATTACCCATAGAGAAAATCACGCTATGATTGAGAAATATACCATTTTATCCATTTCCTATGTCACTCACATTGTATAAAAAAGTGTTAGTTTGGGATGTTTGCAATATAATACATAAAATCAATTATGCGCATTAAAAACAATTTATTTTGTACTCAGATTTATTTCAATAATTTAGATACTATACTATGTAGAGTAAATTATTTTAATTTTTTTCTAAAAATACTATTTTTATTTGTAAAATTTTATTCTCATTTTACTTTAATTCTTTTCACTTTAATTTAATTTTTTAAAAGTATTTAATAATCTTATTTCATAAAATTAAGAACTCTCCTAAATATCAAATCATTCAAAAATATTTTTTAAACAGATACCAAACTTAGATAGATTTTTCAAGTTGTGATAAATATTTAAAATATTATTTATTTAATTATATTTAACATTTTAATACAGAAACACTCTGATAATTATTTAAATGATCAAATTACATGTTTTTATTTTATTGTTTTAATCAAGTCATCTACATTTTTTTTTTAATTTTCTACTTTCTTCTTAACCATTTTACTTTTTATTCAATTTTTTTATTTTCTTTCACTTTTCCCACCCTAATTAAATAATGGGTAAATTTTGTACTTACTATAACCTTTCAATATCATGAAACACTGGTGGATCACATGATACCATGGTCCATGTTAGAATCCACCAACATTCAGTGAATGTACTTTTTCCAAATTTGAAAATTAAGAAATAACTACATCATGCCGCACCATATTTTCTTGCAACAAATTCGTGTTCATTTCAAGACATTCACATTTCAAAGTACAAAATGCAGCACATTCCCCTCCCTCAGCAGCAGGCAAGACAGTGACCAAACCTTTTTTTCTTCAAAATTCAGGTAATCTTAAGGCTCGGAATTAAGATGAAACAAAATTACTACCCTTGCTTTTAAAGAATAACTGCAGCACCAGTCATATACACTTGTATAATTGCAGTTCAATCACTCGAGCTTTTTTCTATATCACATTTCAGTACATCATATTCGAGCAAAATATACATGTTCCTCAATTGTAAATATTACCCCCTTTCCAAAAAAAAGTCTTGCAAAATTATTATTCTGAAAACATAGACAAAAAAAACTATAAATACTATTATTTTGGGGTGAATATTACTCCCTTTCCAAAAAGTACTCCTAAAAAATTATTATACTGAAATAAAAAAAATGCTAACAAATACCATTATTTTGGAGTGGAAAGGGTACTTTGACCTCAGCTAATTTTTTCATTATTTCCTTATTGAAGGGTACTAAATCTTCATCTTTTCATTCTTCCATTTCAATGGATTATACACAAGATCTTTTCAAAAAGAAAAAAAAAATAGTAAGAAAAGATCATTGTGGTATCTTTCTCACTTTCTTTAATATCTTCATCATGCATGTAAAATACAATAACAAAAAAATTGAAGCGAAAACATGTACAAATATCCAAAATGATGTCTCCGTGTGAATAAAGAAAAGTATATAGGAGTGGCAAAGTGGGTTGTGCCCGGCGGGCTGGCAGCCCGCCAGCATATAGGCGGGGCGGGCTAGCATTTTCAACCCGCCAACCCGTATCAGCCCGACCCGTCTAGCCCGCCAACCCGTCAGGCCAGGGGCGGGGCTGGCCCGCAAAAAAAATACAACACCTCATTCACTCTCACTCATTCTCTTTAAATTTGGGAAAGTAACTATACCTAGGGTTCCTTCAACACCTCACTGATTGTAATTTCTTTTGTAATAAACATTATGTCTTTTAGCTTGCACTTTTTAAATGTCATGTCACCATATACATCTTTAATATATTGTTGTAATTACAAAAATTCATTTAAATTGGACACAAACAAAATAGTTGCAAAGAAAAAAAAAGACCAATTTAAAATCAAAGATCAAAAAATAAAATAAAAACCCAAAAATAGGTTTTTCAAAAAATGAAAAACAAAAATATAGGCGGGCCGACCCGCCACCGCATCTTATGACGAGACAGGTTAGAAATTTTGGCCTGTATCACTGTGGCGGGCTGGCGCGCCCCACCCCGTTTTTGACGGGCTCATGGCGGGGCGGGCCTAAACGGGCCGGACTGGCCCGTTTTGCTACCCCTAAAAGTATACACAAATGACAACGATAAAAATCAATTAAATTGACTAATATGAGACACTAAAACGAAATAAATATAAGCCAGATACCAAAATAAAAGAAAATGACTGAATGAACAAAAATTAGTTTAGGCGGAAGACCAACACAATGTTTTACACTATGTTACATTTGCACAATGTGTTGTGATTATATTTGCATTCTCAAGAGTTGTTTGTGTACTATTTAGTCATGATCTCCCCCATAAAGATTACAATAAAAACATGCTGTGCAAGAACTTGCTCTGTTCTATCAACAACAAGATGGATGCACTCCTGGCTTCTCTTCTTCCATGTCATCTGCAATGTCCCTGCAAAAAAAGAGTATTTCTGCTTTCAAAAAAGGAGCCAAATGATTATTAAATTCATTTCTTAGGACTATGGAGAAACTTGTGTAATAAATAGCATATACTGAGCTCCATTCAATCTAGACAAAACTTCCATTCAATCCAACTCTAGAATATTTACCAGGCTATATACGGAGTCACAAAGGTAGCGGTTTTAAAGACAACCAGAAATTATCCACTGAACGAGGGACTTGTAAACTAAATGGATTTATATTCAGCTTCAAAACAAAATATAATTGTTACCTCGTATGGGCAGTGACATTTGAGAACATGGAATTAGCCTTTCCACCTTCATCAGGGTCAGAATCATAATCTTCACCATCCCATTTGCGAAGTTTTGGTCTTCTATCCATGTCCTCTTCAGCCTGAATAGAGAATAAAATCAAACAAAAAGAAGAGAATGGCAAAGGGTCAATAACTGCTACTGTTATTAAGTTCTGACCTCTTCTGGCATTTGTAAGGTAGGTGGTGTTGTCTGAAAAGGTACACTGGGAGCATGGGGAAGTCGGGAAATCTGTTCTAGTAGTGTGATCCTTGAAATTCAATGGAGGAAAAAAATGTCAGTCAGTGCTTAATCCAGGGAATGCTAGGAAATCTCTGAATACTTCATACAAGAGAAAGAGAAAATGAATTCTGACTAGGGTTAGGTTCTGGGCCTACTTGTTTCTGCCACAAAGAGGCACAAATTCCATGAAAGCCTAAACCCTATCAAAATACAATACATCTTCACAACCAATATGATAATAACAATTCAGGCATGAGATATAGCTTGTCCATGCAACTACTTGTAAGTTTCTGAAAGCATCATCTTTTGTAGAAATGGTGTGATGAGACATGGATTAAATTTAATGCATTTAAGTAATTACATTCTTAACAATTCATGACCATTATTTTTCCACATAACTAAGAGAAATAAAATTGAAATGAGAAACATCAACTTTAACTCAATCAAGATGAAATTATCAGCATAAACAAACACCTTATTTTTTCCATATCCTTGGGTGTGTTCAGGTTCTCCATGTTGCTTGGATCGACATAGAGAGTATAATCTGGACCAAAATATTCATAATATTCATTATAAGGCAACTTATTGTCAGGCTCCACTCCCACTGCCACTGCTGTCTAAAACAAAGAAAAAGCATGTAACCAATAAGTAAATTAAAGCAGTTCCAAGTCACATTATAATCTGGCCTACAAAGAGAAAGAAACGGACCTCATAACACCAACAACGGGCAACATTCCGAATTGTATAACCACCCCCACCCAAAACCATTAAAGGAACATTGAAAGATCTAAGGAATCGAAGGCAATCCGCATGACCTTTCACAGACAAGTTGAAGCAGCCCAACCTGTCACCAGACAATGAATCAGCTCCGCATTGAAGAACAACTGCCTCAGGTTGATAAACCTCCATGACTTTATGAATGACAGTTCGAAACAGACCACGAAAATTGTCATCATCCATTCCGTCGTTTAATGGAACATTGACAGCATAATTCTTTCCTGAACCCACCCCAATGTCTTTGATGTGCCCTGTGCCAGGGAAAAAGTCCCCAAACTTGTGAAAAGAGACTGTCATCACTCTATCAGTGGTGTAAAAGGCCTCCTCAACTCCATCACCATGGTGAACATCAATGTCAACATACAGAACACGCTGCCAAGTATCATAAAACAGATATCGAGAAATTAAATTCAGCAAAGGAGGAAAGCATGTGAATATAAACAACAAATTCAATCAACAACTAACATAACAAGCAATAGAGTTTCTGTACAAGAACAAAAATAAGTTTGATCCTTACAGAGAAAAACTAGAAAAAAATTTAAACAAGAGACAATCCAATCTTAATTCTTGACAACATATCTAAAAATTACGAGATTGCAGCTTAACAATAAATTACTCCATCTGATGTTTTTTATTAAGCACTGCTGGTACTGATTTGGCATGATAGCGGTGGAATAAAAAACAGAATGGAAATAGAGACTACTGTTTGATTGGATTAGGAGTGAAATAAAATTTTACAAAATTAGAACTTCTTATCGTTGGGATATATGAAATGGAAAACAGAACCATGTTTTGGGGAGAGTCAAAGCACACAGTATAACTATAAACAACAGAAATGAACAAGCATTCCAACAAAACAAAGGCACAAAAGGTTAGGTAGAAGGTATTATAGGAAAAAGAGGGGATTACCCTGTGAACTTTGAGAAGCTCGAGGATACCGAGGACAATGTCGTTGACGTAGCAGAATCCAGAGGCTTCGGACTTCTTGGCATGGTGGAGACCGCCGGCCCAATTGATGGCGATGTCAGCGTCGCTGCGGTTGAGTTTGACGGCGGCGCCGATGGAGCCGCCAGCGGAGGCCTGGCAGAAGTCGAAAAGGCCGTCGAAGACAGGGCAGTCCTCGCCGACGTTGAAGCGCTTGAGTTGGCGCGAGAAGGTGGTGTCGGCGAGGGTCTCGGGGGAGACGGATGAGAGGAAGTGGACGTAGTCGTCGGAGTGAAAGCGGCGAATGTCGTTGGGGGAGGCGGGGAAAGGGCGGTTAATCTCCATGCGGCGGTGGAGGGAGTAGTGAACGATGAGGTTGTGCGCCATGCGGATGCGGTGCGGCTTCATTGGGTGGCCCTGGCCGTAGTAGTAATCGCCGATAGTTGGTTCGTAAAAGTACGTGACTCTTCGCTTCTTAGCGTCTGAACCTGACGATGGCAGCGAAGCTCCACCTTCTATGTTGCTATTGCTACTCTCCTCTTCCATCATACCCATTCGATGCGATGCAGATTTCTCTCTTTCTCTATTTCTCTCTAACCCAAATAAATTATTATTCTAATTGGTTGAGCACCTGAGAGATCCAATACCAAAACCCTCTTGGGTATGTGAATGAATGTGTGTATTTGTAGTGGAAGGGGAAGGGTTATTTATTTGTTACCAGACTCTATCTCATGCTTCCATTCATTCAATTCATTATTCAAGACGTTTCCTTCCTTTCTCGCCTTTCCACCATCCCTGTTTCCTATACACAATTTTACGTTTTATTCTTTTTTAATTTTTTACACTTTTTTAATTTTTTAATTTTTAAATTATTTTATTTTCATCTCATACATTTTCTTAGTTTTTTTATTATTTAAAATTATAACAATTACATGAATATGCTAAATTTAGGTATATAGATAGGGGTGGCAAAACGGGTCAGTCCGCCCGTCATGAGCCCGTCGCCCGTCATGAGCCCGTCAAAAAAGGTTTGAGTCAGGCTGGCTCATCATAGTGAATGCGGGTCAAAATCTCTAACTCACCTCATCATAAGACGGGCTGGTCCGTCTATTTTTTTCTGTTTTAATTTTTTTTTTTAAATCTATTTTTTTTTTCAGTTTTTTATTTTATTTTTGAATCTCGCCTATCCAATCTACGGCATGGCCTTCTCCCCCTTCTACCCTCACCGTCTCACCCTCAGAAGCTTCATCGAAGACCCTCCGACGTCATTTATAGGGTTAACTTACTAGGCACGGGACTCACCATCGTGGTAAAGAAGTTTCGGATGTCCGAGAAATTCTCCACGGGAGCATTCTCGTCGGAGATTGCAACGCTTGCGCGAATCTATCATTGGAACATCGTACGGCTACTGGGATGGGGTGCTAACAGGAGAACCAAGTTACTGTTTTACGATTATTTAGTGAACGGTAACTTGGACAGCTTTTGCATTAGAGTTACGCCTGGCTTTCTCCCCCTCCTAGCCAACTGTGCTTTCCCTTAAAGAGAAGAAATTTGAGAGATGAAACGAAAGACAATAAGTAAGAATAAGTTCACTTTTTTTTCGCGGGCCAGCGGGTTGACCCGTCTCGCCCCGCCTATAACCCGACGGATTGGTGGGTTAGACGGACCGGGTTGATACGAGTTGGCGGGTTCAAAATGCCAACCTGCCCTATCTATATGCTAGCAGGTTGGCGGGCCACCCTGTCGGTCCCGACCCACTTTGTCACCCCTATACATAGAGGGATATGTCCGTTTAAGTTTGCATCCACATAAATCATGTATTATAAAACTTGTCTCTTTAGTTTTTATTTTAAATAGTCTTTAATTTTCATAAAACTGCATTTGTTGAATTAAACTTTGTGATAACATACGGAAGCAATAAGTATTAGACTTTAGATTAAATTTGACTTGACTTGGTGTTGCAAGTAGTCTACTAGCACTAAAAATTTACCAAAATATATAACCACATCAAATTCAATTCAAAATCTAATACTTATTACTTATCACAAACTCCAATTCAACATCAAATTTATTTATTTTGCTGTTGTACATTATTTAATAAATTTAGTACATATGAATGCTACCATATCGTGTGGATATATACCAAAAGAAATACTTCCAGACTTTAAGTATAGGCTGATACTCAAATATATATTTTTAATTTATTTTTAATTTTAAAATATATTTAAATAAAAAATAAAATATTTATACAAATAAATTTAATTATTTTAATAAAATCAAATTTAAATAGGTTAAAAGTTTTAAAAAAATAATCTTTTAAAAATAAGTTAAATTTTATAAATATAAATGAAACAATATAAATAAAATTAAACTTTAAATAATTTTAAAAATATTAATAATTTTATTTGAATTATTTTTAAAAAAATATCTAAATAAAATTTGTTAATTATAATAGATGGATAACTGATATCCATGAATAGGATAATATAATACTTATTCATTTTGAAATACCTATATTTATTACTTAACTATACGTTTAAAATATGTATTTAGTATCTGCTACATATTTTACCAACATTCCTGAGAAAGATTAACAAAAATAAAACAAGCATATATGATTTTTAATTGTAAAAGTTAAAACGTAAAGTCTGTTGAAATATAACTACAGCGTGAACATTTTTACCTTTATTTCATTATGATTTATTATTTCTCACAAAATGCTTTTAAGGATAACTAAAGATGTTTTTTTAATGAATTTTTTCAAAATAAACCTTACAAAATGAAAATTACAAAAACAAATTCTTGCCCACTTTACTTACACAAATATATTTATTTATTGTATAGGTTGAGAATTTGGTTACGGGAAGTCGAATTCTGACTTTCAGTCCATAAATGACTTAGAAATATATAAAGAAATTTGGTTCTCCGACACTGAATTATAATTTAATTATTCTTTTTTGTTTGGAAAAAAACCAGTTAAGAAGAATAATTTAAATAAATAGATAATAAAAATTTCTACTGTGATTATTTTTTAGTTTTAAATAATAAATTATTAATAAATATTTCACAAAAGATTGCTATAAAAAATTAGTAAAATGGAAAAAAAAATATTACGTTATAATATTCATGATAAAAATATAAATTGAATATTTAAAATATCTGTAAAATGATTTATAAAGTATAATTTTTTTGTAATTTACAAACATTATTAATTACAGTTTAATTACTAATAAAATTATTAAAAATATTCACAAAACTTAAAAATTAATATATTATAAAGGTAAATTAAGCAATGTAGTTAAGAAAAATTATTGAGGCATATGGATAATTTAAGATTTAAATATAAATTACATTTCTAATTGATAAATAATATAGAAAACATTGTTATATATGCATTCCATTATAAATGATTGAAGTACTAATATTAAAATAATATAATTTGGTAAACTTGTATTATATTATAGTATTTGCAAATATACTAATTAGTAATAAAATGCATGAATTCGAAACATGAGTTTAAGAGAAGCAACTAAATCATAATCTTTTTATACATCAATAATTGAATTAAATATTGATTATATTTAACCAACACAATAGACATATATTCACCAAATAAAAAACAATACACATGTTTAAGTCTTTTAAACTTAAGTGAAACAACTAAGTTCAATACCTTATTAATTAGATTAATTTAAACTCATTCTAATGACAACTGATTTTAAACAATTATGTAATTGGACTTTCTCTTTGATTACCCTCAAATATAAAACAGATAAATATATCAAATTTCTAATAGCAACAATGGAATTGAGTTCACTCCAACATACATGGGTTAACAAGGTTTAACTATTTGTGAATCCATAGTTTGATCTTTACCTGTAACAAACTTAATGTGATGGCTTTGGGATTTCTTTTGTCCCAGTATAACAAAGTTGGATTTTTACTCCCTGCACCTCCATAATTAATATCTTCACCCATAATTTTTAAAATGGTTATTCTACTTTTTATAATTTATTTCAGTTATAATTTTTGAATTATTTATTTTGAAAATATTTCAAACATATTTTTCAGAATATTTTTTTATAATATATAATATGCTTTCTAGATTAACTAATTCAGAAGATGTTTTCATAATTCGTAATTAGAAAATATTTTAGATTGGAAAATTTGAAACGTTGTTCCATAACTACTAATATGAAACATTGCATAAATATTTACTTATCTCACTTGTGATGGACTTACATCACCTCTATTACTTAACATTATATAATTTATTATAAAATTTTATTGTATATTTAATATAATAATATAAATTTATTTATATCAATTAAATGTATGATAATAAATTTAACATTTTTCTTTCTAGATTATATAATCAGAAGAATTATAAATTGAACAATCCAAAATTTTTATAAATTAGACAATACAAAAGGTAAAAAAATTATAAAACTATACATTAAGACGAGGTGGTGTAGTGAAGTGTATTTTAATCTTTTTGCTGTTAGTATGGAAATGTAGATAGTAATAATTGGGTGCGTGAAGCAAAATCTCAAACGTTTTAGAGAGGTTTGAAGCATGTTTAGCTTGTACCTAAAAGATAGGCACTTTAGCCCAAATTTTAGATCCAATTCATATATATACATCATATGAGAATATGTGAGCTGGAGTAAATGGAGAGCCCATTTCTTTTTAATTCCAACAAACTATAATAGTGAACTCGTAGTGAGGTGATTTTAAATAAATACTAAAAACATATTTGCATTATTCTCTTTATTTAAATATTATGTATGTATCTTTTATATAAATATTATATTTTTTATTAAATACAATCTACTTTTTAACTTTGACAATCTTTTTTTTAACTAATTTGAAGAGGACTTTTCCATGCTTTTACTTACATGTAAGTAGTAAATCATTAATTTAATATCTGAAATTATAATAATCTATCAAAATTGATGTCTAAAATTAACAAAACAGTATGTAAAATTATAAACTAGTGATCAATTTAATCCACAGGATTAAAAACCTGCCAAATTAGTTTCTAAAATTAAAAAAATGACCAAAAAGTTCCTAAAATGGTAAATTATCAATTAATTTAGTCTTTTCATTATAGGTTGATATCATCTAACATGGTTGAAATACTGATTTGACACGCTAAGAAAATATTTATTTTAAGTATTTTTTAGTTTTAAAAATATGAAGGTGAGAATAATATTCACATACTTATTAGAAAGTCAGGAGAAATTATTTTTGAGCATACTTCAAGAATGTTATGATTTAAATGGTTTTTATTTTTGTGAGAAATATATCTTATATTTATGGAGTTAATTGTACTTGGGATAGTTTAACAAAATTAGTTCACTAGCTGTTAGCATAAACTCTTATTTTATAATTTTTGAGATGATAAACTACTTTCTTTTATCGGTATAAAAGTGTTTTGATAAAACTAGTTGATATAATTTTATAAATAAAAAATTTGTTTTTATGTAAAATATATTATTTTATAATTATAATTTTATATAATTTTTAAATTATTAATTTTCTTATAAAAAAATAATGTTTATTTTTTTTAAATTGTATATAATTTTTTTATTTGAATAAAGTATTTGACTTAAACTATTTTGTTATATAATAAAATACATGTCAGGCATTATAGTATTCTAACTAAATGGACATCTTAAAGTTTATCAATGATGTATCATTACATGAGTTTAAAATAAAGGAAAAAAATTTATAGAAAGTAGTTGATCTAATAATTATTAACTAAATTATATTTTTTATTTTTATAATATTAATTTTTTAAATTTAAATTACATAAAAAAATAAAAAGTAATTGAATAAATACTAAAAATAGTACGATGATTAATTATTTCTACAAAATAAAAATGCATAATAATAGGTAAAAGAAATTAATATAATAAAAATCTTAAAATATAAAAGATAATAGTAAAAAATAAAATAAATTATAATTTACTAGCCATACATTATAAGCTAATAACTTATAGAATAAACTAATTTAAGTATTTTACAAAATGGTTTTTTATTGATCAAATTGCAGAAAATTAGGCACATATATGCTATTGACATATCAAAATGGTTAAATTATTGATTTAGTACCGATTTGTTTTTTTATTCATCCATTAGTTTAGTATTAATTAGTCTTTTGAACTATTATTTAAGAAAAGGTGACTCTTAAAATTAATTAATTGAGTGAAATATTCATATACAACTAAATAAAAACTACTTGACCTCTTTAATAACTTGATTGAACTTGCTCCCAACTTAATCATATATAGGGTTTAGGGTTTACAGGGAAACTAACTAACAGAGGGAAAAAAAACAGTGAAGGAAAAAAAATTATTTCACAAATGTTTTAATCATTTTAATTTCATGTGTATCTAATTCACTTTTACTCAAGGCATCAACTTAATCAGTTTAACCACCTTAAATGATTTGTGATTTCCGTAATTTTAGTTGTCCAATTTAATGAATCATTATAATTTTACAAACTAAATTAATTAATTATTCAGGATTTGAATTTATTAATTTCGAGACCAAATCCACTAATTACTGCAATTTCAATAATTAAATTAAGAAATAATCAAATTTCGGAATTAGTTTATAAAAAATACAGTTTTAAAATATATAAAAAATACAGTTTTAAAATATATCAAATTTCCTTATTGCTAATTTGTTTTTTTTAGTATTTTATCACCAAATTATCTTTTAAGAAAACTTTGAAGGATGAAAATTTTGTCTAAAATAATAATATGTATAATAAAGATGTTAAAAATGAAATGAGAAATTTGGTTATTGGTGATGAAGAAGGAAGTTGAATCTATGGGACATGATTATGTGAGTCATTTGATGTTTGATTAGAGAAAGAAAAATGATTTTGTTGGTAAGAAATAGAAGTTGAGACATGTTTAGTGGTGAATTGAATATGATTAGAGGGAGGGACCAAGGAATCTTGAAGAAACTCTTCATCTGAATGAAAGAGGTTGACACTTGTTAATAACCCCAATTTGAAGTTAACTAGGCAATTAATGTGACAAGATGGATCATGTGTAATATATTCCACTCAAACAACCCAAGAGACCACACCAGACTCTGACGTCAATCTCACATGCTTCCAAAGTCTGCACGTCTACATGCATAACATAACCTAACAATTCATATTTTTTTTAATCCAGATATCTCTCTCACATTCTTCTTTGGAGTTGTTGATATTTGTTTAAAGGAATTTCACAAAATATAGAATTAAGATTTTAATTACATGTTAAAAAGATACTGTCATGCTTAATTACAACATCATATATATATATATGCCACAAATATTTCAAAAATAATATTTTAAAAAATTACGAGTATTTTTTCTCTTATAAAAAAATCATTAATAGTATTTTTTTTATCAAATCTATTGTTTAAAAAGAAATTAAGTGTAAGTTCGGTTTTATACTTTTTTTTATCAGTTAAACACATTTTACTTTTGGTATTTAAATAATATTTTTATATTAAGTTTTATAGTCCAAGTATAAACGATGTTAATATTTATATATTATGATAGTAAATAGATAGATTGGATTTATTTGATAATATTTCATGATCAAAATTAAGTTTGAAACGGGTTTAAACAAATAAGTTCAAAACAATTTCAGGTCGGTAGAGATCAGATATGTTTTCTCTCTCTCTTTTTTAATATTTGACGTTGAAAACAAAAAATATCACTGAAAAACTTTGGCAACTTCAAGTATATTGGATTAGAAAATGAAAAATGAGAAAATAGGATAAAAGTAAAAAAAAGTAAAAGATAAAATTGTTTAGATTAAGAAAGAAAATAAAAATGAAAAAGAAAGCAAAATGATTTATTATTAATAATAATTTTATTTTTATTATTTTAATATTGTTAACTATTTATTATTATTATTATTATAATGAAAAAATGTTTAAATATAATTAAATTGAAAACACAATTATATTGTTACATAAATTATCTATATAACTATATATAATTAATTTTTTTCTTTTTTTATATATTTCATATTTTTATTTTATTTTTAATTATAAATTATATTTGTAATAGTACAGATTTTAATAATTTTGAACTAAGAAAGTGTGTTATTAATATAATCTTTCTTATTATATATAAATATGTGAGAAGGCATACTTAAGTAATAGGAAAAGAGTGGGGATTGAGAAGATATTAAAATGAAATAATGTATATGGTGAAGATTAAAAGCTTGAGTAGGATTGAAAGGCTATAAATTGTGTAAAACATTGAAAGGCATAGATGAGTAGAGAAATGAAAAGAGAGAAGTATTGTGGGCTTGGTGGTGATTTGAAGGATGTGATTGTTACTCCCTTGTATTTTAATGAAGAGAGGCAAAAGTTTAAAGGTGAGGGAAATGGCCTAATCATTTGGGGGAAGGATGAAGGGAAAGAAATATGGTTTTCCAACCCTTTACTTTCACTATCATTTTCTCATCATCATCACTTCAAAAAGAAGCTTTCTAGTTGGTCTCTTGCCAGTACTATTTGAAGATGACAATGCTTTTATGGGAAAGACCAGTAGCTTCCAATCCTCATCCACCCCTCGTACTTTTGTTTTAGGCGTATATGATGTAAATTCAATTTTTAAAAATTTCATGTAAACGCATTTTTATTATCAGAATTAATGAGATGAAGTATCTGGTAACATGCGAGCATGCAGTGCATGAAAGGCACGTTTGTTGTACAGAAAATTGAATTCTTTTCACATATTTGAGCAGAGTAATGAATGAACATAAAAGAGTTCATCATGGATATGTCCTACATTAGTGTCGCATCGTTCAGTAGGACAAGGTAGATGGTGTTAAATCACATACATGTCTCTGGATTTGATTGTCAAAAAATGCAGGCTGGAAATAGTTGATAGATACATTGAAATGTATTGCCATAGCAGCGTTGTCATTTTCCCATTTATAAACGCTAAATCAACTAAATAGTACAGCTTCAAGTAAACCAAATTAATTTGGAATAGTCAACTTTCCCAAGAGAAAGAACACCCCATTGTCAATGTACTTGTCCTTGTTTCTTTTGCTCACTTTTTCAAAGAAAATGAATGGAAAATGGGGTCTAAGTGGAGTTAAGAAAATTTTGCCTCGTCTCCTTATTCTCTACTTTTGATGACACTGAAAACCAAGGGATAAGGGGCATGAAAGTCCATGTCAAGATCCACCACTTATTTATCACCATGCAAAACAATGGGTTAGAATACACGTTACAAATTTTCACAAATTGATTTTCAATCCTATTATATTTTTTTGACTGTCAAATACTCTCATATTTGTATTATTAACTTGGTTTCTTTGGCTGAAACAAAGTAAATTAGGAGATGTTGGGGTTAATATTAAAATAACCAACTAATCCTTTTATTTATTATCAATTATATATATAATAAAGAAGTACTTTACCTAAACCACCTCATGAGCAAGTGTGTTTAAATCACTAATCAATATCTTAATGTGTATTTAATACACAACTTGATTTATTTGTTCCCTAGTTTGGAGCAGTGGACACGCATTTAATATACCCTAAAGATCTCGTGTTTATATCCTCTTGGGATGTGATGGATAGTATTTGTATTTAGAATGAAAGTGAACTTGCTCCAATCTCGCGTTACCCAAATTACCATCAATTAAATAATCATGAATATGGGAGAAAGACGTGGACGAAAAGGTAATGTTTTTAAACATGTTGATGCCTCTTCCATTATGCCTCTATTCAATTCTCTTACCCAAACCTAACCCTTTTCTGAATTTTATAAACACACATAATTTTTTTATATCATTTAATAACTTTTAATGAAGAAATAACTATTTTATAACAATAAAGTCATTCAAATTTCATGACACATTTAAAAATAATTATGTCCCATGTGATTAGGGATTTTGATATTCAATTTTTGACAAGAAAAATTCATATGCAATGAAAATAGGTTTTTGAGAGACCTTTTAGACTAACGTTTTATAGGGTAACTTATTTGTTAGGTATGTGATTATTAATATAACTTTTTAAAATATTTTTAAAATATTGTTTTGAAAAAGAAGAGTTGTGGTTTCGTCAAATAAGTTATCATTTTTGTTTTCTGTAATTCTATTTTATTAGTGATGTATAAGATATAAAAGTTTATAAATTATCTCTTTCTTTTGATAAAAGAATATGATCACAAAATTAATGTATTTTTTTATATCAATAAATATAATTCTCTTTATATTAATATTAAATTGATTTTTAATCATTGAGACAAATTGTAAAAAAATAAAACTAAACTCATATTTTTGTTTTGATACAAAAATTTAAGTCACTTAAGTATAATTATTTATGAAGGTTACAAATTATAGTATTTAATATATTAGGAACATTAGAGGGTGATACACATTGATATGAATAAGGGAAAAGAAATAAAAAATTTTCATATAAGAAAAGTTTTAACTTAATTTTATTAAGTTCACATAGTTTACAGTGAAGACTTTTTACATTAAAATTTTTAAACAAGAAATGAAAGATATCTTTATAAATAGAAAGGAAGGATGTTTGAAGTGATAATTGAATAATTGAATTTTCTCTTTTTTCATGATGATAAACTTATTTTATTAAGAAATTTTTTATTCTCCATGTAATAAAATGTCATTCTATTATGTAACATGTCCAATTGTACCTCCTTATGATTCAATTAGAAAAATTCTTCACCTTGCTCATTAGCATTATATACTTCCATTTTTTCTTTGAGGTTATCCTTTTTGTTCATGTTCTTACTCTTCTTTCTGCCTTATTACCGACTTGAGGTTTTCCATGTAAGTTTCAACATTTTCTCCTTATGTGTAGTAGGTATTCCAAACCCTCTCATTTTTTTCATATTGGGAAATCTATCTTTGCTCTAATTAGCAACCATGGTTGATCCTCCTTCAACTACCATTGTTGAACTCTTGGTATTTGGAGTGTCTAAGATCAATTCTCTATTGTTTTCTTTACTTTGAATAATAGCTACCATTTCATTCAATCAAAAGACTTTCTCCTCTCCCAAGATTTGGATTCAAGTATGATCATATTTACAATTTAGACAATCTAAATCATAGACCCTATCTTGTTATATACTTTCTAAGAATTTCTAAGTCTTTTGGACGCTTAACTTTCATAACCTTGTAATGATATAGTATCATTCATATGGATTTCAGTTATTAATTGATATATTTTTTAACTGATTTGTTTCCTTTTTTGGTAGTCACGGTTTTCACATTTATATAATAGATTTGACCAACATTCTTGGTCTTATAATAAGTTTGTTCTACAACTTCCCAAATCCCCTTTGTACATGTAAGAAACATACAAGTATCACCAACTTTTGAAACCATTTTGGATTCCAAAACTTCATCATGATAATACTCATATATACATACTCAGCCAATGTGAAAATTTTTCATTAAAATTATGACGAGTTTGAATAAGACTCATAAAAACGAGTTCATTTATCATCCCTATTAGATATATAGTAACAACTTTTTTGTAAATAATTGTTCTATCTTATTAGAGTTTTAACTAAAAATGATACATCAATATATGGATAAAAATTTAAAATTAGTTTTAGATGACATTTAATGATAATAAAAAAAACTTAATAAGTTTGAAGATAAGGTCCATTGTTTAACAAACAAAAGATAAAAGTTTCTTTAGGCAGTATTTTTATCCACGGACGAATTATAAAGGTAAAAAAAGAAAATAAGTGAAAGTACAAAAAAGAAGAAATAAAATAATAATGAAAACGAAAAACAAGACAAAAATTTAACAGTATTTTTTCTTCACAAAGTTGTAAAAATTTACGAAAAAAGACAAAATAATTGATTATGTAAAATTATTAATCGATTAAGTATATAAATATAATAAAAATTATATCTTATTATTATCGATAATTGTTTATTATATTTATATATTTTATTATTTTATTTATCTATTATTTTTTATAATTAATTATTATTATTAATTTGTTAATATTTTTATTTTTATTATAATGTAATTAAAATAATCATGTAATTATAAATAAAAAATATCAATAGTAATAAAATTAAAAAAATAAAAACAAATTTACAAAACAATTTTAATAAAAAAATTTAAAATTATGAATAATAATAATAAATTTATTAAATAGTAATAATAATAATAAAATATTTATGATAAAATTGTATAACTTTATAATTTTTTAAAATTAATTATTTTATAATAAATAATAATATCAAATAGTTTTTAATATAATTTAATATTTAATTAAAATGTAACTTTTAATAAATTAAAAATTTATAATACATTTTATCTTAATTTATTTTTAAACAAATTATTTTAATCTACCAATTAATCAAATTATTTATAAACTTTTACAATATTTCTTTTTACTTTTTAGTATCTTTTCCTTAAAACAATCTATGTAACTTTAGATTCTCTTTTCTTTTTAAATTCACTTTTTTCTCTCTCTCATATCATTCCATTGAAAGAAATAAAGCCTTAAAATATTTTAAATTTGAAGAGAAAATTTAAAATCTAATTCCTTCTTAAATTTTCACGCGTATTTTATTAGCATATCCAAACATAAAAAAGTATTAAAATAATTAAATATTTGTAGCGCCAGTTTAGTATACACAAAATTCAATATTTTGTAATATTGATCACAAAACAAAATATAAGTTGATGTTATTTTAAAATTAGCACAACCATTTTACTTGTTTGTATTTATTAGAAGATAAAATTTTTTTAATGGCTAATTACTAACGCACAAATATTAAATATTTTTTTTATTGAACTCTACTTGTAGCCAATTATTGACCGATACTGTTCTTTGAAATCTAACCACTTCCATTCTTGTAATATAATATGAAGGACAATTTCGCATAACTCAATTATAATCAAATATAAAAGTTCCTCTTTAATAAAGTACAGTTTTGTTATTTATCTTCACATGTATAAGAAATGTGAATCTAAAGTCCACGTAGTGCACGCCAAAAATGTTAAATATATATGGAAAAAAAAGTAGCTATTTTCCACGGGTTCACATTCTTCATTTTGTTTCAAATCTTTGGAAAGTGACTTAATTATTAATGTAGTATATTGGTCAATGGGTTCGCGATTCCATGTACTTCTGATGGAAAATTCATAACAACTTTTTAATTAAGAACTAGTGAGCTTTAGATATTATACTTCCTTAGTTTTATTTATAATTCTCATTTTCGATAAAAAAAATATTCTTTTTATCAGTTATTTTTTAAAATGTCAAGATTATATAATTAAGTATACTCTTCTCTCTATTTATACTCTTATGAATTAAAAAAATAAAACATTAAATGGAAAGAGAAAACTAAAAAAATATAATATATAACTGATTTAAAATTACTTTAAAAACAGAAATGATTTATTTATTTTAAAAGGCAACTATGATATGGAAAGAAATAGAACATTTATTGACACTAACTATATGATGTTTACGTGAAACACATTATTTTAAGTATGATTAAATAAGTACAATATATCATTTAATAGGATCTTTTATTGGACCTCTTTTGCTATTGCTTTGATTGGATGATTGGATTGTAATAACTATAACTTAACCATCCCATTCATTATACCACTGTCCATTTATAATTGAAAAGCATATTTAAACCGATTAACAATTAAAACATTTCACTTCAATTTTAACTAAGTCATTGCTCTATATATATTTACAATAAAATTTTAAAAAGAGCGAGAATTGTATACTTTCATTCGACTTATCAGAACAGCTAAATCAGTTCAATATGAATAATAAGATGAGTCACAAAAAAAAATTAATTGTTTCATCAAATTTTAACAGCACTGTTAAGTACTTAGTAATTCTATCGGAACTCTTCTACGTAGCTGCGTTGACTTTGTAAATTTTGCAGATGAAGGTAAACCATGAAGGTTGGCTGCAAAATTTGCTATTGTATTGTATTTTCACTATCAACAAATGTAAAGTTGGGGGAGTTATAAAATGATTTAGAAATCGATTTCAAGTAGATCACAGATTAGCCTCATCAATTACTTTATTATAACTTTCAAAATAAATTCAAATGTCAGAAAGTAAGAAGATAAACAAATTGTTCATAACTTTTAACCACCATCAATTGTTCAGACAAAATAAAAACTCTGTGTATTGTTTGCATGAACTTTTCCCCTACACATGCAGAATGCACTGAAATAAACGTGGGAGCCACTTTTGGTTTAAAGAAAAATAAAGGATCGAGATTAAGTTTTTGAACATGAGAAAAAAAGGTTGCATACACATATATATATATATAGTTAGAGTTATGTTCTCTTTTCTAAAGAAAGGGTCCCTGCAAGAAAAAAATATAGGAAATGTCGATGGCATAGTACACACATGAAATGCTTACACATTAATAAATTTATGATGCTATTTATTAATGTTAATAAATTATTAATTTGTTTCTTAGTTAGAGGAAGTATATACTATAAATACATAAAATATTCGTATAGATGAATCTGTTTGTGTATAAACTTAATTATAATATTTATATTAATATTTAAACTTTTGTTAAAAAGAGTTATGTTAAATAACAAAAGAATTGAACCTTTAACTTTATTTTATTTATTAATAAACGATAATGTTGATATATATACCAGTTAAACGTGGAAGAAGCATGAAACATTTGGACAATCTTTTCTTGTTATGTATGTGAATTGTGAAGGCTGATTTTGAAAAAGGAAAAATGGTGAATTTGATCATTGGTGAGTGTTGGTTTCGATGCATGGCGACAAAAATGTAGCCTGAAAGATAAAGAGGCTTTATTTAAAAATTGAATGATCAACTAACTTGTATTATAAGATAACATAATCAGTAAAACGCAGATTATACAAAACCTTGTGCTAGGCAGCATTGTCATACATGATCTATTATTGGTTGGAGAAGAACTTATCTATAAATATATTTGCCATGATTGGCGAAACTGGGTGAGAGAGAAGTTACCATGGCAATTGCAGAAAATGGTAAAGTGGTAAGATAGAGAAGATGTTGGGGAAGAATCCTAGAGGGTGGGAAAAACCAGGGTAGAAATTGCATACCTTTACTGTTTTTATTGGACTCTCACATTAATAAACCACCCTTTCAGTCTTTTTTTTCTTAAAAAAATTTAGAGTCAATATGCCTTCGACCCCACACATCTTTCCATGAACCACTGTCGGTTGATTTTATAGTATTCTTGACGTTCACAGAACTAAAAGCAGACATGACCAACAAATATATAAACAAATAAAAGAACTACGACCAAAACTCGTTCTGTTTCTGTGGAACTCTAAGTTGGTACTGGTAAAAATATTATAATATATTAATATTTTGAAAGGTGAAATTTAAATAATAAAGTAAAACTAAATCCAAAAAAGAAAAGAAATAACAGGTAGCAACAGTTATCTACGTCTTAACATCTCTGTCACTCTGTGCACTTGTCCCACACTAAACATAAGTACCTTAGCCTCCTTACATCTTAATTAATTCTAGTAATACTAAGACGCAACCTTCTCAGATGACACCTGCATTGGATCACATTGTCAAAGGGTAAAACTGAAGATGAATTATACGCTGTGAGGTCATGATTGGTCCATATGATTATTATTATTGTTGTTAATCAGATAAAGCGCCAAAAGGGTCGAAATTTAGCATGCAGAATATGTACATGATTATGATTTGCTATATGAGGTTATATTTCAGACGGAATCGAAAAGAAAACAGACTCAGTAGTTAGTGCTTAATTGGCAATTAATAAAAAACAGGAACCAGATACAGTACATGTTTATAGAGTGATGCCCTTTAATTATTTATTTTTTAATTTTCTAGAAATAGGGATATCTTAAAAACCAATCAATTCCAATGCAAAAGCAGCACCGGATTTGCGTAAAACCCACTTGATTGCTGCACCTTCCTCAGGGTTCTACATTCTCTCTCTCTCTCTCTCTTAACTTCAATCCTAAGTATGATTTATGATTTGGCCTCCTCTCTTTAAATGAACACGATTAGTTTGAGTTACTCCTTTTCCACCCCACAACATAAACAATATTTCTACCTCGTGAAACATTTAAATGACACAAGCACTGGGTAATATTTCACGCTATATAGAGCCACTCACCACTTCACAGCTTACACTCTTCCTCCGATATTAAGTAACATTGGCATTCCCCTCTGTTCTCTCTCACAGATGGGTCGCCATTCCTGTTGTGTAAAGCAAAAATTGAGGAAAGGTTTATGGTCCCCTGAAGAAGATGAGAAGCTCTTCAACTACATAACCAGATTCGGTGTTGGATGCTGGAGTTCGGTTCCAAAACTAGCCGGTAACAACTTATACATGTTTCATAAAAACAAAGTTTTCTCCTCCACTTCTTTCTTCTCTTTCATTGCTTCAAAAGAAAAACACGGGGAAGAGCTTAACTCCTTTCATGAATCGCAGGACTGCAAAGATGTGGAAAGAGTTGCAGGTTGAGATGGATAAACTATTTGAGGCCTGATTTAAAGAGAGGGATGTTCTCACAGCAGGAGGAGGATCTTATAATCAGTCTCCATGAAGTTCTCGGAAACAGGTAACATATTGAAGGATGTTCAATATGATATATGTAAAACAAATTTTTCTTACGAAAACGGTTAACCATGAATTGGTTTTGAAATTGTTTTCTTTTGATATATCAGGTGGGCTCAAATAGCAGCACAGTTACCAGGGAGAACAGACAATGAGATAAAAAACTTCTGGAATTCATGTCTAAAGAAGAAGCTCCTGAAGCAAGGGATTGACCCAAATACACACAAGCCCTTAACGGAAGGTCATGTTAAGGAAGAAAAGAAAATCACAGAGACAACACCTATGCAAACACCACTGTCCCAAGGCCTTTCAGTTCCGTTAACTTTCCCTTCATCACAGGGATCAACACTTCTAATAGATTCCAATTATTATGATGGAGGGCTAACTGAAGCTTCAAGAGAGATTTTCTTGAACAAGGCAGCATTGGACCCTTTATCATACTATGATTTTCCAATGGGTCCTGCGCAGTCTGGTTTTAACTTACCTATGAGTCAGTATCAGACAAGCCTTAAAGCATCTGATCAGAGTTCTTTTGGACCCAATTCAAGCTACGGATTCCTTTCAATGCCAAGTCTAACCAATTCTGATCATGGGAACTTGTCGGTGACTGAGTTTTCAGACAACAATTCAGCTTCCAAAATCAGTTCTTTGCTCATGAATGACCAGGTGAAAGAAAGTTCCAGCAATAGCTCAAACATGAGCACCATTTACGCTGGAGGGTGTCATATCAGCAGCATAATGGAAAATGCAGGTTTTTCTTGGGAGGGTGAGAACAAATTTGATCCTTTGTTTCAGTTCCAAGTAAATGCCACAAAGTCCGAGGATTTCAAGACAAGTCCATGGGAAGAAGGGCAGTTGCAGACTCACAATTCGATAGATTTCACTAGCTTTCCATTAACGTCACTTTCAGAAGATCTAACTGGAGAAAATTTTGATGTATTTCAGCATATATGAACTGTAAATTCTTTCTTTCTTTCTTTCTTTTGATTTTTTGAACTCTTTTTCATGTTAGTAAAAATAGAATGATGTTGATAGAACAGGAGATTTGTAGCGAAAGATTTGTGACGATCCCCTCCCTCCCCCGCACCTATTATTCCTATTGATGTATTTGTTTTCATCACCCAAAGTTTGAATAACGATATATTCTTGATGATTATTGAGTGCTGCTAAATTTGTGTTAATCAGTGAATAGGTTTTTATTAGATGCAGTTACCATTTATTTTATTTTTATCTCCTTTATCATTGTAGTAGCTGTCCTCTATAGCAGCTGGTCAAAGACTAAAAATACGATGGAGAGGAGAAACACCCATACACTGCACCAAGTTACGAATTCCATTTAATTTTCCCTGATCCTTCCTTTTATAATTATATCATATTATTATATATCACACGTGGGGACACACGCTCGTGTGTTTCTCAAAATATACATGATGTATACAGTGGGCTTTGGTAGATATATATTAGCGCTGGCAGTGTTTGAATAAGAAGATTATCCTGTCCTGTCGTATAAGGAGAGGATGATGCTTTCGCTGGCATATGACAGCACCATGCATTTGGTGAATCCCTCCAAAAGGCTAAAATTGGCTCACCAAAATCTGCATTATTGGAGAGAGAGAAGTTCATATAACTGATTAAAGTCTAAAGCTAGGGTCCTCTCCTTCTGTGTAACATACACGGTTCCAAATTTAAACTGCCTTTAAAATCATCTTTAATTAATTTGCTGTCACTACTGGCTGCTTCAACACACAATATAGCAGTCACCACCGGCGTAACCGCTCCATGCTTATGCTATGACCATAACTTGCATTGCATGTGGTGATTTTATATACATGATTATATGTATATATTGTCTTAGCTCTTCGGGGTTCTCACAGTTTCAAGAAAATTATGCTTTTCAGGCGGAGAGAGGATGTGACTGCACAATTTATAGCAGCTGAATTTAATTGCCTATCAGTTTCGTTATGTTGCTTATATATATACATGTTCTCTAATTATGAAAAAGATAACCAATTAAAGCAAATGAAATGAGAGAAGAACCCACACAATGACGTACACCAACTACTCTAGTACTTGTTACAACCACATATGCATCAGGCATAACATAGGCCATTATGGAGTCATAAATCAGGAAAGATTAAAGCTGCTCTCAATTCTCACGCAAACCCTTCCAAAAAAGTCAATTGATCCTATAGGTTTAGAAAATCATCACGGTGATGGTGATGATCAGATGAGAGATCATAGATGATGTTAATAGTTTGGACATAGTGCATGTAATTTTGAGCCAATATGTTGACTTAGCTAGCAAACAAAAGTGTGCAGTAACTCCGGTGAGGACCACAAATGGTCCTACCCTAGGTTGCTACTTTGCCATGTACCAAATTAAGACGGTGAAAGTCACTATTACTTCAATTAGAACAGCTGTGAACTAAGGCATAACCATGCCATAAAAGCAAGAGAGGGACAGTACATAACCACATCATAAATTAATTAACTTAAGTGTTTAGCCTATGCTGACGCTTCTGGTTTATCATGTATGGCTGTTTGGGCAATTGATCTAAAGGTTCAAATTATGATAGACATTGACAAAAAGATACATAAATAGGCCACAGCTAGCCTCGCACATACACATATTATTGCAAATTACGAAAGCTCCTGCCGCCAAGCCTCGGTAATTATCAATCCTTCTCATTGTGGAGGCAGTTATACCTTTCTCTTCGCTTAAAAGTCATTAAGATTCTCAGCAAAATCAGAGGCAATCAATAACATTGCTGTGAAAAGCAGCTTCTAACTTATGATTATACAAACCACTGTAAGTATTGAAAAAATATTAGTTAAAGGGTGATTTACCCACATTTGAAGTGATGATAAAAGTGAAAAAAGGAAGTATAATTGAGAATAAGAATAGGAAAAGGGGAAGAGAAATATCATTGATATGGTCGAAGTGAAATAGTGAGTAATGTGGTAGCCTTTTCGGGTCAACTAACGGTGCATCTGACAAGTGATATCGAAATGCTTTTGGTGAATAATGACTTTTGAACTTAGGAAATTCTTAACTATATGATATAGGGACACCGACAAGATGCTGTCTCGTGCATAAAAGGAAAAGAAATATTGCCAACTTGTTATGATGTTTGTCAAATATATATATATATTACACATACACATTTCTTTTCTTTATGCATGATGTAAACTTTTAAAACTCAATTTCAATCATCGTAAATTATTTTTTCGCCTACTCTAACCTCATAAACACTAAAATCCTTACCACATTGTTCTCAACTATGAAGATGGATTAATTAATATATATTAGGCATCCACAAAGCTGTGCTTACACGAACCATACACATATAATAAAAATAATTAAGATTTTAATCATATAAGTCTCTTATCACAAAATTTAAGACCTCAAATAATGAAATGTCTTAAATAACACATTAGATTATAAAAATAAAAAATATAATTTTATCTTGAATATATATATATATATATATATATATATATTAACAATTAAATAAAATATTAATTAAAACATCAATCTTATAAATTGCAATTGAAAAACAATTTGTAAAAAATCTTAAAAATGGTATATCAATGTAAAACTTACAAAAATTAAATTGAAATATCAAGTAATAGTAATTGCAATGAAAATGGTGATAGGAGGAATGAGAATGAGATTGAGGTGGGACATACTTAGTATGGCTTATCCGCTATCTGTAAAAAAAGAAAATTTCATAATTCTTCTTATTATCCATTCATAAAAAACGCCTGCAAATATTTTTATTTTTTAATTTTAAAATATAAATTCTCATTAAAAATTAATTTTAAAATATAATTCAAATGAAATTGTATAAAAAAATATTAATACAAATAAATTTAATTTTTTCTAAAAGATAAATTTAAATAAGTTAAATTTTAAATCTTTCTAAAAAGTAAATTCAAATAAGTTGAATCTTATATCTTTATAAAAATAAATTTAAATAAATTAAATCCTGAATATAAATTTTAAGAAATTAAATGTTTTAAAAATAATTTTAATTTTGCAGATTTAATAAAATATATATACATGTAAAATTAAATTTTTAAACAATTTTTTAATAATTAATATTTATATTTTTTATAAAATATGTAAATAAATCTTAATAATAATGATTAGCATAATATCTTTATCCGCCTGATGAATAGACGTGTAACTAAAATATTTGTAAAACCTGATACTGATTTTACTCGTATATATTTGTGATGAGTGTTTTTTTTGTCATCAACATTTGTTTTGATGCAACCTAAACAATTTTTGGAAATTTACATAATTAAGACAGTTTTTTCTTATTGACGAAAATGATAAGATTTAAAAAAGAATACGGAAAAACAGGTAAGTTTTGAAACATTACTAAGCTTTTTAATTATTTGACTTAAATTTAGTTTTTATCAGTAATTTCATGAGCATGTGATTGTATTCCTTATAAAAATTGACCTGTACATTTGTTATTTTAGTTTTTTTTTAAATTAACCAATTTTAATTAATCATCAATTTGTCTAATATTTAATAAAAAAATATTAACGTATCAGTCTGTAAGTGATAATAAGTGTTAAAATTTATTATTAATGTCTTATGTGATAACTAATTGACACTGCTAATAAGCATAAACATTAATAATAACAATTAAATAGTATAAAACTACAAGAGTTAAAAGTGAATTTAAATTTAATTTAAAAAAAATTAAATTCATATTTAGATACCCAAACTTTTCTTTTTTTTTCTCAATTATTACGAAATTTGTGTATCTAAATATTTTTTTTATGAAAGTTGTATTTAAATAAATGGACAACTTTTCTAAAAACTAAATTAAAATCTTAAACCCAGTTAAGCGCATATTTAAATAAAATAATAATAAAAACTATAAAGTCCTATTTTACGATACAACTTTTCTATTTAAAATTTAAAAAAAATTAAATTTGTGTTATAAAAACGGCTTCTTTCTTTGAAACTCAGGTTGTGGAACAGAACTTATCCAATTGTATAGTTTTTTTTTTTCAATATGGTTATTTTGATAAATATTTTAAAAACTAAACCATTGCGGTGGTGAAGCTCACAATTTTGATTAACTCATCAAATTTGGAATGGTGGAGAATTCTTCTCAGTAGATTCTTTGATCCTTTAGCTATGACTACTAAAATTATTTGTAGTTTAAGCGTGTTTAGTAGTAAGTTTAGACTTTTATTGATAATTCTAACATGTGATTTGGTTTTCTGGACTCACCCGTTCTACACTTGTAATGAATAATATATAAAAAAGCAAAGCACAATTTACACGTTGAGGTTGAAATGATAGCTAACAATTGATTTGTGTTCGCAATTGGCAATGGCACCAAAGTAAAGAAGTGGAGAAATGGAATGAAAATGAAGTTAGGTAGAAGCCAATGATGCATGGTGTTTGGGCTTTAAATCGAATGCATGAGTGAGGCGTTGAACTTAACCTGAGAGCTTACGCTTCTAGAGGAAATTGATGGACCATGCCCATGAGATGAGGATGAAAACAATGTCAAAGACACACTTTAACTGCCATTGGGAATCATGAATTTGATTTCCAGAGACATTGCGAATATAATTGCAAGCACTGGTAACAAAAATCGATGATATATATTAGAATAAAGTTATGATAAAGGAAACAAACCCCCTAGAATGATTGCAAAATATCTAATAACGATTATGTTTGACATTTCGGGATTCTCTAACCCTGTTAAAATTGCTTTGCTATAGTACTTTCTTTTACCAAATGAATTCAGCTTTATGCTTTGAAAGTGATTATGGAAACAGGATGCTTTTTTTAATTTTGAGCTAAGGAGAAAGTGAACAAACTTAAAAGTACATAAAGCATTCCTTAAATTGAACGTCTTAATAATGGCTACTCATCAAATATAAGCTGCCAGTTGACATCCATGGAAATGTGTTTTTCACTGATTGCGCTTTCCTCACTCAAACCACGAAACTTCTGATTGCGTATTCATGTACTGTCTTCTATTGCATATACGACTACTGAGTGTGACTTTCTAGTTTCATCATACTTCCAATGAATTACATGGTTTAACAAAGCAAATCGCAAGTTGAATTACTTCCCTTCTTACTCAAGTTGCTCTCAATACAAGTCAAAAGGAACAGGCCAGAAAGAAAAAAAAAGAGGTTTACAGTAGTTTGCAAGAAATTACAGGTACAAACCACCCGTATTCATTGAAGAAAAGGAGTTACCAAACACTCAATGACATGATTTGCCAAGGGTTTTAGTTAAAGATGCAGGTGATAATTTGTGTAAAGTGCCATCCCAAACTGTTGGCAATGGACAACATAAAACATGGCAGTTTACAAACCTTTATTTATTAATGAGTTACTCAGCCCTACACCATCATTAGTAAATAAGTGACAGCATATCTGCTTCATTAGATAAAGAAGAATGATTCCCTAATGAAAGTTCAGCGTGGAATAAAAAAATCTGTCTTGAAATTTGATGTAATATACTTCTTTATTTACAGGCAAAGGCCAGTTCGATTATCTGTCAAATGGGAATTGAATTTGGGTTATCTATCTCTGTGCAGGACCACTGAACCAAGTGTACGCTTTGTGTGTAATTAAATATACAATGATGTGTAATCAAAATTTGAGAGTATTAGATACGTGATCGAGCAACTAAAAATTTGTGGTCACGTGCTTAAATGGTCTGTGCAAATTTGCAATCAGTTAAACCCGAGAAACGTAATTGCCTATTGTTTTCTGAAAACCAGTGACAGGGCTTGTACAACAACACACTAATATTCAGCATACTGAACCAAATGGGAATTTAGGGTGGTCTCCCCTGCTCTAATCGTCTCATCCATCGTCTTCAATTTGATTACTATGTTACAACCAACAACAAAATCCGGTTCCTGGGATGACATTAAATAACAATTAACAGATTAGGTCTAACGAGGTTATCACACTAATTCCACGAAAGATAGTATCTTCAGCCTTATCACAAGTATCTTCTGGATAGAAATACCTCAACTTACAGCAGAAAACAGAAGTGCATTCGGCCATTTTGAAGACCAAGTCACCTACTAGTCCATTTTACTGTTTACCACCTGGTCAAAGACTATTAATTATTTTTCACTATATATAATGCATGCAAAAACAAAATCAAATTGATTCAGAATAATTTAGCAAATATGGACGCCGAGTGGAAGAAATATATACACAATAAAACTAAGCGTTCATGGCTTTAAACAACATATTTTGTAAAAATATTCACCTAGTCTATCCAGAAAGGTAGCTGCACTGTTTGGAGACATTTTTAATCCATCAAATTTATACAAACTTCGGACAATCTATTGTGTAGATTTATGCAGTTTATAAATACCAAGGAATTATTTAGAAATTTTTACAGGATAATTTCTCAATCAGTGTAGCTAGTAATCTCATCTCTTGAACTCCTCATCAATCGCCACACTCTATACTTCTCACAACATTTGATTGCCTTCCAGAACATCTCAAGATATCCTCAGGTCAACTTTTATAATCAGTGATGTCAAGCTGATATTCTTATGCTTCCACAGAAAAAAATGCAAGATGTTCATGCTCACCGTTTAAAACAACATACTTGTCCACATATTTTTTACCTAGCCAATCCAGATGCAAGCTGCAAACTTCGAAGACACTCTTAACTCATGACACGACAACTGTGTACAAACTTTACCCCATGCATTATATGTAGACTTATATCGTGAACTATAACAATGAACCCTACAGATAATGCAGCCAGATTAAAATTTGAATCAAAATTATGATTGCCAGTAGACTTTTACAACACTAGATTGCCTCTTCAAAAGTACATCCCAAGAGATCCTGACACCAACTTCTATCATCAGTGGTGTAGTACAAGCTCCTGTTATGCTTCAACCAAACAAAGCAAAACGAGAACAGACTTTATATCTAGTCTTCTTTCTTCCAAATTTGATAACAGAAGTAGTAAAATCTGAGGAATACATGGCTTCAGTTTATTTATATAATCCCTGCAGGAATTAGATCTCTGGAAGGAAGCCCTAAACAAATGGGACATTTAAGTGATAAAATTTGTCAATACAAATGAATTGCAATTGCGACTGAAAAAAGTTAGGTGAATTGATATCCATGAAGTGAATAAGAATTTTTTACTCAGGTTAAGCAGGTAATAGAGTTCATCTTTCACGACATATATCAGAATAATAAACTTAATGTGGATATGTACGCAAGCAGAATCAAATAGAACCATAATCATATGGACTGCCGTTTTCTAACCTTCGGAAATAAAATCGCTTGTATTTATTTCAGAAGCTGCAATTTTTGGCTTCCGGAAAAGTTAAAAAAACTAATTTAATGATTGCAATTAATTTATACATGTTTTTTAATAACAAAACCGCTTTTCCCTTAAGAAAGCAAACACAAAAAGGCCCTGAATCAACATGTGGGAAGAGCATAAATTCAGGGGGAGAAATGCATAGTAAAATGTAGTGATGCATATTGACATAATTTCAGGCCTTGTTTAATTTATTTTCTTTTAAAGGAAAGGTCTATGTCGTGCTTTAATCTACATAAGTGGTAACTATGGCGTTGTACATGTATATACTGTACAGAGAAGTCAAATAGAGAACATAAGTCTATATAAAATAGAATCAAATCATTGCAGTGCTACTTAAGGGGAGAAAAAAAAGGAAGGACAATATATCACTAGATATAGATGGTACATCAAATATAACAAAGTGTAAATTATGTCATGTGCAGGATTTCCGAATGCATATTCGTAAATTTACTCATCCCGTTGAGACGACCAGTCTTGTGTATATAATTTAGATGATCAGTTAATCAACAACACAAATAACGCGGCCAGGAATTGAAATTTTGATATTTTCACAATGCAATAAATCATTTTCTAAGTACAATACACTCTTACTTTTCCATTCGAAAGACTTACAAGGATCATTATTTTGATTAACACAATCAGCGGCACTTACAGCCCCAAGGGCTGTCTGTGCAATTGAGCTCCTGGCTGATAAAGAGTGAGGTGGTGTATGGCCTTTGCAAAAAGGTCCTTCAAATCAGGATATTGTGTTTGAACATGACGTGCAAACCTCTCTAAGGTATTCAAGGCACGTTCTTGCTCAAGGACCTTACTGTTACCTACATTTAAGGCAAGGTAACAAAGTAATTTCAGGCCATGAACTTGTTGGCGATCATTTATCTGCAGCAGGCTCATTAGCTTCGGAACCCCATCAAGCTCAAGTATTGCCTTAGAATGGTCTATACAATTGTAGTTGTCCGGGCTGACAAACTTCCCCAAAGCAATGGCAGCCTCACTGGCTACATCAACATCTCTGTTACCAAGCTGAGCAACTAAAGGACCGAGAACTTGCGGAACCTTTCCAGAGAAGTTTCTGGCCAAGGAACCAATTGCCTTAATGGCAGGAATCCCCAGTGCCGGATCGCTCTCTTCCTGAACCACCCTCAAAAGCTGATCCAAAACCGCCTTTGCCGCAGGCGCAGTTCGCTTAAAAGCAACTCTTCGAAGATCAGCATTAAACTCTGCCACAGCAGCAATCTCCATGACAGCCATAAGACAATTGAACTGCAATTCCCCACTCTCAGACTCAATAATCTTAGCAAGACAAAGCAAACCTTTAGTCTCGGTAATCTTCTTGCAACATGAAAGGCAGCCTTTGGAGAGTTTCCAAAGAGCCTTAGCACAACTGATTTTAACCTCATTCCTCAACTCCGGGCTTTCAACCTCTCTTTCCCTTTCCCTCCGGTGGTGGCTGGAGCCACGGCTACTCCCATCTGAATTTGTCTCCCCAACGTTGGACAAATTCAGAACAAGCGAATGGATGCTAGCACGACCGGCCATGGGGTCAGCAAGGACAGTATCCATGGACAACAATGACACGAGGGGCCTAGTCACATTGGCCCTCACGAACTCCTCGCGAGCAAGTTCATGTTGGTCAGCCATAGCAGAGACCAAATTGGCAACAGAGACACGAACCCTCATAGGGGAATCACCAAGGACCTGTACAATAGTGGGGGCAGCATGGGACTCTACGACGAAACTAACGACCCTGTCTTGATTAGTAGTAATGTTGACAAGAGCATTGGCAGCAGCAACCTGAGCATCAGGGGAAGAAGCTTCCTTGAGAAGCTTGAGGAGGGGGGGTACTCCACCTTCCTCCAAGATGATGAATTTTGTACGGTCGTTGTCTCTGGCGATGGAACCAAGTTCAGTAGCGGCTTCAGCGCGGTCCTTGGGCTGACCCAATTGAAGAGTGTAGGTGAAGGTCCAGACCCATGCAAGGATGGGGTCGTTGCTGGCGATGGGGGGAAGGGAAACATTGGTGCCCTCCTTGGAGTCCAAGATGGCGAGGAGCCACACCATGTCACCGTTGGAAGATTCCAGAAGGTTCCAGACCTTGCGGAAGTCCGCGGCGGTGGTCATGGAGAAGACCTGGCGGAGGACGCCGCCGTGTTTCTTGCACTTGCGCACGAGCGCTAACGTGCGCTCTAGGTTTTTGGAGACCTCGCCGACGATGCGGCGTATGGGGCGCTCGTTCACGCACTGCGCCCCCGACACCACGCGCACGACGGAGCGCAGGTTGTCGCACACCAGCTGGACCTTCCTCGCCAGCTCCGTGCAGTCGACCTTGGAGGACTCGGCCTCCTGAGCAAGTTTCATGACGCGCTCTCCCAGTAAGATGGGACCCAACAGCTCCTCTTGGAGAGTCTTTTCCACTTCCGGAGTAGGATTAGGGTTAGGGTTAGGGTTAGGGGTACCCATCATCGGAGACAACGCCAACCCCCTTCGCTCTTTCACCACTCCCTCGGTTACCTTATCTATATACTCAACTCAACTGACGGAAGCAGAGAGACTAGAATAGAACCAACCAATGATCCTTCTTCTTTTTAATTTAATTAATGGAGAAAATGAGAAATCGAAGAAGAAACCAAAGAAGAAGCCGGATATCTAGTACTCCTCCTCGTACTGTTTTGCACGGTGTTCCAGAGTTGAAGCGTCACTGCTGGAGCTTCTTTGTTGGTTGCTCCTTCTTACACGACTCTACCTTCCCCGGCTTATTGACTCTCACAATAGTAAATTACTCGTTTTAATAATTAAAAAGGACTAATTAATATTAAAATAAAATGTACACACAAACATACATTCCTTCCTTCTTCTTGCCACGTCAAAGTGTGAAGCTTTTTTTATTGAATTTATTTTACGCAGTTTTTATTTATTTTTGGTTTTGTGTGGTGCTAATTGAGATTGAAGACGAGGCAGGGCGTAGGAAGGAGAGAACCGGAGAGGGATGGATCCTCCAGTTATCATCAGAGACTTGGAGTCAAAGTCAACACAGGGTTGTTGTTGACTTAATCCTACGGATGCAAAGCCAGATCAAATCCAAAATATTCACATCTTACAACACCATTCCTTCCTCCCAGTCAAACTATCTTTTAATTAAATTCAGGTGAAGAATTTAAAAAAACTGTTTAAAGAACAAAGTAATTGAAATTTTTATTTTTACTTTCAAATAAAAAAATATTTATTAAAAAATAAAGCTTAAACTAATATAAAATATTAAAAGGATTTGAATATTTCTTATCTTGACTTAACTTTTAAATGTAGAAAAAGAGAAGTATGGGGGTGTTTACATTTCGCTGAAATTGCTTTTGCCCCTCATGAATGGAATGTGACGTGGACAGAAATGGTGGGGTAGCTTGTTACTTTTTCCATGGCATGGCATTGCTGATGAATTTAATGAAGGGCCCCACACAGACTTCATTGCTTTCTAGGAAGAACATCAAGCACACCTAGTCTCACACTGAAAGTTAATTAGCACATATATAGTTTAAAATGTTTCAATTAATCTCACATGTAAATCTGGTTTTTTTTAGTTATTTTTTAAATAAGTTTTACGTGTATCGTTATTTTAAAATTTAAATATGTTTTTAAGTCCACGTAAATATAATCTATTTGCTTTTATATTAGCAGAAGTATTAGTAGTAAGTTTTAAAGACAATATTTTATAATCCTTTTTCGTTTTAGTGAAATATATTGATTAAATTAATAAATAATATTCAAGGTAAGAGAATTGAAAGATATTTAAGTTAAGATAATTAAATTTTGAACATCAATTCTCTCAATATTTTTCTCTTTAAATGCTTTGTTTTTTTTAGTATCTACATTAGATGAGGTAGTTTACTTGAAAAAAAAAAGAACAACTAAAAGGAGAGAAACTCCTTTTCTTTGGAGTGGAATGAACGAGCTTCCGTATTATATTGAGAAAAGAAATATTACTATAAATGTGAAACAAGAAAGTCCAGAGCCATCATAGGTGTAAACTAGACTCATTTTAATTTGTCATGTTTCAAATTGAGTGTTTGTATTGTAAGTCACTGAAAAAAATATCTAAGAATGATAATATGCAGTCGATTCAACATTTAAGCCTGACAATTAAAAAATGAATTAGAGATTTCTCTGATAAAAAATAACTACGTACACATATTTAGTTGTTTATCTTATACTATTGCAATTAGAAAAATTATATTTGAATCTATATATATACATGCATGTCATCTCATCTGAATATTGCGGACCAGGTTGTAACAAGCAAAACACACTAATTAAACAGAATTAAGATGGTAGATTGAAAAAGAAAAAGATGGATAAAGTGCAGTGTGCAGTATGCAGTGTCTGCTTCAAGTTTGAGAGTGGAGGACAGAATATCACCCATATTTTCCTCTCACACCAAGCTGTACTGGACCATTAGACAAGTGTCTAAACTTTTGCCACTAATTCACCTTCACTTTCCTTCATCTTTTCTTTACAGTCCATCTCATGTGAACTACCCGGCACATCCACTGCAGGAGAACAGTTGAAGAATCCATGAGGCTGCAACCGCACAACACCACACCAAATTAGGACAAAAAAATCAATTCAACGTCACAAAATAAATAAATAAACAAGAGCCACCAAAGTTGCATGTTCAACTCACCAAGTCAGCCACTAAGTTTTAAATTTATCATTGTAAGAAAAAGTTACATGTTCTCATGATCTCAAGACAAGGTAACTATTTGATTGAAAGACGTACCCTGCTCAACTAAACTCTGTCAGAGACAGTAATGATACCGGATCCACAATTATTAATATTATACTGTACTGTCCCTCACAGCTCTTTAGTATCAAGAGCTTTATAATGATAATGTGGAAGAGCAGAAAAGTATGATTGGAAAGAACAGAATAATATTCAAAGAATGTTCAGGGAAACAAAATCATCAACATCAAGGGAATTACCATGAGCATAAAACCGATGCGTTCCACTGGCATAACTGGCCAATCTTCTAAACGAGGGATGTGTGTCATTCCAAATACATACCTGAAAATTAATTAAGTTAGTCTTCGGAGAAAATATGCACCATTTATATTAGCAAAACAGTAAATTTTAACAACAAAATAGCTAAACTTAATTAATTTGTAAATTTTATATAATAGATAAAACACTTGAGCTGTGGTATAGTTTTTATGTGTTAGCTAGTCAACATGGTATATACTTAAGTTTTATTCTTATATGGTATAATAATTTCAAAAAATATAAACCACTGAAGAAATTATTTCATGCAACTGTTACCCTGCTTCATAAACAATTTTTTTCTTATACTAGTCTAGCCGTATTTTACTAATTTTATTGTACAGATATTATATAATGGAACTGTTACCCTGCTTTTAAATTAGTTGATTTATTTGAGATTTTTTTAATTGGATTCTTAGCCGTGTATTTTTTTATGAAATTCCTAAAGTTTTTAAATTTGTCCTAAGTTATTATTTTCTTAGGGTTTTAAACTGCTACAAAGCAATTTGACGGACTTACTTTTTTTAAATTTAGGAATGGAATTAAAAAAATAGTTACGCACTTAAAATGTTTGTAATAATTTAAGCATGCTATAACTAAGAAATATTGATGGGAGAAAATTTTTGATAAAATGAATGTGCGTGAGAGAGAGGACCAAAGAACTATATCAGTTTCTTCCAAAGATCGGTTTTGCTTAACCCATGTAGGTAGTCCTTGGCTGAGACCTGGATTTTGATTAGGAAATTCTCCTCCAGGAAACATTTCATGGGGTGAATAGGGTGTTACCCAAAGATTGTGCCTCAAAAAACCAGCTCTTCTTAAAAACATGGCCTCACAACCTGCTAATGGTAAGCAGTTTGAACCAGGTACTAGCTTATAGCCTGTCAAGTCACCACTTCTGTTGCCTGTGCTCGTGTTCCTTACCTGAACCATCATTCAAATAGTAACCACTACCACTGTCATTTAATGTGTTAAGTCCAAAAACATGTTCTCTCACGTTTTTCTACACAAAGCAACTATTTCACCATTACATAGCATACAACAAATAAGAATTCAGTTTCATAGTATGAAATTTATTAACATGAAAACTAAGACTGGGAAAGCCTTACAATCCAATGTCGAGCAGTCAAAGGATTGCAATCACGCATGGCTTCCAATTCTGATCTCAGCAGAGTCTCTTCAGCATAAAATGCGTTATTGTGAACATTATTCTCCCCTGCTTCCTCAACTTTGACATTGATCTCCACGACCTACCCAGCATATGTATGTAAGTTTATCAGAAGAGAAGAGTTCTGATTACAAGCACCGTGTAGAATAAAACGTTGAGAGTAGCCACATTCATGTAACTGAAAAACGAAGCAGCCTTAACAAAGAAAGCGAGAAACAGGAGAGACAAGAATAGAGACACTAATTTTGATACAATCAATAAGCCTGATTAATTTGCACTTAACTTAGATAAAAGAAACTATCAAAATGGGGCCCGTGACTTGAATCATTTAAGATCCACGTTAAACTAGTGTTCTTCCAAACAGTATAAACTGAAATAGTTCAACAGAAATACCTGATTCAAAGCATCACCAGGTTTAGAATCCACAGCCATATCCATGCGAGCTACAAAAAAGTGTTGATGAACTGGAGCATATAGACCTGGCGCAATCATGGTTCCATATTTACGAAACTCTCCAGGTAACAGGGTTCCTAAGCTTAGAATTCCAGTTAGCTTAACTTCAGCTTCAATTTTTCCATCCTGAAACAACACATCGTCGTTTGCGGAGTTAATCAACAGTTTATAAGAATCTCATAAGAAAAACACTGAACAAAGCGTTATGCAGTTAGTCCATGATAAGAGAAGCATGATGAATTAAACAATTCTGAACTCGGTTAAAGGAAAACAAACTATCAGGGCATAAAGATGTGATCATATTACACAAATGGCAGACAACTATCTGACAGTAACTCAAAGGATGATCAAAGAATGGATAATTGTGAAAGTATGCAGTAAGAAAAAACCTGACGACTTCACTAGTCTTGAGTATATTTATCTCTTACAAAAGATGTGATGTTTGACTTGCCTGATAAAAGTACCAGAAAAATCCATACTCATAGTTAGCCACGGTGCACATAAAAGAAACTGAAAGTCTTCTAGACCTTCGGACTTCTGCTAAGCCAGTTCTCCAGTCTTGATGTTTCCACAGAATTCCATGATCCTCTTCGTGCAAACATACACAATTTTCAATTGTCTCAACTCCACCAGTGAAATTTGTGAAATGAGCATCAAAGTATTTGATGTAGCTCAAACAATCATACCCCTGTAACAAAAGTTGGACCATAGAGTTTATTTAGACCATTGAAATTGAATCAGGAAGAGGCACTTGGCAAATAAAAGCATAAATATAGGTTTTTTAAACCTTCTTGAGAGAATGTGCGTTTTTCCCCAAGCCATTTTCCCCAGCATCAAAAGCATTCTTCCTATGATGTGGTTCATTTGGATCTCCATAGGGCACAACCATCTCCACAAAACTCAGTCTATGAGCTACAGGCCTTCGCCCTTGACTACCATCAACATATGCAACCGAATATATAACCAAACCTTCTCTAGGTGTGAATCCAATACGAAAGTTCCACTATTAAAGAGCAAAAGATAAAGGGATAGTTATAGAACTAGTTGGACAATAGGAAAAAAAGCAAGTAATTCAATAAAGAAGCAATTGAACGTCAACCTTCTGCCATGCAACATAAGAGCCATCGACTCGAAAGCTTGGACCTTCAAGCTGAACAATTTGCAAGGGTTTTATATCACTTCTATCAGATCCACCTGTTGTTTCACCATGTGTATAGTTCCTCAGGGGATCAACCGGAGGCAGAGGAACATATTCACGGTCTTCAAATTCAATCACCGCCATGTTTTGCATGTCAACAAGCACATAGATGCCCTCAACTGGGCGTGCATAGCCATTTTCCATAGGGCAGTCACTTTCGGACCGACAAAATATAAGTGGCTTAGAAAGTCTACGGCTGGGACCATCAGCTTCACTGTAATAACCAACACACCTGCAGCAGAATTATGAAGAAAAAGTTTAAATAGAGAAAGCATAACAAAAGAACAGCAACTTATTCAGACAAAGATATATGAACAATGGACATGCAACTAAAATTACCAGGCATCAACCATTACGAGGTCCATGTCTTCAATGCCCCTTAGCTTAATAGCCTCTCTAAATGGAGGAAAGGCTTTAACAACAGCTTCACACTCTGCATACTCCATGGCATCCTGAAGAGGGATAGAATAGAACATTACTGAATTGAAAATTGCACAACTTATGACATAAAAGGCAAATAAAAAAGAAATATGCAGAGATCCAGAATCATTTGAATTTCAATATTATAGTTTGATCTTTTATTCAATACTTAATATGGAATTTTCTTCGTAAACAAATAAAAAATGTAAAAAGGGTAACGTACCACTATAGACATTGTTCCTATTGATATAACACATTCCATTTAAGTTACTCAAACTATGGAAAATTTCTCGGAGCAAAAACACAAAAAAGAAAGACAGTATGTAATGAAATGGGTTTCAAATACTGAAACTAGTGCACAATGTTAACAAATGAAGTCAGAAGCCATGAGTACAAAAAAATACCATTGGAGGTTGAACATCTGGAACAACCTGTGATGAAATTACTTTTCCACGGTGATGACCTCCTCGAGTTACTGCATGTACTTGTGATAATTCAACAATCCATACACTAGTCTCATTTGTCTTCTTATTGTAAACTACAACTCTTGCTAGTCTTGGAGGAAGTATATATGGAAGTACTGTCCCTTCTTTAGTTGTAGGAAGTAATGATGGTTGGAATGGAGGAAAGAAATAGGCGTCGGCCAGTGCAACAACATGTTTATCTGGTTCCAACAAAACTACTTCAATAAAGCGCATACCGTCTCTGAGCTATAAGATATAAAGACAGTTGAGGTAAAAAATAATCATTAGGGACAACTGCTTCAAAGAACAGGCTCAATTTTAATTATCTGCATATATAAAGCAAAAACACGAATAAAAAATACATCTTTTAATCAAGCATGTCATAGTGTTGTTAACCTCAGGAGTGACTCCTGCTGCCCTCACGATTGCCACTGCCACAGAGATTTCGGCAGCAGATAAAGGGTCCAAAGGGTGGCTTGACTGGAGCCCAGTCGTTGTAGTAGTTCCTGTTTAACGGTGCAATTGGTATAAGAAAACACGCAGACAAAAACAAGTGAAGGTAATAAGCAGAACAAGATTCAGGAATCCCGAACTTAAAATCAACTCTAAAAGGAATACATCAGTCATCTAACTGCCAAAACAATTTCGAGAAGCAATTAGCAAAAGGCAAAACTTTCTCCATTTACTGTTAGCTAATTAAAACAGTTGGCAAAAGTAAACAAAGTTGAGCATAGAGCACAATGAGAAAAGGATAAAAAAAAAATTACCACTTCCTTTGCCTTTCTAGGAGTGCTATGGAAACAAAGAGGTTAGAAATCAATAAAGTTCAGTGGAAAGGTATTGGAAAAAGATCGATAAACAAATTACAAAACTAGCTTGACAATAAATGAATCTCGGAAGGTGCTTGTATATTAAGTCCACAATCCAAGAACACAAATTTCAAATATTTTCCCCAAACAGGATATAAACAAAATCTGAAAGTTTGATTTTGATGGATTTTACAATTTTATTTGTAATTTTTTAGTAGTAGATGTATTGGAATTATCTTTTGTACATATAAGTGGCCTAATGTTACATCATAATTAATAATTTCATTCTTTCATTTATTATAATAAAAAATTATTCCCTTTACGTATATTAAACCACTTGTTTATATATAATAATAACTTTTTTCTTTTTTATTATAATTAAAAGAACTAAAATAAAATATAAAATGGTTTAATATATTTTTCAACATTAAAATTGTAATCAATTCATGAGTCAAATTATTTACGTATTTCGTTTCTACAATTTATAAAATCATGTAGGTAACAAACTACATTAAAGTATTTATCTTATGTAAAACAATTATTTGGTTATATTTGATATGGTTCAAAAAACTCTTCTAATATAAATTATGTAATGTTTTCTTTTTAAGTGTGAGAGACAACTAAGTAACTTTGTTACATTAGAATCACTAACATCATAATGTTTTAGTGAACTTCATAAAGTATAGAGACAAAATGTCTATATAGTTTAGATTAAGGAAAGAATTGTAATTTACAATATAATTTGAAGAAGAAAAACATATTTAATCCAATATAGAAATATAAGAATTATAAATGCTAACAAATATTATGCACACACCTATATAATATTATACAAAATTCAGTATATAAACATTAGAATATCTTATTTTACTTTAACACTTTTTATATAAACATTTCTTATATTTATTATGTATAAGAATTTCAATGATATTTAATATATATTTATATATTGTATAATAATATTTTTTAATGAATTTTAGCAACATATATAAACATTTCTTTTATATATATATATATATATATATATATATATATATATATATATATATATATATATAAAAGAACCAATTTTAATGATTTTTAAAAATTGTGAAATAATTGAAAAATTCATTTTAAATTTTAAAATAATTTATAATTAAAATGAAAATTTGATGAAAAATTTAAATATATTAAGATATTGTTAGGTTGTTTAAAAGGAGTTGAGCAATTGTACTATAGTTGCATTATAAAATATTTTTAATAGAGCGTAATATAGAATAACTATATTGTTAGAATATAATGAAGATTTTTTTACATTAATTATTTATTATCAACAAGTATATTACTAATATATAAAGTATGGAGTTTTAACATCCATCATCAATTGATATAATATAATACATTCTACATATCTTATAATCGATGTATAATGTTATTCTCTTTTTTCTTCAAGACTTCTTTTTCACTTTTGAGATCTTCGGCTCCAAACCATCCAACACCCTAAACCCCTCATCACCATCATTTTCCTCTCCCCTCAATATCGTGCCTCAACATGTTCTCTCACCCCCAACTCAAGGCAAAGAGTCTCACCTCAATCTTAGTTTCTTTAGTCACATTCAACTCCAATCTCGTAACTACCTCAACTCTAACATCAACCCTAACCTTAATTTCATATTCATATAAACAACACGAGCATACACATTTATAAGGAAACAAATACATGGTAGCAATGAAAGCTTGTGATGATGGTGTGAAAGGGAGATAGAGGACAATAAGAGATGGTGACAAAATAGGACAATGAGAGAGATGACAATAGATGGCGACAAAAGAGGGTGGTGAGTGAGGATGAGAGAAGAAGAGCACACAACGACGTGCAACATGTTAATCATGAGAGAGAGCTTACACAGTGTTGTCAAGATGACCATAAGGGAGAGCTTAAACAATGTTGACCAAGATAATCATGAGGAAGAGTTTGTACAAGGTTGATTGTTAGGGAGAACGAATAATGTTCTGTGACTATTTAGGAGGACATAGATAATGAAAGTGAGAGAAGAAAAAATATTAGAGAATAAGGATAGTAGGAAGAAAGAATGTGTGGTGAGAACAAAGAAAGGGATCAACACATTAGGATTTTAGAGAGAAATTATGAAATGAGAAAAAGGAAGGGGTACTTATGAGTTATTAGTATAAATAATATAAAATTCACATTAATGTTATCGAAAAACTGCTATGGTAAAATGAATTTTTCATGTGACACATCCATGTTGGGTGTGGTGGCATTGCAGCTTGAAGCAATCATGGCAGAAGTAGCGGAATGTTGCTCGATGCTCCCTTGAAGAAGCCTCCCACAACGAGACTCCATTGTTATATCAATCAACACTTATGTTCTCATACTAAAGGAAATAGAAATTTTAATTCTCTCATCTTTTTTTATTTTGATGGTGGATTACAAGTCAACCTAAATGTTTCTTTGTTGAAACTATAAAGTGTTTAATTCCTGCAAACTCTTTAAGAGTATTTTAATAATAACAAACATTATGTCTTATCTTGTTTATTATGCTAAGTACTTATTATTGAACTTTTTCATGAGTGTATTGTGACAACTAAAGTATCACATGATGTTTGTTATTCAAACAAAGTCATAATAACCAATTTCATCATTACCTTTTTTATAGAATGTAGGAAGAACTTAATTAATATTTTACTTATTCATAATGCAAATTCATTCAAAAAAGGATTAGGTAGGACCACTAAAATTGCATGACTTATTTTACATAAAGTATAACTAACAACTTGTTCAAAGATACAATATCAATAATGAAATAAATCCTATTGTACTAAATGACATTGATGATAATAAAGATGGGAAAGTAAGTTGGGTTTTATGATGATCGGATTCTTAATTAGACAATTATTTATGAAACTTTAGGAGAACCAATAATTTATATAAGGAGAAAAACAAGTAATAAAAAGAAAGCAATCATCAAATAACATTATTGATATTGAATCTTTTTATGCTTCTAGAAAAGGTTCGGGTGAAATTTCAACCCCAACATGAAAGCATTGTTCCTATCTAACGACGGATTTACGTGAAAAGAAATAGAGGAAATAAAGTATGAAAATCAAAAAATAAAATAATAATAAAATTAAGAAATAAAAAAAAAACATGAAAAATAATGTAAAATTTGAACGACGCTCTTTCTTCACAAAAGAGCGAAGATTTGCGAAAAAAGATATAAAAGTATGATAAAATATTATACACTAATCAATTATGTATTACCTAATCGATTATCCAACTTCATATAATCGATTATGTACATAATCGATTATACGTATAATATTTTATTATATTTATATTATATTATATTATCTATTTATTATTTTTATTATTTAATATAATTAAATAAATATACAATTATGAATAATAAATTTATCAATAGTAATAAAATTTTAAAAAATAATAAATTTTTAATAAAAATTAAAATATTAAAATTATGAATAATAATAATAATCAAAATGTTATAATAATTGATTATACCATTATTAATTTTATATTATAATATATAATAAAAGATATGTATAAAAAATATATTAAAAAATTATTTTAAATTAAAAATTTAATTGTAAAAATAAATTTGTATAATAATAAATATTAAATGAATAATAATAATGTAAATAAATTTAAATAATAATAAATAATAAAAATAATATTAAATAAAATATTTTATATATAATTTAACATTTAATCAAAAAGTAATTTTTATATATTAAAAATTTATAATAATTTTTTATTCAATTTAAATTTTTATGTTTAATTTATATTTTAGAAAAATTATTTTTCATATTAAATTACTTTTAAATAAATTATTTTTTAAAATATATTAATATATTAATATATAATTAAATTTAATTTATTACATCAATCAAATCATTCACAAACTTTTATAAACTTTCTTTCCACTTTCTCTTATTTTTCCCTTAAAATAAACAACCTCACCTTCCACTCTCTTTCTTCTCAAACCACTCTTTTCCTTTTTCTCAAATCCTTCTTTAGAAAAGAACAAAGTCGAAAAAAGACAAAAAGAATATTCAAATAAAATTAAGAATTTCATAGCCTTAATTATAAGTTTGAAAAATTATTTAACTTAAGGGGAAGAAATATACTCTATTAGATAATATTAAAAATAATTATGTTACAATTGAACAAGATTTAAATAAAGAACATTTATCTTATATTTTATTGTTATTTTAAGTTTTAAATTTGAAATTTGTAGTGTTTTGATTTGATGTGATTATTAGTTGAGTTTCTATATAAGTTAAAGTGCGGATTGGGTTTTATTAATTTTTTAATCTTTTATTATACGTAAATTTATTTATAAATTAATATAATTAAATATTTTTATTTGTTATTTTATCAATGTTTACAAATATAAATATAAATTTTATTTTATGATCCACTTTAATTAATATATATATATATATAATTTATTTTCTTATTTACTTATATTAAATAATAAATTATTAATTTTTAAGTTTTTTTAGTTGTTATACTTATAATAAATTCTTACTTTAATTTTTATAGATTCTCAAATTTAAAATTAAAAAGAGACTTTGTTGATTTTTTTCATTTTATTTAAATTTATAAACATTAAACCCCGTAGTTAAGTAGGAGAAAGTGGACATATTAATTCCCAATCTCATGTGAATTAGCCTCCTCTAATTTATTTTTTACATATGAAATGTGGAGTAGGTCAATAGAGGATATTTCAGGCAGGATCACACTTTAAATTTGAATACTATGTCGGTTAGTGCTTGCATGTGGATTTTACTTTTCTTAGGGTGTAACATGGGCACTTATATTTACAAAAAGTGTTATCATTTTTTTTACCATGAACAGATTTTCGTTAAGCCATGTAGTTTATGCAACGTAATAATTTCTTCTCATGACATGAGTGCATATACAGAAAAGAAGCATGGCCCCTAAGATAAGAAGATGGTCTACCTTTAAGAGGAAGGGCATCGGTGGAAGGTTGAGAGATGGGCACTGGTAGGTTGTTGGCATGGGTGGCGGCGGCGGTAAGAACCCAAGGAGGACGAGGCGGCGCCTTTTGCGGAACTGCTGCCATATATATTGAGTTGCAAGAAACTGGTTCCTCTCTTCTTGTGGTTCTTTTCCAGCACCTCTATCAGAAAGCCTCCTTTTTTACGTACGGAATTGGCGTTAGTAGGAAGAGGTGGAAGCGTGTTTACAGAAGAAGGTGATAAAAGATAGGTTAAGATGTGGAAGAGAAAGAAATAGGGAGATGTGATAGATAATAATAATGACAACATGAAGCAGAACTGAAGCTGAAAACTTCATGCTTTTGTAATTAAGTTTTTGTTTTTGTGGTGAGGATGCATGCATGTGCATCATAATGGGTCGTATAAAGGTATCTTATCAGTGGGGTCCAATACGATAAGTGGGAGTTGATAGGAGGGTCTGCTTTTGATAATGGACATCTTCAAACAATTAACTTTACCAAGTCACATTAAATATGTAACTGAGATGTCTTACATTTCATAGGATGCCAAATTGTTTATTAATTAATTAATTCAAACAGACATTTCATTGTTAAATAATTTCTATTTTAAAGCATGTTTAGTAGAGTATTTGTAATACTTACTAAGAGTTCATTAAAATATATTACACTATATGAACATTTTCAATGAAAATGTTTAAAATTTATTATTAAAATAAAATATTATATAAAAATTGTTTATAATTTTTTGAAATTAATTTTTTTAAACAATATAACATAAGGAATGTTTAGTTATGTAATATTATTTTTTACATTTTTCTAAATTAATAAACAACTTTTTTAAATAAAAAATACTTAATTATATAACTCACATTTTATATTTTTTAAATTAATATTCTTATTAGATTAGAGATGTTGTTAGTTTCATTTTATAAGAAGATTTATTTTATTTTGGAATAAACATTTTTTTAAAATTATTTTTTTTAATTAATTCAAATAATCTATCAGTTTTATAAGAAAGTAAAAGTATTAAGGTAATAGTTGACTTAGTTTTTCTTTCATTTAGTTTTGAAAGAGATACTTAAATCAACCAAAAACTAAAGAAAAAAATTCAAATGAAAAAAACAAAAAGGTTTTAAAAAATTATTTTTGGAGTTCTTGACTTTTAATTATTTTGTGTAAAATCTCAAGATTCAAGGATACGATAAAATTAACTTAAAAAGTAATTTTAAGCTTATAAAATTTTACATTTACCAAATTACTTTAAATTTGAAGTCTTATTATGAACTTCAATTTAAAAATAACCTTTTTAAGTTCTGAAAAATATAAATTTTCACTCCTAAAATATATTATATGTATAATCATAAAATTTAAAAATAATATAAATCAATACTAATTATTACAATAAAACATATCAAAGTTAACTAGTATTGCATTTTTTTTTCTGTCACTTAATATCTCTAAAAAAATTAACTTTCTAAGGTTAAACAAAGATATAGCAGAGCTAGCTGAGTTGGGAATGAATCTGATTACTTATAGGTCATAGATAAAAGAAAGGAATCCTAGTCATAAAGTTTTGGTATATTGAGTTAAAAATTATAAATAATAATTGTATTAGTTGTGTTTCCACTAAGGGTAGTTTATTATAGAACTGGAGGGGATGTTTTGTGCAATATAATTAATAACATCAAATTGCCTTTTTGTTTATATCCTAAATTCCAAGGAAAGGGAGAGGGACCTCCATAAACATATGTATGTGCATGCCACTTAAATACTGTTTATATCTGTATTTATTAAACAAATATCAAATCCATTTTCATCACCTTCTCATTGTGTTTCACACTAAAATGGTGTCTTTCCTATTCAACAAACCACGGACCAAACCGGATATATCAGGGAGAGAGCTTAAATATAAAAATTGAATTTTATTTAAAAATGTAATTTATGTAAAATATTTATAGATGTGTTTCTAAAATGATTAAAAAAATAATATAATTAAGTATTTGTTCTTAAAGTTAAATTTTAAAGATTAAACTTAAACTTAGTTTCTTAACGTAAAGATGTGTATTAGACATCATACACTACAACAACTAAAAATACAATAATTAAAGATATAATAAAATTATAAATGATTGCAAACTTTATATTTTAAGTTAATTTTGTAATATTAAAATAGGCTTTTGAGTTAGATCTAAAATATACCTTTTAATATAATTATAATAATAATAACAAAATTAAAATTTTGAAAAGAAATTAGAAAAAAATATTTGAAAAAATATTGAAAGATAAATGGTATTATGATATTTTAAGTAAATTTGAACATTACTTTCTACACTTATTTACATTAAAATGATTTAATATCTATAAAGATAATTTAAATATTTTTATATTATATTTCTTTAAAATAGTTATAATAAATTTTTGGTAATTTTATTTTACATATAAATAAAAAAATTAAAAAAACAAATATGTAAAATTGAGCACATACTCGATCATCAAATCATACCATTCTAAAATCATATACTTCTAAAGTCAACCTTCTAAAATCAACACACAATTAATGAGTTAATAAGTTAATTAAGTCCTTATTTAAATTATATATCTTTGATTAAATAAGTAAAAAGACATTTAATTCACTAATGACCACCCATTGTGCATTAAATACTACCTTTCTTTTACAATTAACATCTATAGTGCTTAAATTATAAAGATAATATATTCTACTCTTAAACAATTTTATCAAACACATTATATTTCTAATAAAAAGAAATTTATATATACAACAATTATTTTATAGGCTCAAGGGTTCATACAATTAACAGAGGATGTTGATGTAATTTTGTTAAAACAATTAAAAATTCTTTGTCAAATACCGAAAATGAGAGATGTGGAGAAAAATTAAAAAGTAATAAGAGATGACTGTAGTTTATTTTTTTAAGAAAAAAAATCTTCTTTATTCATGTACAATATTTGTGTACAAATATATTCTGTTATGTGATGTTTGTAAGTATAATGATCTGATTATCTTAACTGGTTTAATTTTGTAAAGGCATCATGATTCATATTCTATTGTTAATAATAATTCAATTAATTTTTATGTAAATTATCCTATTACCCAATAAGTTTTTTTTCACGGAATTAATTGTAATATAAATTATTAATTTTAATAAAAGTTGAATTAGTAACATCACAAGTTGTCTTTTATATATATATATATATATCATATTTAATTTTTTAATACATATATTATATTTAACTAGTGCAAATACGACAGCGCTGTCTGTTCGCTTTTTCTTTTCCTATAAATATATAATAGAATAATTTGTATATAAAGCTTTTCCATAGAATAATTTGTATATGAATATGAATTTTAATTTTAAGTAAACTCTTTTGATTTTAAGCAATTATAAGTATATATCAAATTATTCTTATTATACATTAATAGTAAAAATAACGTAAATGTGTATAATTATGTATTTATGTCAGTGACAATAAGAAATATTCAAAATGTAAAATAGTAAAACAGTAGAGGAACCTCTGTGTTTCTTTACAAAATTTATTTTAATATTTTGTTTGTTTTAAAAGTAATATCTTATAGAAAACTTAAAATTAAAATATAGTATTTTTTTATATTTTATTTATTTTAAAAATAATATTAACGAATATGTTTATTTAAAATGTTTAATTTTTTTAAATTTAAAATTGAAATATAATATCTTTTAATATTTTATTTATTTAAAAATAACATTATAACTATAACACTTAAAAGCAAAGGCAAAAACAAAGATAGGTATTTTTCTTGAATGTTTCCTTACTTTTTTAGTATTTTGTATAGAAAATCTAAAATTAAAATATAACATTTTTTAATATTTTATTTGTTTTAATAACATTAACAAATATACTTATCTAAAATTTTTATTTTTTTTAAAATTTAAAATTGGAATATTATATTTTTTTAATATTTTATTCATTTAAAAATAAAGACAAAGCAAAAATAAAGACAGATAATAATAACGATAATGATTACAATAAAGCTAAGGATAAAAAATCAAGATTAAATGATAAATAAATTAAAAATGATAGTGATAGAAAAATAATTATCATTTAAAAAAATAGAAATAATCCTAAAGTAGAAAATTTAAAGAAAAACATTATTCTTTACTATTTGATCTAGTTTTAACTTTTCACTTATAATTTTCTTTCATAATATTATATATGCATTGTTTATTGTATGAAAGAAGAGGATGGTGATATGTTATGAGAAAGTTTTGTTTTAAACAAAAATGTAAGAAGTGAAAAAAAAAATGATAGTATGAAAAAAATCTAAAAAAGAACATTACATCTTACCTTCCATTATTTGATCTCGTAGTTTTTTTTTTTCATGGTATTATCTCCGTGTCTTTCGTCTGTACCACAATTTACAATATTATAAGGTAGAACATGAGAGAAGAGAAGTAGGATGATATTCTTAAAATGAATTTTTTTTAAAGATGTGAGTGTGAGAAGTTTAAAAAAAAATAAAAAAAATATAAAAATGAAGAAGTTAAATTTTTTATTCGATTAAATTTATTATTTATTATTATTTAATTTTTTTTCTAAACTAATAAAATAGAAATATTAAAACGTGTGAAAAAAATGAAAATTATCTTTATATATTGTTATATATTATATTACTGTTATTTAAAATAGTAAATTATATCATAAATAATTTGATTACTTATAAAATGTAACATTTTAAAGGAAAAGTAATTTATATATGAAATCAACTACGTAATAAAATATGATTTCGTTATATATTAGTTAAAAATATATTTCTTCTTAACAAAATGAAAAATCGTTATGTTACCAGCAATATAAAATGAAAAAAATTATCTAATTTCAAGGGTATTTTTGAAAAATAAAATACTTATAAGAAAGCTAAGGCAATGAACTTGGAAAAAATAAAAGACAAATAAAAGGTATCAATTTAAAAAAAAAAATATATATATATATATATATATAAAAGACAAATAAATATAGTAGCCTGCATTCTATATATAACTAAGTTGTGACTATTTATAATGCTTGATTCTATAATTTATTTATATTATTACATCATAAATTCCATACTTGTATAATAAGATTTTTTTTTATTTTTATATAATTAATAGATCATATAAAATAAATAAAAGATACATATATTCTTATGTATAAAAAAAATACAAGACAACATAATAAAAAGTATGGACACACAGTATTAATAATAGATTTAAACAAACCTTTTTAAGAAAATATTAGTAAATAAAAAATAATAATTTCTTCCTAAATTAAAATTAATTTATAACCAAATTGTGAAATTTTCACTTTTAGTTTATACAATTTTTTATATCTTTTCTCATATAAAAGTTCCTCTTATGGAAGTTTCTGAAACATATAAAAATATAGAAATTAAAAGTGGTTGAGTTTAACTAGGACTTGTGAAAATTGAAAAATTTAGTCACTAACTAGTTCACCCTCTTCTATTCTATTGAACTCTCTCACACTTCAACACTAATATTATGGTGTGTGACTTAGCAATAAGGATGCATTAGAAAGTAGAAAAATATAATGGTTTGGCATTTTTATCCAACCAAAGGAATCCAAAAGTATAAACTTTTGTTGGCATCAATAACTCCAACCCACTCTGCTTTTAAAATTCTTATGGTTCCACAATTTCATTACCAAATTTCTTTTATTTTTTTAGTCTTTCGTTTCACGCTAAAGTCCATCAATCTAAATCTGTTCATTTCAAAATAAAATAACACTTCTCTTGACACTTTTTTATTCATTCATAATATTCAAATTTACGCTTATATAAAATAATCAAATCCATAGAAAATATGGTTATGGAGAAAAAATAAAGCTAAATATCAAATAAAAAATATAATGATTATAGAAGTTGTGCATAATTTCATGTATATAGTTTTTAATTATACTTTAATGTTTGGACCAGTTTTCGATTGGACCAGGAAAATTGCATCACGTTCATTAATCGAAGAAATATGTAGTTAATTCAATCACATAATCAAGGACATTTCTATTGTACATGATAATTTAAGGTTTTTTTTATCATATCATGCATAGTCAATTTAACAACTTTTAATAATATATTATTTATGTTTTAATTTATTAATTCTCATTTTATAATTAGATATAATATAAATAAATAATTTTTTATTTTATAATTTAAGATTTTATTTAAATTTTTAAATCTTATTTTTTTATTATATCAACATATTTTTATAAAAAAGTTTTATAAGTAAATATAACTTTTCTTATATTCTAATATAATTAAAACATATCTCTGTAAAGTGTAGATTAAGAAAAGATAGTTGTATATAATAAAGATTATTTTATAAAATAACCCTTATGAGTCTGTTATCTTTGTTTACCAACATTTATATATGATTTATGCAATCTCTTCACAACTCTTTCACAATTGGTATTTATTTTTCATTCTTATAGTTGAGAAAGTACTAATTAAATTATAAAATTCCAGTTTATTTATATTTATTTTTTGTTTAAAGGATTTCTTCAATTTTAGCATAATCTATTTTCAAAATATTTTCTTCTTTCAAATTTCGAAACTTTTCAAAGTGTTGATTTACACGTTTATTTTTAGTTTAAGTCTAAAAATTCTAGAACAAAATGTATGTTTTTTATTTTAATATTTTAGTTTAGAAAAACATTTTCCTTCGAAAATAAACATTCTCTTTGAATTTGATTGCTCAATTGAAATTCATTGTATTTTTATAATAATTTCTCTTACATTTCTTAATTCATCTAAACTGAATCTTATATTACTACATAAAAGTAAATTCACAAAAGTTTGTTTTATTATTAATAATTTTAAAACCTTTATTTTTCACGTGAAACAATAATATATATATATATATATATGTATGTATGTATATATTCTCAAATATATTCTTCAAAAAAATAATATGATGTAATGTGCAAAGTTAAGACAATAGATTATCTAAGGAGTTAATTTTCAGATTAGATAAACTTTAAAAATAATAATATAAATAAAAATAATGAAAAAAATAAAAATAATTTTTTAGTAGTATGATATCTATAATTAAACAGTTTATTTTATATATTAAACTTTACGTAATATCAACTATAAATATAAGTGAAATACAAATCTTTATTGAGAAACTAATAAAAATGATATCAATAATATAAATTGAATATACTTTTTATTCTTTATTAACAAATTGAGTCTTTGGTAGACCAGATTTAAATGTTTAGAAATGTTTAGTTGAAACATTAATAAAATTCTTTACAGTAATATTTAGAATATATATATAATATTATTATTAAATATTAATTTGAAACTTTCCAAAAAAATAATATATTAATTTTATACATACATAAAAAAACCGTTTTAACATCAAAATTAACAAAAATAAAATAAACATATAATAACGGATTTAAAATTATAACCAAACATCACCTATTGATTTTATTTCAGACACATAATTATAAAGTTTTTAAGATCCTTACTAATGGGACGTAAAATTTCAGAAATTAAAAATATTAAAATAAAAATTAAATTTAATATTATTAAAAGTATCTAAAATTATATTTTATTCCTAAAATAAATTTTAAATTTATTTTATCCTTCTTCCTTTTAAATTTATACTTTAAAAAAAATTATCCTTTTAATTTTTTTTATAATTTTTTATTTTATTATCATTTATTTTATAAAAACAAAATAAATCCAAAATTTATTCAAAAATAAAATATAATTTTAACAAATACTTTAAAAACTAAATATATATTTAATCCTTTAAAATATAAACTACCCAGACGAATAAATTCTTTCAACTGAAACCACAAGGACAAGCAGTGGGTGGTACAAGATAATTGTCTCAACTCACTTCCAATACTCTTCGGATAAAGAAAAATTTCAGTCATACTCACAAAAGTAATAATCTATATAACTATATTCCACAAAAATACTAAAATAGTTTAGAAAATCATAAAACTTCTAAAGATATTTATAAGTTTTCTCTTAATTAAATAATTTAATAATCTATAAATTATTTAATAGGAGTACTGTAATCTTTTCGTTGCAGTGAAAAAAAAATTAGGTGGAGAATTCAAAAAGAACAATTTGTAAAAAAAAATATTAGATTATAATGGTTAATAATTCCCAGAGAGGAATTGTAGGATTCGATAGACCAATTATTTTTTAGATGATTTATGATGACAAAAGGTAAAAGCTTAACTTTCCTCATAACCCATGGATAACATCACTAGAATCTACCTGTCACTATTACTAAAATTTCCTTTAAATAAATTATGACCATAAGAATTCGTTATAATTATTTGAAAGTTCCTGTAAACAAAAAGTATTTAGCAATCTCACCCACATTTCACATTTCACACTTCCAAGCTAATGTAGATATCCTCTCTAGGCAAGGCTATTGGTGACAGTTTGACTTCCCAACAAAATGTCTTCAAGGGATGTAAACACAACACCCTATTCTCTAGAAGAATGAGAATAGGAGACCAAGGCCCAATTCGTATGGCCAAGAGGATCAGTCGCTGTAACTCTCTAAATGCACCCCCAAAGTTGAAAACAAGTCATCAATAAACCAAGATTAAGAGTTTCCTTACATACCATCCCCAATGGACATGACACCCGAGGGAAGGAAGCCTGTGTCTCGCCCCAATTCGTCACAACTCCATCATCTTCGAGAAAAACGTGTTTGCATAACATAATTAAAATAATTGAAGCATAACATAATTAAAATAATTGAAGCGCAAACAGGTCAAAACCAGCATTACACTTCACACCTCAATTATGCATAATACCAATTCAAAAGAAATTAACTAGGTGACATGAAGAGCTTCACACGAAATTACACCCACAATTGAGAGGAAGGGCTAAATGAAACAACACTGAGTTTCATTACATGGAATGTCAAAGCTAAGAATCAAACTAAACCTGACTTTTACACTTCATTCAACCCCAGCCAGTACCCGTGTTCCTTTCACACTAACTTTAAGTATATGACATGCTACCGATCTCATTTCCATTCCATTGTCACGACATTGAAACAATTAACAGTAAAATCATTCCATTTTGTCTTGTCTCACTCCACTAACCATTAATCGTCAAATTACAGAAAAATAAATGCATTTCAGGGTTAGTGGACATAGCAAACAGATTACTAGAAACACCAACCATGTACTCTTTACCATAAGCAAGACTCAATCTGCCCGAAATCATTGTTTTTGAACTTCCCTGAATTAGAACAATATACGAAAATGTTTCGCAACGAATGGGAAGCATTTGAAAAACGTGTACGGATGACAAAACCACAGCCATAAGCAACGATCCAACAACAAATAGGTTCAATTAAGGGATGTAAAACTCGCATTTGTCAAAATAAAACGAAACAAAAAGATATAATCCGGAACATTAAGAATATAAAAACCATTTAAACTAATCCAGTTCAGACAGATACATTGAAACAAGAACCAAAAACACATGAAAAATAAAAGATCTCAAAATCCTTGTAAACAAAAATACCCTAAGCGGTGAGAACAACGGCGCCACCGGCTTCCTTGATCTTCTTCTCGGCGATCTTGGAGACAAGTTTGGCCTTCACAACGAGAGGCTGGTTCTGAGGCAAAACCCCTTTACCCAAAACCTTAAAGTAGCCGAACTGGGTGACGTCGAGCAAGGGCGCCTTGTCGGCTGTAGCCTTGTCCTTGGCCTCCTGAGGGAGAAGGGACCAGAGCTTGTCGATGTTGACGATGGGGCAATAGAACTTGTTGCGGAGCTTGTGGAAGTAGCGCATACCCACCTTACCGAAGTAACCGGGATGGTACTTGTCGAAGAGGATACGGTGGTGGTGCATACCTCCGGCGTTACCACGACCTCCGGGATGCTTTCTGTGCTTTCCGATACGACCGTGCCCGGCGCTCACATGACCTCTCTTCTTCCTGTTCTTCTTGAACCTAGTCGTCATTTTCTGCTCTCTCTCTCTCTCTATCTGCTCTCCCTTACTGTCTCACGGAGCGGCTGCACCAGCGAATTAGGGTTTTGGGATTTATATTAAATGCCTCGCTGGTTATTTTACCAATTTACCCTCCCTCTCTCGCCCTACTTCATTGTTATTATAATTTTCAATCTTCACTAACACACTTTGTTACTGATGTTTTTTTTTTAATTAAAAGTCTTTATATGTGTTAAAAATGTATATTTAAAAGTCAATGCATTACTGTCATTCTTTTGCAAAAGAAATTTTACTATTGAATATTTTTATTGTTATCATATAAATTTCCAAAAGTTTAATGTAAGTCTCGTATCCAAAAACCCTTTCTTTTCTTCTTTTCTTTCTGTTGCCTTTTTTTTTTAATTCACGTTCTGAAGTTAAAATAATATCATATTCATTTATCTATTTCACTGATAGAAAAAAAAATTGTCGAGGTTCAATGACATCGGGAAATTTTGGAAAAAAAAGCCTTTAAGACGTGGTTTCGTTACATATTTTTATTTCATTTATTTTTATTTTTATTTTATAAAACGTGGTTTAATTTTTAAACTTAAGTGAAATGATATTTATTATAAATTAAAATCTCTGAAAAAATAATAGAATCAAATAAATTTTTTATTCCTCTAAAAGCATTGTTATTAAAAAAATATTTTCAATATTGATTCACTAGTTTTTATATTTAACATTTAATAAATATTAATTTTGAGAGTACCATATGTCAATATACTGGCAAACATCTAATAAAGATAATTGCATTAGCATTATTAATTTAAACATAATAAAGTTATGATGAAAATTAAATTTACGTATTTAGATATTTATTAAATGTTGCTATAGAAAATATTAAAAATACTGTTTAGAAATACTAATTTTAATAATGACAAACGAGGCATCAAAAACTTATTTAACTTTTTAACATATTTAAAAAAAAATTGTTTTGGTTACTTTTAATTTGATTTTAAAAGACAACAATCGGCTTAATTTATATTGTTCAAGATGAAAAAAAAAATATCAATAACATTACTGAACTTTTATATATTATAATCGCATTTGAATTTACTTGATTTGTTATATAAAATGACACTCAAGTCCTAGATCGGTCCTACAAACTGGATCATTCGAATTTAAACCTGTTAAGGAGTTATATTATTATTAACGCTAGAATTGGTAAAATAAGAAGTCATACTACTTTTGAAATTCAATGGCTATGTATAAAACAGAGAAAATTGAACTTTACGTGAGTGTTAATCTAATTTTTTTCTACTGCTACAAGAATTTTTACTTCGGAACTTTTATTTAATCTTCTTTTTCTGTGCAATTTATCACGAGGAAAGAAAAGGCCGTATATTTTCCATTCTTCTCTCAAACCAAATGATAATTAAAGAAATTGGAAATTTTCTTTACTTCTTTTATCTTCAGAAATTGACGGGTAGAGAGAGAATTAATATTTAATATTTGATCATCTATTATCCAGCTATACTGCTCTTGTCAAGCCAAAGGAGGCAAACAGGTATATATATACATGTGTCAATCATCCATGACATACGCGTTCCAAACTTTTGTCCTACTAAAATTAATTTTGTCCTAAATCCAGCAGTGAGATGTTTCAAATATAATTGTGGTCAAATGCTAACATGCTCAAAGTTCCACCACCCCAACATAGTAATTTACCTAAAGCAGCACCAAAACTATAGACACTGCCAAGGCCTCTTCGAACCTAGAGGAATGGCATTGGAACCTGATGTTAAACCTCGATTTCCAAAGCCTCCGCGCCCTCGTGTGCGAAAACTTCCCCCTGATCCTACAAAATTATAATATAAGAACTGTTTACAGGCCATCCTAATGAAAACTGCAAACTTCATTTTCAAGAAGAAATTGTTATTACCAAATTGACCAGATCCAGCTGACCGAACCAATGCAGACAATGCAGGACTCACAACCTGGCCAGCATCTTGTAAAATCTTGATCAGATCCCTTGCATACTTGGCATTGGCATGTGTAAAAAATGTGTATGCAGTTCCTTTAGCCCCCGCACGACCAGTTCGACCAATTCTGTGTACATAATCTTCCAGGCTTGATGGAAAATCATAATTGATCACACACTTGATGTCTTTTACATCTACAAGCAACAAAGCAAAACATCATAAGAAATTAAGTGCAAGGTTTAAAAATGGAGAAAATTGCAAAAACCCTTATCCCTGAGCTGTAAGATTCTAGAGATCAAATAGATCAAACTCAACACATTCATCACATCACATCAATGTGCCCACCTTAACCTTCCAGGGATAAGGAGCAACTTCACCATCATGCCATCTACCACATCCAATTATTGACTAAGCATGAATGAGTCGACCGGGCTGCGAATACAATCTGCTCCATAATTGTGGATGGGGGGTCAATCAATTTGACTAGGTCCTTAAAAAGCGTATGACAATCATATGATCTATATCTCTTCAGTCTACACACTATCAAATTATTGATAACTAACCTTCCTCAGCCAAGCATGTAAACCACCATGCATTAACCCATTCTATGAAATTTACAGGACCACACGTGATATGCTACGTCAGAAGTTATAGATCAATATCCAAGCCATATCAAAGGAACTCTGACCCAGGAATCCATATAACTTGACACCTAAAAAGTTAGTTCCCAAATAAGAGAAACGTGCAGTCTACTGATTGCAGCAAAACAATTTCATCTCAGTATACAAGTTAGTATTCCCTTGGTCAAGTTACAGGCAGTTCCAACACACTGACATATGGCCCGTACACACCCAAACCACAAATTATATCAAGGAGAACTGGACAGCAGCCGGCCAACTTGCCCTATGGTTAAAGTTTTAGACCTAGATAAAAAATCCTAAGCTTCTAAACACACAGTGATCCTACCAAGACCCCGTGCAGCAACATCAGTGGCAGTCATTATTGGACTTCTGCCACTCTTAAATTCAGCCAAGACCCAATCCCTTTCAGCTTGGTTTTTATCACCATGGATGGATAGTGCTGGCCACCCATCCATTCTCATTTGTCTCGTAACTTGATCACATCCTTTTTTTGTCTCCATGAATATTAGAATTCGGCTCCCGTCCATCACTTCTTTTAGCAGTCTGATTAATCTGCATTTTCAAGCTAAAAGGGTTAATTTGGAAAGCATAAACACCGACCACTGTCCATTATTAGCGAAGACACAAACCTATTATATTTGTCCATGTCTGTTACAACTTCAACAACCTGATTTATAGATTGATTTGCCTTCAGGTTTGGTGACCCGATAATTACCTATAGAATCATGATAACCAGAAGGAAATGCACTCGTCAATAATCACCCAAATGACATCTAATCAAGTCAATTCATTGCACAAAATTATTGTTTTCTTTGAAAAAATAGCAAATGCAAATTTAAATATCCATAAATGATAAATGATAGCAAAAATAAGAGTAGAGAAGTGAAATCACTATTGCAGTAACCTTGTATGGATTGCGCAGAAACTGCTTTGCCAGAGTTTCAACATCCCTTGGCCATGTAGCACTCCATAACAATGTTTGCCTATCTGGTCGAATCTGGTATTTCAAATCATAAATGTAATTAAACGTGCCTCTTATACATAATCAGTATACCATACAGGTCATATAAGAATGTGATAATTATAAATCTAAGTCATACAAACTATACATGAGAAAGGTCAAGACTCAAAATTAGAAGTTACTTAATAATACAATCACTTAAAAAAGTTGTGTTTATCCATCTTGATCAATTTAAATATGATTAAATGGTTTATATGTTCTTATTTCTCACTATTATATAAATATATGTATTTTATATTATTATATTAGAGTGGTCAGCCAATCTTTTTCTTGTTTATGCTATAGCCGTTTAGGTAGGTGCAACAGTTTGAATTCATGCTATCACAAATGTACTTTTTTTTACTTTTGTTACACATATACGCACATACATAGCTAGTGAAAAACTCAGGCTTTTTCCCTAAAAGCTTCAGATACAATCCAGCTATGCTATTCCAGTTACCATCATCACTGCTGCAGGTGACTGCCAACTTCTGTTGCCTGCCAATGCCATCTTCCGCCACCCACTTCCAATTCTAGTGGCTTTTCCAGAGATCCTGAAGTCTATCCAACTTGTCAAACATGACTCCTTTAAGCTGGTCCCGACAGCAAAATCAATCTATCTCGGTCAGCTTTTGTGGAACTATGATTCCTTGGTCACAGATTTCAAGAGCAGTGGAAAAAGCTTGATTTCAATATTTGTGCTTTGTTGTGGCAATCTATAGAGTCCAACATTTTAGGAACCTTGAGGACCTTCAAAGCATGTTAATCCTTTTGGAGAAGGCTCAAAATCTTTTTGACACAATATTCCACACAGACCATCGGAGGACACAAAGAGCTAGTCCAACATTACCTAAAGACTCTCTTGATTCATGTCTTTCTTCATTAGGACAAAGTCTATCGTATATATAAAGATAAAGGAAATATTCAAACTTTCAGGTATTGTGGTGCAGATTGGACCAATCTCTATGGATTGACGCTACACTTGAGAGTACTGTGTATCCATTGGAAGAAATGTTATCTCTTGGAAGCGAAATCAACCTGTCCAAAAGCGAACTGAAGTGTTGTGATCATACACCACATTGCCTCTACTTTTCATGAGAGAACTAAAGACAAAGATTGATTGTCATTTTATGAGACAAACAGCTGTCCAAAGAGATTACTACTAAGTTTGTCAGCTAAAATAATCAACTTGCAAATATTTTGACTAAATCCTCGAGGGCTCCTCAAGTTCAGATTATATGTTCCAAGCTCAGAGAATATAATATGCTCCAGCTGTCTTTTACACAAATGGGAAGAGTTGTTGCAATCGTTTTTTACTATTTCTCCAACCTTCCCTCCAAGCAAACTCATGACATTGCACAAATATTCACCAACGAAGATGTGAAATATAATGATTGTTTGACAAACACAGTTTTCGAGTAAAGGTATGTATTTGTTTGTGAATTTAATGAAGGTGGAACGACCAAACGTTGATTATGGTACTTCGAGTAATTGGTAACTAGTTTAGAATTGTATATGATGGACATACTAGTTCCTTTATTTTATTTTTAGTTATGTAGCTATGATTGCTTTTGATGGTAGTAATGGAAGGAAATTTGATATTAATCAAATATTTATGTGTTCTCAAAAGTTGCATAATTGTGTTACTCCTTTAACCTTGTCAATTTATGTTAATTGAGTAAATTAAAGATTTTACCAAGTCAATAAAAAGAACTCATGTATACGTGTGCCGAAGTTGGAGTTGAAAAATCTACTCTAAATAAGTTTGTAAACATATCCTCAAAAGTTGTTGCAAAAGAATATCTTCTATCAATTATGTTTGGTTCTAGCATTAGATATTACGAAGGTAAAGTTAGAGGAATAACACAACTTTGCAACTTTTGAAAACACCTAAATATTTGACTAACATCAAATTCAATAGCATGTTGGAGGAAATGGATCAAAGGGAAGAGTCTGGCAAAGTCCAAAAAAAGAGATTGAATACCGGAATTTGCCGATAAACCCTCCCACCCTCCCTTTGATGTAATTCATTTCAGCCAGAAGTTCCAAGTCCGTAAGCTACTCTAATTGAAATAACTAGTGTTGAGTGTTACGGAAAAGCAAGGGCATTTTGGAAAAGACCCTAATATAAAGGGGTCTTCTTTTGAAGATTCCTTAGGTAGTTACCAATGGGTTAACAAATGAAATATGTCTCGGTGTTCATCATCTGGTTATATAGGTAATAAAGTGAGGTTGTCGATCAGGTTGGTTGTATGTTGCACTTTAGTGTAAACAATTTGCAACTTTTAAGAACACATAAATATTCTACTAACATCAAATTTCCTTCCACTACTATAATTGAAAGCAATCATAACAAAAGACTAAGTACATCCATCATACACGACCCTAGATTAGTAAGCAATATATTACTCCATCATTTTATTAAATTCACAAACAAATACATGTCTCCATTCAAAAACTGTGTCTGTCAAGCAATCATCGTATTCACATCTTATTTGGTAGATATTTGTGCAATGTTGTGAGTTTCCTCGAAGGGAAGATTGGAGAAATAGTAAAAGATATTTGTAACAACTCTCATTTGTGCAAAAATAATCTACTATCAATTATAACCTTCAAATGATTAAATGTTACTATGTTCGGAAACCTACATAATTACTACATGTCATTATCACAATAGATGATAACATAGAATGAATGATTCCAATTTTGTCATTATCTGGAGACCATCTTCAATTCTTATGTGTAAATTGTTGTAGTGAATAATGTGAAGGGTTTACAAGACCACAAATTTATAATTGAAGCATAGATGCACGCAATGTAACACGACCTTCACATATGCATTGGAGTGACTCTATCAAATTGTCAACATCACCCAGGCACCTTGGCAGATAAGGATGTATTGTCAACATCACCCAGGCACGTTGGCAGATAAGGATGTATTGTCAACATAACTGGAAAGAAGTGTTCTCAATCAATGTGTTGTGATGGGAAACCATCCTGACGTGCATTAGATGGTTGGGGTGGCTCTCTATACATATGTCAGCCAACACCTAAAGCATGTTGGCACATAAGGATGTGTTGTCAACATCACTAGGAAGGTGTGTTCTCAATAAATGTGTTGTGATCCCTAACATGCATTGGATAGTTGGGGTGGTTTTGTACACATGTCAGCCAACACCCAAGTATGAGCACATTGGCACATAAGATGTATTGTCAACATCACCGAGAAGAAGTGTTCTCAATAAATGTGTTGTCATGGGAAGTCACCCTAACATGCATTTTTGTTGTCATACAATCCACTCAATTCAAACAATTCATTCACGTCTCATACAATTCAATCACATCTCATCCATATCTTCAAATGAAAACAATATTAATTATTAGTCTCATACAATTCAATCACATCTCAGTCATATCTTCAAATGAAAACAATATTAATTATTAATTTAATCAACATCATAATCAAGTATCTAACTATATGCTTATTGATAACATCTCATGTCAGAAATAAATTTGACATCAACTATCACATACACTTCCAGAAAACACATGTGTTGGCGGTTGGGTTGACTCTAAACACATGACAGCCAACAGCCAGACTCTATTACACAAGAATGTGTCGTCAACATCAATGGAAAGGTCATCTCCCATTGTTAATCATTTTTAACTTCAAATTAGCTATTTAATAAAATTTTATAAATTATTCCAATCAAATTATCTAAATTTTATTAACTAAGTCTAATAATTTAAAATTAAATTTATTTATTAACTATTACAATTTTGAAACAACTAAGTATCAATTACTATATTTAAAATTAATGTTTATTTTAATAATTACTACTCATTTTTAAAAATATTTTCTATTTCATGTCTTTTTTTCAAATAGTTTTATTGTTTTTAATTAATTTAATAAAATATAATATAAATAATAACAATTTTAAAAAAATAAAAAACCAAAAACACCTGCTTGAAATTCAGTCAAATTTTGGCAGGAAAATCAACATCAAGGATGTCAAAGAAAGGTCGAAATTTGGCTCCCGAAGAACCAAATTTTGACCTGCTATAGCGAATAAGTCCATTTTGGTACATAGAAAGTTGGCAGAGGTCCAACTCTGTGATTAATTTTTTAAAAAAATATTATGAAAGTAAAAACTTCCATTTTCATCATCCTTGAAATTTTCTTCATTTCATTACTAAGAACCAAATCGCACATCCATGGCCCAAGACACCCGATCACACCCAAGGGGACTTGAGCAGGAGGGGGGCTAAATCTGGTTGGCAAACTATCGTAAACACACAAATGGAAATAGATTCAAGGTTTTTCAACCCCACTACTCAGTAGTTACTAGCTACAGGTTAGTTGCATACAATACCTGGCCTACAATTTTCCGTATCTGAGGTTCAAAACCCATGTCCAGCATTCGATCAGCTTCGTCCAAGACAAGGTAAGTCACTCTTTGAAGGTTTGTGTGCTGAGCTTCCAACATATCTATTAGGCGACCAGGTGTTGCAATAACAATCTCAACACCTACCAAGCACCAAAATCTAGTCATCATGTTTATATTATTACAAAATAAAAATACAGTAGGTTCACACAAGTAAAGGCAAACCAAGTACCTCTTCTAAGCTCACGAATTTGAGGGCCCTTTGGTGCACCACCATAGATGCACGTACTTCTACTATTTGTTCGAGACCCAAATTTGAGAGCCTCTTCTTGAATTTGAATAGCTAGCTCTCTTGTCGGTGCTAACACTAAAACGATGGGACCATCACCATGCGCTGAAAACGCAGCAAACACATTTATCATAACATAATAAAATGGAACTTAGCATATGACAGTCTACGCAGGGAATCCACTGCATACCCAATCGAGGCTGAGCATTGACGTGCACTAAAGCAGGAAGCAAATACGCCAAAGTTTTACCAGAGCCAGTCTCAGCAATGCCAATTAAATCTCTACCCTTCATTGCCATGGGCCAACCCTGAGCCTGAATTGGAGTGGGCTCAGCAAAACCCAGATTGGCAATGACCTCAAGGCAGTAATCTGACACGACAAACAACATCACATTCAATTAGACAAAGGAATCACTCAGTAATACAAACAAGCACACAAAAAGGCAAGGCAAGGCAAGGGAATAAACAAGTAAAAGTACCAGGAAAATTTGCCTCGTGAAACATCCGCACAGGTTTCGGCACATCATGCCCTTGCACGGTGATCTCTCTACAAGCACGGTAATGCATAACTTCTTGCTCAGACATGGCTCTCACAGCAGGGGATTCAACGTAAAAATTCTTCTCAAAAGGAACCAAATTCTTAAAACTCTGCTTCGGAAGTGTAATGTTGTTCAAATCGTCCCTAGAAGATCCACCATCGTGTCTACCTCCTCTCCTGGAACCCCTAAAACCGTGAGCCCCGCCTCTACCACCGCCACCGCCACGACCTATTCCACCCCCGCTTCGACCTATGTCGTGTTTTCTATCACTCAGGTGACCATTGCCCACTCTACCACTACCTCGTCCTACGTTAAACCCCCCAGGAGGCGGCACAAATGGTGGAATCGGAGCAACGGGTGCGGATCGGAACCCGTTGGGTCTAAATACGCCGTAGGGAACCGCGTCGCCGCGACCGCCTAAAGAGGGCGGAGGAATAGATCTAACGTAATCACTATCACAAGAAAACGAGAAAAACATTGATTTTTTTTTACGTTGAACAATTGCAAACGAACAAAAATAAAGGAATGGGAGAACGTACCTGCGACGAGCGTGAAAAGAAGCAGGATCGGAGTATCTATTGTCGTAGGGATTCATCTCGCAAGATGCTAGGGTTAGGAAATACCCAATCGAATGAAAAGCGAAAACAAAAAGAATAGTATTATGATGGATTGAAGAAATGCAGCTCTCAGGTTGCTATTTAACAGTGGACGGAAAGGGACTTGGTTCCCTAACTTACACCTCCTCCTTGTTTCTTTCCTCCTTTCCTGATAGTTGCACCTTCAAATCAAAACAAAATCTCACCACCACCCTTCAAACCTCTTGCATTTATGCCCCAATGTTTTTTTCTCACGTATTTATTTGCTTTCACAAAAAACTAATTGTATTCTAATAGGATTTTGCTCCTCTATAAGTAAAAAAAAAACTGATGATAATATTTTATTATGATTTTAAATTTAATAAATTAATATATTTAATAAAATTTAAAATTAACTATCATGTGCATTTCTATCACAAATTATTTTATGAAGCTAAATAGCCTAAATTCACTAATATTGGTAAATGCTGCATCTACAAATAAAAAAATTAGTGAAATGTTAATTTTATAAGAAATTTTCAAATAATAAAAGGTAAATTATGTAAAAATCTATTAAACTCTTTTTAATCTAGGATTTAATAAAATGTTTTGAAAATAATTATTGAAAAATTATTAAAATCTTGCAATCTTGATATAAGAAAAAATAAAAATTATTTTCTTTGGTCCTTATTATTATTATAAGATACATTTAAAAGAAATTTGTGGGTTCTTTTAATAAAATATTTAATAATTTTATATTTGTTTAATTTTATTAAATAAATAATATGAGTATTTTTCATTTTATATTAATAAATAAATGGTGACAAGAGAGTTTTAAAAATTACTAATAAAAAAAATAATTTGATAGATTGGTCATATTTTTAAAAATGTGATTTAATTCATTATTTTGTTAAATATGTTTGATTATTAGAACGAGTTAGATTACCAAAAGTTTGTAATAACTCTTGTGTATAGTGTTAATTTGTATATTTTGGTAAAATATTAATATGAGCTTCTTTATATTCAATCTGTATAATTTATAAGTTAAATAAGTTTTAAGAATAGAATTTGTGGACTAGAGATAGGTATATGGTTAGATTAATTCATTTAAATTTATATTCGTAAAAACATGCATTAAGACAATATAACTCACATATTAAAACATTTTCCGATTTTAATAGATCGCACCTACACAGGTTATATAGGTTTATCAACACAAGCATAAGAATATAATTAATTTTGATGTACTTCAAATATAATGTAAGTGTTTTTTAAATTAAACTAAATTCAAATAAATTTATAGCAAGAAACATTAATAAATCAACTAAATTCTATAGAGAAGACTATCACCACTAAAATCTACAAAAACACTTCTAATTATGTATAAAATGATTGAAAATTATACAAAATATGTGCAAAATAATACTTACAAGGTCAATCATTTATAATATCGAGACACTACCAATATTATAGGTAAAAAATAGAACCAGCCAAATTTGAGTTTTAACATTTAGGGTTTGAATCAAAAGGAGTAGATTGGAAGTTAACAATATTGACATATAAAAAAATAGAGGACAATGATAAACTGATTGAGCCTAACTTTAAGAATTGAGACAAGTAGAAATGTTTTCAGTATTAGAATCGAGGTTGCAAAAAATTGTGTGAGAGAATGACTTGCAAACGAACTCAAAAAATCTCTTTCAAAATGTGAAGATGGTGGCAGGAATAGAATCTAGAAATCGGATAAGAATCAAAGTGGGATGAAGAGAATAACCCTAAGAACATGTGTTATGTCAAACATAACAAAATGATCCTCCAAATGATCAAGAGAAAGAGATAAGTGTGTTATCAGAGTTAAAGTAGGTTTAAATCTTGAAAAAATGGAAATTGATCATAAAGACAAATAATAGAAAGATCCAAGGAATGAATAAATAATGAATGTCATTTAAGTGAGAGTTCTCAATGTAAAAATATCGATAAAGGGAAAAAGACAAAAAAAAAATGGGTTAATCTAGAAAATACCAAGTTAAAGAAGATTGTTTATTATATAAATGTTATAATATAGACTTGTTAATATAATTGGATCAGGAGATATTCAAAATGTGAAAGTTTTAATATAGTTAAATTGAGATAGTCTACTAGAAAAATCGAAGATATTATATCGAAAAAAAAATATCATTTTGAAAGGTTAAAACATTAGGAGAAGTGCATGTATTTAAAAGAGGCTACAACCACATAAGATTAGAGCATGGAGAAAAACATATTGAAAAGAACTAATTATATTAAAGGGTCCATTTTCGTGGTTGATAGTGATGAACATGGTGAGAAAATAGGTAGTTAATGTGTAATTATTTTATTTGACTTAACAGTTAAATAATAGGAAGTATAAATAGATTATTTATATTAGAAATAGAGATCACAAATTGTATTCATGAAAGAACATTATGAGAAACGCTGGGAATAGGGCACATGGCTACGATTTATGGCAACTTAGCTCACTACTCTAGTTGATCTCTTTTACCAATTTCTGTTTTACCTTCGATAATTTATCTTCTTTGTATTTACTTTCCTCGCAAACTTACATTTCTAGTATGCAAATCTACATTTCAAGCAATTTTTTTTCAAATTATTTATCTTTTAAACCATTTAAATTTTAAAGTTATTTACTTTTCAAATAATTTATCTTTCAATCAATTTAAATTTCAAAGTATTCACGTTTTAAATCCTTTATTTTTTTAAACAAATTATTCATTCAAGCAAATTTAATCTTTCAGTCATTTACATCAATTATGGTGATTTTTATAAAACATATTTTAATATTGTTTGTTGAATCTTGCTTAGGGTTTGTTTTTGTAAGATCTGTAAATTTCTAATGAAGATTTATATTCAAAAATCAGTTGGTGAAGTAGATATTTTTATTAAATATATTTGTGATGAATTTAGAATACACATAGACTTTGTATTAATTGCTAAATCACAAAAAAAAATATTAAGTGTTCAAGTGTAAGTTTGTTATTGTGTTGTGTTAATATTATTATTTACGCACATTTTAGATTGGAAAAATAATATTTGTTAATCTAAACAAAAAGAATTAATAATCACAAATTGATTTGGCTCTAATTTATTTAAAAATTATTATTATTAAATCAAATTGATGAAAAACAATTTGGAATGCCTAATGGGACTAGTGTAATTTTTACATATAAATTGACTAGTTCTTAGAAGTGTGTTCAAATCTCATTTGATAAAGTGTATAAGATTAAGGAGTAATAGGATAACAATATCAAGTCAAAGTATTTAAAATTTGACTAGTACGACAAAACCTCAAAATAACATGACAAATCAAAGTTTTAGGACCAAGCTAATGACATTAGTGATAATATTGTAATCCCAACGAGTCCAATTATTTCTTCAATAAGTAAGAGTCAAGGAATAATTTGGGTGCAAACAATACAAGTAATGAGTAACCTTATGATTACTTATGTTGGACCTCGTATAAATACAAGGGTTAAAAATATGTCTTTCATGAATTTGGAATGAAATATAAATGGGACAAGTTCTTCGATGAATCAAATAATCAAGGAATATCCCAAAATGAGAGATTTCCTTATCCATGGCAACCAACACGAATCTCTAACAAGATGAACAATAAAAATCAAAATCAAACTAGATTTGGATTTGATAGAGAATATGGAAGAAATAATTTAGACATCAAGAATGTGAGTAGTGACATATCTAACACTTTTTTTTTCTTTTGAAGTCTCCATGCAACAAATAAATGACATTAATTATCAACAAATGGATGTCACAACAAATGACAACTATTTCAATAGTTTTCAAATATTAGCGGATCAAATTACTCGGATCATATTTGTGTTAGTTAACAATTTCTCATATAAAAAACTTATTTATGATAATTACATTTCAATGTGTTTACACAAATTCTTATAAAATCTTATTTATTCTAAGAGAGAAACAAATAATATATCTAATTAATCTGAATTGATAATCTAAAATTGAATAAAAGGTTAAGAAGAACTCTTTTTACTTATTTTTAAAATAAATAAATTTCTCTATTTCTCTTACTATATAATTGTGTCAAATCTTATTCTTTCATGCATGTAGTTGCAATGAGTAATTAGAAGAAAATCAAGTCTACCTCTATAAAGTAATTATTTTTTTAGCGGAAAAAATGATAAATTTAATTGAAAGATTAAATTTTTGAAAAAAAATTTAAGAACTAAAATTACTAATAATTAAAAATTAAGAAATAAAAAACTAAAAAAAATTAGGGTTAAAAATAACTAATTTTAAAAAATATGGAGAGAAAAGCACAATTAAACCTATTTCTTATTTTTCTAGAAGACAAAACTAAATTCATTGGCTAAAAACTTATCAAGGCCATGAGATGCGATGAAGAAGTTATAGATGCAGAACAATCAATCCCCACAGTACGCTTGCCTATTCTAAAATCTGGTGAACCAGAAAAAGTCACATAATCCACCATCCAACTCTAAATATTCATGATGCATATTACCCCTACTTTTTACACATAACAGCAGAAAGGTAGGACTCATGCTGCAGATAGACATGTTTTTTCCAAATATTGAGGTTAGCTGACTCCAAATGAACTTGTAGCTCTTCCACTGTTTTTCCCATTCTTACAACTCTCTCCTCCAACTCCACTTCCAACATCACATTTTAACATTACGTACATATAAATTGTAAAGTAAAAGAAGCATAAAACTTAAAATTACATCTTATAGTAGATGTTTTAAAAAAAACGAATTTATCGTACATATAATCTCATATTATAAAAATATTTTTTAATAATAAAAAATGATTACAAATACATTATGCAGCTCATATAAGTATCTTTATATTGTATTTTAATTTTAAAGTAAAAAAAAACTGTTTATACAGTTCATATAATAATATAACACAAAACTGTGTTACTAAGGCAGAAATTCCCTCATATCTATTTCACAGAGAAATTCGCAATAGTTTTCTTCCCAAAAAATAATATGATGGACATGAGTTTTCTATGACACTAAGATCCCACAATTACTTTAGGTCTATGGTTTTTTATCAGGTTTACTTCCCCGTGATTGAAAGTTGTAATCTTCATTCAGCAAGTCAACACGCTGGAAAATTCAACTACTTGAGTAGTTGACCCAGTGCTTGTTTTTACTGGTGTGAGAAATGTACTAGCAACCATCATCTTCTCTCATGCACCCTGTAAGCAAGGAATTGTAGATAGAGTGAGACTATAAAATGAAACACAACATATATCATAATATCATGCATTGCTGAAATCTATACCTTCCCCTTATAACAGATGTACCTATTTAGCTTCCCAGTCTAATTTATTGTGCACATCTTTATAACAGTGTTGAGAAAGAAAATCAATAGTTGACTGAACTGGACTTGCCTGAAAAGCACATGCACTGAAAGAAGTTGCTTTTGGAGTGATTTTTACTCTGTGATGCTTGGCCATAGGATACCAAGCCATCCATGTAAGGGTCAGACACAAACACCTCGCCGTTATAAACCAAGGTAACTTCACAGGTATTTGGTGCATGCTTCTTTACGAACTCTCCTTTGCTCAATTTGTTGTTGCGCCTAATCAAATAACAAATTAGAGAAACAAGATACACAGTCCTTAATCTTTTTAACACGTGTTTGTCACTTCCCATGTCAAGGACACTTTCTTCTAATTAGAAAAAATGTGATTAGCTGGTTTTCTGACAAATTATATCTGCATTACTTGTTGGTGTCAAACAGAACACGCCTATAAAATTTACCCCACAGTCATCCATTTGTGAATGAAATCCAAGCAGCGATATCATACCGCGTGTATGGTAGCTTTTTGATTCCGATGACAAGGTTGGTTATGTTAAGTATAGAGATGAGATCCAGAATTGCTTTTCCTGTGTCATTGCTCTCCAGAAGCAACGTTTCCGCTATTACCTGGGAGAGAAAGAACACGGAGACAAACAGGAATTGGTAACAAAAATCGAATTAGATTAATTTAGTATGTCTGTGGTCTAAATAAACTCTAGAGAAATCTTAGTCATAATGTAATCAAGTCAGTACATTGGCTTCATTACTCATCTTAATGTACTTCTGCAAAAGATCCTTCCTCTTGTTGTTCACTTCATTCACGTATAGTCTCACTTGTTGGGGGGTCAGTTTACTTCTTTCAAACCTTCCAACTATCAGATATATCATTACCACCAAACACATTATTTGGGGTTCATAATTCAGAGTTTGAAATGTATTCTTGATAGACAATGCACAATTTGAAACATTCATGCTACAATTTATACTACAAATGAAAAGAAATTAATAGAATTTCCCATCACCACACACCTCAAATTAAGCATGACAGAAAATTCTCTACTCGGATATATATGTGGATATTTTGCAATGGTAATGGATATGAGTACTTAATGGTCCTCTTGTTAACCTAATCTACCTCAAACTAAGCTGACTTTGCTTCACAATCTCACTGGTAGTAAACATCATACAAGCCAGAATAATGTAATTTTTTTAGTTATGGTAATATAGCAATGGCATATTGGCATTGTCTCGGTAAAGAGGGAGCACAATACTAAAGAATGAGTTGTAAGAGCAATCATTTTTGTGTCTCAAAATGTAGGTGTCACTAGAACATATTCCAAAGGTTCCCTGCAAAATCTGTTCTGTGACAAAGTACTAATCTACTGGACTCAAATGGGAAAGTCGTCCTACAGAGATGAGAGTGAAAAATGGAAAAGATTAATGGTTACCTGGAGTAGGAATCGATGTGATTGGAGAAGAGACGTGGATAAGAAAAATTCGGGAACCGGGAGAAACAGCGTGATCAAGAGCCCATTTCACTGCATCCAAGTCATCTTTGCCAACAGCCACATAAAGATCATCAACCCTTCTATCTTTGTTTTTTGTTATGCTGTTGCCATCCTCGACTATTTCCACAATTTCTGTTGACAACGTTTGTATAGAATAGCGGCCATAGTCACCATTTTCTTGGCCAACAACCTCATCATTAACCCCGTTTCTGGTACTAATTAAACTTTTGATTTCTTCAAATGCTCCAGAAATTTCAGGAGTCACTATTTCTTGGGAGTTATAGTCGCAGGAATCTCTACCAGCAGTAAAATGGAAGCCATTAACTCCATTTCTGTCACCTCTCTTGAGATCCCCAAATGCCTGCGCAGTTTCTGACAACCATATTGATCTAGAATAGTAATCCTTTGCTTCTCTTGGGGTGTGATTCGCATCTTCCATATCTCTGCCTCTTTGTCTCAACTCACATTACAAATGAGGGTAGGAATCGAAAGGAATTGGTTGATTCTATATTGGCATTACACGACTGCTTCGTTGCTATCAAAGCCTCAATCTTGGTGAAAAAGGAGTTTTTCTTTTGTCAATCTAAGAATTTTTTTTTATGAAAACTCCTCTGTCAATATCAGCAGTTCATTGGACATCTCATACTATGCTGACCCCTTTTGCTTTTTTTTAGTTTGTGCGGCAAAAGTGTCTTTTGGCTATTTAGTTGTAACAATGTAGGCGTCTCGATATAATCGCTTTAACTTTGAACCTTGAGGGTTAGTTAGGACCATGTCATTTTGGCTATGTACCTGTGTAACTCTGAAAGTAAGGTTTTGGTGCCCTGGTCTTTCAGAAATCTAGCATGGTTTCTACGGTCATAATGGTATCAATGGAATGTAAGGGTTACATTCTCTAAAATGATCACACACATGGGAGCTTGGTTTATTGCCAGCTTAATCCCTGAAGTTTGACTTGTTTTACGTACGTAGCCTCCATGATCAGAATGTTTGAAGAAAAAAGATAGTAGGAAAATCAACCAGCCAGCAGAACCTTCTGAAATGTTATTTGCAAGGAAACAACGTAATAACTTTTCGTTGATGTCAATGCTAGAATCCCTGAACGCCTTAAGCTGTCGTACGTGTATGATGTTTTAAGGATATATAATAATCACATTGTTTCCTTAAGGTGTATAACGTTCCAACAACGACTCTTAGCACATCATATGAATTAACAATCATTTGGATGCACTTGAAAATACCTTTATTTTCGATGAGATGCAATAAATTTGGAATATCGTAAAGAAAATATATATTACTTATTGCCATTTCTGTCCATAATCATTATCAATCACAAACTACTATTCATCTAAACCAATCATAAATCACGATATATCTCTTATATAAGAACTAATTCGATAACGATTAAAATCAGCATCAAATGTGATATTGCTATACTCTTGAATAGTTTATTCGTATGATGCACAAATTCTACTGTATAAATCTTTACCTCAATAGTAATTGATGCTACAAAGCCATAAAAAATTTCTGAGAAAATATATCATTTCACAGCTATTTTACAACTATGTTATAATAATATAAATAAATAATCAACAAGCTAAATGGAGTTTTCTTCTACTTATATGTTCAAAAGGAATTACTTGTCATGATAATGAAAAGAATTGTAAGAAAATATAGGAGAGAACAATCTCAAAATTAGACTAAATGTGATATTTTATAACATATGGACAAAATAATGATCAAGTGGATGAGGGGAAAAATTTAATTATGCAAAAATAGCCACGTGGAGAGTGATAGAAAGATGGGAACAAAAGAAAAAGAATATTTTATTGAGGGATTTTGTACTAGAAGGGGCTTACTGTGTAGGGTATGATATTCCTTCTGAAAGAAATTCTCTCTCTGTTACTCTGTTGCCTTAGCAGATGTTCTAATTCTTTCTTCCCTCTTGCTTCCCTCTTGCTTCTTTCTTCTTCATGTTCTTTATGCTGTTGAGGTCAAGGACATTCTCTATAACGTGTTGAATGATCTAATTCTCAGACTTTTTGTATTAATTCTGATACTGAACTATTAGCACGTTTAATAGTATAAATAATATTTATAATGAAAAATATAGTTTTTCTAAAATTCATTCAAATATAAAGTGAGACTCTCTGAAAGAAATTAGAGTAAAAATATATATATTTTGATAAGTTATTAAATTAGGTTAAAGAAGATATAAAGTTGGTTTAGTAATAAAAGTGCATGCCAGGTAAGGATAGATAAGAGTTCAAATCTTCTATAAACAAAAATAACATTCTAACATTTGCTAATAAAAAAATTAAATAATTTTATACAAGATATAATGTTTTTAAGTGGCTTAAATCTTTTTCTGTGTGTTTAAATAAAATAATTGATAAAAAAATACTTTTTTACTTCACATGTCATAATATTTTTATCTTTAAAAGTAACTTTGTCTCATTATTTTTCAATTTTCTTTCCCAAAAGTATTTTCCACCACTCAATCTCATAACTTAAGTCAAAAGCCCACATGAAGCTCACTAGATTTTTATGTACATAACGGCTCAACCTACATGCTCAAGATAAGTAACAAAAAAGAAGTTATTGACACTTTATGCTAACCTACCCCAAAAATAATTATGATGAAATGAGTGAGCTTGTCCATCAAGAAGAGGTTAAATTAGGCTGACCCAATGAAAAATTAGTTGGAAAACTTGATTCATTAAAAATTAAAATGGAGAAAAAAATATTTTTTATTTTATAAAATCTATTTAAATAGACACATTTAGTTGAGAAATCTAAAATATATGAATAATTTAGTTTAAATTTCCTTTAATAGTAACAACTTTTTTTATTATTAGTAAAAAATTAATTATAAAATAAATTAACAATATTAACAATTATATATTTTGATTTTTCTTAAATATTAAAATCTTTAAAATATTACATAATAAAAACTTTAAACAGATATTTTTAATATATTTTTTAGCCCGTCATAACTTACCTGTAAGGCCTATTAGATTGACGGGTCATTGAAGTGAAATCTCACCAGACTAAGACATAAAAATATGCAATAATATATGTATAATTTTTTTAAAAAAGATGACCATTTTTTATTACAATGTAACAAAAGTGCTCATTAATTCGAATTGAAACTAAAGAGGAGTAGTAATCTTAAACCCTTCTATCACAAATGTTTTGATCTCATGTTCATATCATTTATAAAAAAAAAATTATTGTCTTTAATACGTTAGCATGTGTGGATGAATTGTTTCTGATTGAATTAGAAATAAGATAAAACTGATGGCATATAAGCTGTTTTATAAATTATTTTGAGTTATTGAAATAAGCTGAAAGAAGGAATTATAAACTACTACTTTGTTAAGTTCTTAAATATTTAAACCATTGATAATCTCAAATCTTCGAGATTCACCCAAAGTAGAAGTGATTCCTTATGTTAAGACGACTTGATTGATTTGGACTAGGATAGATCCATAGAGGAAAAATAGATTATCAAAAGAAGTATATATGGATGGAGCAGGGAAAGTGTTGGTGGCAGGGACCAGAATCCCACTATCTGATTCGGATGGGGGAACTATCCAAAAAGAAAAAAATGGATGATTATAACCAAGAGCAGCCACATTACCCACTTTGTTAAAGTGAGTAACACAATTAGATCAAAAAAGTGTGACGCAAGAGGATTCTGTGTGCTAGTGTCACCATGTACTAATTGGTCAGTAACACCTTTAGCCCAAATGTCAATTGCTAAATGAGATTTAAGTTATCCGAAAATGATGAAAACCGAGAATCAAGTTGTGGACATAATTAATCCAGCATGACCCTTCTGTTTTTTACAACCGGATATACAAATCCCGTGAGTATAGTGTGAAAATTAAGGTAATCTACAAAGATTTGCTTCCTTTAATACACAGTAGATGGGTTTCAAAATTGAAGTGATGGAGCAACCAAACTCCTGGCTTGAGGTGGGAAGAGTTTGTGAAATTACTACAGAAAATGGTACAACAGTGACAGGCACTAGAAGGAAGTGGTGGGGCCAAAACATTACTTCCTAGATGGGAACCAATATTCCAATTTAGAGTCCTTTATATATGGATCTTTATCGTATTTAATGAAGTGAAAATAAAGAAAAGCCTGTGGCGGAGGAAGACCAGTCAAACATGACAAGCAGCACCACTTCACTTGCTGCTATTCTAAAACTTCTCATCATTTTCTTATTCGCAGGTTGGGTTTCTCTTTGGCTTCTCAAGCCCACCCAAATATGGACAAGAAAATGGAAACAATTAGAAGATAGCGCCGATAATACAATTTTTGGATACTATGGTAAGAACCCGGAATCTCAACTTCAATGACTCGTACCATGTGTGATCCTTTCTTGTTTCTCTTCAATGTAACTGTTACTGCAAAACAGCTCCTGAGATTCCAAGAACTTAAGATCAAACCGAATGATAGTTAGATATTAAAAGATGGATCATACTTTTCTGCAGGTCTTAGCTTCGCTGTGTACACGTTTCCTATAATTGCTATTGCAATAATTGGACTTCTTTTATTGGATTTAAAAGGTGGATATCAAAGCAGGTAATAATATATAAATATCCAGAGCTGTTCAATTATTACAATGGACATTTCTCTTCAAAATTTGTTTCCTTGGTACTACAGAACCGCAAGAAGGCTATCAAAATCAAACTTCTTCTCAAATCCGCTGGTGGTGAACAGCACACTGGGAATCTTATCCAGCATTGAAATACTGGTAGCTTTCCTTTTTGTTGTCTTCCTAGCATGGACCTACTACTCTCGTATTTCTGCAGACTTCAGAAAGTTGATGCCATACAAATCACTGAAGTTGAATACGTAAGTGTTCTTGATACGCTTATGTTGGATTGGTAGAAAAGCTATCATTTAACCGAGTTACTATCTTGATTTCAGATGGCAACTCAAGTATCACAGAGTAGCAACCCGGTTTGGCTTGCTATCAGAAGCTTGCCTGGCTTTGTTGCTCCTTCCCATTTTAAGAGGGTTGGCTGTGTTTCGCATCCTTGGCATTCAGTTTGAAGCTTCAGTAAGATATCACACCTGGGTCGGAACTGCAATGATACTTTTTGCTACAATACATGGTGCAAGCACTTTGCTGGTATGGGGGGTCAGCCACCATATTCAGGATGAGGTGAACACGTCCCTTCTGTTATTTTAATTCTGAAGCATTTTCTTTACCACAGATTTTTCAACATTAGTTGAATATAGGTTCCGTACTTGTGCAGTAGCTAGTGATTAGTTTTCTCCTCCTCTCATCATATTTTTCAACCAGATTTGGAAGTGGCAAAAGACTGGACGCATATACCTCGCTGGGGAGATTACACTTGTTGTGGGGCTAGTCATTTGGGTCACTTCTCTACCCCAAATTAGAAGGAGAAAGTTTGAAATCTTCTACTACACACATCATTTATATGCAGTCTTTCTAGTATTTTTCTTGTTTCACGGTGGGGATAGACACTTTTATACGGTTTTCCCAGGAATATTCCTTTTTACCCTTGATAAATTGATCCGAATCATACAATCAAGTCCAAAAACTTGCATGGTTTCAGCTAAAATTTTTCCTGGCAAAGCTGTGGAGCTAATTCTGCCCAAGGATCCAGGTATTTAGTTTCTTTACAGCAGTCTGAAATATAATTGCAAAGATAACAGGAAACATTATCTAAACGATTTTTTTAACGATTTACAGGGCTGAAATATAACCCTACAAGTGTTATATTTTTGAAAATACCAACCATATCTCATCTTCAATGGCACTCTTTCAGTATAATATCTAGTTCCAGGGCTGATGACCACATTTTGTCAGTGATAATAAAATGCGAAGGGTGGTGGACTAATTCTCTTTATGACCTGATACATGCTGAATTAGACAAAACTGAAGATAAAAGGAAGGGAATACCTGTTGCAATCGAAGGACCTTATGGACCTGCTTTTTTAGACTTTTTGAGGTCAGCAAAGACATGACACCTAACACTTATAATAGAGCTGTTTATTATAATTCCTCGGTTGTCACTTGTCATCAGTTTTTTTTTTATAATGTGAAAAACGGTGAAAAAGTATACGATCATCCGGGTTAATGGAAAATTTTGTCTGCAGATATGACACCCTTCTTCTTGTTGCTGGAGGAAGTGGAATAACCCCATTTATGAGCATTTTGACAGAAGCTAATTCAGCTACAAGCAAAAGTAGATTTCCCTCGAGAATACAACTTGTGTATGTCACCAAGAAAGCACAAGACTTCTGTCTGTTACATTCAGTCTCACATTTGTTACTCAACCAATCAACTGAAAGTTTTCATTTGAACCTAAAGCTGTTTGTAACCCGAGAAACACAAGCAGGGGTAGGGATTAGGGAGCTTCTAAACGAGTTCTTTAAAGTAAGAACCCTGCAATTGAACAGCGTTTGTTCAAATTATGCAGCATACGGGCCTGAAAGTCCGTCTTGGATGGCTGCTATTGCAGGATTTTGCTCCATTACTTTTCTTATTTTCCTAATCTGTTTAAACCATATTATAATTCCATCTGGAAAGCGCTCCAAAATGGACAAAGAGAAGACTCCCTCTTGGGTTGTGGATCTTCTTCTGATAGCTGCTTTTGTACTAGCTTTAGCCTGCAGTGCCTCGGTGGCAGCTCTTTTGAGATGGAGAAGGCTGAGGAAAGGGGTTCCCAAAATATCGAATAGAGAAATGGAACCCCTTGATCTAAGTTCAGCTGAAGCTAGGAACGCACTTGAAGCACATGAAGTGCATTTTGGAGGAAGGCCTAACTTTAAAGGTACTGTACTCACCGTTTCTTTACTTATGTTGTAATGCATATTGACAAAACAGTTGACAGCTTAGAAGCTTTGAATTGAACAGAAATATTTGGCAAGCTCCGAAATGAAAGCGGTGGATCTAATATTGGAGTATTGGTTTGTGGACCAGAGAGCATGAAGGAATCGGTGGCGTTCGCATGCCAGCAGGAATCCGAGTGTTTTAAGATAAGTGCGAAGAGAACAGAATCCTGCTTCACTTTCCACAATCTCAACTTCACGCTGTAGTAGTCCAATTGTGTCTGCCCAAATTTGTGTTGTCTATACTCAGCTTTCTGACTGCCTTGTGAATCTATCGTTGGATGTAATATTCAAAAGGAGAAAGATTTAGGCACTGTTCCATAAGTATTCCCATTATTATACTTGAAGGTAAAAGTCAAGAGGAGTAAGATTTAGGCACTCTTTCATAGATATCGCCCTTGTTTTCCAATAAAAGCTCAACAGGTGTTACTGGTTTATCAATGAAAATAAAACATATCTAACAACTGTTACACGTGTTATATTTTCGTCAGAAAACATTTATAGAATAGTACTATAGTTTCAAGAAAAATGTTGTTCCGATGTTCCTTTACCAACGGATTGCATTGAAAATATTCTCTTCTGATCTTTGGATGTGATTTTCAAGTTGTTCACATATAAAAAAATTCCCGTTTTAGAGAATTATGTCTACAAAAAAGATTTGGAGCAATTGAAAAATTCCAAGCTTGTGTACTGCGTGCAGATGGCGCCGCCTGTTTAATGTCATACACGTGTCGTCATTTTCATATGCTATTTATAAACTGCTTTCATGCAAAGTACAATTTACAAACCCATTAATCCAGACAAAGGGAATTTAACCACAGAAGAAAGCAAGCCAATCCCGCTTCCAGATACAAGTGGCAGGATTCCGAATAAAGTCGGTGTCTCTAATAAGTTGAAACTCGCTTGTTGACTAAAACCATAAATACTGCTTTTCCCTTTATTAGGTACAATGCACGATGGAGAGTGAAGAGGAGGTCGATTGGAAGTTTAACTAATCCAATTATCCAAAACAAAACAAGTAAATACACATCAAACCGCAATGTAGCAAAATCCAAACATAAAAGGCTCAACGAGAAAGAAAGAAAGAAAGAAAAAAGTCCAATTATGTACAGTGAAAACAACTAAACCCGCGTGGAGGAGGGTTGCAAAGGCGCCGCCTCATCGAAGTCATCGCCGCCACGAACCAAATCGGACAACACTTTGCCGGGCGCCTCCGGTGGGTTCTCTCCGAGGAGAAGCGCGACGACTTCCTTCATGGTGGGCCTCCTCTGGGGGTCAGGGTGGCAACAAGCCAACCCAAGCTTCAAAACCATTTCCATTTCTCCCTCATCGTACTCCCCTCCGATCCTTGCATCGGCAGCCTCACGGGCGCACCCCTTCGCGTACAACTCCCTCACCCAATCAATGAGCACCACCTCCTCCTCCGCCACCGAAGTCTCAATGGGCCGCCTTCCGCAGGCCACCTCCAACAGCACCACCCCAAAGCTGTAGACATCACTCGCCGACGTTGGCGCCGCAACCGTGGCCAGCTCCGGTGCCAAGTAGCCCAACGTGCCCACCACACGCGTGGTGTTGGGAACCTCCCCGTGCGTGTAGAGCTTGGCCAAACCAAAGTCCCCGAGTCTCCCTCGCATGTCGGCGTCCAACAATATGTTACTAGACTTAATATCTCGATGGATAACAACCTGGTCCCAACCGTGGTGAAGATAGTTAAGTCCCTCTGCCACGTCGACAAGGATACGGCGGCGTTGCTCCCACCCTAGAAGCTTCTCGGGGCGATCGAAAACCCACCTGTTCAGACTCCCATTAGGCATGTAATCATAAACAAGCATAAGCTCGTTCCCCTTTCTACACCACCCTCGCATTTGAACCAAGTTCTTGTGTTGAAGCCTCCCCATACTCGCTATCTCCGCCATGAATTCTCGCAACCCTTGCTTCGAATCGTGGTTCACGCACTTAACCGCAATCTGCGTCTTGTTCGGCAGCGTCCCTCTGTACACCCTCCCGAACCCTCCCGAACCTAACAGCTTCTCCTTCCCAAATTCCCCTGTCGCTGTACTCAATTCCTCGTACGAGAATCTATGCGGCCAGTACTCTAACTCCCAATCTTCGATCTCCTCCTCTTCGTCTTTCCCGCTATGGATTCGCCACCATAAGTAAAGACCACAGCCGCATACAACCACGAAAACAACACAACCAACAACAATCCCCGCTATTGCGCCACCAGAAAGCGAGGAAGACGACGATTCCGGTTCGAACACCGGTAAGTTTGTTGTGTTCAGCTCCCTCGCTGGCCCTGTATCGCTGAAGCTCCACGCCAGAACCCTCTGCGCCTCGATCCAGTTCGTTTTGGAAGCGGAAAACCCGACGTACATGTCAGCTGACACGTAGTTACCTATGGTGGGAATATAATGCGAAAGTGTAGGTTTCAACGGGCGCGAAACGCCGATTGGCGCGACGGTTACGTTGAATAGCAGATTCTGGCCGTCGAAATCAATCCAGGCCCGGATGTTCTGACCGGTGCGCATGCGCACCGGCACGAAGCCCCCGGTGGAATTGTAGTAGCCGGCGGGGGTGGCGTTGGTGGATTCGATGTTGTTGAGGTCGATGCCGATGTGGTTATCGTCGATGTCGTTGAACTCAGGGTTCTGGCCGGTGTCGAACTCGACGGCGACAAGGGGGAAAAAGGTGGGGGAGGTGGCGTTGGTGAATAGGCCGAAGTACTGGCTGGCGAGGGCTCCGGGAGGATCGGTGGTGTTGCAGAGGACGAAGGCGAGGCCAAAGCCAGGACTGGTAGGGATTTGCGGCAAGACGGAGAATACGAAAGAGGTGGAGAATGAAGTAATGGATGAGGATGAGGAATTGGAAGAGGTTTTTCTCATGGGAACTTTTGTTGGATAGAAGGCACGCCCATAAGAGTACTGGTTGGAGTCGTTGGTCATGCGAATCACCGAGGAGTCGACGCGAGCGTCTTTGACGAAAGTGAGGTTGGTGATGCCGGTGAAGGAGTTGAATAGGAAGTCCAATGAAAGAGAAGGAGCCACGAACAGAGAGAGGTGGAGAAGAATAAGAAACCACTTGCCGGAAAGTGAAATCTCACCGGCGACGGAGATTTTGGACGGAGACATGGTGAGGTAACAGTAGACGAGAGTAGCGAAGTGTGTTTTGGGTAAGCTAAGGACATAAATGGTTGGATTTGATTGGAACCCTTCCTTTAACAACGTTGAATAATCCACACTATGATTTTAAATAAATATCCTGTAACATCTTTGTATAAAATTATGCTCTTGTTAAATTTCAACCAAAAAGTTAATGTTCATATAATTTAATAAATAATGTTAATAATATTAATAAAGAGTTATAAAACTCAAGAGCTGCATACAGTCAGAAGTCAGAGATATAAATCTACACTCTCAAATTTTCTTGTTGTCACAGTGCCTTTTTGAAAGTCCACTTGCTGTATCTACATTGTGAGAGGGATTATGTGGGTTTCTTTTCATGATGGCTAAATCATTTTTTAGATTAAAAAATTATTCATCAAAGTTAATGTTCCACTAATATTATATTAATAGTGTAATATTTTAAATTTAAATTAAAATAATTACTTTTAGGGTATAGACATTAATCTTAAGAAGTACAAATGAAGGAAAGTGTTAGTTGGAGATTCAAAAATTTTATATTTTAATAATAACAAAAATATTGTATAATTTTAGTTGAAGCAGGTTTGTGAAGTATTGATAGGTGAGCGAATTGGTATTATATAAGAAGAGCATACCAAGAACAATCACTTATAGGGTTGTTCCAACGTATTAACGATAGGTTTGTTTTTCCATTATAAAATCATTTAATAAAAAAAATTCCACTTTCTAAGACAAAACAAAAGTAGAAAGAAGTTCAATATGAAAGTCTTACATAATCTTAGCTGGTATAAATTTTAAATACACATCATGTCTATTCTTCCTAATTTAAACATCGGTGTCTTTGTTTATACATATAATATCTTTAACTGAATAAACATGTAAAATTAATAAGTGATATTGTCGTATTTTTCTTTTCGATATTAGCTTCACAGAGAAGGTAATGATAGTTTCTTATCAAATATTTTGTTGTCGTTATTTATAATATTTTACGTATTTTTTTCATCAATTTTTCTTTTTTATAAAAGTGATTTTGCGGTTATATTACAGCAGCAATCTTGTGATAATCTCATCATGGTTCTGTGACAGCGAAGAAGGAAGATGAAGGTGGTGATTATGTGAAAGTTAAAGCAAAGAAGAAACATAGAGAATTACAAAAGAATTAAACAAAAATAATTGAATATAAAAATAAACATTTTAAAAATACTTTTTATGTCGATTAAAATTATAAATGACACATAAAGGTTCAAGTTAGAATCATCATAATTTTTTTTCTATAGTTACAAATTTATCAGTGCTTAGTATGATAGATAAATTAGACTTATTATAGTATTAAGTAATTTCTTGTTTCCATTAGTGAAGAGTTAGTGTTAAGAAAATTTTAAGATGAGTAAAAATGTTATATCATTCATTGTCTATGGATAGAAACAAACTTCTTCAACAAAATTTTGATGATGTATAAGAATGTTACATATATTGATTTGATTCCTAGTCTTTGTCTTATGTGAATGATAATAATGAGTCATCTCTTTGTTCATCTGCACCATGTTTTTCTACAGACGAATTCCGTCTCAACATATTGGGTCTGGCCTTCATCTAATGGTAGCTTAATTTTGGGCTTCAGGGAATGTTGATCTTTCAATACATGGAATACTTAGACCAAACAACTTCTTAGGGCTTCTTTTTGCACCCTCTGCTTTCCTTTCAGTTTTACAGGTGCAGAAAGGGGTTTGGATTCCAAAATTTTTAAAAGTTATTCTATATAGGTAATAGAAATTAAATACGATAACTTTTAATTTCTTTTATAACACGTGTGATTTAATATTAATAAATATTAAAATATAAAATTAATTATATATAAAAAATAAAATATTTAATATTAATAAATATCTGATTGACAATATAATTATTTATATTAAAATATTAGTTGAAAACTTTAATTTTAATTGAATTATTGAACTTGATTGAATAAAGAATGAGTTAAATAATTTGAAAGATGAGGATAATCTTTTAAACATGTGTGATTTTTTTATATAATTATAACTAATTATATTAAATTATATGTTTATTTTTTATCGTATTAGTAATATATATAAATTTTAAATATATTATTTTAATTTTTTACTATTTAATTAGTAGTTGTCACCTTTTTATTATTTATCAAAAATGTTTTTACAAAATAATGTTCGAAATGTGATTAAGCATCTTATATAAAAAAAAAATTATGTAATTCAAAAGTTTTTTAGATTTTAGATTATGTGGTATAGAAGTTTTTTTCTAATGCAACATGGAAGTTAATTTTAAAGTTTGAAGTACCTTTTGAAATTTTTTTATATAAAGCTTTTTAAATTTTTTAAATTATTTAATTTAAAAATTAAAATTGACAAAGTATTGTTACGGATAACATAATCTCAAAGTTCAAAAAATTTTGGGAGTGCAGAAGAAATGTACATGTGCAAAAAGAAATTCCCAAACTTCTTTCCATTGATATTTATATTATAGGTAGTGTGTGATTTTTTCACGAACCCCGAACTTATATTTCAGAAATTATTTTGCAGATATGTCATTAAGTTATAATAATACTTAAACAACTTGTACTACTATATTGTGGTTCATCATTTTTGAACTAGAGAAAAAAATCACTTTACATTTATAACAGATATATATCAATTATTGATCGGATTAATTCATGATATCTGTAAAAAAATTACATGTAAGAATTTTTTTATATAAACTTTTTTTCTTCAAGAACAAATCCTACTATCTCTTATTCGACCATAATTCAATTTAAACTTAAGTTTAATTTATTTTTTCTAAGAGCTTCCTACTCTTAATTCTTTAACTTTATCTGCAAGTTTTACTGATTGGATCAATTGAGAAATAATATTTTCTCAACTAGTTGATATGGTTTTATTAATATTTGTGAAAGAATTTATATGAATTTTATCATTAATTATTAATCTACCCTCGGGTGTTTTAATAATCGTGACGAATGTTGATAGGTGAACAGATATTAATGACTTTAGGAAAATTCCAGGAGAACATTAGTTAAGTGACAATGTCTCTTTCTTATGTTTTGGAAACTTTAATTTCCTCTTTTTATAAAACATGTATTTAATGTAATTTTGTTTTATAAACTCGTTTTAATAATTATATTTATTTATTCATATAAAATACATAAATATAATTATGTAAATATTTACATTGCTATATTTACAAACCTTTTTTACCAATAGTTTGGAATCAACTATGAAATCCAATATCCATAAAAATAAAAAGTATTAAATTAAACACAATTTACTGTTTTGTAATGATAGAAATAAGTAAGGTTAAAGCTGACTTTATCTAAAATAAATTTAGTGTTATTTTTAAATTTTGATTATTTGGCACAAAACTTATAATTAATTTGAATTTTTAAACAGATTAATATATTTAAACTGATATATAAATTAATAGATATTTTTATTCATACCTTATATATAATCATAAAAATATAATTATTTATATTTGTTTAAATAACATAAAACTGAAATGGCTTTTGTATAATTTAGAATTTTATTTTAATTAAACAATTGAAAACAAACTTAATTTAGCTATGAACGTATAAAACTTGGACAACTGGTGAAATAGGAGACAACTTTTAAAAGGATAACGATGCTGGTTCGCCATCCTTGGTTATCAGCCAAGTAAAATGAACACCTGGCAATGTGTGGCATGTCCTAAGTTGCCACCTGTCAACAACCTCAGTAAACATAGCAGTAAAGTTAGTGCCATCATCCTCATTGGAAGAGTAACGCATGTCCCTTTAGAAAGGAACTTATTAAATTGGTAAGTGTAAAAAAAAGTTAATTTATTAATAAAAATAATTAATTTGATTAATTTTTTATAAATTTTTTATTTTTACTAATTACTATTAAATGAATTAATTAAAATTTAACCATAAATATTTATAAATGAATTAATTTTTTAATAAAATTGTAAATTAATTAAAATTAAAATTTTAACAGTTTTGAAATTATTTCAGAATAATTTTTAAATAATTTAAAATTAGAATTATTAATTATTTTAAATAAATTTCAATCAAAATTTTTAATTCCCACCAAATTGTAAATGATTATATTTAAATTTTATTTTAAATTTTTAATCAAAATTTTTAATTCCTACTCAATTGTAAATGATTATGCTTAAATTTTATTTTCAAAATTTCAATCAAAATTTTCAATTCCCACCAAATTACAAATATAAATAGTGAATTAAAATGAGTTACTACTGTAATTTTAAAACTAAAAGATAATATTAGTAGATGATAGTAAAAGATGAAGAGTCAGACTAATAAAAGAGAATTAATTCTTAGTTCCTGATATTTAATTTCTCTTTCTACTATTTAATGTTAATACAAATAATGATGTAATTAATAGGGATATATAAGAAAAAAAAGGAAATAAAGTTATTGAAATTTTAAAACGCCTTATATTATGAAACAAGATTTTCTTCCAACGTCTTATAATTTGAAACAGAGGGAGTAGTTAAATATTTTTTTTAGAATTGTTTAAAAATAAATAAATAATTATAAATAATTTTTTTATATTATTTTATTTTAATAAAATTATTTTAAATAATTCTAAAAAATATTTTTGTTAAAGATGTTTTTATAATATGAATTTTTTTTTAAAGTTTTATATAATTTTTAAGATTTTATATTTATTTATTTCTAATACAAAATTTTTATAAACATCTCCACTTACTCATTTTTTATGTAAAAAATATAGTATTTAATACAACTAAATAATATTCTCTTTAATAACTCAAAATTTTATTTAAGATTTTCAATCTTATTTTTATTATAATATCAATATATTTCAATGCAAAAATTTAATAAAATTTAAAAATTTAATTTATTATCTTACGTTGATTTTAAAGATACTTTCTTATAAAACTAAAACATTTTGATTCGACAATTTAATTTATATATTATATAAGACATGTAATCTTATCTGGATTTGGTTGTTCCCACATTTAATTACTTAAAAGTAGGTTTGATTAGGCGGACTCTTATACAATTTGCTGTTAAAATATTTTATTTATCTCATATAATAATTGGGTTTTAAAAACCAAACTGTATAAAATAGTTTATTAATAAAATAATAATAAAAATATTTAATTATGTTTGATATTTTAAAAAATTGTTTTAAATTTTTGTAAAAGATAAAATCATTTCAGCAATTTATTTTAAATATTGACATAGTATTTTTGTAGTTGTGTGAAAATTTTCAAAACTTTCCTCATCTCATGATAGTGTCAACATTACCGATTAAATCATTCATTCTTATTGTGTCTCAATATCCAATTCTTTATTATGCACATTTCAATAACTTTTAATTACATATTATTTTTAAAAACATTCTAATAAGTATTGTGACATTGTTGTAAGGTAAAGTCACAATAATAATTATAAATAATAAAATTTGCAGATAAATAATTATATGATATTTACATTTAGTGGATGAAAAAAAATTCAAAACAATGAATTTAGAGTAGAAAGTCCTTCATAATTAAGTTACTTTATAATAATAGATATTTAAAACTTACCTTTTTATAGATTTTAAGAAAAATGAGGAAATTGTAAACAAATTAAAATGTATGGAAAAGTATATACCATGTATAATTTAAGTTAACATCATATAGAAATCAATCTTGTATGACATATCATATAAGTTTGTTTTACAAATTATGAGTCAACACGATATATAAGATACTAGAATCATTGAGTTTTCAATAAAAACATAAAAAAAAAGTATTGAGATATCAACAAAAGTTACCTTTGTTTCTATTTTTCCAAATTACAAAACTCTAAATGAAAAATAAATAGGAAAAGAAGAATAACCTAAAAAACCTACAACTGTGTAATAGTTTTCGAGATATGGATGACGGTTGCATCCTATTTTTTCTAGACATCGATAAGTTCATATACTATACTTAATCACAAAAGACATTATACATATAAGAGATTTTCTCTTTTTCCAAAAAAAAAGAAAAAAAAAATAAACCACTTCAAACTATATTTATAAAAAGACACTTAAAACAGAAAAAAGAAGAATTTATATTAAATACTTTTGACTTAAATAAACTCTTATCTTTAACTATAATATAAACTAATTAATATATAAATTATTTCATTATCTTGTGTATACATTACAAAAAATATCTATGTTATTATATAAAAGACATTCTTATAAAGACCTCTTTATAACTATTTTTAATGTTATTCTTATAAAATTATTTACTTTCTTAAAGTTATACTATTATTTTAATATAATAAAAATATGAAAAAACGGAACTACTATAAGGATAATATATATTCCTTGTTGGGCCCAAGGTCTTGGGAGATGTGGGGTCTGTTTGATGAGTCAGAATGAGAAGCATGTGCGGTGCTTAGTGAGACAGCAGCATATGGAACCGGGTCGGTATATATTAAATCATTAAATAACACGCGTGGCAAACACATGAAATCAGGACAAAACAAAAGCTTACACTAATGCGTGCATTCTGTGTTCAAACGTGATGACTGGTGAGGCACTAGGGAAGATGTCTGAGACAGAGTGAAATTTTTGGTAATGTTGTAACATTGTTTGATTTGGTAACTTATCCTAACCAATTTTGCACGGTGCCTAGTTATGCTATACATGGCTGCAAATTGATTTTGGTAATTTGGGAATTGAAAAAAGGGTTGCGGGGAACATGAAGCAGCATAAAGTTTAAGATGGGTCTTTGACGTTAGATGTTTCGATTTAATTGAACCGAGACATCGACAGCACAGTGAAGCTCAGTTTCTCTTTGATTTAAAGGTTGTCGCGCCGAGCTCATTCCAGATGTTTCTGTGTATTCATTTGTGTTACAAATTAAGTAGAAAAAAAACATAAGAGGAGGTTTATTAATGTTTTGAATTTCTTGTGAACATGTCTATGAAAAGGTAATTTATATCACGAATTTTGTTGTCATAAATAATTAAAAGAATCTGTTGTGAATCATAGGTTTCTATGTGTTTGTGGTCATAATTGAAACACGATTGTGCTTTCCCTTCTCATCCACCATAGTGTGGAAATAAACAAACATTTTCAAAAGGAGCAAATAAAGTGTCATCTCCCGCCAACTTCATTAGATTAGAATAATTTTTAATAACTAAGCTTAGCGAATAAATTTAATCTAAGTGATATATTTAACAAGGAATATTTATTATCATATGAAGTGTACTCCTAACTTTTAAGAGCAAATAATTCGTTTTCACAACATCGTTCGGTTATAGTTTTTAGGATTAATTTTCCTCAATTTTTTTTATCTCTTGTTTACAAAAGAAACTAATGAATTTTTAATCTATTGGTAATTATTTTTAATTTTATTAAGAAAGAAGAAAAATAAATATCATTACTATTTTAACTTGTTTATATATGTATAAACTTGTATTATTTATTTTATATGATTTAATGTAAAAGCATTTAGTTAGAATTTGTTTATTTTAATTTTTCATGCCTAACTAATAATATATTTCAGTAAATATACATCATCTAAAATTTTTTATTTTCAAATTGTTAACAAATCATCCGAATATATTTAAATATATTTAAATATATTAAACAGTTTTTCTTTTCATATAAATTAGGCTTAAATTGTACTTATTATAATCAATAACAACGGATTGAAAGCGAAAAATCGGTGAATAATTCAAATCGCTATTCCACGATGAAAAAGTTTATTGAATTAATTATAGTTCAATGCAATTGGGATTATATTATTTTATTGATAAGCATTTAGTACTTAATTTGCATGTCTAATTTGATTATGATTGTTTGAACTTAAATGATTTCTTTTTAAAAACAATTTTCATACTTAAATACTTTATAAATAAATTAATATTATATTTAATTAAAAATTTCATTTATTTGAAATTACTAGCTTTTAAAACTTGATTCATTAAAATATTATTAGAACATATACAAAGACATATTTACCTTTTCAAATTCTTGCCTAAATTATTAATCTAATTTAAAACAGATTAGTTTCCCTTTGATAAAGTCATCTTGTTCTTTAAGGTAATTGAACTCTTAAGAGGATAATGAGTAAAAATAATGCCAAAAAATAATCTATATCACTTCAAACTCAAACACACCAGGAACCTTCCTCAGCCACATGGAAGACATAAAAATAAAAGAGAAAAAAATCAAAACTGAATTCAAACAAAATTCTATCTGAACATATTTTTTAGTGTCTTAAAAGCAAGAAGAATGAAGAAGTTAAAGTTAAAGTTAAAGTAATAAAATTAACATAATAAAAAACAAAATTAAAAAAATAACAGTAATATATTTTACTTTAACTAGAAAAACATAATTACAATCTTAAAAAAGAATACATCATTATAAATGAAAAACAAAACATTTTAGAAAGACATAATACTAATAGAAAATGTCTTACAATCTATTTGAATATACAGATTTATTTGAAGTAAAAATAACAGAAAGTAGAAATTTGGATACATTAAAAAAATAAGATATCAAAATAAATAAATTTGTGTTATTCCGTTTTCTTTACTTTTAGGCTTGGATTCAGAGAAAAAAAAAACTTATAATCAATTATATTCTCAATAGATTACGTGAATATAAATAATAATTAAATAATTACAAAATATATTTTTATTATATTTATAATTATACATAAACAGATTCTTCTTTATATTATCACTTTTTCATATTTATATTTTATTTTTAATATGTTTTAAAATAAAAATTTATAATTTATAATAATATATAATAGATATTATATTTTTTTATGTTATATTTAATATATTTTAATTTTAATTATAATTATACTTTAAAATAAAAATAATTTTATTATAATATTTAATAAAAAATTAATTATTTTCAAATTTTTATTTTATCCTTGATTATAATTTAAAAAGTTATTTAATTTTAAATTTTTATTTTATTTTTATTACAATTTAAAAAAATTTATTTAAATACTGAAAGTAATTATAAATTTTTCAAAAATATAAACACATATTTTCTTTATGTAGTTAATATTAAAATTTATTTTTAATAAATTTAGACGCATGAAGTGTCTTTCTACTAATAAAAATTAAATGAATAATTAAAATAAATTTTTTAAAATAATTACTAAAAGAAATTTAATATTTTGTTAATGCATTTTTATATATAAAAATTAAATAATTAAAATAAAAGTATTAAAACAATAAATAAAATAAAACAATTTAAATTTTGATGACTTATTTCAATAAATTTTATTTTGAAATATAATATTTTTGTTTATTAAAGTTTTATAATAGTTTTGTTATGTAAATTTTAAGTTTATTTTATATTTTAACATTTATATTATTAATTATTTTTTAAAAATATTAATATATATACAACTAATTTTATTCAATTCTTTCAATTAAATTTATTTCAATTTTTTTGCTCATTTTATTTATTTTAAAATAACTTTTTTTTTTCATTTGTTCTTTTCTTTTATACTCTATCCCTCGAGAATTTCCTCAATGTTACTTGATTACATATTTCACCATAAATTTCCAATATTTTTTATTGATAAAAAAGCTTTAAATATTTCAAAACTGACCAATAAAAAGACTCATTTACACCATAATGTGGATTTACTTAGTCTTTATTTTAAAATGATAAACATTACCTTTTCCTAAAATATTATTATGCATTTCGAAATAAATGACTCCTGAGTAATAATAATATCTAAATGAAGGGTTTATGAAGATATTTAATATTAATTATATTTGAAAAAAAAGAGCATAACATGTTCAGGGTATTTGTAAATCCGATTCTTGGATTTAAGAAAAAAAGATGGCTGTTTCTCAAATTCCCCCCCTTCTACTTTATCAATTATATATTTTTTAAAAATTAACTATAATTTGATATAATGTAATCCAAACAATTTTTTATCGTATAAAATATACTGTCAATTCCATAAATAACTATTTTTTACTGAAAATATGATTAACCACTTTTAATAATTTTTTCTATCTCAATCATTTTTTTATGCATAAGATTCAAATTCAAAACATGATATATATATATATACATGCATATATATATATATATATATCAACTTTCTTTAATTTTAAAATTTAATTTGATTGCAATAATATCTAGTAAAATGATTTTTTATTATTAGTGAAGAATTTAATTTAAATATAAATGATATATAAAATTTATAGGGAAATTTATACAATTAAAGTGAAAAAAAGTTCAACTTAGAAAAGTAAATTCAAGGATAAATAAAAAGACTTAATTAATTAAATTTTATTTTTTTCACAAATAAATAAAATAAGAATAGAACTGAATCAGTTTAATAGAATAAAAAAAATGAATTATAGATTATCACTACAAGATAGTATACCCCTAAAAAAAAGAAAAAAAAAAAGAAGGAAAAGTTAAGTATGATGTTTCCAATTTTCGATGTTTATGATTAGTTCCTGCGGCTGCCTATAAATAAATGTGGATGAAACTCACTCCTTCCAGGACTCAGCCATGGGATCTGAACTCCTACATAATTATAGCAAAACTGATACTATGAAGTTCCTCTGCAGCTACGGCGGAAAGATCCTTCCTCGCCGCACCGACGGTATCCTCCGATACTACGGCGGCCACACCAGAGTCCTCGCTCTCCACCCTTCCACTTCATTCTCAGGTCACTAACTCCTAATTCGCTTCATCAATTTCATCTTAGTCTTCTATCAATTAATTCGATAAAGAGTCACTTTCATTATTAACACTTAATTCTTAATTCACTATCACGTATATAAAATTATAATAACAGTGAATCACAGTTTTTAGAATTTAAATAATTACTTACTATTTTTTTTATCTCTCAATGATTTTAGTTGTAATTTCTATAAAGATACGTTTTATTGGAGCCGCGCGCCTGCTTACAGTTTAGTGTTTTATAGAGTTGATGATACAGATTAACGAGCTGTGTGGTTCTCCGGTGACACTCCGGTGTCCATTGCCAAACGGAGACTTGGACACCTTGATTTCCATAAAAAACGACGAAGATTTGGTGAATATAGTCGAGGAATACGATCGAGCTTCTTCGTCCCTGCCTCATCGGTTGAAGATCAGAGCCATTCTTTCGTCGGTAAACAAATCCTCTCCTCCGTCTTCTTCATCCAGCGCCTCTCACACTCCGCACGGGTCGCCTCACTCCTCCGGCAGTTTCCCGCCGTGTTCTGAGGCGCACCAGCTCGGCTGTCGGAATTGCTCGCCGATTGCGTATTCTATTGGGGTCCGTAACGAAGCGGCAAAATCCGGTTCGTCTCACTCCTCCCCCGGTCCCCCGCAGTGCTGCGCGGACCGCTTCGGTTGCCGGAATTGTTCCTTAGCTGCGTATCTTATTAGTGTCCGTAATGGAGCGGCGAAATCCCGTTCCCCTCACTCCTCCGGTGGCTCCCCACCGTACTCCGCGATTCACCGTTTCGGCTGCCAGAATTGCTCGCTGGTTCCGTATCCTATTTGCGTCTGTAACGCAGCGGCAAAAGGATGTTAGGGTACATGGACATGTTTTTATCAGTTTTGTCAATTTTTTTAAATATGTATATAATTAGTTTTATGAATTAAAATGAATTTATGTATAAATTAATAATTTTTTTTAAAAACTATAAAAGAAAGCTTCACTACGAATTAACTTAATTTATAAAAAGAATAAAATTAAGTTTATGTATTATTTTAAACTCGGATTGAAGCCCAAGATTAGCCTACCATGGGCCTCGCTTCAATGATTATTCATTGCTACTTATTTTTGGAGAAAAAAATTCAAATAGTTAGTTTAGATTTTGAATATAGTGATAATTAAGATGACTATGAAGAATCTAAAATATCTTTGATTTTTTATATACTTTTATCTACATGATTGAATGTCGTACTAAAACTTGAAATTCTATAAAATCTTTTAACTTAATAGGTAAACAATCATCAACATTTCAACAATATTTTTCTTATTATCATCATACAAGTATTTATGTAACAATACTACTTTACTCACTACTTACCAGAACATAATATCTTTCAATTCACTCATACAATAAAGATGAGAAATAACACAATCAATATTCCATAAATCTTAACTAACTTAAATTTTTAATAAATACTGTTAAAGGAAAAAAGTCTATATAATTTATATTAGACATACATATAACACATCTTTCTATTTCATTAAAGTAATTTTGCTAAGTGAATTATAATTTCTTAGGCAAATGTAATTAAAAAAATTGTCCATTACTTTAAATTGAGATTTGTTTAATAAAATTAATTCAGAAATTAATCCATTACTCTTTGGATATTAGTTGAACGAATTTTTATTTATTGAATTAATAATGCAAAAAATTAGAGAATTCTGTAAAACCCTAAGCAGGAGATCCTAATAACTTAATTCACTTTTAAGAAATCAATACTTTTTTTTTATATTATCTCATTGGTACCACTCTTCGAATCATTGTTCAATATCAATTTTACTAATTATTCTATTAATAAATATCATAACCCTCAAGCTAATATAAAAGTAAAGAATTTTAATTTAATTCACTTTTAAGAAATCAATATTTTTTTATATTATGTTATTCTTACCACCCTTCAAACCATCCTTCAATCTCAATTTTACCAATTATTTTATTAATAAATATCATGACCCTCAAGCTAAAACACAAATTTGTTATATGTAACTCAGTGTTTGATAGGACTTATTTATATCTTTTCTTTTCTTAGCATATTTAATCACTTTTATTTTTTATTACATTATCATTTACTTTCTTTAATTTAGTAACATTTAATAAAATTAGTGAAATTTTAGGATTAATTATTTAATTCAAGTTTTATTTGTTGATAATTTTTTTTAATTATTAAATATTTCTATAATTATTGCGATTTTTTTAGTGTAAGATTTGGTGACTTTATATTTTTGTTTATTTATTTATAATTGTTTATTACGTTATTAAATGTTGTTTTAGATATTTTTATATTTTGTAATCGCGTAAAATTTTTGTCTTATCACTATACAATCTCAAATATTTTTAACACAAAAAAGAGTTGTCATTTCTATTCCACAATTTAAAAAATTAATATTTTATTTAATAAATTAGTTTATATTTTATTTTAAATATAAAATTTAATATTTTTTATTATTATTCAAAATTGTTAAATGAATTTTAAAAAAATTCTTTTGACTTTTTATTCCTACTGAAAATTATTTTTTCATTTCTAATTTTTACTACTTAAAAGTAAAAAAGAATAAGAATTATTTTATTATTTCACCTTTTTAGGAATGCATAAACAAAATGTGTGGAGTTTAAGAAGAATAACCCAATTAGGCATGGTGGATTTTGCCTTCCCCTAGTGCTATTTCCTAATTACTTAATTGTCTAGTTGATTTTTATTGGAATAAAAATTTAGTTTTCACATTTATTTTTTGGAGTCAGGTTCATTCTTTTCATTCACATTTTATTTTATTTTTATAAATTTATTTTATTTTTATAAATTTATTTTATTTTTAAATGTAAATTTTAAAAAATGTTTAAATTAATATACAAATTTAAATATGATTATAATAAATATATAATATTATATATGACAAAAAAATTACTAAAAATAAAATTATAAAAAATAAATATTTTAAATTATTTTATTAATAAAATATATTTTAATTTATTATTTTATATCAAAATATTTATATAAATAAAATATTTAATATTTTTTATATAAATTAAGTTTAATTTATCCACTTTTAAAATTATTTAAAAATTAACAATCCTTTCATATAAATATTAAATACATATTTAAAAATATTAATAAATAAATAAAATGTAAACTCTTAAACAGAATAAAAATATGATTAACATTTTAAAGTTAAATTTAAAGAAAAGATAAAGATAAATACATAAATAAAATGAAAAGATGAAATTACATTATTTATCTTGATTCTCTGAACTTAAGTTCTTAAAATAGAAAAAAAAAAGCCTCAAAGCATTCGACTCAACTTTTATGGTTAAACTCGGGACAATTAGGATGAGTCCTATAAATACTAGTTTAATTGTCATCCTAACATATATTTTATGATTGTATTACTAAATTGCATACCACATATCCTGAAGCTTCTCCTGCAACATTTAAATAAATTTATTTTAATGTTTTACTGAGGTAAAGCAGAAGATAAAAAAATTCAAATAATAGATAAGATAATTTATTCTTAATTTTAAGTGTTTATTTTAATTTAAATTGATTGTTTAGATTAATTATATAATATAAGTATTATATATTATTGATAAGATAATTAATACTTATAATTATATAATATAAGTATTATAGATAAGATAATTTATTCCTTACAATGTGAGTATTATAATTCTTTCTTTCCTCTATTTAATAATTATTTATATAATAAAAATATATATTACATGATTTTTTTTAAATAGATAATTGTAGATTTTATTCAATACGTATTATAAATAATATATAATTTTTTTTAGTTTAATCAAAATTTTAATAGAAATATATTTAATTTTATTTATTCTAATTGAACCGAAATATATTATTTTTTATATATTTTAATTGAAAATAAAAGACATTACTATTTTTATTAATAATTAATAAATATAATATTTTTATTCATAATTTTTATAAATGATTGTTATACTTAAAAATTTGTATAACTATGCGTTAACTATTAAAAAATTAATTAGTATTTTAGAAAATTAAACATTAAAAAATTTGTTTATTAAAAAACAAAGTACAATATAAATGAATATTACCGACATAACAATTTTAATAAATTTATAATATTATATCTAATTTTTATATTTAATTATTCTAAACATATTCATTTTAATATCAATCTGATTACATATAAATATATTTAATTATAATAATATAGTAATTACATTTTTAAATAATTATAATATAACAATATCTAATTAAAAATATATATTTTTATAAAATAAAGTAAATTTATTTTGAAAAAAATGTTTTTTAAAATATAAAGAAAGATTTTCATATTATTAAATATATAGTAATAAACAAAGAGAAAATTGTAAATGTCATATATATATATATATATATATATATTTAAATTTTATAAGAAATTAAAATTAAAGATTAAAATTAAGAATAGGTCACTCATGTTTTCTAATAGATTCCTATTAAAAAAATATTTAAATAAAAAATAAAGGTAAAGAAGGTGAAGATGAATGGTTGGGGTTAGTTTATAAAATTTAAAATATGTATTTTTTTTCTTAACATAAAAATATTATAATTTTTAAAGGGAAATAATTTTTATCTCTTCTCTGGCCCGTTCCTATTTGGTTGAGCAAAAGAAATAGAGTGAGTGATTTTGTCCCACACATTCAAAGAAAATAACTAACTAACTGAATCTCAGGTGTGGAGGTTGATCTATATAGCTGAGGCATAGCTCATTGATTCACATTTTGGTTTGTGAGTTGCTCCCTCCCTCCCTCCCATTCACGCCACCATGGATCCCCACCCAGGAACCTTCCCCATTCTCTCCTACGTCATGTCCCGTCTCCCTTCCTTCGGCCCCAGATCCCCCACCGCCACCACCTCCGCCACCGCCTCCACTTCCCGTTCCCATCACGTCGACATCGAACAACCACCTCCCTCCGACCCTTCCTCTTCCTCCATCGTCTGCAAAATGCCCAATCTCGCCGACCCCGCAATGCTGGCCTCCATGACCAGCGCCATCTCCGACGTCGCCCAGGCCCGATCCGTCTTCAAGGTCATGGGGCCCCGGCCCACCCACGAGGAGGTCGACGAGGCCAAGGCCAAGCTGGCGGACCTCGAAGCCCACCTGTCCCGCCAACTGGAAGAGATCGTGGGCATGCCCAGGCCCCCCGAGATCGACGAGGCCCACTGGGTTGCCCACCTCGCGGAGAAGGAGAAGGGCATCAAGGATTCCGCGGAGAAAGAGAAGCGCATTTTTAAGTCCATCATTCAGCTCGACAACATGCACGACGCCTACGGGAAGCTCCTCAAGGACGCCGAGAAGCGCTTGGTCAAGATTTACGAGGACAACGGCGCCGACGACGAGAACGACGAGAACGACGACGACAATGAAGTCAAAGAAGTGAAAGAACAGGTTGAGGGGATTTTGCAAGAGGCCTACGGAAAAGGGATGGAGCGAATCGCTCTCTCCGGGAAGCGCCTCAAGTTCCTGCCTGAAGCATTTGGCCACATTCCTGCATTGGTCATCCTCGACGTCTCCACCAATCAACTTTCGGTAATTCCGCCCCATTTTTTCTACAACCTCCCTTATTTACTTTGCTTCTACGCTTTCTTCTTTATTTTGATCACGCACATGTACATATCTATATGTTCCACAATTCTTTGCCGCACCACAGTTCATTCCTGATTCCATATGTGGATTGGAAAATCTCGAGGAGCTTAATATCTCTTCCAATGCTTTGGAGTCGCTGCCAGATTCGATTGGCTTGTTGCAGAAGTTGAAAGTCCTCAATGTGTCCGGAAACAAGCTGTGTGCTCTTCCTGATTCCATTAGTAAGTGCAGGTAATGCAAGAAAGAACACTATTTTACATTTCTGTTGTACAACGTATCAATTAACGTAACTAGTACTAATACATATGTTTGTGATTGAACTATGTATACAAGGTTTTCACATTCTCGGAGTGTACACTGTTTACTCTTGTTTCCACTGTGTCAAGTTGGTTAATAATGTAGTTTAGTTTTAGTTCCTTGTAAAATTTATGTCCCACATCATGGCAACTCTCAAGGCATGATTGTGTATATTTTGAAAGCTATTACTTGTTACACCTGCAACACATGATATTAAGGAAAGTCGTGAATATCTTCATCACTTTTGGTTTAAATTATATCACTTACACATCTTGTCACCTTTAAAATTCTCCGTCTATTTTGGAGTTTGTAACCACATTTTTTGTTCATGAAATTGCGTCGCAACTAAGAATGCTTTTTCCATAATTGATGGAACCATCTTTGTATTAAATTGTCAGTTCATTGGTGGAGCTAGATGCAAGCTTTAACAGCCTGTCGTATTTGCCAACAAACATTGGATATGAGTTGCGTAATTTACAGAAGCTTATGATTCAGTTGAACAAGATTCGATCTCTTCCCTCATCTGTTTGCGAAATGAAATCCTTGCGCTATCTGGATGCTCACTTTAACGAGCTGCGCGGGCTTCCTATGGCGATTGGGAAATTGACTAGTCTTCAAGTTCTTAACCTGAGCAGTAACTTCAGTGACCTTAGAGAACTTCCAGAGACATTTGGTGATTTGATTAACCTCAGAGAATTGGATATCAGCAACAACCAAATTCATGCACTTCCTGATTCTTTTGGTCGCCTTCATAACTTGACCAAGCTAAACATGGATCAGAATCCTCTTGAAGTGCCACCTTTGGATATTGTGGATCAAGGGGTCCAAGCCGTAAAGAGCTTCATGTCTCAGAGATGGATTGATATATTGGCGGAGGAAGAAAGAAAAACCACCCAGGAATTGCAAGAACAAGGAGATAATGGGTGGTTAACGCGAAGCACCTCTTGGCTGAAGAATGTTTCTGAAAATGTAACTGAGATGATTATGTCTCCCAGAACTCCCAAAGAAGCGTATCTTAATCAGCAGCTATGAGCCTATGAAATGGTGTTTCTTTGATGCTTCTTTGATGCTTATTGTGAGACGAAGATCATAACATGCACACGTATTATCATGAGTCTTCTCTGGTTGCTGCATACTACTGCATACCATCTTACGCAGGCTGGAAGTTAACATAATTTCCTTTTTCGCTATTTAGAGTAGTTATGTTTACAGGCATTTGGTACATTGTTTTTTTTCTCCAACCCTTCGGTTGTTTTTATACAGTTTAATCCCAATAAACTCAAAATCGAAAGATATGGTCGTCTGCAGTTTTAATTGCATCCTTTATGGTAAGGTGAATTAATTTCAAGAAAATCCCGTAAGCCATAAAAATTTCAAGAAAAGAAAAATTTTCTTTTAACACCGTATAGACAAAATTTTTTTATTTAAAGTCTTTTTTTTTAATTTTTTTCTCTTTTATCTTTTTCCTTTCTTCTTCATCATCCTTTACTTATGTCTCTATTATCTTGACTCTCATAGTTGAGGGTTTCTGTTAAAATTGTGCTATTACCTATTGTTTATATATTTGGTTGTATTGTCATCCTTTAAAAACTCCATTAATTGCATTGTCATTTCTAGTGTCCTCGCACAACAACAATTATAAGAAAACTATTCTCAAAAACTAATTGATGACATTTTTTCAATCACATTTAAACACATGACAATAGTTGTCTTTTAATTGTCATTATATGTGCTTATAAAGAAATTGTCATCGTATGTATCATATGACCACGGGTGAAAAGCAACCATCATCACATGCTCTTTATATTACACGAAATGTAATTGTGATGAATACTTCATCTTCACATTTCTTCCATTTCCCATTTTCTCTCATTCCTCCCTTTTCCTGGGTTGTTCTCTGCCTCCGCTACCGTTACTCAAATGGTCGTCACCAGGGGTGTTCATTAAAGTTATGCAACACCTATTGCTTCCACCATTGGTTGCATTGTCTTTTGAAAACTCCATTGATGATTTAGCAATCAATGTGTTCCATTGATTTGCGTTGTTGTTATCAATGTCCTAATTGGATTATCTTCGTTTAAATAGGTTCTCTTGCAGTCTCTATCATATCTTTCTTTCCATAACTTTTGAAATTTAGTTTGCATTATCAGAAGATATTGTGCTTTGTATTTTGAAATATATATTTTTATTATATTGGAATTGTTTATATTAATTATTTTGAATGCATTTGTATTAGGTCAAAGGTATTTTATTTCTGACCAATTGCATTACTTTACCTTCTTGGAAGTCCGTATATTTAGGCGTTATGTCACCTAAATTTTTGAAATAATATATAAACTCGAAATTATCAATCTCAAAAGAATTTTGTCAAATTTTACTTCATATTAAAAATTATATTATCAAATATATGGTATACTTAATATTGCTATGCTTTTTTTAATTTTTTTTTATTTTAATATATATAATTTTGAAACACATTTAATTATATAACATAGTAACATATATGTATTTACACCTATATATATTTATGAATGTGTAATTTTGAATTAAATATTTGTATTTTGTCATTCATCCTCATATTAAAAATTATTTTTCAATACTGTTATTACTAAAAGTTACTTTTAGATATCCTTAATTGGTCATTTAAGAAATTCTAAAATCGTCATTAGAAAATAGTTTTAACTGTGGATAAAATTTCCTTTTTCTAGTGGTTTTACATATGTTAATATAAAAAAAATAAAGTTCGTAATCGGACATCATGTATCTCAAATCCAAAGATGCCAAAGTTTCTTTTTATGTTATTATGTCGTTATTTTATCATCTATATTGCACCCATTATGCAAGTGGGTTTTGAATAAAATCTTTATTAATGACTAATCTATAGTTAAGAAAACATGTCTCACATTAGTGACTTCCTTTTTCGCAAGCTACATTATATTGCTTTAAAAAAATACTATAGGAGTTACTCATATTTTTGCTTAATTATTTACTTAAGTTTATAATATTTATTAATGATTCATAATTTTATATTGACTTAGAAAAAAATTACTTTCTGTTGGTCTAATAATATTTAATATGTTTGACCTATACAGAAAACAGTTTATTATAACCTCACCAACAAATTGACTTAACTTATCAACAAATCATAATGATTGTAATATTTTATTGTATCAGGTGGTTAAATAAGTCTCACATAATATATCAGACAAGTTCCTTTAAATAGTAGTTTACACTCAAAAGATTTAGAATATTCTAACTAGCAAGAACAAATAATACTTAAAAACTAAAGAAGAAAATATATATAATATTAACATATATTTCTATCAGATTATATTTTCACTTTTTCTTGTTGTTGCCACTTCTTTTTATTAATATTTAGTTGCCAACATTGATTTATTAAGCTTTCAGTATTTAATTAGGGTTGAATTAGAGATAATTGTAGTTATTAAAAATATTTGTATTCATATTATGTCAAAAGTAGAAACGGTCTTATTCATTTATGAATCAAATTATTTATTGATGATCCATACTGATAGAAGAAACTAATTGACCTAATATTTAAGATGGTCTACCTAATGAGCAAGCATATATATATTCATAGCCTCTGTAACATGCAGTGATATTTACGCTCAAATTTTGTGATTTTCTAAGTAAGTGAAAAGGTAAAAAGTGGATTGCAGTAGCATTCCTCACAGAAAGAGTTTTAAAAAGACAACACAAGAGAAATATCTTAAAAAGGAGAATATTTAAAGGCTAACATGTTCTACTTGCAAGAGAATACATAAACCAAAATTGGTGGCCAAATAATACTTTTATCCTTTCCTTGTAGAGGGGTTGTTATTGGCATTGAGAAAATAAATCAAACCAGTGTTTTTGCATATAGGGCAGTTGAGGCCACCCTTGTAGAGCATCACATACATAAGGCAGTGAGGGCACCCTACTACCATCATGGAAGTGGCTTCAACGTTGTTGGAATATCCAAAGTGATGGTTGTTATTGTCATCTTGGTTGAGCTCAATGGACACACATGGTTTTGGTGGTGAGATTGGTGACACCATTGTTGATTGAGTTGGTGGCTCAAGTCTATAGTCAACATCCCTTGGTGGAGATAAGTTCAAATCAAATCCAATTTTGCCACTCATGGTGAAATTTTTCTGCCAAAGTATCCTACCTGTTTTTGACTCAATTTGTTAGATAAAAGAAGTAGATCAAAAATCCCAATCAAAAAATGAAAACGATGTGAGTATATGAAAGAACAAGGTTTGACTATAGGTAATTCAAGGAGCAAATGAGTGAGTGAAAGGGTAGAAGAATGACACAACAAGCTTTACCATTACCAGTAGTAAACCAGTAATAAAGTGCTGTGTGTTGTGCCATTTTATAAGAAGAAAATGGAATGAAAGATTAAAAGCATATATTTTGGAGAGTGAAATTGATAACTCATTCTTCTTTGTCTACATTTGTAGTTAGAATAATATATAATTTTTTATAATAATTAATTTATGTTTACATTATTTATTAATGACTATTTGACTGAGAATATCGCCCTTTTTTATAATTGACTTCACGGTTACTTATTAAACATAATGTCCAGATAAAAAGTTTTGACTCAAATAAATTTATTAAAGTCATTTTCAATATAGATATCATAACATACTATCTTAATATTTTTTTTATTGGTTTTACCATGTGACCTTATTTTCAAAATTTTATGTATATTTTTTTCATAATTTTTTTATAAGATTTATATTAATTAATGTTTTATTTGATTGTTAATAATATATATATTTTTAAAATATTTTTTTATTTTTATAACTTAGATCTTAAATAAAACTTTAAAATTTGAATTTATTGTGACATTATCATACTTTAATAAGAAAGTTTTATAAGACCTATAACTTAATTTATGACCCTGGATATGTTCATCTATTAATATTTCATGACTATAAATATTATATTCACTTGTTATCAAATAGGCCTATTAAATAAGTCTTACAAAGTCATAATTGAGTTATTAATAACAGTTATTTTTTAGTTTTCCAAAAAATTATTTATTATGGTATTTAGGTAGTTATTCACAAATTTGATTAAATAAAACATTCTAATATGTTATGTAATATTTTTTGTGAATATTTATGCTTTGAAAGTAAAAGTAATTAAAGGTTCACACTAAAGGAAAAAAATCTACTTTTATAAAAGAAGGATGAGATAAATATATATATATATATTTAAATGATGATAGACAATAAATCTTATTGATTAAAAATATTAATTATTTTAAAATATTTAATAAATGTTTTGACAAAAAAAGATAAAGATAATAATTATTTTAACACAAGATAATACATGTGCAAAATAATCTTCTATATGTTTATAGTGTAAATAGCATAATATCAAGATGAAAATATTCTCAATATTTTCATAACAATTAAGAAATAAATATCTTTAAAATTTTCCTATTCCTTTAAGCATATTTTTATTTATTTTCCTTAAAGAAATTATCATATATGATAGATATTACATATATATATATATATATATATATATATTTAATATTTCTGTTTTGTTATTATATTTTAAAATTATAAGAAAATAGAAACTACTTATATACTGAAAGTAATTGCAATACTACAACTCACTCATTACTATATTTATGTAACTACTAATATTTTTATTTTCTTAAAAGATACAGAGATAACTAGGAATAATGAGAATGTAATTAGTCTTTTATTTTTTCATATAGTTCATACTTTTATATATATATATATATAATTCCGTAACTGGATTGATTTTATTTCAGAAATAATATCGTTATACACATAAAATAATTACTTTAATACCATATTTAAGGTATAAATTATATATAAAAAATTTCATTCATTTTCATGACTCGTTATAGAAACTCATTATTTTGATTACCTCCATAATTAATTATAATTTTATATTATATATATATTAATTTAAAACATGCATTGAATGCATTAGTATAAGTGTGAAAAAAAATAATTTTTTATTTAATTATTATTATTATTTTTAAAATATGAATTAGCATTTCATTACAAGAAAATTAATATTACTGATAGTCAAAATCTTATTTATTTATTATTATTATTTTTATTTAATTATACTTTTATTTTATTTTTAATATTTTTATTATTATTTTTAAAATTTCCAATATAGAATTTTTTTTATCACAAAATAAAGAAATAATTTCATGTAATTTTTATTTTATAATTATACATACTTATCAGTTTATTTGTAATGAATTATTAGTAATTTATTAATTTAATTTTATAATTATTCATATCATTTTATTAGTAAAAAATAATAATTTAATATATTATAAAAATATTACTAGTCTTTGGTTGTATAAGGATAGAAAAAGAAAATAATGATAATTATTTTGTATATTATACATGATTTTTTTAATATCCTGTAATAGATTATTATAAGAAGGAAACATATTTTACTGTTTTATTATTTTTGTCTTTATAATTAACATTATTGTTTGCCATATATTAAAAATTAAATAATGTTGCAATCATTATAAATTATATCATCAAAATAAATCATAAAAAATAAATTATAAGAATTTATTAAACGATAATTATTTTATACTAAAAATAAAATATTGAAGTTTAAAATAAAATTATTGAATGAAATGGTAAGAATATATACACACACCTATATAGTTACTATATTTATCTTAAACAAGAAAATATATATTCTAAAATTAATTTAATTATTTTAATCTGAAATATTTTTGTTCTTCTTTTTGTTCTTATTAGTATTTTTTCTATTTTAACACTAAATTAAAGTTAATGATGAATATGTAAGGACGACTGAGTTGAATTTTTAGGAATTAACATAGTTAGAAGAATTATTTATTAAAAATTTTAAAGTCAAATATATTAAATATTTATTTAAGCATTAAATACATTAGATTAAAATACCATTTGCACTTCTATTTTGAGGTGGGAAAATAAATATTCTAATTCTATCAACCATTTTTTAACTAATATATATACACACAGAGATAGATAGATAAATAAATATATTTAAATTTATATTAAAATATTTAATTATAATTTCATAAGATATTTAATTCGTGAGTTATTCTTCATTTAAAACCATTTTAAAGATGTTGAGTATTTAATTTTATGCTAATACTAAATGTGATTGAATCAAATTAATATTTTTTGTAAAATTAGAATTATAATAAGAAATTGAAAAAATATTAAAACTTTACATGATTAATATAAACAATTTAAAATGACTTATAATTATATTATTTGAATTTGTTATATTTTATAAAAATATTTTTTCAAATTTATAAAAATAATAATAAAAAGTTTTTTTATAATAAATTTTTAAAAATATTCTCATAAAATAAGAAATTATACTAGTGTTATTTTATGTGAAAAAATATATATTTCACTGATTATACTCTTTTTATTTATATTCTTTATATATATATATATATATTATATAAACATAATAAAATCTATAATAATTTTATTTTATTTATAAATATAACGTTATGGATGTACATAAAAATTAAACTTCTTACATATTCCTTATTTTTATCCTATGACATTTGCTACATCAATTTCAGATTCCTACTATCATGTAACCGCGGTTTAAATCCCTGAATATTGGCCACAAGAAGGACGACAGATAGATTCGACAATGATTGGAGGTCCCTTTAGGCTTCAGGTCTAAAAACTTTTTTTCACTTTCCCTTTAACAATATCATTCTTGTGCAAACACCCATCATTATATTACAAAACCACAGCTACCACTGGCAACCAGCTTCATGATGCATCTCATCATATAACACATTTCATCATTCTTAGAATAATTAAGACACCAGCGCTACCTCGTATACATATTTCATGTAAACACCATCATTGTTCTATACTTCTGTGTCAACTTTTAGCTTCTTCCTAAGCTGCTGTGTTTTGTGAGAGCGTGCCAAAGCATGACCAAGACTTCCATGACTTCCATAATCTTAATGTTATTGGTCGCTGTCACAGTCTCATGTTTTGTCTGCGTGTTACGTGATCGATTCTATTTGGTGGTGGGGCTTGTGATTATTGCATCAGTGGCGGTGTTGGCTTTTCGAGCCACAATGCTGACATTTATCACAGTGTTGGTGCTGCTGAGGTGTGCAGGTTACCCTCGCAGGGTTTTGATTCAACAAGGGTGGCTAATTACGCTTGACGTGGGGTGGTGTTTGGGCAGAGCTATATTCAAATCACAGAAGGGACTCTTTGCTCTGGCTTGTGCTACCATTCTCAGCTTGTTTGCGACCTACCGATGAATGAATGGACGAAGAAATAACCATGTATAGCATTGGTTAAACTCTTTTGTAATAATTTAGAGAACAAACTATAGTAATTAACAAACAATATTTACTTAGTACTCAGGATAAAAGAAAATATAGTAGCATGCAATTGACAAATTTTTGCATCTTTTTTCCTCTTTTTTATCTTTTGTTGTTGTTGGTTAGGCAAATTGTTCCTTGATTGGAACATTCGAGTTTATTCATATAAGCCTTTAAAGAGACCTATAGCGTGGATTATTAATTGGCGCATTCTGTTGAGAATTGTAATCTGATATAGACTCCATTGTGAAGTTTGAAGCACAGAAGAAAAAGGCCATTGCTCTCAAATATCAGCATACAGTAATTGTAGGATCAAAGAGTAAGACCAATTCCAACATCACTGTATGGAATTAAGGATCTAAAGGTTTTCTTTTTTAAGAATTTTAAATGCAGTGAGGTCCTTACCAGTATACATAGTGATTTTTGATCAAGAATTCTGATAATCGTGAATATTTTTCAAAAATATTTATATAACAAGAAATTTAGAGAATTATATAATATTTTAATTTTTTATCGTATTAAATAATCTAATATGATAATGCATATTATTTGTTAATTTTTAGTAGTTTTATTTTATTTTATTATAAAAAATTTAAATAAATTTAATAATTTTACTTTTCATAATTAATAATGATAATATTTTTAACTAAAAAAATTATGAAACCCAAAAATAATCAATTATTTCTCAATATACACTACATAAAAAGTTATATTTAACCTCGGTTAAAAACTTACAAATGAAAAAGTGACCAAATTTTCTTTATTAGTGTAGGTTTTGTATTTATTAAAAATAAATTCTAAAAGATAATATTGACATTATAATATTAGAGTTGAGGTAGAACATGCCAAAAGAACACTAATATGAGGCTGTTAATTATTAATTTATTCATTAAATTTAAAAATATATAAAATTTAAATATTTATTAAAATATATAAATTTAAATATTTATTAAAATATGATACATGTGCATGAAATAATTAATGTTAACTTAACATTACTTTGTTTATGAAATAAATAATTTAAGCTACTTAATGTCTACCTAATGAATGTTATGATAATTAATTTAAAATATATAATATTGATCTAGCCGAAATTATAAATGGTAAAATAAATAATTTATAAGAGATAGCCTGGGTCTAAAAGATGCTTGGTAAAAAAAATACACTGACATAGTTATTATTTGTTATAGTCTTTTCAGTATTAAATCAAAATATAATCTAATACCAAATCATCAAAATACACAGAACCTGCTTATATATTTTTTATTTCAAATTCAAATTCCAATGAAATTTCAATTTTAATTGATTTTAAATTCAAATAGAATTTCAATTTCAACATGCCGCACTCTTTAACATGTAAATTTTATAATTTTTTTTAAATAAAATTTTGAATATTGAACCTATTTAATGAATTTTTAATTTAATATAAAATAAATAATATTTACAAGAAATCACAATTAAATACAAAAAATAGAAAATAATGTATATATATATATATATATGCATATAAAATTATATTAGTAAACATTTGTTCAATATAAACTATTCCCCATTTATCAACAACATAATTATTTAATGGTAGTATAAGAATGTTAAATAAAAATTATAATATAATATGTCACTTGTACACAACTAAATTATCCAATAATATATTAACAAAAATAAAAAAATAATTAAAAAATTATCATATTTTAAAATAAATTAAAATACAAATATATTATAATATAAAAATCAATTATAATTTAAACCAAACTCCTAAAAATCAGACTTGAAAAATTATAACAAAATATAATTTGTGTATCTTTAGAGAACATGATTTATAAAATATATCTTTACAGATCTTTTAAGATAGACTGAAAAAATATTTTAAATAAAACATAAAAAGAATATTAAAACTAATATATATATAACTATTAAAAAATTTTATATTTTATGAAAATTTTTCTCTAAATTTACAAGAAGAATAAGAATAAATTTATTTTTTACAAATTTTTATAATACATTTATAAAAAATTATCATAAAATTTAAAATTTGTTAGTAGTGTATAAAAGAAAGAAAGAAAAAAGATAAAAAAAAACCTACAACTAGTTCTCTCTTATCCTGATAACAACATTCAAGATAGAACAAAACAGACAGGTCCAACACACTTAGTTACTAAAGAGTTGGTGCTGAGATTGACTTACAATCAAACTGCTAACAAAGATGTAAATAGACAAAAATAGAAGATAAGAATCATCCCGTAGATTTTATGGAAACAACCTAAGATTTAAGCACATCAAAATCTCTTATTGTTGAACATTGTTTCAAAGAATTGCAATCCTAGAGTCAGGATCTGCAAACAACCATTCATAACCTGATTAGCATTTTCCTTTAATCCTCCGCACTAATTATCAGCTAGAAAATACAATAAAAAGCCATGCTTTGCTTTTACTTTTACAACCCTCAGAGGGATCTTTACTAGTATTAATCATCAATACAAAAAATTTGTTTTTATCAATTAATTATATTATTAATTTATAAACTATTAAATTATTTACTAATTTAATTAAAATTAATTTAATAAGTGATTAAATTTTTTTAACTAATATTAAAAATTAATTTAATTACTATTATAAAAAAATAATTTAAAAAATTTTAAAATTATCATTATAAAAACATCATTTTTATTATAATATAAATTATTTTAAATATTAATAATTTTTATTTATAAAATAATTTTTAATTTTTAAATTAATAAATTTTTTGTAGTAAATAATCTCTGGGAACGTTTTCAAACATCCCGAAAGAAAAGCCCTATTCATAAACTGTAAGATAAATTTTTATGCAACAGATCAGCCAGTTTGAAAAACAACTAAAAAGCTACCCTGATCAAATTACACTCAAATCATAAATAAGGTTAATACATCTTGTATATATAAGTGACCTACAAAACCCCTATAATATAAACCCTTTTACCATAAAACATTTTACCTTTTAACTCCTTAATCAGGATTGATTGCAATGTTTTTATATAAACATAGGATTAAGGTGCTGGTCCAAGTATGAAAAGGTTGCATTATTGTATTTAGAAAATGATACATGTATATCTCAAGGGGACACTTCTATATAAATTTTGATTTTTTTAAGATTTTTGTTTTTTTAAATATTAGAGTGCTCCTTACCTATATTTCACCAATACTTCTATATTAATTTCTTTTTTCAAAAAAATATATTATTCTTGTAAAAAAATTTAACTATGGAATAGGAGTAAGATGAACATAGGTATTCATGTACCACGATATAAGAAGGTGTTAGATGGAAGTATGTGTATACTTGTAATTATTTCTAATCCAAGTTCATGGTGTGAATAATTACTGCATTTTTTTAAATATCTTAAACAATTATTATTTTTTACGTTCTTCTAAATTTGGTTACCTTTGAATTCAACCGGATAAAGTTAAATTATTGAAAATGTAATTGTGTTGTGTTGGGAAGTCTTAACATATCTATTCATTTAAAACATTTTTATTAGGAAAAAAAAACTCACATTTAATCTATTATTTTTTAAGTTAGTCTTTAGAATTTTATTGTAGTATAATCTTGTCCCTTTCTTATCATTTTACACTGATTTGTCATTCATCAACCTATTGAAATATTTTCCAAACATTTCATCCATCATTTCTTGTAATAAATATTTCTTCCATTCAAACCAATTTTCCTTCATTCTGAACTCCAAAACAGTCTAAGATAAAACCTTTGTTTTTTCACATCCATTTATCCATCCAAAATTTAAGAATGTCCCTTTTATCCAAAATCCATGATATATAATCTTAAAACCGGTTTCTACCATTCACATCTTAACAATGTCCCCTTTACCCAAAATCTATGATATATTATCGTAAAACCAGTTTTTACTATCACATCCATGCTAATGAGGGCCTAGGGATAGTCGTGATTTTCATGCTCTTCGTTTCATTTTTAGTTGTGAAGTTACTTGAAAGTGAAACAGGCTACAGGACTCATAGGTTTTGATTCTCTTTTCGAAATCTAAACATTAACAAATGTATTCTTATGTTTTAACTTTGTTGGATGTTCTCTTTAAGTCTTAAAAAGATTTTTTTACCTTGACAAAAGAGAAAATTTGTACACTCACTCACAATTGCTTTTATTAATATTTTATTTAATAATTTAATTTTTTTATTTTAGTTAAAAAACTTAATTTAATATTTTATTATTATTTACATGTGTTAAATGAGCGTAAAAAAATTGGTTTTTACATTCTTCTGCTAAACTCACCGTTATTTTAGTCTTAGTTTGAACCATTCCTTATTAAAAGAGTTTTTTTTGCTTTTTTATTTTTTTATGTAGTTGGGTTTGACTCTTAATCCAAATTAATGAGTTATTATGAAAAATAATTGAAAAGATGATAAAAAATGTTGACAAAATTATTATATCAGCTATCAAAATATTACTTAATATATTCCTTATATTAGAACAAACATAAAAAATATACAAACTTTCTACTTAATTAGACGAATGCTAATAATATAGTAAACCTATAAAAATCATAATTTCTAAAATAAGAATACCAAGAACTAAAGAATCATGAATACTTGTTACAATTTATCTTATTCTTTAATAATTATAACTAGAAATGACTAAAATATTAAAATATGTGTTCTAGAAATTAAAGTAATATAATGTTTTATCTTAATTTTGATTATTAATCACAGTAAATGATTTAATAAAATAGCATTATATTTTCATGACAGTATAAATAATTCAACGTCAGAAAGTTAGATTCTTACATCTATAAAAAATAATTTCCGAAGAAACTTAACTTAAAAACATTTTTGGCAGAAATAGTTTATTATAGAAAAATAACACTCCCAACTTCAAATTACCATAAAACTAAAACTCCTACACCAAACCCTGTATAGGTTACTCTACAAATAATTTAATTCTTCCTCTTTAGGGGTATTACTCCAGCAGTAATTTAACTCCTTTATTTATTTACGTATGTATGTATATATATATATATATATATATAATATAGGTACAGTTTTGTTACATTTGTTTGATTTTCAAAGTGAAATTTGAGTAATTTAATAAAAATGGTTTTCAATTATTGATGACTGGATTTTAAATTTATTTAATTTATAGTTTTGTAAATCTATTTTTTAATGTTATATGATTTGATGTGTCGGTTTAACAAAGCTAATAAATAGATAAGATACGTGGGCGGATCGTACCGATACCTTTGCCACGAAGTTATGTATGCATTTAGGAAATTAAGAAAAGTCAAAATAAAAAATTTCTTGTTACCAAAGTCACAATAGTGTATATATATATGTGTCACTCCGGCTCACAAACCTTTTAAAGTGGCTAACGGGTCGCTAACGCTAGCCGTGCAACTCTCTCCATTTCTTGTTCCGAAGAAGAAGCTTCGTTTCCCATTAGGGTTAGGGTTTCAGTGTTTTCTCATCTGTACAATTGCCACGCTTCCCTTTGTCGTTTCTCTGTTTCGCTTCCAGAGCTATGGAGTCTGCTCTAGTGATCAAGGTTTTGATCTTAATTTTCCTTTACCCTCATGTTTTCGTTTTAAATTCTTGTTCTGAACTGTTTTTCTTCTCTTATATTGTCACTTTTATACTGTGATGCTCTGCGTTTAGTCATCTAGATATTGATTGGAGAAACTGAAGATGAATGTTTTCTTTTTCTTTTGACGATTTTTCTAGTTGATAAAGTTTTAACTATGATAGTCATTATGGCGTTTTCATGTTGTTGTTGATCTTGTTACAATCGTGTTAAATTGAAACTGGCATGCATCACCTTCTAGTTTCGCCTTTAATTTTATTATTTGGATGATCGGAACACGGTAAATGACGAAGGGGCTGAGACCCCAACCGTTGCTCGTTGGGTTTCGGTATGAACAATTTGGTTTCGCCTAGAAAACAATTTAGCGTGAGTTTCATGAGAATCAATTGATTCCTAGCATCTGCTAGATGCGTCGTGGTTGATTTACTTTTATCTTTTGGCTAGGAGTATTGTATGTAGTTAGAACGACTGTGGCTCTGTTTTAGTTCTTTTGTGCTTTAATAGATCAAGGTTCCTGTCGATCAATATACGATAATACATTTTGATTTCTCTTGTAATCTTTTAATATTAAGTGTGATTTGTGGATACCCACATCCACTTTGCGGAAATTTCATAAAATAAAATTTGGTGTAAGAATCTGCTGATATTTTTTTGTGGTTTTTGACTTGTTATAATCCATCTTTATTTTGGTCTAGTCTTCATGATCGGTTCTGTGATCGTGCAAACCTTTATTTATTGCGTCAATACATCACTTTTTGTTGGGCAGGTGAAATATGGAGATACCCTCAGGCGCTTCAATGCCCGTGTGGATGAGATTAATGGTCGGCTGGATCTCGATATGGTTGGGTTGAGACAGAAGATATGTTCTATCTTCAGTTTCAGTGCTGATGCAAATTTAATTCTGAGATATGTTGATGAAGATGGCGACTTGGTGACTCTAGTTGACGATGATGATTTGCATGATGTGATGAGGCAGAAATTAAAATTCTTGAGAATTGAGGTAGTTATAAACAATGAAGGCAGTGCTAGATCAAATGCTTGGTCTGGTGGAAGTACCACCCCTTTAAAGTCTCCTTCTGTCACAAACCCGCCTGTGGGTAGAAATGCTATATTACACGAGGCTCTTTCTAAATTGTCACTTTCGAAAGCAGCATCTTCAACTCCTGTGGTAGATAATCTTGCCAATTCAATTTTAAGAATGGGACAATCTGTTCTAAATTCTCATTTCCAGGCTCGTGATGCAGCTGGTACAAGTTCGAAAACTGGTGTTCCTAAAGAACCTGTCACTTCTAAAGCAAAAGATTCTCAATCTTCATACGTGGACTCAACCTCCAATTCTACTGTCCATAGCGAGAGTGCCACCCCTTTAAGATTTCCTGTTCAAAACCCATTTTTGAGCGGAAATGCAGATAAAGTTGACATTTCATCTTCTGTGCCTGAGCCAGTACGTGGGCTTATTTCCAATTTATTTCCTAATGCTGCATCTTCTAGTCAGCTATCTGTTAATCTTGCTGATTTAATTTCCCTAGTGGGAAACTCTGTTCTAAATTCTTATTGTCAGCCTCATGTTGCAACTGGTCCATTCTCTAAAACTGGTGTTCCTGAAGAGCCTATCACTGGTGAAGCAAGAGGTCTACAGATGCCATCTGTAGACTTGGCTTCCAATGCCACTCAACAGGTGGAGGCTGAAAACGTAATTAGAGATGTAGCCTCTGCTTCCAATGCCAATCCACGTTGTGAAGCAAGAGGTCTACAGTTACCATCTGTAGATATGGCTTCTAATGCCACTCAACAGGTGGAGACTGAAAATGTAATTAGAGATGTAGCCTCTGCCTCCAGTGCCAGTCAACAGGTGGAAGCTGGGAATGTAATCAGTGCAACAACAGCTGCAGAAGTTGCAACTGTTGATCTCAATATCCCTCCATGTGATACCTATTCATCTCAGTCCACAAATGTAAATAAGGCTCCACTTTCAACAGAAGAAGTCCCTGATGATGATGGCAGGAAGGGTAAAATGTCGACTATGTATAGTTCTGCTGGTAAGGGTGAGAGTAGTGGTGCATCCTCAAGTCTTGCTGGTCCTAATAACAGTTCAACCCAGACTACTTCTTTGAGTGCTGGTGCTTTCTTTGACTGTCCCTTTTCTGGGACATACATTAATTCTTGGACACCACATGTTGGAAACTCTCAAATGCCCCCGTTTAAAAGGAGCCATCCTCACACTGAGGCAATGACTGGTATGTTCCACAAAGGTGTCCGCTGTGATGGTTGTGGGGTCTATCCAATAACTGGACCTCGTTTCAAATCCAAAGTGTAAGTACTTTGATTTGTTCGAACTTATTTATTGTTAAACTGTTTTCAGGGGCGTTTCCATGATATTTTTTTTGTTCTTCATGCAGAAGGGAAAATTATGATCTCTGCCACATTTGTTTTAATGAAATGGGTAATGGGACAGATTATATCAGAATGGACCGCCCTGCCTCTGCTCGTTTCCCTCGATGTGTATATGAACAATCCAAAAACTTAGTAGTCACTTTTGAACACTGATATATTTTCTTTTCTTCCTTGCGAGTCATTGCATTTTCACCCTTTTTTTTATGGTGCAGCCAACATTACCACCACATACTTTTAAGAGAAGTGCCATTCTGAAGCATGCAAGGCCAAAGCTAGACAGTCGGTTCATTTTGGATGTCAATGTGATAGACGGTACAATGATGGCTCCATCTACTGCATTTACAAAGATCTGGCGGATGCGCAATAATGGCAATATAGTGTGGCCCAAGGGAACTCAACTTGTTTGGATTGGAGGAGACAAGTTTAGTGACTCTTATTCTGTTGACTTAGAGGTTTGATAAATATTCATTTTTGTAGTTTAATTATTTCCTCAAGGTCTGTTATCTTTTCTCTCGGTTTGTGTTGGTCATCGTAGAATCTGTGGTGTGCTAGTTTCTTGAGTGCTCTCTCTGATTAAACGTCCCAGGTTCAGGATGGTGTCCCTGCGGAGAAGGAACTTGACATTGCAGTTGATTTTAAAGCACCTCAGATACCTGGTCGATACATATCATACTGGAGGTTGGCAACTTCATCTGGACAAAAATTTGGCCAACGTGTTTGGGTCCTTATACAGGTAAAATGATAGTGCTGAAGGAATTTATTTCTCCTTGGACGGACACTAGATTTTACTCAATGGTGTAGTAATAAATTTGCTCTCATGCATTGTCGTACACACAGGTTGATGCCTCTCTCAAGGACTCATTTTATGATAACTCTCAAGGACTGAACTTGAATATTCCCCTCGATGTCAGTGGCTCTGAAGGACCTCTGCTTATAGATATCAATGTTCGGCCTGCCGAGGATGATACTTTTCTTCAAACCAGCATTCCTAATGCTCCGATTGAACCTGCGAAACAGGTTGATGAGGAACCAAGGTTGGAACTGGAAAAGGAATTCCCTATAAATGAAGCTACATTTGTTGGCCCTGTTGCCTCAGCCCCCGCTGCAATCTCCGTGGCACCTTCATCAGTTTCTTATCCTATTATTGATTTATCTGAAACCAACCCAGCTGTTCCCCCTAATCAGCAATCCTCCACTGTGGATGTACCATCATCATCTGTTGTAACTGGTGGAATTAACTCTCTGGAGGAGAATCTACTTAAAGAACTTGAGGAGATGGGTTTTAAGCAGGTTGATTTGAACAAAGAGATCTTGAGGATGAATGAGTACGATCTGGAGCAATCCGTAGACGATCTATGTAGTGTTGATGTCTATGGTATTTCTGAGTGGGGCCCTATCCTTGAAGAGTTACAAGAGATGGTAAGTTGTTCAGTTCATCTTCTATCATCAAATGCCCGCAATTTAAAGTCATTTCTCTTCTAATCCCCCCTCCCCATTTTCCATTCGGTCCTCTGACCAAGCAATATGCTGTGCAGCCGGATACTGTTTTGATTAGTTATGGGGATTTATGCAGGGTTTCCATGACAGAGAGATGAATAAGAGGTTGCTTAAGAAAAACAATGGAAGCATAAAGCGTGTTGTTATGGATTTAATCCAAGGAGAGTAGTTTTTTTGTTGAAATGTGGGTTAATAATACTTAATGTAAAGTTGGCGACATGTGCTCCTTGGGTGCTTGACATCTGCCAGGTAGACATAATCCTCTAATTTCCTATCTATCCCGATCTGTGTTGTGGTGAAATTGCCATCACAATTTAAGAACTTGAACAATCCATTGTTGGATTTAAGTATGTATGAACTACTATTGCTTTTTTGTATGTAAATTAATTATATTGCCAAATCGCCATCCTACAGTTTTTTGCGTTTTTTTTTTCTTGCAAACAAGTTTTGATAACATTTTTCATTAGAAATACATTTTGCTACATTTGACTATGTATTACTAAAAGATTTAATGGGATGATACTTATATGGATAGTTCCAGTCCAAATAACAGAAGTTTGTGTTATGACTATTTTTTTCCTGCCATGCATGGTTTTTTCGTCATATGAAAATTCTCCATAGCATGTTGACACAAAATTCCTACGTCGTTGAGTTATTAAGTACCAAAAGCATGCTTACTGAACTTTTATCGTATTTATCTTTATTTAAATTGTGCTATCTATCTTGTAATATTTTTTCTAAGTCAAACATAAAACAATAATATTATTCTGCCCGCTACTACGTATCTTTTAGAAATCAAACTAACCGTTATTTTTATTGTAATAGCTTGTACCTATGACTATGTCTGATAAGTAGGTTCAATTATAGTTTTCATGCTTGGATTTTTTGAAATTCATTATTTTGGTTTTAATTTCTTATAAAATTTTTATCTCTAATGTTTACTTTATAATTTTGTTTAGTGTTTAGTTTTTAATTTTTGAAAATGGTTATCGTATATACGATTGACTAGTTAAATACATATAATTTGATAACTTAAAATAAAATTAATGGGTATTTTAATTTTTTAAAAAATATAATAAATTTTATGTATAGTAATGTTTATGGATCAGTCAGTTTACCATATTTTTCTTTCTCGTTTAACGTAGGCGCAACTGTCCTTAAAAAACAATTTGATTTGGAAATAAGTCATAATTTATTAAAAAGTAGAAAAAATAATTTAATATGTATATATATATATATCACTTTTATTTTGAAGATAATATTTCACTTTCAATCTCATAACGAATTAATTCTCTTAATGATTTATTGATTAAACAAATTATGTAAGAGTTCGTTAATTAGAAAAATTATTTTTACCAAACTCAAAAAATGTCTTATATTTTTCCTTTTAGTTTTAATTTTATTTTCTAAGTTATTAAGTGGAATACACTTATTTAGTTTACATAAACTATGTTCTTAAAATAAATTAAATGAACTTTTGAAAAATAAAAAATTAAAGGAAACAATTACATAAAAATTAGAAATTAAAATTTCAGATTTTGTAAAATACAAGGACCAAAATTATAATTAAACCTAAGGAATAACTGAAAGTTAACAATTGAAATGTCAACTTATGCTTAGTTTTTTAAATTATAAGTGTTTGGTACAAGTAAATAATGAATTTGTGTTTTTATATGTTTTAATTCATTTTAAATTCTTTTATTAATCACTTATTTTAATTACTTTTTTTAATTTTCAATTGATATATATATATATATATATATAATATTTTTATTTACTATGAATCTTATTTACTATCTAATTAAATTTAAAATTAAGTAAAATAAAAGATAACATTTCAATAAACATCACACGTAATGGTTGAAATTCTAGAAGTGTTATGTTTAAAACAATATAATGTATACCGTGGTTAAAATACAGCGCAATATAAAATTATTTAAATATAGTAAAATAAAATAATTCTATTATTTATCAATATTAATGTATTGAGATATAACTCTAAAATAGTAAAATAAAAATTGGTAAATAATATAAAAACTTAAATAAAATAATATAAATATCCAAATAAAAAAATACCTAAATTTTCTAGGATTGTTGATATTTTATTGGATAAAAGACTAGAAACAAAAGCACTCAATCTAGTATAAAAAAATATGACTTTAAGTTGATGAAAAGAAAAATAAATAAATAAATCAGGCTAATGTAAAAAAACTAAAACAAATAATAAATAGTTTAAAGGCATCCAAAAGAGAGTAAAATAGTTGGTAAATATTTTAAAGAAAAATAACATAAATGTATAAAAAACATAAACTAACGTTTTGAAAAGGTATTACTTCAATTGTTTAAAAAAAAGCTACCAGTTAAAAAGACTTCTTTATCACATATTAATGATAAAGTTAAATAGTGTTTTTAAATAGAGAAATTGAAAACCAACTCTGCAAACATAACCTATGTAACCATCAAACAGGTTAGGGTATCAAGGAATCAAGTTAAAAATGTTAAAACAACACAACATGACAAAACTAAATTTTAAAATAACAAATCATAAGACCTTGTTAATAGTCATCTTTAATAAATATTTCTATCACATCGAATGAGTTCTTTTATCAGATCTCTGAAATAATTAAAAATCATATTTTATTTTATTTTTACTTAATAAAAAAATTCAGTGAGTGAATTACAAAAAAAAATCTTTAACTTAAAATGATATTTAACATAAAATTGAGTGAAATATTTAGAAATATTATATTTGATGTGACATGCATGAATATAAAGAAATAGTAAAAAAATCTCAAAACAGTCTTTATCCTCTTACGATTTCTTCTTGAATAATATTTTGGTTAAACTAAACTTTTTTTCTAATATTACTACCATATCTTGTAAAATATATATAATGTAATACTTCTTCGAATAAACAAGAAAACTGTTATAATATATAAGAATTGTGAATATAATATTTTAAAATAATTCAAAAAATTAATATAGGGGTAAGAAAAATAACGAGATTTTGTGCAATGTTACAAAACCTCAAATAGTGTCAATTTGTATTGCTGCATCTCAAATAGATTCAATGTAATTTACTTAGATATTTTTTCTGTGATCAGTTTATTTAACCAAGACTGTTAATGTTATAGTATCATCTGAAAATTAGGGCAATAAAATCTTCACGAATAAAATTTCGTAGCATGCCTTTAAAGTGATTAGTTTTAATCTAATCTAACCTATAACATATTTTAATTCACTAACATCAAAAAAATTAACCAACATCATTCTCTGAAGTAGTAAACAATTGTCTCAATGTTAAAAAATTCAAGAGGAAAAAAATAGGAGTTTAAGTAGAACTCCTTCATCAACGTGGTTTGATGCTAATAGTTCAAATTTTACATGCAAGTTGGTAGCCATCTCAATTTTACATACAATCAATATAAACTGCACACATAATTTGAATTTGCAATAACAGCATATATGTAAGAGAATAGAAGGACATTGAGTCATGTTAAATGAAGATTTCTATGCTTCATGAAGTGCTCAATGTAGAAACATACAAGCTGGTGTGTTCTTCTTACTTGTGTGTGTTGTGTCCTCCCTCGGCCAAAATAGCCGTTCTTTTATGACAGTGAGGCGCCAATTGTGGCTAAACAGTGTTCTTATACGATGGAATCGTGTTAGTGCTGACAAGAATTTTAAAAGATCAGTGTGAACTGACATCCAAATTAAAAAGTTATAGGAAAGGAATTTTTCCATCTCAAGATAACTTTCTACTTGTTTGGCCCAAAATATGTCTCTACTGTGCAGCTACTTTCAATCATTCACATGTCATCATTCTGGCCGTATATCTATATCTGAACCATTATCTATTTTCCTTTTGGTTACAGTACCATAGATATATTATGAACCCCATTTGGTTATGTAGATTTTAACTCCAACTTTCTATATAGTCTGCATCTTTCTTCTCTTTCTCCCAAATGAAAAATGATACTAATACACTGTTAGGTTGTTAATTTTGTTAATTTAATGTATTTTAACTAATAAAGTGAGCGTATTAAAAAGTTTGTCGGAGAGTACTTCCCCTTTGCCATGGAACTAGATTCCTGGAGAAATGGAATCTAAAATAGAGGTAGAATCTGCTTCCTGCTTTTGGAAATGATAAATATCCCAGGAATTAGATTCAGAGCAATCAATTTAAGAATAAACAGAGGTTGTTATACCTGCCATTCTGTCTATAAATTGCAGTTTGTGATATAGCAGATCAATTGTGTAGTTGTGCTTTATATAGCTGCCATTGTGAGAAAAAACCATCAGAAAACAATGCTGCGTTCGGAGGACTACCACGCCCACATATCAAAAGTTCACAGGTCACAGAGTGTTCTCACTGATGTCCCTCGCTACCCCAATGCTCACCTGGCCTTCAACAACGCCCATCACAACCCATGCTCTAATGAGAGGGTTGAGATGGTAGAGGATGATGAAGTCATGTACCAAGAAAGTGTGGATGTGGAAAGGACCCAGTGCAATCCTGGGAAGAACAAGGCCCGTTTTGAATTGCAGAAGTGGAAGACCTACAGGCCTTAAGAAGATGATGATGATGACCAAGAACATAGTTTGCTAGAAAAACTACCTAATACATCAAAATCAGCAGTATGTATGATTGTGAAATAAATGCCTGCTTAGCCGGCTATTGTGTTTGCTTGAGTGTTTTATACCTGCAATACATTAGTATTGAACTTTCCCATGTATGAACTATTAATGAAGCATATACACGAGTTATCTACAACATATTTTAATCATAGCACGGTACGGTTTATTGTTTCTTTATTTCAAGTTTACTTCTTCTGACTTGTAGCAATACATATTATAAACAGAAGTGAAGTTATATAAAATAAGCCAGAATATGAGTGGGCATATACTGAATAAAAATGAAGAGTAAATGAAAGGGGGCGTTTATATAAAAACTAAAAAGAAGGTAGAAGTCATGTATGATTTTGGTGAGGAATATTGGGAGCATTAAAGCGCCTAGAAGACATAAGATTGAAGAGATTCCTGAGGCTATTCTTACTCTCAGGCCTGCGCTTGGGTTGGATTGGAGGGGAAGCAGATAAGTCATCAAAAGGGTTATGTAAAGTTAACCCTGTCTCTATCCTTCTGGAGACTGTGACAAGCTCATAGGAGTCCCAGAGTGAGTGCTGAAAGTCCCAATAACAGTCTTTAGAAGAAGTTGGTGGGTTGTTCAAAGCCTCGAGCTTAAATCTTGAAGGCTTGCTTCTGAAATTTCTTGGATGAGCATCAAATTCGGAGATGGGCTTGGAAGTGCCGGAGTGGCTGTACCAGGCCTGTGCAACGGCTTTCAAAACTTCCAGGTCTTGGGGTTCGTGTTGTTGGAGCTCTGCCCTCTTCTTCATGGCACTCACAAAACATTTTCTTCAAGAGGCCATGTTCATGTCATGCTCATGCTCATGCTCCTGTTACTTTCGTGAAAACCACGGCCTCCCATATGCCATATGGAAGGATAAAGCTGATGCAGATGCAATTTCTTTCTCTTTTTCTTTTTTTTTTCTGGTTACCGAGAATGCATTTCGTATTTTTATCCTAATTTCTGTGAACATGAGAAATTTCCGTGTCAATGATTTAACTTTAATTCGTGCGAATTTGTCTAGTACGATAAAGAATTCTTTGAGTCCCAAAATTTATAATAAAAATAGAGTAAAGTATGATTCTGGTCCTCTTAAATATCATTAATTCATTTTTTCGTTTTTATTTTTTCATTTTTATAAAATTAAAATGTGACATTTAAGTTTGGTTAGTAACTCTATTAAACGAGTTCAAATGCAATATCGATAAAATATGTTTATGATCTCTGTAAAATATAGATATTAGTTTTGATCTCTAAAAGTATTTCTTTCTTTTTTTATGTTTACAAAATTAAAATGTGTTAAATTTGATTTGTGTCAATAACTCGTTAAAGTAATAATAGCCTATATGAGAAACAATTTAAAATGTGTATTAAATTACTTATTATTTTAGTAGTTTATATAATTTATTAGTTAATGAAATACATTTAGATTTATTATTTATCTTTTGTTTAATAGTTCTTTATAAATAGGATCTAGTAAGATGTAATTTTTTTCTTTTCATGGAGCTAGAGGAGAAACAAATTTGAAGTTGTTAATTTCAAGTTTGAAAAATTAGAAGATTTATGTAGATTTTGATAATAATAAATGTTGAAATAAAAAATCTAAAATTAGTTAAATAAAACATTAAATTATCTTTGTAAGAATACATCTAACTGAATAGTATAATAAACTATATTGTCTAATCATATTATATAAGTTCATCTAAAATTCACAAGTTACGTCAAATCTTTTCTTAACAATACTTTTTAGGTTACGTCAAATCTTTTCTTAAGAATACTTTTTAAAATAATTACAAGTGAGTACACAGATCTCTCATAGTTATTATGAATATACAAATCACTTTCCACTATCATCCGTTTTAATCTCTTTTTGAGATTAAAATTTTCATTAAAAGATAAAGATTTTTTTCTCAAATACAAGATAAAAGAGATTAAGTTCAATGAATATATTTTTACTAGATTGTCTAATGGTTCAACAATAAAATACCATTAGCACATAATTTAGACATTTCATTTCTTTTTATGAAGATAAAATGCTTCTACTTTCAATATTTGATCATTAAAATCCTTCATTTTATTAATGGTTTCCTCCTCAAGTTTGAGAGACAAAAAATGAATACTTATATTATAAAAGAAAATAAAAGTAAATCACTAATATTAAAATGCATAACTATATTTGTCACATTAATCCTTATTTAAGAAGTGTAATATGGTTTAATAAAATTATTAATTAAAACTAAATTTAACGCATCGCTTTGTAAAGATAAAAAATGAACAAATAATCTTACGCGGCCAAAATCATATTTTACCTAAAACAATATTACAAGAGTAAAGCTAAATTCATGAAATTTTATCCAGAAACTTTTTAAGTTCAAAAATAACTTCGAATTCATAAGGAAATTAATATTCAAATAAAAATGCACCAATGGTTAAATTGTCATATAATGCTGACATTTATTTGCTTATAACTAATTGTTCTATAACTGATAAGAAAAGGTTAATGGGTGCTTAACAAGAAATATGTATTATATAAGCTCTCATCTTTTTAATGATGCTTAATTCCTAAGGAGTGATATTAAAATTTGCTCAAAGTGGAAGGTTTAAATGGGGGAAACCTTTTATATATGATTGAGCCAAAATGCCTAGTATCTTAGTTCGTTTATTAGAGTTGTGAAAAATACAAGAACGTCATTTACCCGCTGCCAAACTATCATAAACTTTTGTTAAGACTTATGCACAATAGAAGAATACAATCCAAAAAAACTAATCTATTACATGATAGAACCTCTAAAACTTTAATACCGGGTCAAATAGTTCATCCTACTCCTAACATTACCACTCTCTTTAAGGACCAACATCCACGACAATTTCACTGTCAATATTTAATTTGTAACTTAATCCAAACTGTAAATAACCCCACTACATGGCACGACACTCAACAAAAACACGAAATTAGGGAGTAAAATTGCCTAGATTCGAGGTCCCCCTAAGAAAAGAAAAGCATATAGGAAAGAAGGGAACAACTTCTTGATTAGTTCAGTACTACCCTCGAAAGAGATATATGACGAGATTCCAACCACCAATACTCAGCAATCTGTACCCTCCGGCAACTAATATACAATCCTGAATAAACCTTCAAAAATTGGACACACCACACTTCAACATTCAAGGGGTAAAATCTGCTAAATACAAGGGATGTTTGCAGACTCTTCTAGATATTTCTTTACTCATTCAGACCCCTCATTGGACTCTCTTCATTGAACTCGTCTTGGGCCTCCTCATTGATATCTTTGATGGACTGCAGAGTAAAAGTTGCTGAATTTCTTACACTATCAACTTCAGTCAATAATTTTGACATCTTTAATAACATTGCCTCTTAATAGCATGAGTAATTACGATGGAAATGAGAAAAGATGCAATGGAAATTTATGAAAGACCATGGTTCATTAAAAATGATTTGGTAATAAAATTCTTGTTCCAAGGTGAATAGTCAAGTATTCGTCTCAACACAGTTGAAATTCAAAAATTGAAATTACAAACCAGGAGACAACATAATAAACAACTAACTAACTTTAGAAGCCAACACACACTTCCCCTCAAATATTTTCCACGTTATGAATTGTCAAGCATGTACATCCATCGCTGTTAGAAAACAACACTAAAAGCTGCAATGCATAATCTTTTGAAAAATAGCCATTGATGATAACTTTATTGGTCATAAATGAAAATTTGTTATAATTTAAAAATGAAGCTTAGCCTGACATCATATCTCGTATCCAGTGGTTTTCCAACGGCTAATGATCAAAGATAATATCAATCATTTGAATTTTGAAGAAAGACGAGATACGTACTGAGAGAGAAAAGTTTCTAGGGATCAGGCAGCAGCTGAGTCTGAGTGTCACTTACAGATGAACCAAAAAGTTTAGAGATTTTACTATGTGTACGGATATGGTGAGGAGTCTTGTACAATAGATCTTTGGCCTCGGAGAGTCTACCCTCCCGGAATAAGGATTCAAAAACCTGAACATAGACAACATGGGATGGATAACTTTTTACACTCAATGCCTTCAGGAATGCCTCAGCATCATTCACAGACCCAAACTTTGAAATGTAAGGCACAAAGGGTAGATGGTATGGAGGGTAGTTGTGGGTCTTCATCAAACGAAGAAGTTCAAGTGCTTCCTCAAACTTCAAGACTCCTAATAGCTTTTCAATCAGCTTTTTATATGTAGCTTGCCATGGAGATATACGACACTTCTTACCAATCTCTATAAACAACGCGTACGCACCTTGTATTCTCTTTTGACTAAGAAAACCCTCAACCAGAACATCCAATAAATCAGCATCCGGATTGCAGTCCTTTTCAATCATCTTAGAAAAACAAAGTAACGCTTTATCTAATTGATTGGCATCACAATGCCCTTGGATCAAGATGGTCCAAGTCTTGATATCAGGGATACATCCACAAGATTCCATCTCCTCCAGCACTTTACATGCTTCCTCAAACCTCCTCATCTTGCAAAGTCCAAAAACCAATTGACTATAGGTGATGTTATCAGGCTCATGACCAGCATTTCTCATAGTCCTAACAATATTTTCAGCTTCATCAAATTTCCCAGCACCTGTCAAAGACCTGTGGATTCCATCATAGATCGCCTTGGAGAGAGTGTGCCCTGTCGACTCATATTTCATAGCAACCCTGAAAACTAAATCCAAATTTGGCTTATCACTTGTGGAGATGCTCTTCAAAAGGAGACTGCAATCCTGAACCAATGGCTTATATGAACCATCCATCATAAGCTCATAAAGCTTGACAGCATCCTCCAACATCCTATTCTTTTGAAGCTGCCTCGATATCTTTATGTAAGTATCAATATCCAATTCATGACCCACACTCTTCATCTCCTTAATAACACCCCAAAACTCCTGAATTGAGTCATTCCTCGCAAGAACACTTGCAACTGCATTGTAAGTCACTGTATTATGCTCATAACCAGGTTGTGTCCCAACCCAATAAAAGAACTTGCAAGACTTTAGAGGAGTGTTCCGAAGCTCTTTCAAAACCCTTATTACAAAATTATCCGACAGCTGAATTTTAAGCTTTGCAAGTTCACCCGTAACCTCCTCACCCCATTCAGACAATGAAATGATGCCAACCACCTTGGTGACAACACTTTGCATTGCATTATCCTCTAGCATCCGATTATAGAAGTGGGTCAAAGCAACGGAGTCACTGTTCATCTTTTCCCTTTTAAAGCCAGCATGAATTGTGAGATATGTTTCTTCGTTGAGATAAAACCCATTTTCCTTCATCATCCTTAAAGTAATCCAAAATTGCTTCATAGTATCCTTGGTGGCCAAGATCCTAACAATTAAGCTAAACACTGAAGAGCTTGCCCTAAACCAGTCTTTCTTAAAGACCCAATTGAAAAAGCTCGAAGCTTTTTCAGGGTTTTTATCCAACCGCTTTATGACGTAAATAACGGTTTCATGGGTCATTGATGGGCAACTATTGTCTAACCTGAGCTCTAATGCTTGGGACCAATCGTTGGTTAAAACAAGCTCCACGATAGAGCTCGGCTTGGTAGAAAAATAGAGTTTAGGGTGAGTGATGGGAAATTGTAAATAGTGAGACGAATCCAAACGGGGTAGTGGATTATGGAGAGAGAAGTGAGTCACCTGGTTCCGAGTCACCAGAACTCGGGTAGCGAGTGATGAAGACTCAAGCACTCTGAGAGAAGCAGCTATTGCTTTCACGCGGTTCATTGTGACGCCGAAATGGGTGTAGTGTGACTCTGTAAGGGTTAGAGAGGGTTTAAGGAATAACCACTGTTCACTGACACTGGTTTTTTGGGTATGGATCCAAACCATGGGTTTCCAAGGTGGTTAATTAGTGATTTTTTTTAAAACAAATAGTCGCTTTATTTTTTAAATTGGTTCATTAAATAAAATTTATAGAAATAAACAACTGCTTCTTTAAAATTATCTAGCATTTTTTACTCTATATTATGCATAATAAATATTCATTTTATATAATTGAAATTTCATTAAAATATTATTGATTATATAATTTATATACGTACATAATTCAGATAAAATTTTATTTTTAATCATTTATAATTCCTTTTTAAAATATTAAATTTCAGATTTGAACTTAATATATTAAAAATGATAAATTGAAAAGGTTTACCCAAAAAAGAATTTCTCCATGTTGGAAAATTTTCTTAGGGAGAGGATGTATAAGAGAAAAGATGACATCACTTCCAACACAAAACCTTAAGGCTCAATGTCTATGGGTCTTTGATTTTCTTTTATACACTTCAACTTTATCATTTCTACTCAATGTGCAACTTTATGCCCACTCTCACACTTGAATACTCAACAGTCTCCCCCTCAAGTGTGAGACTACCCTAACTGCTGTTGGGTTTACCACAACGGTCCCTTTGATCCTTTTCCTCATTGGTACACTCCCCTCAAGGGGATTCTCAATCACTACTTTAGTAGTGACCCTAACTACTGTTAGGCTTTACCACAATAGGACATGTTTGCCCTTTGCCTGAGCTGGTTACAGAGATAACCTAGGCTTTGATACCACTGTTGGAAAATTTTCTTAGGGAGAGGGTGTATAAGAGAAAAGATGACACCACTTCCAACATCCCTAATTGTTGTTGGGTTTACCACAACGGTCCCTTCGATCCCTTCCCTCATTGGTACACTCCCCTCAAGGGGATTCTCAATCACTACTTTAGTAGTGACCCTAATTACTGTTAGGCTTTACCACAATAGGACATGCTTGCCCTTTGCCTGAGCCGGTTACAGAGATAACCTAGGCTTTGATACCACTGTTGGAAATAAAGTTCTACATTGAGTAGAAATGATAAAGTTGAGGTGTATAAAAGAAAAGCAAAGACCCATAGACATTGAGCCTTAAGGTTTTATGTTGGAAGTGGTGTCATCTTTTCTCTTATACACCCTCTCCCTAAGAAAATTTTCCAACAGTGGTATCAAAGCCTAGGTTATCTCTGTAACCGGCTCAGGCAAAGGGCAAACATGTCCTATTGTGGTAAAGCCTAACAGTAGTTAGGGTCACTACTAAAGTAGTGATTGAGAATCCCCTTGAGGGGAGTGTACCAATGAGGAAAAGGATCGAAGAGACCGTTGTGGTAAACCCAACAGCAGTTAGGGTAGTCTCACACTTGAGGGGGAGACTGTTGGGTATTCAAGTGTGAGAGTGAGCATAAAGTTCCACATTGAGTAGAAATAATAAAGTTGAAGTGTATAAAAGAAAAGCAAAGACCCATAGACATTGAGCCTTAAGGTTTTATGTTGGAAGTGGTGTCATCTTTTCTCTTATACACCCTCTCCCTTAGAAAATTTTCCAAACACTCCATACCAAACTCCTTGGCTCATTATTTATAGAACTCAGATCCATTTAATGTAACAAACCAGAATTTAGCCTTCGAGAAGTTGAAATCTTAAGCCAATGTGGTGGTCCTGTGATGAAAACCAGTTAGAATTAGAGGGAAAATCTAATTTTCACTAATTTTCTAAATTGGTGTTAAAAAATTAATAAATATAAGATATTAATATTGAATTTCAATTTGATAGCTTAAATTACTAATAAAAGGACTAATTTCTTAACATATGATTAGATTATATATATATACATACACTTTCTGTGAAAAACTTTTCTATAAACAATTTTATAAAAGAATAAAATTATTGTCTTCCTAAATTAAAATTAATTTATACATGAACTAATTTATAAAATTGATTTTTTTATTAATTTCTGTAAAATTTAATTTTAACTAGTACATATTGTTAAAAAAGTATTTTCATTTTTTTTCTGATAGAATACATGTAATAGAAACTTGAGGAATGATAAACATAGATAACCAAAATATTTATATACTAAATTAACATTACTTAATTATATTTTGTAATTATTTTATTATATATTTAATGAAGTAATATAAATTTATTGAATATCACATTTAAAAATAAAGTGATATAAATTTATTGGATGTGAATGTTAACCGCAACTCAAATGAGGTGTAGGCTTGGGATATCCTTACGTTATTTATATGAAATCAAAACAAAACTCAGTTTCATTAAAAAAATATTTATTTTATTTTAATTTATAATGTTATTTTTATTTATTGAAAAGAAACCATATAAAACTTATTAACTGAGGTAAGTCTCACTCTCAAAAGTAAATTTCGTTATTCTTTGAATTAGCCTAACACTAATTTCCCTAAATAAAAATATATTTAAAAGTATTTTAATTCTGTTGAGTTACATACTAAATTTCTCCGTTCGATTTTTTTCTCAATTTATTTTTCATTCTCACTAAAGGTATTTTCTTAACAAATTTAAACATGAATTGGTTTAAATTTTAAGGTGGTAATTACGAACTATAAAACCTTAATAAACAAATTATTCTATGAGGTACTAACTTAATTTTCATGGATTGCACACACACTTTCAAATTACACAGTAAAAAAAGTATTTTTATAATTCAAAATCTTAAATTTTATATCGTATAAATATATTTTGATTAAAAGATCTCACACAAATCTTAAACTTATAATTAAAGATTTTATCAGACAGTAGTCTTAAATTTGTACAATTATAATTAAAATGTATGACTCGGACCCAAATTTTGAATCTCCAAAAATTTAAAGCATTACTGGTGGTTCAAAATTTATTTTTTAAAGTAATCCTCGCCAAAAATAATATTAACTAATATTAGTTAATATTGTGTAAACCCTTCAAAATTAGTTTAAAGATTAAAAAATAATAACAAGACAAAATATTCATAAACATAACGCAACTACTCACTAGAGTACAATTTCTTTAGCCTATTAGGTTCCTTGCATGCTTCTCAATTTGTCCAGCCCATAGGGCTAGGTGGGTCAGGGCCAAAAAGCCCACACAAGAAAAAGTCCACAATACAAAAACACTCACAAGAAAAGCTCACATGATCAAAATACACACAAAAATGTTATGGGTAAGATGCACTTAGGTCAAGTTAACTTAGACCAGCAACATGTCAAGCTAATCAAGATGAACTCACGTTATATCTATTCAAGTTCCGCACACGTTAGGCCCATGTTGACCGATTCAAACTAAACTCATTTCGACCGAGTTGAGTTAAATCCAAATTGACCAAGTCGAGTTAGGCATATTAAAGGTATGATCAAATTGGGTCCACCTCGAGTCGAGATGAATCAAACTCATTTTGAGTTAAGTAGGGGCCACATCGATCAAGTTGTGTCGGGCCTATGTCAGTCAGGTCAACCCAACCAACATCGGTCAAGTCGACCAGACCCATGTTGATCAAGTAAACCCAACCTAAGTCAACAGAGTTAACCTAAACCACGTTAGTTGAGTCCATGATGTCGGTCAGGTCAAGTTTGGTCAACATTGTTCGAATCGAGTTGAGCCAACTTTAGTCGGGTCAAGTCAGACCCATGTCGATCAGGTCGAGTCGGGTCCTCATTCATCAAGTTGAGTTGGGTCAATGTTGGCTAGGTTGAGTCAGTCAAGCCCGAGTTAGTCAAGTCGAGAAGTCCACGTCGGCCAAGTCAAGTCCAATACCAATCAGGTCAAGTTAGACCTGAGTAGCTCAAGTCGAATCGAGTTGGACCCACGTCGGTCCATCAAGTCAAGTCCATGTTCGTCAAGTCAGGCCTAGTTGAGTTGAGCTTGAGTCAATCGAGCCAAGACAACCCAAAACCCAAATTGGTCAAGTTAGTTGAGCCCACCTTGGCTGAGTTGAGTTGGGCCTAGGTCTATTAAGTCAAGTTGGACCCACATTGATCGAGTCAACATCTCAAGTCAGGTCCACATCAACCAATTCAAGTCAATCGGGTCCACATCAACTGAGTCAAGTCAAACCATCGTTAATTAAGTCAAGTCAGACCAACATCAATTAAGTCAAGACAGACCCACATCGAAAAAGTTGAGTCAAACTTACGTCTTGAAGTTAATTGAAGACTTATAGTGGGTCAAACCCACTTTAGCCCTAGTCTTAACCCACTTTATGCGACGATTTTATGGGTTGAGATTCTTTCAATCCACTCATTTGGAGGACCAATAAAAATTAGGCTTTTTTAAGAGTGGATTGGGGCTAACCCATGGGCCATGGGTCAAATTGACACCTCTAATTCAAAGTTCATCAACGTGCACCTTGCCTCAACAAGGACTTTTATTTTCCCTCTTCAAATTAACCAAATTCAAGACCTCCTATGCAACCAGATATCTATTGATTGCAGCACCAAATTCCATAACATCAATGCCCTAACAAACTCTTCTAAACATTAGCATTAGCAAAATCAATGAGCTAACGTTAGCATTAGCAACGTTGGAAATCTTCCAAACAAAAACAATGAAGAGCTTAATATATAGATTAGAAAATCATCATTGGAAATAATAAGATCAATATTTTGACAAATTGTGTAGTCAACTGAGAGGCCCTTGTTGAAAGACAATTAAATGTAACTGTAAACTTATATACATTAAATAGTAAAAAGATATCAACGGAACATAAGAAAATGAACCAATCTTGGAAGCCAAAACAATCATTCTACCTCAAAAAGTTTCCAAACAATAAATTGTCAAGCATGTATATATTAGATGAACAAAGAAAAGAAAATAGCACTTCTTAAATGTTGACATTACTGGCTGATACGGACGAGGCTGTGCACCGTGCAATTCTCCATTGAATTGAAGAGTTCACAGATATCTTTACGTTTACTTATACCTGAGGGTATCCTGTTCAGTAGATCTTTGGCGTCAGAAAGTCTACCTTTTCCAATTAAAGATTTAAAAACTCGAAGGTAGATCACATTCGACCGGGGGCTTCCCTTACTCTTCAGGAATCTTAGAGCATCTTCAACAGACCCAAAATTAGAAATATACTGCAGAAAGGGTTCAATAATTGGTGTGTGTTGGTGTTTTCTAGTCAAACGAAGAAGGTTAAGGGCTTCCTCAAATTTCTCAATTTCCAATAGATTTACAATTAGTTTCTTATATGTAGTGTATGACGGAGATGCACCATGTTGGGTAACAACCTCTACAAGCAATTTGTATGCATCATCTATTCGCTCTTGACCAAGAAAACTGTCTGTCAGAACACCTAAAACAGCAGCATCCAGATTGCAGCCCTTTTCAATCATCTTAAGTAAACAAAGTAATGCCATGTCTACTTCATTCGCATCACAATGTCCTTGGACCAACAGGGTCCAAGTCTTAGCATCAGGGATGCAACCACAAGACTCCATCTCCTCCAGCACTTTACATGCTTCTTCAAACCTCCTCATCTTACAAAATCCAACAATCATTTGACCATATGTGATGTTATCAGGTTCATAACCAGCATTTCTCATACTATTAACAATATTCTCAGCTTCGTCAAGTTTCCCAGCACTTGTCAAAGACCTGTGGATTCCATCATAGATTACCTTGGGGAGACTGTGCTCTGTTGACTCGTATTTCTTAGAAACCCTGAAAACTAAATCCAAATTTGGCTTATCACTTTCATAAATACTTTTCAAAAGAAAGCTGCAATCCTCAACTGATGGCTTATATGAACTATCCATCATAATCTCATAAAGCTTGACGGCATCTTCCATCATCATATTCTTTTGAAGCATCCTTGATATCTTTAAGTAAGTATCAATATCCAATTCATGACCCACACTCTTCATCTCCTCAATGACACTCCAAAACTTCCCAATTGAATCTGTCCTCGCCAGAACTCTTGCAAATGCATTATAAGTCATTGTATTATGTTCATAACCAGATTGGCTCCCAACCCAACGAAAGAACTCGTAAGCCTTTAAAGGAGTCTTTCGAAGCTCTCTCAAAACCCTTATTACAAAATTATCCGACAGCTGAATTTTAACCTTTGCAAGTTCACCCTTAACACCATCATCCCATTTAGACACTGAAATGATGCCAACCACATTGGTAACAACCCTTTGCATTGCATTTTCTCGGATACTCCGATTATAGAAGTGGATAAGAGACGACCAATCCTTGTCCATCTTTTTCCTTTTAAAACGAGCTAAAATTGGAAAATACATCTCTTCTTCAAAATAAAACCCCTTTCTCTTCATAGTCCACAGAGTAATCCAAAATTGTCTTATCGTCTTCTCAGTGGCCAAGACCCTAAGAATTAAGCCATATAGCGACGAACTCGCTCTAAACCATTTTTTCGTACTGACCCAATCGAAAAAGCACCATGCTTTTTCAGGGTTTGCTTCCAACCGCTTCAAAACGTAAACAACAGTTTCATGGGTCAGGGATGGGTAGCATTTTTCTAACTCGTTCTCTAAACCCTTGGACCAATCGCTGGTCAAAATAAGCTCGACAACGGGATTTGGTTTCGAAGAAAAGTAGAGCTTCCGATGAATGTTGGGAAAGGGGAAATGGTAAGAATGGCTCAAAAGGGGGGATGGATTGTCGATAGAGAAATGACTCACCTGGTTCTGAGTGAGTTGGATAGACCGAGTTCCAATGAACCCCCTGGCGCGTGGCGACTTGAGGAATCTGAGATTAGCAGCAAAAATTACCTTCAAACGATACATATTGCATCAGATTCAGAGGGACAATGCAGCTTTCAAGCATTGCATTCCCCGCAGCTTAGGCGAAATTCAAAATGGGTTACGTAGGGTTTCACATTATCCATTTTTCGGGTACGGGTCCATCCATGGGTTGCCATAACCGGATTTAGTTAACCTTATTTATTTCGGTCCATTTTTTAATTATTTATTATTATCATAATAAAATGGGAAAGAGTTTACATTAAAACATAATAATAGATTTAATTAGGTTTTAAATTCCTATTGTCAATTAAATTTTTATTAAAAAATATTTACATTTTTTAATTGAATTTGTATCGTTTAATAAAGTAATTTTATATCTTAGTAGAGAAAGAGATAAATAAGAAATTATAAAAAGAGTTTTACCATCAAACCATGCTTTTAAAATAAATGAAACAAGGAAGAAGATAAGAAAATTTAAAAAAAAGGGAGAAGAGAAAATATAAGAATATTAAGAAAAGAATATCTAACAGGAGTGAAATTTTCTGAAAAAAAAAATTGTGTGACTTTTACGTAATCATTAAATAAGATAATGAGACATCTATTATCTTATTTATTTATTTATTTTATAATTATTTTTGTTAGGTGGGATATTTCTAATTTTATTATATTTATTTATTTTATTAATTTCATAAATATATTGTTTAGTAAGATATCTTTAACTTCATTATATTTATTCATTTTGTTAATATTATAAATATATTTGTTTAATAAGATCTTCATATCGATTTTATTCATTTATTTATTTCTTAAGTTACTTTACAATTATCTGATTTTATTAAACTTTATTTAATAATTATCATTAGCTGATCAAGTGTTTCTTATTCTTTTTATTTAATGTTTTCTTGTTAATTAATTTATATATATACATATATTCTTTAATGTTCATATTTATTATTTTTTTGGTTGGAAATAATTTCTTTTTTTCTCATAGTTTTTTTTATTTATATTATCATATACAATAGAATAATAATAATAATAAAGTATATATTTGATGAGATTTTAGTTAGGCATTTGATTTTGAAAATTTTAAATGAGTAAAATAATTTTGAATAAATTAATATAATAACATATAAAGAGATTCTTGTTATTGGTGTACACAAATTTTTGCAAATTTACCCTTTAAGTTTTGTAATTGTTTTTTTTTTGTTTTGGATTAACTCTATTTTCTTAAATTTAAATTCAAATTCAAAAACATAAGAAATTTCAAATTCACAATAAAAATCACATATTTAATAAAAGAACTATTTATAATAAAAATTATAAATCTATGACAATGTCCAAAAGAGGATTCACCAAATATTTGGTGTACATAATTTAATATTAAAATAAATATATATTTCAATGTTTTATAAAATTTATTAAATTGATTTATATTTTAAATGTAATATTTATTATATTCAAAAACATATATTTTAAATATTTAAAATATTCATTAAACTTGTTAATTGTAATATTTTTATTTTAAATAATTTTTTTTACGTATGGTATTAAATGTTCCAAAAAAATTTTAAATATAGACTAAAATTTGTTAATTGGGAAACTAAATTCTAACTGTTAATAATATTATACGAGTAAATATTTCACAATGTGTTATTTGAAAAATAAAAATGTAACCATGATATTTGGATAAAAAGACTTACATTTCTGGGTTTTAGAGTTTCAAAGTGTGAACAATAATAAAAAATTATTAATAATTATGTTTTAGAATTCATTTTTATTATTGTTTAAGTTGATGTTGTATTAGAAAGTATAAAATTAAACAGTAAAATTAAACAGTAAAATTAAACATCATTTTAGTTGATAGTAAAATTAAATAATAAAGATTTAATTGAAAAATATAAATAAAACAAACTTTTTTAATAAAGATGCAATTGAAAATCTCAAATTTATGAGACTTAAAACTTAATTAAGTCTTTTTTTATCTGTTAACAATAAAAGTAAAAAATAATAAAGACATCATTTTCACTTAATTGCAAAATCAAAAATACAATTGAAAAATATAAATATTTTAGTTACTTAAAATTTAATAAAGATTCAATTGAAAACACTTAAATTTATAACAGGCTTAAAACTTAATTAAACATAAGTAATAAAAAATAGAAAATAATAAACATATACATTCATTTTATATAGGCTTATCTAAAATTTATTTTTTCTTTTTATCTATCTTCTCTTATCACATTATATATCCTATAAACTTATAATTTTCATTCACTTTCTATATGTATATCAAGTGTAAATGAATTTTTTGAGTGTCCATGAATCATTTTTCAAAAAGAAATGTAAAAGAGACTTCTGAAAATAGAAAATGAAAAGAATCTCAATCAATTTTAGTTTAAAGATTTATAAATTTACTATTTCCTTTTATTCCAAATCAATAAAAACTGATTTTTGCAATTAAGAAATCACAGATAAACTTATAAAATTGTTCTTGTGGATATTGTCTAAATCTGTTCCAATTTTAATGAGAAATTCAAGTATGAACTAAGAATGAATATGAATAATACTTAATTTTTTAAATTAGGTATTTAGATAGGAATAAGTATATACATATTTGTCTTATTCCAATACCCGTATTTGTCTTTATATTTGTTTCTTGTTTTAAATTACTAAAACTCCGCTGGTTTACTAAGTAAGGTATAAAATTTGTATTAACTTTTTTTTTATTCTTAGTTTAAAATTTATTTTTAGAAAACATATTTTTTAAAAGTTTTTAATTATTTATCTTTTATCCCATTGTCATTTGATATTTTATTGATATTTATGCAATTATTGTTAATCTAAAGATGAAGATTATAATTTTTTTATTGATTTTTGACACTCAGAGAAAAAAATGTATATCCTGTGAACATTGAATCATTATTAATATCATATTTTTTTATTGTAATTTTCATTTATTTTGTAAAAAATTTTGTAATTAATATTTGAAACAATAAAGAATGGAATGAGTATATGTGTTTGAAAGATGAGAATGAGACAAAAATTTTACACTTAACAAAAATAAAGAGAAAAATGAAAATAAATTTTTACTTAAAAAATATAAATAAATAAGTAAAATTTGTCTCATCCATTCTCATTCCTATTTGTAATAATAGATTTTGAGACAATTTTTTTATTAATGTATAATATCAATTTTTATTATAAATTTTTAGGATGATTTTTATTTTTAATTGTCTAAATTTTTAAAAAATTAAAATAATATTAATTAGAATTGTTATTAATTATATTTTTATTTTCCGTTTTTAATTAATTTACACTTGGAAGGAGATACAAAAAATAAGAAACTTAATTGTTATTTTATTAAGATTAAGAAAATTAAAAAAATTTAGATGCCGAATAGGGAAAAAACAGATGAATAGTTCTGTAGCTTTTAAACCCAAAAATAACACAACATCTTTAAGTTTGTTTTGATTACTTCCGTTTTTCCATTACTCAGTGTTGTAGTATCTTTCTCTGTCTGTCTTACCTTTCAAAAATGATTTTTTTAAAAGAATAGTTTATAAAGCTTATAAAACAAAAACAAGATCAAACACAACCTATATTTTCTTATTCTATAATTTATCTGTATACTTTGAAATTTAGAGACACTGATATGATATGTTGATATACCAATGAGACGAATGTTGTGTTGTCTAATTTTGACTTTTATTATAAAAGTTGTTGAGGCATTTTAATTATTTTTTAGAAAAGTAGATTTCAAATGCAATTTAATTTCATAAAATCAATTTATAAAATAGACTATACATTCATTTATATCTATACTTGAAAAACAAGATTTATCTCCAATTACTACAATTTTTAGTACGTGTAACATTATTTAAAATTTAAAATTTGTTCATTGTGACATTTTTAGGGTTGTTGGTATGTTGGGATTGGATAAAATTTGAGTAAACTCATTATTGATCTATTCAAAATATTAGGTTGGTTTATGTGAAATTTTTGTGTTTTTTATATGTTAATTTCAATTCAATTTAATTATGAGTAGATTAGATTGATTTTAGTCAATTTGGTAAAAAAATTGAGATAGTTTTTTAAAAACTATAATTTTTAAGTATTACATAAGATAGAGATGAAGAAGAGATTATACTAAAAAGGAGGTATTAAAAATGAAGAATAAACAAAGTCAAATAATAAAGACAGTTAAATAAGATAAATAACAAATATCAATGCTAGAAAAGAACTATAAAAGTATAAATGTAAATGTGAGAATGTTAAAATTCAAAAAAAAAAAATATTATAATAGTATGTAGATTTGTTTGTCTAATTTTAATGTTAAATTTAATTTATTTATTTAATATTAGAATTAAAATATACTAGACAAAAATAATAAAAATAATAATAAAAATAAAATAAATAAAATATATAATTAGGTCAATTATAAGTGAATATAAAATAAAAATAAAAATAAATCTCAAATATTTTTTATTAAATTTATCATCTAGCTTATATAAAAGTTAATTAAATTAAATTAAACCGGAAGAATAAAATTTAACACAATCTAATTAAACTAAATTTAGTTAATTAAATTATAATCTGATCCCTCTCTGGTTCTGAAAAATTAAATCCAATAATGTTTCAAACAACTTTCTCTAAATATGGTAATTACTTACTCAGTTGTTAACATAATTCATGAAAGAAAAGTATGACGCACTCACGCACATATATTTAAAATAAATAATAAAAAATGTAATATTTAAGAATGATCACATTAAATTACTATAATATTATGTAGGATGATTTAAAATATATTTTTAGCTTAAATACAATATTTGTTATTAAAATAATTATTAATTTAATGATTTTAATTATATTTAAATCACTACAAAGATAATTTTATACCCCTAAAACTAAATGAAAAATTATCGAAAATTATATATAAGAAGTACTTTAATAGCTCCATGTCATGAAATGTAGATGGATGATATAATAAAGAAAAATATTTCAGACTTTACTTTATTCTAGGCACCAGTTTGGATGTGTTTGAGGATTTAAAGCTGATGAAAACCTATAAATTTGGATAAATGTATTTTAGTGGTTAAAATACACATTTCTTAATTATTCATCAAAAACAATTTTGTAATTAATTTAATTTTTTATATATTATTAAAAACGTATTATTTATTAATATTATTATTTTATTATTATCATCTTCACTTAAAGTCATCTTGAATTAAGTTTAATTAAGTTTTAATTTTTTAATAAATTAAAATTATTTTAATTCTGTTTTTATTAAAAAATTATTCTATTAAATATTTAAAATGTTTATATTTTTTAATTAAGTTTGTATTATTAGATTTTATTCTTCAATAAGGTAATACGAATATTATTGTTCACGTATTTTTCATGAAAAATAAAAAATAATTTAATTTAAGTTATAAGTTTTTTATAAATTTTATATATTTTATTAAATTTATATATTAGATACTCAAAAATTTTATATTTTTTAATTAAATTATTAATATTTTATTTCACCGTTAACTAGATACATGAGTGTATAATTTTGTAGTCTAAATACAACGTTACTAAATATTTATTAAATAATTATTATTAAATTATAAACTTTTAAAAATTATTAATGAATTTATTAATAAGTAATTAAAATATTTAATTATTAAAGAGTCAAATTAAAAAATATTTAGTAGTATTATATTTAAAATTGTAAAATTATATAATCATATCACCTAATTGATAGTGAAATAAAATAATAACAACTCAATTAAAAAATATAAATATTTTAAATATGTTAATATAATTTTTTTAATAAAATAATTAAAATATCAAATTTATTAAGAACTTAAAATTTAATTTAAATCAATTCTTTTATTTTCAAATTGGACATGAATAATGACAATCAAAATAACAAGCATATTATTTTATTTAATAGTAAAATCTAACAATCAATACTCAATTAAAAAATATAAATATTTTAAATATTTAATATAATAAATTTTTTTATTTAAAATTAAATTAAAAATATCTAAATTTATTAAGATCTTAAAATTTAATTATGTCCCAATTTATTACAAAGTTTAAATATAATTTAATACAATAACATAATCAAGCAGAAACCTTTAAAAGAGAAAATGATTTTTTTCTTTAATTTTTTTAATAAATAATTTTTAGGTTATTTATATCCTTCTCCAAGAGAGATATTTCTGTTCGAACTTAATAAAATTACTATGGGAAAAACTCTTCCTTTTAGTTCTTTTTCTAATAATTTAAGGTATTTTGTATTTTTATTTGACATCCAATTAATCGTTTCTTACTAGGTGGATTCATTTCAGATAAAAATTACCTGTGACTTCATTTCTAAGAAGGAGACTGTTAGCTTTTGATGGTTAAAAAAAAAATTTAATAATCTTCTTCTTACATGTTATTTCAATTAAATTAGAAAAAAAAATTAAAATTACAAGTAAACTTACCTTGATCACGTAGTGAATTACTCCCAAAGTGTCTGACAACCATCATAATTATTTTTTTAATGATTCAATTTTTTTAACTTAACCCTCAACAGTGAATCAATTAAGATTACAAAGAGCATGTATACCAGGAACAGATTACTCCTTAATTCATCTTAGTAAAATTATAAACAACATAACCTAAAAGAAAGAAAGGACAAAAAAAAAACAAAAGCAAAACATAAAGAGGGCTTTTTATAAAAAAATATTATAATGCTTTGATTTTAGTATGGCGACACCTGAGCGACAGATCCACACCCACTAATTCTTATTCCTGTTGGAAGATGGTGATGGCTCATTGCGTTTCATGATTTTCTATTTTCCCATATTTCTAATTTCCACCATCTTCTGACTGGTATGTTTGTCTCATTTTTTAATAATTAATTTTAATAAATTTAGAATTTCCTTATTTAATTGTGATTTCATTCATAAAATTTAAATTAAAAAATTATTTAAATTGCACTGAGATCCACCTAGACATTGGGTTGTTCTTCTAAAAGGGTTGACATAACATGTCATAAAAGATGCAGGAAAAGGCAAGTGTAAAAGGCTGAAAAACCATCATAAATTTAGGCTTTGCCGTGTTTTCCATTGCACATAACAAATTCGATTCCTAACCTATGAAACAACCTTTTCTTATGTTTTTAGCAAAAGAGCAGTTTAAAGTCGAGAAAGCTTTTTAAGGTTTGGTGTTTTGGCCATTTGTGTAGGTTTGATGCATCGCCCTACGTGATAAATTGTCACTGCCACGGCATTACCTACTTTCCTCCACACTAGAAAGTACCTTTTTCTCCAACTCCTTAACTCACAAGTTCTTAGATTCTTTCTCCTACTTTTACTTCTCTCATCTCTTTCACCACTTCCCATTGGTTCTTTTGCTTAGATCCGCTTTACACGGCTTTATCACTAGTACAAATAATTTTCAAGTATATTCTGCTAATTCTCTTTTCACTTAAATAAATAAAGTATTGGATGAAATATTATATGTGTTTAGTATCTTAATCTAGCTATGCTTAACATATGGAGGGTCATTAGAAAAATACAAAAGAATTTCAAATCATTTAATGCATACATTTTTTTATCTAAGTGCACATTCCTCTAGAGAATGGTATCTTAAATGAAGCATTTCATTACTTTCTGGACCACTTTCACTGACAAAGCACATCAGACTCGAAGCTCAAATCTGTGTAGATTTGATTGACCTTTGTTTTTAGACAACTAATGTCCCCCAAACAACGTTTTCTCAGTTTTAGACAGAAACCATGTCTGCAAAGTCATTAGGTTAAAAATTACGTTAAAAGTGAACAAAAATTGGTGTAAGTAAATTAAGTTATGCGTGAAACAACATTAGCTAAAGTTAAGATATTACGGTTTAACTTTTCTTTACTTTTTAAAAATGTTAGCAACGTCAATAAAGTTTCAGTAAAAACAATAAAGTTAAAATGTATATTCAAGACGAGTTTTAAGATTTTAGATCAGAAATTATGTCAATTTTTTTTATAATTAAATTTTTCTAAGAGAATTTCAAAAAAGAAAATTAAAAGATTGTTTTACAGTAATCATATTGATAAACAGAACATATACGAAATTATTTAATGACCTCTTTTTTGTTAAGTTATGTTTTGACATACTCCCATGATTATTTTGTTTTAGCTGAAATATATTGACGTACAAAAAGGTACGACTCTCGTATCCTATTTAATTAGTTCAACCATTAATTTACTACTTTTCAATCATTTTAATTTAAAAAAGAGTTCATGGATTTTCTTAAAAAAAAAAGTGCATGGAACAAGACTTTCTCGTATCTTAAGACATAATCTTTGTAATGATTTTTAGAATTACTGGAAATGTTTTAAAAGTTAAGTTTAATAGACATTTTAGTCCTAATATTTTGTGGAAATTTGTAATGTTTTTCCTTATTTTTTTTTTCTTAATTGAGTCCTAAATTTTATTAAAATTTGTCAATGTGATCCTTTCTGTTAGATTAGTATAAACGACATTAACTCTGTCAGGACGTGGCACACATGTCATCTTGTAATTGGTTGAATATTTTTTTATTTTATTTAATTATCCTTCTTCTTCCTCTTTTCCTCCTCCTCTCCCTCTTAATCCTCTCTTCTTTCTGAAACCCCACCCCCTACCTCCCAAACCCCACACGTCCTCCTTTCATGAAGTGCATCAGCTTCTAGGTCTTTCTATTACCGATATGGACCTCAGGGTCTCATTCTGTACCTAGGTAAACGATCTATATAATTAAGGTAAGTATATATATGAATCTGCTGCGTCTTTTATCTCTGGTGTTGGATCACCTACTCACTACTGCGTTGCGACAAGGACTGGAACTGCCTACGCGTTTGGACCTTTGATCTATATAACTTCTTTCTCTCCAAATGCAATAGGTAGTGTAGATAAATTACAAATTCAATACGACAAATCTTACTTCCACTTCCTTAAATATTTTTAGTGCAATTTTCCAATTGGGGTTTGGGAGGGAGGGGGTGGGGTTCCAGAAAGAGGAGAGGATTGGGAGGGAGAGGAGGAGGGAAAGGAGGAGGGAGAAGGATGATTAAAATAAAAAAAATATATTCAACCAATTACAAGATGACACGTGTGCCACGTCCTGACACAGTTAACGCCGTTTATACTAATCTAACGGAAAGGATCACATTGACATATTTTAATAAAATTTGGGACTCAATTGAGAAAAAAAATAAACAAGGGAAAACATTACAAATTTCCATTAAATATTAGGACCAAAGTGTCTATTAAACCTAAAAGTGATTATAAAATATACACTTTGCACTTCTTTTGATAGAATTATGGCCAAGTGTAATCAGTTAGGTATTGTTTGATTTCACGGGTTTATTGTTTGTGAGAACATCTAAGAATTGATTTGTGAGGATTGTATACATAGTTTATGTGATTGTAAAAATTAAATTTGGAGTCTAAGTTTACTAAAGTTCATATAGTTTTTGGTCCTCCAAATAAAAAAATATATTTTAATATCTTTATTTAAAAATATAGTTTTACATTTTTTAATAATAGTCCTATATCACTTAGAAATATAAAGGACAATTTATATTTACATTTTTTCTTGAATTCTTTGGTATACTTTTAAGGACAAAATTATAATATAACTCAGTTTTAAAGTGCACAATATTTTAAATATAATAATTGATTCTAACAATATCATTTTAATAGACTTAAGGTCGGAATAGTGACGTTTACCATGGAGACTCTTTTTCAATATATGATGACATTCAAGTCAAATTTAAAAAGGACATAGAACTAATGCAAGAACAATAACATAGCGAGTTGCAGGCTTTGTAAGAGAAGCTTGTGATACCCGATCAGGTCTGAAACATGCAAAGATTTGCCAATGTTCTGAGCATATGGTTGAATCTCGACCCACTCCTGTGACACAATGACCTATTGAGGATGCTGATAGATAGAAAAACGATGATTGATTACAGAGGCTGGCAACAAATATTCACACACAAAACCTACCAATGACCATTAAACTCGAAGATATGACTCTTTGTTAAGAAGAGAGTCACAAGTTTATGATTAGGAACAACCTTTCAGGGTTGTCACAATCCCTCCATTAAATGAAGATAAAGTAAAGTATTTGGAGTTTTCATCCTTTCACCTCGATAGTTATAAATGTATTGCTTCCTCACAAATTGAAATTCTCCAATCTCAAAAAATATGATGGATCATCGTATCCAGTAGTACATATAAAAGCCTACATGACCCGGGCCAAACTATTCTATCACGACTTAGTAGTCCACTGCCAACTTTTTCTGACCATACTCTCTGGATTGACTTTGCAATGGTATTATTCCTTGTCCAAGAATTCAATAAACTTTTTTTGTACATTTTGCGTGAGATTTACAATTAGATTTGTAGATGACAAACCGATGATCATGAGTTTCACATCACTCCATAACGTGACATAAGGAGAGACCAGTTACTCAAGCAATATATGGCTCGGTTTGTGAAAGCACACCTCAATATACTTTATCTCCATCCCATCATGTCAACTCACACACTTTTTGTTGGACTTCGACCAATCCTGTTTCTTGATGCTTTGTGCGTGGACCCACTCACTAATATGGATAACACCAAAGTTGAGTAGCATGGTACATCAATATATAAGAAAACACAGAGATGAGAAAGAAGACATTGGGTGATAAATGTGATAACAACTTAATTGATAATATAATTTGACTCTTTTTAGTTGTATTTTTGTCATGATCTCTTCTCTTTTTAACTTAGAAGTCAATAAAACTTGTATTTTTGTTAGAAAGTTATCACCACTCACTTCTTTTATCCTTTTGTAGAGAAATTGGAGCTTAAAGTCAAGATTTATGAAAGTTAAGTCTGAAACTTCTCGCCCAACTACAAGTAGTCTTGCTTAGCGAGGAGAAAATTCAACTCATTGGGCCACCACTCGACTCGTTAGGCTAAAAGGAGAATAATATTGTTTTTGCAACATTGACTCTCACCCAACGAGAAATTACATTTTGGGTCCCTTTTAAAAGGTGAAAAGTTGTAATGTTGTGAGATTTTTTGGGATGCTACGAAGAAAACATGAGAAGAATGATGGGCATGAGACAAGAAGCTTGGGAGAGACTTCCACCTTCAAGCTCATCATTTTCCTTGTCAATTTTGTACTTTGAATGTCTGAAAGTAGCTAACTTTCCTTCTTATTGAGGTTCCATGTAATGCACTAACTCTATCAAGGGGTACAAATGGTTGAGCAGGAGCAAGACGAATAACCTCAACAAAACCCTTGTGAAATCCGAGGAACAATAAATACCATTGCTGGTGGATTTTCTGAAAGAAACAGTTCTTGTTAAGAATAACAATGTTTATTCTTTGTATTCAACATAATTCAGGGAGTGACGTCGTTGTTGAATTCTTCTTTTATTCTTGTTGCTATATATGTTTACAAAGAATATTTGTGGTAGTATTTTTAATTTTATTAGTTTTAGAAAATCAAGTTATTATATAAAGCTTATAAACATTGAGTAACATAATATACCACACAAACATAAAACAAAATAATAAGAAATACTCAAGGTGTTGTGCACCAAATTTTTTCTGTCCCATTTATTTGTCATTCAACATTTAATATCAAAGCAAACGATCGAGGGTTGCTTTGCTCCAATTAGCATATAGTGCATATTTTCTTTACGGTCAGGGACCATTGTGAAGAATAGTCAGTAACATATAGTCAAGAGACTATGGTGTCAGTATATGTTGGTCTGGGACCATGATAAATATTGCATTTTCAATTAGTTTAATGAAAAAGTTGAAGAACGATAATTATGATACTTGGAGTATGCGTATAAAATATTATATGTTTGAAGAAGAATTGTAGGGTGTTATTGTTGGTGTCTAAACAATCACACCAAAAGGAGAAAGAGAGAAAAACAAATGAGATAAAAGAGGGAAAATTATATATTTATTTTTTGTCACCATGGAGGATGAGTTCTTACAATGACTCAAGAACTTGAAAACTCTGAAAGAAACTTGGGATACTTAGCAACTTTATTTGCAAGGAAGAGTGATGCAACATTGCAGTTATTGGAGAATGAACTCATGTTAGATCAACAAGTTGACATGACAATTAATCAATATTTCACCAAGGTAAAATCTATTTTCAACGAAATTGCAAAGTTGAACAGAGAGTGCAATTAATGATACAAGAAAAGGAAGAATTATTATTCATGGTTTGACTCCCAAATACCATGAGATTATTACAACTACTAAAGGGTGGTCAACTGAACCTATATTGACAGAGTTAGAAAATATTCTAGTTAACTAAGAAGATTTAGACAAACAAATGCCTAAGGTGTCTATAAGTGAGGAGGATAAAACACTTTCTCTAGAAAGAAAGTTCCTAGAGAATTCAATGCAATGCCTAGATTCAAAACAAAGGACAAAGCTAAGGGAACATGCAAAGTTGACAAAGAGGTCAATGTGGAAGAGGTTCACAATAAAGGGATCAAGACACCTCCAATATGGAGGTGAACCAAGCATGTTGAGGTGTGTTATCATTTTATTGGAGAAAAAGTGTTACAAGATGAAGTATATCAACACTGAATATCAGGTTGCATGTGTATTTACCAAAGTTCTTAGCGATTCAAAGTTTGAAGAGTTTTGAAGACAACTCGGTATGGCGACAAGGTTTATGTTGAGAGAGAATAATCATTGAGGGGAGTGTTAAGAATAACAATGTTTATTCTCTCCATTCAATGTAATTCAAGGAGCAACATCGTCGCTTAGTTTTTATTTTATTCTTGTTCCTATATTTATTTACAGAGAATATTTGTGCTAATATTTTTAGAAAATCAATTTATTATATAAAGCTTGTAAACATTGTGTAATATAATATACCACAAAAACATAAAATAGAGTGATAAGAAATACTCAAGGTGTTGGACACAAAACTTTTTATCTCTCATTTATGTGTTATTTAACAACTCTGCGATGAAAAGACATCTCCAACATATCAACTTGGTAAGCTTACTCCCACCTTTCTCTCTCTGATTTATCACATTTACAAATGTAGGTTTCTGCATCAATAACCTTACACAAGATGATTCAATCATTATCACCACCACAATAGCCAATTTATGAGTAAGTAAAGTGTTACTTGACCAAGGAAGTTTGGCCCTCATTTATCAATTTATCAATGATCCAACTGGTGCCAAAAGTTGGTGGCTTGCATCAGATCACTCATTTATCAGTTATTAGCGATCCAAGTTGTCCCAAAAATCGGTGGCTTACATCGAATTATCCACTTATCAATTTATTAGCGATCTTAGTCATCCCGAAAATAAGCAACTTACATCAAATTACTCATTTATCAATTTATTAGCAATCTAAGTCATTATGAAAATTGGAAGTTTACATCAAATCATCCATTTATCAATCATCCAAATCATTCCAAAAATCGACGACTTGAACATCAGATAAGTATCATTTACCAACGAGATACACATTTGATCACTCTCGGTGATCCAAGTTGTTTAAAAACAACTTAAACATCATATTATTCCAATTTATCAAAAATTTCATTGATCCAAAATGATGACTTACACATTGAATCATGTCAGATCAAAGTAAATTAAACTCTTATATTTATCAACGATCTAACTTGTTTCGAGTTAATAACTCATACATCAGATCAAAGTAAATTTGTCTCTTATATTTATCAATGATCCAAGTTGTTTAGAGTTAATGACTTATACATTAGATCAAAATAAATTTGACTCTTATATTTATCAATTTATCAATGATCCACGTCATTCAAAGTTAACGAATTATACATTGGATCACGTTCAAAGTTTGACTCTTATATTTATGAATGATCCAAATCATTCAAAGTTAACTATGAACATATCGAATCAATGTAATCCGATGAATTTAAACGAGTTTTTCAAAATAAATGGTGTAAAACGTCGAGACTCGACTAGAAAGCTACAAAAATCAACCTTTACAGGGAATAGTTACAAAATCTCAACTTCAAAATTAACTACTCATAGCCGACATAAATTTAGTCAAGATGATAAAACTCTTTCATCTTACAACTTGGTTCACCTGCATAACTACATTTATGGATTACGATCTAAAGAGGCTTATATACCTACCCAAAATGTCGAAGATATAAAAAATAATAGTATAAACAATAAAATATAGTAATATAAAATATATCCTTTAATATGAAATATCAAATTGTATCATTAAATAATACATACTATGCGAGATGCTATTTTTTAATATTTTAATATATCTTTATATTCTTTATAATCTTAATTACAAAGAGCCCAAAAATATAAATACATGACAATGTTCTAGGGAATACTCATTTAATTTTTTACTCAATATTCATATACATAAGATATTTTGGAGATTTTTCTGCAAGTGAATCTCTTCTAGACCCTCATGAATAGCTTGGTGTGCCTATATCTCAAAAGACCAACCCCAGATTCTCAAAGACACTACTTTTCCCACCTCAAAAGAATCACACTCTTTTTCTAGTAAGTAGAGACACTTATATCAATTTATCAAATTTTATATGTAGATGTTGATTGTTTTAACTTGAGAATCAAATGAGGAATAATTTTTAGATTTCATAATTTTTCATTAACTTATAATAAGAAAATAATGTATATATTAACTCTAATTTTCTAAGAAAGATCTTATTAATTATATAATTAAGTATTTCATTCCATAAATTTGAACCTTATTAACACATTGAAGCATCGTATTCATAACCAATGTCCTTGAAAGTGAAGATAAATAGAGAAAAACAAAATAATATAAAGATGTTAGAATTTTAGAGTTATAAAAATATGTTTTGAAAATATAAGAATATCATGTATAAAGGAGTTTTTATTTTGTTTTATTCATATACTCTATATATAGAATGAAAATATTACAAATATCAAATATTAGCCATATACCAATATTAACTCATCAATCTAAATAATAATTGAATATATTTTATCTTTATGTAAATAAAACTAATAGATTTCCTAGAAAATAATCTAAATAAATAAAAAAGATATTAAACAAATATTTTCAATACATTCGTCCTTACTTTCTTTACTAGAATTTTAAATTTCAGATTTGATTCTCCTTTTTTTTAATCTTGATTTCTTCCTTTTTTTGCTTGTAATTCGTAGTTTTTTTTCTTGTATGAGATCATATTATTATTCAATTTGACATTCTTCATTGTATTTCTTCTTTTATCAACATCATCCTCTTTGGTTGCTATTGATGATTCTTCATCTGTTTTTTTCTTTTAGACATCAAACTTCTTCAAGAGATATCCACCTTCTTTTCATTTTGATCATTATTTTATATCTTCTTTATTTGTAGCTAACTTTTTTCTTTCATATGAATTTGGAATACTTCTAGGTTGTTTGCATCTTTAATCACACAAAGCTTGTTTTTAAAAGATACCTTGTAACCTTTCTTTAAGCATGCAACCTTTCTCTATCAGTAGTCAAATTTGTTGAGCTCTTTGAAAAGTTTTCAATCACGAGTTAGGTGGTTCTTACAACCATTATCTATAATCCAACCTTTTGCATGTTTGTTGGTTGTAAAACATGATGTTGTAGAAATAGTTCATCTTCTGATTTATTCTCTACAATCTTAATAGTTTCTTGGGAATAATAAAATTTGCATATCTCTTTTGCATGTCCCAATTAACCACATTTGTGACATTTTATATCTGGCCTCAACCATCATGATGTTGCGTTGATGATTATTTTTCTTGCAATAGGGAAAAGATGGAAAAACACGCAAGTTGTTGGTTTGATTGTATTTGTTCCTTTTGTAGTTCTTGACTTCGAGATCACTTTTGACAATACGAAGTAAAGTACCTTCAACAACAACACTCTTCTCTCATTAATCTTTGTCACTCTTGTGCTTGCAAAACATGTATCACTTTTGTTAAAGTAATTATAGATAGCTCGTTTGTGTTTTCCAATGAATTAATGGATGCTTCATATTGCTCTGACACCTTTACCAAAATTTTCTCAACTAGTATATAATCATGAAATTTATTATCTAGTTCTTTTTGGGCAATTTTTTTTATCTTGTTAGCAATATCCAATAATTTGTTTAAGTATTTCTTAATTGTCTCAGACATTTTCCTCTTTTGTAGCTCAAACTCATTTCTTTTATATTCTCCTTTCAAACAGTCTCAACTTTTTTTAAAGTTATGATTCTTGTAAATATCATTTGTGGAACACCAACAAATAAACATGACTTCGCTTTTGTCTTCTTTATTTTATTTTCCTTTTGAATTTTGATTTGGGCCATGATAAAATTTTTCAACAGGAGATCAACAATGTAATATCATCTTCCATTTACTTCATATAAATCTAAAGCCTCTAGATAAGTTTGCATTCTTACAAAGTATATATCATAACTTTTGCAATTGAAGAGTAGAATAACAACTTGTGAATTTTTTTTTCTCTTTTTATTTTAGAAGTCTGCAAGAACTATGACTCTAATACTATTGTATAGATTTTAAGATTATGAAAATATATTTTGAAAATATAAGAGATATAATGTATCAATGAATTATTTTATTTTATTTTATTTTTGTATTCTATACACATAGTGAAAATATTACAAAAATATCAAATATAATCATATCTTAATTTTAATGCTCTAAATATAAATAATAATTGAATATATATTATCTTTATATAAAAAATATTTTAAATTAAAATCAATATATTTTTAAAAATTAATTTAAATAAATAAAAAGATATTAAACAAATATTTAAAAAATATATGATAAAAGAGAAAATATTTGTTAATGTATATCAAACTTTGAAATGATGAATCATCTATAAAATGCTTGTAACTAGACTTGCATAGATAAATGATGATAAACATTTTTTTAACTTTTAAATAATTCATAATAACAAAAGTTATGTAATGTAAAAAAGACTAACCAAGCACGGTAAATGTAATTTTTTATTGTTATTGAATTAACATACGATAATTATTAAAAACAACGATATTCAATTTTTTTAAAATGTAAGTGAATATAAATATTTTAATAATAAAACTATAAAATATAAATAGAATATTTTTGTAAAAGAATAAAAAATACATTCTTATTTCCAGAATAACAAGAATAAAATATTTTATAAAATTTAAATATAGTTATTTGATTTCAAATGTAAATGATTTTTCTAATATTAAAAGATTGTACACACACAATATATATATATATATATATATATATATATATATATATATATATATATATATATAGATACTTTCGTCTCTGCCCATAGATATACCTTTTGATTATTCGAAGATCTGATTCTGATATATAATTGAGTTTCTTAATTTTTAAGGTAGACATTACATTAGTTTTAATATATTTAAATATTTATTATTTATTTTTTCTTAAAGTTGACTTTTTCTGTTTTGTATCTTTTAATTACTAATTTAAGTAGTGAATTATATGTCATGTATTTGAAAGAAGTCCCATGTTTTTTGGGACTCTCTTGCATTAAGGAAAATGTGCAGAATTGGTAGCCAAATAATTAGCCATTAAAAGGACAAAATTACGGTAGGCTACAATTAAAAATATCTACAATGAACAGAAGTGGCAGCTGTAAAGTAGTGAACGAATATATTGTACCATTAATTAATAATATAAAATTGATAAAGCATATGTTATTTTTCTGGGATCTATGGTATTACTCTACAACTTCTAAATAATCATTTCATGGAAAGTTAATGAAAATGGGTCTCGTGTGTTGGGCTTTGTTGTCTTCTGGTTATAAATTTTGCTGTTATTAAATTATTAGAAAATGGAAAAAAAAAGAAAATAATCATTAAAAAATGCCAAGTGTAAGCCATCATGTTGATCTTTTTGTGTGTCGGAAAAGCATCCACTGTCAGAAGCCAAACATGACTCAGCAAGACTTCACAACTTCACAAAGCCGGTGGTGATAAATAACTGATGGGAAAGCAGAGTCTTTATCTTCTTAGAGTTCAGACCCCAAAACATTTACCTCTCTCTCATTTCCTTGATCACCTTCAGCACCTCCTCAAGCCTCTACTACTTCACCAGTTCTGCCAAAAGAGCACGGTTTTTGTTTGTTGCTGACATCATGGACTTCGACTTCAGGGCTAGTTTTCATTCTGTCAAACACATCTCTGCTGTGCAAGCTGCTAGACTTCACTCTGGTACTTCATTTCTCACTTGCTATTTCCCTTTGTTGTTTACTTATTTTGTCTGAGGTATGCATTTTCCTTTTCTTTTCCTTTTATTTTCCTGTCCTGTTTGAGCTATGTTCTTTTTTTTTAAGTTCTTAGTGTTCATGAACCCCACTAGCTATTCATCTTGCCTCTTGATGCGGAATCCTAAGATTTTTTTCTTTAGAGGGTTGAACTGGGGGAAAGCATTTGGGTTGGAATTATCTAGTCGGATTTTGCCTTTTATGGCACTTTTTCATGAATTGGACATAAACTCCCATTTGTAGCTATGAGTGATTTTTGGGTAACCGTGTGAACGCGTTTGTTTCATTACATTTGATTTCAATATTCTGTCAGGCTTTCCTTGTCGCAAGTACTTGCAAGTATGATTAGAAGAAGTGTTTTAGGCTTTGCTTAGGCTACTCTCATAATTTTTCTGAAGCATATCTTCATTATTTGATAGAATTTGAAGTGATTCACTACGCTCTAAGCCCTAGTATACATTAACTTGTACATTATTATGAAAGCCTTTAAATTGTAAAACCCCCAGTGTTAAGACTTTTCTAAGGCATGAATGGTAACTTTAAAGGTGCTTACGAAGAAGTTGGATAAGAGTGCACATGGAAAAGTTGATTTTAATTCATTTGAGAATTTTAATTCATTTTACCTCATTGATTCTTTTTTTCTTCTAAGTGCATATTTAGAATCTTAACAAACTCTAAAATAGTAGTTAAATGGCAATTGCATGAAAGTCAGTGTTTTGCTATATTGTGGTATGCAATCTTTTTTGCAATGTTAATTTCGATGCCTATGGAAGGGACGTCAGCCATGTCTTTTATGCGTGCAAATCATTAACTGGTGTTAAAAGTGTCAATTTTCTTTTCTTACTCTAGACACATGAACTCTACGATCTGTTTATCAGAAGTGCTTTAATTAAAAGATTAAAAAACAGAACAAAGCTTCCATTGAGATTCAATGTGTTTAGCTTACCATAAAATGTAGTTAAACTTGACTGACTTTGAGACCCCTTTTTATGTAACTATCAGTCTAGCATCTTCAATCTTAAAACCTGGCAGGATTTCTTTCTTGTGATGATGTTGAATGAATTGGAGGCTGGTCGATGTAAGTCGTAAGGATGAAAATTTACACTGAAATAAAGAGCCATTAACACAATAGACTCTCTGAAGCTGATTTCTTTTCTGCGTTTCTGCATAGGCTCAATCTAGAATTGGCATCCAACTATGAGGGAATTCAATTGTGTGACCTGAAAGTTGTTAGTGTTCAAGTATAAGTGAGAGTTTCACATTATGTAGAAATGGGTAAGTTGAACAAAATATAAGTGAGGAACAAAAACCTATTATCTTTGAGGTTTTTGGTTGACAGTGATGTTATGTTCTTTTATGTAGTTGACTTAAGACCTATTAGTGAAAATCTCTCTTATTTCTCCCTCTTGGATTTTCCAACAAGAGTCAGGTTTGTTAGTGTTTAAGCAGAGGGACAGAGAGAAACCAGAATTTGACCTTATTTTTTCCTATCAATGATAGACTATCATCAATTATCAAACTCAACCTTTACTTCAATTTAGTTTGATCCTACCAGTCATACATTAATTGTACTAATATATATTTGGCACCCTTTTTCTTTTGTTTGGGCTTGATTGGACTCTTTGAATGCAAGATAAAAAATGTCTATAATTTTTAATAAAGCCAGATTTATGGGAAACTGCATCTATGAAGTGTCATGTAAATGACTGAAATATACAGACAATACTGGTTTTATGTTTAATGGTTTGATATTAGGTAATTTAGATCAGTATACTTGATCATATGACAGTTTCAGTTATGCTCATAGCTGTGCCAAGTATTGACATGTCCCTGGAAGTTAGAAAAGAGCACAAGTGAGCTCTACTTGTTTTTATCTTTCTTGTTTGGTATTTTGGGAGCTTGTGCAGTCAGGGTATGGTGTGCTGTTTATTCATTTTCATATTGCTTTTATATTGAGACATTGAGATGCTTCTTCCATAACAAGCTCTGTGAAGTTCTTGTACTTGTCCTAGAAATAACTCACTGACCCCTTATAAACTACAGATAATTACTCAGTGATCCATTACACAGATGTGGATAATGATGGAAGGTGCGATTTCCGATGTCCATTTTGTGATTTTGAAATTGAAGTTCCTCTACTCTGCACCAATTTGGAAGATGATCATTGCTATGCCCTAAAAAATGTGGTATGCCTTTTTATGTCCCTTCAAATTTCTGTTTGGCAGAAACTACCTCTAAGTGCTAACATGTTTACAATTTTGTTGTAAATACGCTTTCTTTTTCCTTGATTACTTAGAATCTGTCCAACCACTTTATTATAGATTATAAATGCAGTTATATACATCTAAAAGGAAAATTTACATCTGTCCTGATCTGATCAAGAAGATAAAGGATCCAGTGATCCAGCAACCATTATATTTAATAACTGGGAAAAATGAAATAGGGACATTTCTATTTTATCTAAGTAAATCATGATTGAAAACTCTGCTTCAATTTTCTTTTATCAGGTTTGTCCCGTCTGTGAAGAAAATTTAGGGAAGGATGCAATCATGCAATTTACACATTCAAACTCTCGAAGGGTATATATGCTTCACTTATCTTAAATGTGTTGTGTTCTAAAATGTAATCTAGCACATGCTTGGTTTTATGAGTTTAACACTCTTGACAGGTATTACCATACTTATATATATAAAATGTGTTAAAATATAAAAATTCAATATAATATAAAACTATTACTCCTCAAAGCATAACCATACATTATAGTTCGTCTTCGTTTGGAAGGCACACCGGAGAGATGGAGAGCGAGAAAAAACTCAGATTTGTAAATGTGTGCGAAAAGTTGTCATGCCTGCCTCCAACACAGCATAATCAATTATGTTCTCAAAAACTGATTTTCTTAGTTACTTTAATCCCTCATATCAGTTATATGTGCTTCCATATTCGATTACAGGTCTTGTTTTATGTTATTATAATAATAAATAATTAACTAATAATAGTAAAAAAATCAAATAAATACAATTATTAATCATAGATAACATTATAAAAAATAAATAAAATGACTTCTCTTCTCATTCATTTCCTTGCACCCAAACTTCACTTCGGACTGATTTCTCACCTCTTTCTCTTCTTTCTCTTTCATTCTCACTATTTCTTTTCCTCCCTGCTAAATAATAGAGCATAAATGTAGAAAGATTAATGCCTGACATAGAAGTAAACATGATTGTAAAATACTTAATCTTTTCTTTTCTTCACCTCCTGCTTAATATGAAACATTTTAATTTAAACTAGGTCTCAATGAACATCTTAGGGTCACATCAACATCATAATTTCATGCATAAACAATTATAACATTACATACTCAACACCTTACTATATATAAATCATGACTTTATAATATTTCTTAACATTCATATATACTCAATATTTCATCATATACATTCAAAACATATAATGTAACAGTCGCATAACTTTATAATTTTTCTTTGGGTTCATTGCTTTAGCTTTTTTCTTTCTTTTCTTTTCCCTTCTGTTGGTAGATTTGAACTCAAAATCTCATTTAATGTCTCCCTTGTTTATGTCACATCCTTCCCTAGTTAGAGGACCTAAATTAACTTTTTAAGGACAGAAGGATGACACCACCCTTTGAGAACCAAAGGAGATGTATATCCTTCTCTTGTCAAAGGGAATGTTTTGTTAATTTTTCATCCAAATTGTGGAGTAGATCTCTTATATTTATAATCCTTCGATTTGAGGAGTATGTAAAACATACAATAATCATTAATATACCATATTGAATTTCTCATGACTCATCCTTATTCTTGTTATTAGAAAAAACTCAAGTCTCATATCTATTAGAGGTAGTGCCAAAATATAGTATCTAAGTGAAGAAAATTCTCACATTATAAGCATGTTTTGTAGAATTAAGTTAAGCCTAAACCACTTTGTAAGATGATATGAGAGTCTATCTTAGATGCATTAGAAGGGTCGTTCTTTATGTTATACACATGCCAAACCCAATAATACTGGAGGTCCACATTCTAATCTCTTTTAATATTTTATTTTTATTTATTTTTTTGGCAGATTTTTAACGAGCATTTGATTATTGTCTAACTCAATTGAATATATTGCTTTTTTAAATATAAAGTGGGCGTGGAAGCCTGAGAAATCTACCATCTGGTCTGGTAACGCAGCAATGCTTGGCAAGAAGTTGGCTACCAGGGGGAACAAACAAGAATTATTAACTGATCAACTTTTGACACCATTCATCTGCAACCCTATTTCAAACTTTAACGATGTCCATCCAGATGAAAACTCCAGCTCCAGCCGCAAGGATATAAACGTTCCTGTTGCAAAAAGGTATGCTTCTTTTTCCATCAAAGTTTGTAGCAGTGTCAATTTGGCAAAGCGTGAGAAAACTACAGAAATTTAGTGTAGAGTGCGTGTCATATAAAATGATTTCCTCCAAAAGAAAATTTGACAGTTATAATGATTAATAATGCATTATTAGCAGGAACAGCTCAGTTTAACTTGTTTTCTAAGGACATGATGATCCTCAGTGCCTCAAGATTTTTTGTCCGTTTTCTAGTATTTAGTTAGAACAGAGATGATTTGCCCCAATACTAACTTTCAATGCATAGAATAAAAATTAAACGTGATCAAGCTACTCACAGACAATGTATTCTGTTACGGTATCAAGCTAATGTTAACTGATTCTGTTAGCTGGTTCAGATGGAAATTAATGAAGTTGATCAGTTACAGGTTAATTAGAATGCTGGTTAATGATACTGTTACTAATTATGTATAACAGCAACCCAGTAGTTGCAGAACTTGATTTCTACATAGCAATAAAATCATTAATTAATATATGCTAATGCACAATCGCATTATTCACACTTAAATATCTTGTATTTTGTTACGAAGGATGATTCAGATGTTTTCTCTTGAGGCTTGCCGTAATTTTGTATTAGCATGCTACTTTGACGTTACATTCTCGGTTTTAAGGAAAATTTAGAAGAATTTGTTATTTCTTTAAAAAAATTCAATGTTTAATTTTGTTAAGCTGTGTCATACCCTGGGTCAGGATTGACCATATGAGAGACCTGCTGTATCTGTCTGTTTTTTCACATTTCCTGAACATGTTCTCCTCAACAGTCACACTTTGATTGATTAAATATTTGTGACGTGTAGAAAAGATTAATATATCATGGGTGGTTAACACCAATTTCTTTAATACAATCCAATATTTTACATTAAATATTTCTCGTATAGATTGCAGATTATAAATGGTTTTAAGTGTCAGAGCCACCCATGAAGAAAAAAATCGTGTCAGACTTCAGTCCTTACATATGCTCATGATTGAAATTTTTCAGATTTTTCCACGCATTCGTCCAATCCTTACCAAAAACTTACAAAGCAAATTTATTGAAAATCATAAATGAAAATTTTCATTTTACCATATTAGTATGCCTTCTATTTTTGTAATAAGTAGCGATCTTCTATCCTGGTTTTAAAAAGAGGAAGAGAGAAGGCTTCTGAAAGTCTCCCCTTAACTCCAATGCTGAAATACTATTTATGGTTTTGTTTTTACAGGTCTGGCACAAATGAAGCAGATATAGGTGATGAGCAGGATCAGGAAGAGAAAAGGCTGAGGGCAGCTTTTGTTCAGCAGTTGTTGTTCTCAACTATATTGGAGTAAATGTGTTACTAGAATTTACGGTCACACACAGCATGAATTGGTAGCAGCAGCTCCTTTTCAGATTGCCTCATGCTGATTCAACAGGCACTGAGTTTTATTGTGCTGTATGGGTTTAGGGGATGTGAAGTAGTCCAAGCCATAGTTATATGTATTTAACTATATTTCATATCTTTCAATTGAAGTTTGCCATTTGGTATACTATATAAAAATTCGTCAATCTGCTTGACCTCTTTACCTTATTGTTGGTGCCAATTGATATTAGTCTGAGATTACGTTTCTGATTTTAGTCATCTCATAGTTACTAGTTAGGCGTTTCTATGGAATGGAAAAAAGGTTAACCACTGATAGATCTAAATCAAATAACTATCACTGTATAACGTTATGTTGAATCTTTTTTTTTTATTAAGTAGCAGATGTACTGTTACAAATCGTATGATCTGTTCTTTTATCTTTCACGTCTTAGATGGATACTGAAAAAACAAATAAATAAAACTGAATTTCAAGTGAATGTTAGGGAAGAAAGTGAAAATATTGAACAATTGGAATTAAATTGCGTTGACTCGTCCTTAAACATAAGTAAATTTCCACAAGCTTGTATTCCACAAAGAGAAGATTCATGTTTTAGTTGTGATTTTACAAACAGTTGAGCCAGTTGATTTAATCACTGAACAGTTTGGATTTGTTGAATTATAGACGAGAAGCCACTACATAAAAGATTTTTTTTTTTCATAATTTTCACGAGGTTCCATAATTGTGAGGTTTCAATAAGATTTTGCTCAAAGAACAAATCACAAATAATGTATTAACAATATTTTTAAAATTTTCATCATAGGTTGGTTAAAACAACATACACTTTTGTTCAATTTATACTGATAAGAAAAAGCGATAAACACCTCTCGCATTCATGTTTTGATTTTACATTTGTTCATTAACGGCATTAAATATGTAGGTTGTTACAAAATCATATGCCAGAAACAATGACAGTTTAAGTAACATGCAAATTTAGTTAGCACTTCAAACTTGTAATCATTCCATGGAACAAAATAAAAAGAGGTGTACTGACATTAAAGATCAAATATGACGCGAGATTCACACGTAAAAAATATATTTCTGTCCTTCTAGAATCTAACTGTGTCCTTTCACTTCTGTATTTACTTCCCGGGGAAAGGGGAGGAAGGAACCTTTTTCAGAATCGGTGATCAATAACAGAAGTTGTATCTGTACCACAGAAGAATTCTCTCCGCATCAGCCAGTTATTTCTGGGACCTGGTTCTCTCCCTTTCAATTTCATTCTCATAATGAGTCCCCATTGTCTTACTTTCCTGTCTGATTTTGCTAAAAAACCACTATAAGTTTCTTGGATGCTGAAGATCAGAATGCTGTAGGTCTCCAGTGCAGAAGACCAATAGGATCAACTGTCTGCCCTGTTTCATTGTATGAGGCATAGTTTTAATTAGATCGTTTCAGTAACCGATTGTCAAAGAAAGGACAAAGGCGTCATGACATAAAAGGAGATATTATGTATCAAAGGCAAATTAATAGGTAGTTACCACATGATTAATGGTGTCGTTTTCATAAAGAAGAGATTGCCCGGTCCTTAATCTATAAGAGTCAGAACAGATCACTATCCAAACTTATATTCCACAAGCTTGTCTCTTCTCATCAATCTATCATTCAACGCGTATTTTGCTAAGCAGAGTTTGAGTTCTGGTGCAAACTCCTCTTCAAAGCCATTCAAGAAAACACCTTTTAGGTATTGTTTGTTCAGTGCACCTCACCAGGTCAGCATACAACTTAACTCACTCCCTGAAATACTCCGTGTGATAGTTTTCTTCAAACTGAAAAGCAATTCACGTGTTTCTCATCATGTAAGGCTGAAATTGCTTCATCACTGCTATTCAGAAACCCTCCAATGGACTCAGCGTCAGTCAACAACATTCCCACCATCAAAACCAAAAAGAGCCTTCCCCTCCATAGTCACCATCTCAGCTGGAATCTTTTCCCCTCAATTCTCTCCCTTTCCATCACATAGGTATTCAAGAGACCCAGTTCTCTCCGTTTCAATTCACTTCTCAATTGACTGTAACCAATCCCCCTGCGTCATGAGTACGAGTACTTATTCTGCTAAAAACAAAATCCAATCCTCGTTCCCCGTCCCTCCCTCCCCCTCCGGTTGTGTGTGTTGGGATGAAGGGTGTAATACGTATTAAAATCCACACATATAACTAAGTGCAAGGGAACTGAGATGTTTACAATTTGTCATGCGATATATTACATAAATATGACAACGAAACATCTATTGACTCTGAATATGAATGTGATCAGGATTAAGGATACATCAGTAACTACTCTGAACATAAACATAGATTAAATCTGATATTGATATAGCCTTGCCACTTCTACCACACCAAATGAACAAGGATGAGCACCAACTGTCTAGGGATATTGCAACACCAATTATATTATTTCTACATATCTAATGATAAAAAATGGGTAGCCACATTACTGTAATTGTTGCATTACACTAGATTACTAGAACTGTTCTAGAAGAATTGATGTGCGGGATGCCTCCTCAACCCCCCCCCCCTCCCCAAAAAAAAAAACCTTTCTCATAGGGGCAAAATAGGGAGGAGTGTATAATAGTTTAATTTAAATGAGAGAAAATAACTTCTTACTCCCTTTACTTTAACTCCAACTCCTATTCAAGGGTTAAGGAGTTCCCCCTCTTACATCCAAACAAGGGAAGTGGATTCACCCTCCACCCAAACATAGCATGACATGACTGTACGAAAAAGAAAAACTAATCAGCTTTGGAAGACAAATCTCATAATTTCAGGCAGTCAGAAATTTGTGGAATCTTGCTCAAGCACTTAACATTTGAATTGTAACAATAAAAAAGGATGGAAGTCAAACAAGCCATTGGTAATTCATTGTCCAACTTGATTAAACATCATCTAGAACCCTACAAATATAACAAAATGGATATAACAGCAGATGTGTAAAATAACAAAACTCAATTGCACAAGCCCATCGTCGATGATAGATACTTTCATTGCCCACAAATGTAAGAGTCAAGTAGTTGGGATGCCAATCTCACAACAATTTACTCAATGATAGATTGGATAACACCAGCTCCAACAGTTTTGCCTCCTTCTCTAATAGCAAACCTCATTCCTTGTTCACAAGCCACAGGGACAATAAGTTCAACCACCATCTTAACACGGTCACCGGGCATCACCATCTTGGACTCCTCATCCTTGTCATTCATAATGGAAGTTACTTTGCCAGTAACATCAGTGGTCCTCATGTAGAACTGTGGCCTGTAACCGGCGAAGAAGGGAGAGTGCCTGCCACCCTCTTCCTTCTTCAAGACATACACAATTGCAGAAAACTTGGTGTGAGGGGTAATGGTTCCAGGCTTAGACAAAACCATCCCTCTCTGAATATCAGTCTTCTGAATACCCCTAAGCAACAACCCCACATTGTCCCCAGCCAAAGCCTCGTCCAGAATCTTCTGAAACATTTCCACCCCAGTCACAGTGGTGTTCCTAGTTTCCCTCACACCGACAATATCAACCGTCTCTCCAACCTTAATGGTACCCCTCTCAACACGGCCAGTGGCCACGGTTCCACGTCCAGTGATAGTAAACACATCCTCAATGGCCAACAAAAAGGGAAGTTCAGTTTGGCGCTGAGGGATGGGAATGTAGTTATCCACAGCTTCCATAAGCTCGTAAATCTTATCAACCCATTGATTTTCGCCGCGCTTGATGGAAGGGTTGGCCATCAGAGCTTCCAAAGCCAGCAACGCAGAGCCAGAAACAATTGGAACATCATCACCAGGGAACTCGTACGAAGAAAGAAGCTCGCGAACCTCCAATTCTACCAACTGCAGAAGCTCCTCGTCATCAACCTGGTCTTGTTTGTTGAGGAAGACCACAATGTTGGGGACACCGACTTGCTTGGCCAAAAGGATGTGTTCTTTGGTCTGTGGCATTGGGCCGTCGGCGCCGGAAACCACGAGGATGGCTCCGTCCATCTGGGCAGCGCCGGTGATCATGTTCTTGACGTAGTCGGCGTGTCCAGGGCAGTCGACGTGGGCGTAGTGACGGTTCTCGGTCTCGTACTCGACGGTGGCAGTGTTGATGGTGATGCCTCGGGCGCGCTCCTCGGGGGCAGCGTCGATTTCGTCGTATTTCTTGGGGGCGCTGTTGCCGAGGGAGGCGAGGGCCATGGTGAGGGCGGCGGTGAGGGTGGTCTTGCCGTGGTCGACGTGACCGATAGTGCCGATGTTGACGTGGGGCTTCTTGCGCTCGAATTTTCCGCGGGCAGCGCGGACGGTGAAGGAGCGGCGGCGAAGGGCAGCGGGGGTGGGGGCGAGGTGGAGGACCGTGGAGGGGTGGATGAAGGACGAGGAAAGGTGGGTGGTGGAGGGTGTGTGAGTTTTGAGGAAGAGGGCATTGGAGGAGGGTGAAGGAGATGGATAGATATGAGGGTAAGGGAGCTTTGAGGTTGCTGCCGCTGCAGCCGCCGAAGAAATTGCCATTGGGAATTGGTGGTGGAAGGTGGAGATTGAGGTTTTGGGTTAGGGAGAAGAAGAAGTGAGAGTGTGGGTAAAGAGAAGAAGAGGATAGGGAAAGGGTTTGCGAAATTCTTATGCTATCTGCTGTGGACGAAAGAGGACCTCATCTTCTGTTTTATCCCTTCTTTTCTTTTTTTTCTGCATCTTATTTTCGACCCACTCCTTGCTTCTCCTTTCAACATAAACATTTTTTACTCTGTCACCTATTCTATTATTTCTACAATTTAAAAAATAATTGTTACAAAAGTAATTCATTTATATAATATATAATTATTCGTAATTGGATAATATCGTAAAAAAATATATAACTATTTTATATTATTAATATATAACATTTATTTGTTTGTATTGTAGTATTATGATTTTGACACAATTTAATTCATTGTATCTGAAAAAGTTAATTTGGTATAATTGTAAGGAGTTTGGGAGATAAACTGTTTTGCTTAGAGTTTAATATCCTGTTGTTCTATGACTTTTTAAATCTTTTATTTTAGTTCATCATTATTTATTCATTAGCAAATGATTATACAATATTAATATTATCAATTTATTAATTTGTAACATTTTTATATAATTTTTAATTTATTATATGCTAACATTCGATGACCATATTAAACTAATCTATATAATAAGTATTAAAAATAACATTTGTATTTAAGAACGAGGTTTAATTTACTGTTTCTCCATAACCACAGTTGATAAATTGATAAACCTTTCTTCTGTATCCAGAAAGTTTTTCATTGTTTTAGAATTAATATCAAGATTAATTAATAAAATATTATTTTTTCAACCAACCAAGGAAATTTTTAATAAGGATATTTAATTGAAGTAATTAATATCTTATGATAATCCTAAATGTATTACTGAACTTAAAATTGTAATATTGACAGTTGAAGAGAAAAACTTAAGTCACATATTAGAGTTCAGTTGTGATTTAAATCCTTACATTTGGTCTATTTTGAATGATGTATTATGTTTTGGAGGTTATATATAAATTATCCTGATTGTAGTTAGTTTAAGTAAGAGAACGAATAGGTTTTTTGTTGTTGTTATAAAATAAATTACTATTATTACTATAAATTAAAACATGAAAACATTTATGATGTTAAATACCACTCTCATTCAACAAAAAAGTATCAATCATATATATTTTTTATTGTTCCTTTTAGTTCATGTAGATTGAAAAACAAGTTTTGTGTTTGTTTTTGCAAAGAATAGCTAATTTGAGACCATAAAAAAATAAAGAATGAAGAATTACCCTTTAGATACTGCAGAAAAAAAATACAAGTGACAAATCATTTTACACTTTTACTTGTTATATAACATAACATAATTAACTATTTTATATATCCTAATAATAATAATGAAGTTTAATAAAATAATAATAGTAATAAAATTCATAATTCAATATTTAGTTAAAATTAAGTTATAACAATAAAAACAATTTAATAATATTTATAATTTTTTATTAATAAAATCACCCACAAATTTTTATAAAAAATTTTCATTTATCTTCATAAGTGTCATTTTAATGACATTTCCTCACATTTTTAACAATAAGAATAGCTTTCACCATCTCTCAGTGGGGCTTTTCACAAAGCAGATAAGTTATTTTTTAAAAATTTAACTCAAGCAATAAATTAAATTGGTATCTTACAACCTACCACAAAGAAATTGATTTTTTTAATAAATGATGACAAAGAGCTATTTTATAATTGTATGGAGAATTGGGCATAGAGAAAAAAAAAATTGTAATTGGAACACATAATCAGCTTATGAAAGGAATATGTTTTTAAAATCTCTCTCAAGGATGTGATTAGAGTCCTCAAAACAATTTTAAATTGGTGAATCAACTTCGCATATCATAGTTTCAGTTGAGTGGAAATGAGAATAATTTAATAATAGATCAGCAAATTAAACTTCATCCATGTGGATTGAACTTGTGATGAGCTAGGTTCATGTACTAAACCTTTTGAAAAAGATAAAAAAAAAATCACCAAATTGTAAAAATAATGTTGAATTAAAATTTTAATTCTTTGATTCATTATGTATAATGTGAGAACTTACAAAACTAGAAATTGATGGTAAAAGTAATGTTAAAACTTGAAATTTATTCGATTTGAAAAATGAATTGGGGTAACATTTTTAATTCTTTAGTTCGTTATCTACTATTTATTATATGAAAGTCTTTAATTCTTGATTAAAAAGCCTTAATTTTCATATATTATGCGTTGTTTAATATATAAAAATTCAAAACACAGAATTTTTATTTTAAAAACAGTTAATAAAAATTTAGGTAACTGATGCATTTAATTTGTCTACCCGTAATGAAATGGACTAATATTTTTTGAATTACATTTTAAACAATTTGGACAGAAACAACATGTTTATAAGATGGGTTGGACTGATATACTTTTGACCACTACAAGTGAGAAGAACACTAGACATTTCAAAATAGGGAGGTGCAGGTAGCACAAAGTGGGAGTAAAGAAAGCAATTGTCCACATTTGGTAATTTTTTTCTTAGGTTTCCCTATTTATGGGCCTTGGGATTGGGACCTTCTAAGAGCTGTCGAATTGTTCCAAATGGTTTATTAAAGACAACCTCCCAGAAAACGAAAGAAGAAATTGAACTTGGTAAATTGAAGACATTATTATGATTTGTAATTACTGCACCAAAAGAAAAACTAAAACACAGATAACAAAGGCAATGGTTTTCTAAGAATTTTTTTTATTGCAAAAAAAAAAGTGAGAGAGATTAATTAAAAAAACAAAGTGTATATTTTTTTATATTATCATCCAATAATACTTTAGCTTATTATTAAAAGTCGTTTTCTTTAATAATAATAACTAAACACATAAGATTATGTTTTAATATATATATATATATATTAGCTTATGATTAAAAGTCCTTTATTACCTAATCTTTTATTTTTAAGTTTTATATGAATTTTAAACATGTGACTTATTAAGCATGAGATTTTGTTGTGTTCTACTTGGTCAGCCATCTTCTATTTTATCGTAGATTTTGATTTCACATTCCATTAAGTGACTTATTTGACTTGTGAAGTTTCATATTCACACATTTCAAATGTGAAAAATGAAAACTACTCAAAGCCAATTATGAATTTAGTTTATTTTGATTCACTTAAACTTTCACTCAAACATAAATCCATGATCCATATCTAAATTGAAACTACTTTAAATAGTTTCTATTTCCACAATCGAAATCAAGTCACCACACCAAATGCTATATAAACTTACCCACAAATGTTTCATATTTCTAAAATAAGGTCACAAACTCACTTTAAATTTCTGTTTGGTCTCATTGATATGTTAACTGATACGTTGTTTACAAGTGTTTCAATATTTTGTGATCAAATGTGGGTTCTACTCTTGATGTACTTGCATTTTCAAAAGGAGATTCGATTTGGTAATTGAGTTGAAGACTAGTTTTTTTATAACCAAATATTCTTTTACGTTAGTAGAACTAAATAAATACGTTCTCTTTTTAAGTATATCACTACATAGCAACTTCTGGTAACAAAATAGTCATGATCAAACAACTCCATAATTAATATGCTTCGTCTACCTTATTCTAAACTTAATTGTAGCATTTTTAAAATAGTTTTACACAACATTTCACAATAAAAAATATTATAAAAAGTATTTAATGTAATGAGATTCTTACCCTTTTTATACGCATATTTCATAAATGAAATTAATTAAAATACCATCAACACTTTTTCTTTCTTTCTAAGTGTTCATTACTAAAATTATATATAAAAGAAATAAAAAAGTCAGATGAGAGAAAGACGAAATAAGGTTTTACCATAATATCAATTCACGTGACAATTTTAAAAACGATAGAAAAAGCTTTGCATGATCAGGAAAAATAATATCATTTTGAGGGTAAAAAACTTTACCAGCGAAAGATCATAGTTAATATATAATGATGTTACCATTTCTTATTTAGTAACAGTGAATTAGATTTGACTGTAAAAGTTAACAATTGTTAAGGTTTTAATGGTAAAGCTATTAAAGCATAATTAATAATATGGGTAAGCATTATTAATAATAAATACGGAAAATCAAGACCATGGGAAATCTTAATTATTCTTGTCTCACAACGGTTTGGTTAAGATATAGATCATCATTTTTTTCATTGCTGATTCAACCTATTTTTTAGCATAATCATAGGCTACTGATATCTATACACTAACTTACTTTATGGACCACGTTTTTAAGCACAAAATTTTACATCAGAATCGAAAAAAAAATCATTTTTGTAACATATTTTTATGTTATATTCATATTTTTTTTATTTAACCACATCATATTAATCATCATGTTTTTATATTCTTCCTTCTTAAATCTCTCCTAGTAATGAAAAATATTAGTTGAAATAAAATTTCTCGAAACATAAACGCGACATAAAGAAGCCTATTTTTTACAATTACATGGAAAAATATGGACCATGTTTATGAGAACTTTTTGAGACACTTTTAACATATATCTAATTCTTGAAAGTTATTGCATGGTGGTATTCATGTTCCAAAACCATCAGCTAAGTAGAAAAGTTTCTCACAATTATAGTATGATATTAATGTATCTTTACTGTCTTAGACAACTTTTACATGTAAAAGAAAATGAAGTAAAAATAAGAAAGAAGAGAAAGTAGAATTTCTATAGTATCACAAGCACATACTACCATGTTCTCAATTTTTTTTCTTTAATAATATTATTACACATGTACAATAACTAATATTCTTACCTGAATACATGATTTTATTTTTCCTTAAGATTCTGAATCACCTTATTCACATCTTATTATTAAAAAAAATAATTTTTTAATTTATATAATTATAGAAATATTTAATAATTAAAAAAATTAAACTTTCAAAATATTTGATAATTATTAAATATAATCAGAAAATAAAATAAGAATTAAATAAATAATCTCATATTCTAATAATTTAATTAAAATTAAATTATAATAATATTAGGAATTAAAACCTTAATGCAATTATATCTATTAAATATGATCAAATTATAAATAAAATAATGAAAGTTAAACTCAAGGCATCCAATTCTAATGTTTCCTATCTTTAGGATAGAACATTTAGTCCCCATGTGCCATAATTAAAGAAGAAAAGGATGAAAATAATATGTAGAACTTGATAAGGATGGTGGAGGAGTCGCTTCAAATGGGCTCCTATAACAAACAAGGGATGAGTATAATGTTAGTCTCTTCGTCGGAATGACTTAAGGCTCGAGTGTCATGAAAAGTACACACTCTTTTAACACTGTTATACATTGAAAATTTATTAAGAATATCGACTTTGGTCCAAAGGTAGTGACCATGATAATCCATGAATAACATACAACGAAAAAAAAGCAACAACCCAAAACAAGATTCACATAACTAAACAAATTTTCCAAACAAATAAAATAGGGGTGCAAAACTATAGAATGACAATCCTATGAACTAAGGTGCAAAGCCACCAAGAGCAGGAAAAAACTAAAACAGAGAAAAAGAAAAGAAAAGAAAAGAAAGGAAGAAGGGTGTACTTGAGATAGAAAGGAAGGGAGGAACAATGACATGCAAGTAAGAGAAACATATAACTACTATGGGGAGGGAAGTTCGAACGACAACCATTAGGGTAAATACACATGGAGTGATCATGTTTGATTTGACAAATAATTAAGTGTACTGCTAGGTAATATTTTGACCTAGTATATAGTTTTATCGCTCACGTTATCGCACAAGACTGAGGGACTATGTACTGGTAGGTAATATTCCAACATAATATATAGTCTTATCATCCACGTCATTGCTCAAGACTCAAGGATTATACACTAGTAAGTAATAGTAATATTTAGACCCAGTATATAGTCTTACTACTCACATCATCCTTTAAGACTCAGGAGTTGTATATTGGTAAGTAATATTCCAACCTAAAATATAGTCCTATTGCTCACGTCATCCTTCAAGACTACTTATTAGTAAATAATATCCAGATCTCACATATACTCTTATCATTCAAGACTGAGAGATTATGTACTGATAGGTAATATTACCTAATATATAAGACTGATGAGTTATGTACTTTTAGGTAATATTTTGATCTAGTATATAGTCTTATTGTTAATATTATCATTCAAGATTAAGGAGTTGTATACTAGCAAGTAGGATTCCAATTCAGATACGTGATCTTATTCCTCACTAAGATTTGAAATCACCTTATTCACGTTTCATAATCAAGAAAATTGAATTTTCAACTCATAATTATAAAAATATATAATATATAATTATTATTAAACATAATTAAAAAATAAAATAAGAATTAAATAAATAATTCCATATTCCCAACTAAATCTCATTAAATTAAAATAATAATTAAGATCAAAACACTTAATTCAAGTAATACAAATACAATCAATTAAAAATAAGAGGATAAAGTTCAAACTCAATTCAGACAATTCTAATAGTCTATCTTATGGCTCCTTGTATTTTTAAGTTAGAATAGAATCATCTTCCTCCTTTAATCGGAATAGAACCAATCTTAAACATCTTCCTCCTTTAATCGGAATAAAACCGATCTTAAACTGCATAATAATGTAAATTAAGATTAGATAGTGATTTCTTATTACGTGTAGCTAGCTGCTATCTTTTTCTTTTGGGGAAGCTAGCTATCTTTTTCTTTTTTTTTTTTCTTTTTGGTCGAGTATTGAGTGTAAGGTGTTAGGTCTGAAGCAGTTGGAAAGTCTTGGAGCCTCGCAAAAAGAAAAAACAATAAAATACAAATATAAAGACAGTAGGGACCTTATCCAATTGCATGTGGACAGTTCAGGTTGCTAAATTACCTAAAACCATTACAAAGGTAAAATGTAGCTCTTATTGGCTATTTCATCTTTCACTTTTAGTTTTACCCCTGCTTTACAAAGGTAAATCAATTTAGCCTGCAAACTTTTAGAGGCTTCCTCACTACAGAACCACTCAGGCCTCTTTGTCACGAAGCAAAAATATGCTCAACTCTAGCTACAAGACCAGATCTGCAACTTCAATGTAGATTCCTCAGATTTTTCTGCAGCTACCTGCAGTCCTTAGATTCTCTCTCCCACCCTTCTTTCAAGTAAAAAGTTCGGATTAAAACTTTTTAGAAACTCTCAGTTCACAAGCCTTTCAATAGAAAAACCTTTCAATTTTAATGGTTTAATGAGATGTTAAATACAATAAAAGTAAGCATGGTTTGATTAAAAAAAATATTGATTTCTTCCTTAGTGTGAAAGGATTTTCGTTTTAATGAAAAATTTCATGCTTAATAAGGAAAATAGCAAACTTAATTAAAACGTCACATGCATGAGTCATAAGAAGATCCTTTCAAACAAGGAAGAAACATGATGACTCTTACATCGGAAAGCTAACCCTTACCACTACAGTTGTTCTTTTGACCCATTTATTTTTTACCTATCATAGTCCCATGTCATGTGGTGTTATGAATATAGATGACTCCCAAGTTAGTAAAAATCTATACACCAAATCTGATGAAAAATACTAGCTGGGTCCTCTGCATCTAACTGTGCCTGGAAGTAAGCACTTTTGAATATAGTAAAATTTTAACAACTTTGGATTCGAAAAAGTTTGTGTAGGCTCAACTTTGAACTTAAAAAGGTAAACATAAACTGAAGTAAAATAATAAAAACAACAATAATAATAAAGGAGGTGACAAGTAAGTGAGAGAGGTGCAGAATATAAAAAGGGTTGTTCCTCACTCACTCTCGTTCACAGCCAGTCCATATGCCAGTTTGGAAATATTCTTTCTAAATCCCATTAATGCTGCCATTAACACCTCTGGCAGCGTCTAGCATTCATTGAGCTTGTGACTCTAAGTTCTTTAATTAGGCCTTTCACTCCTTTCATATTTCATATTAAAACCCCTCCCATTCCATTTTCCTCTTCTTTCCATCTTCTGGTTTAGCTAGCTTCACCAGATTGTGCTCTTGAAAGCTCACAATCAAAAAATGATGCAAGACTCAATTGGGATCAATATTCCTGCTTGCTTTTCTTCTTCTGCAGAGAAGCAGCATGGTGATGATCATGGAGCTGTGACCCGTTCAGGCCAGAGCGTGTACATGTCTGTCTATAGAACAAAGGTTGCTGACCACTGCCGTTTGATCACCATAACATGGTGCAAAAACCTCTTGCTTCATGGGCTTTCGGTGGCAGTGGAAGGCCCTGAAGGAGAAGAACAGTACACCTGCAAGGTGGAGCTGAAGCCATGGTACTTTTGGAGGAAGCAAGGCTCCAAACGCTTCATAGTGGAAGGTAAAGCCGTTGATGTTTTCTGGGACCTTAAGGCTGCGAAATTTAACGGTGAAACGGAACCAACCTCGGAGTACTATGTGGCAGTGGTTTGTGATGACGAGGTTGTGCTGCTCCTCGGTGATCTAAAGAAAGAGGCATACAGAAAGACGGGGTGCAGGCCAGCACTTATTGACCCCATTTTGGTTTCAAAGAAAGAGCATATTTTTGGGAAGAAAAAGTTCTCCACTAGAGCCAAGTTTCATGAGAAGGGTAGGTGGCACGAGATTTCAATTGAGTGCAAGAACAAGGGAAGTAATGGGGACTCTATAAGTGGGGTTCAGCCAGAGATGGAGATAAGGATTGATGGGCACTTGGTGATTCATGTGAAGCACTTGCAGTGGAAGTTTAGAGGCAACGAGTCAATTCATCTCAGCAAAATGAGAGTAGAGGTATATTGGGATGTTCATGATTGGCTATTTAGTCCTGGTTTAAAGCATGCTTTATTCATTTTTAAGCCAATTTTATCATCTGGTACTACCACTTCTTCTATGTCATCCTCGTCACCTTCATTATCATCCTCGTCACCTCCGTTATCTATTGATCAGACAAGGAGCACTGGATCAGTAGAGGGATTTAGTGTTAGTGGGTCATCAGAGTTTTGCTTGTTTCTCTATGCTTGGAAGGTTGAATGAAAGAACCATGCCAACATATCATCATCTATCAACACCGGCAAAATAAGGTTGAAAATGGAGTTGGTCTCCTAGTCATAATGGAATGGTGAAGATGTAGGTTGAGATTGGGTTGAGAGAGAGAGAGGAAGAAAGAGAGATGGGTTTGGTTCAGATTGAGAAAGGCAGTGGGGCCAAACAGTGGCTTAGGAGTTAGTTACAGCTGGGGTTGAGCAAATGCGCATAATTGTGGACAAGACAGATTGTATCACATTCACAATCACACACATGCCCAATAATTCTCCATCCAGAGGCATCTACGTCTCCACCTACATTTTACCACATTGGAAAGTGCTCTTTCTTGATCCGATCTTGGTAAGCGAGCTGTGTATGTTTCATCCAAAATCTATCAACCAAAGGTACATGTTACCTAAATTTTGTATCACAAAAAAATATATGTAGACAGAAGATTACTAAACTGAATGTTTGTATTTGCCCATAAAATTATATATGTTCTTGCATGTGACGGAAAATGGTACCCCGGAAAGAGAGGATGGGTGTTTGGTGATGATGTAGAAACAAGAGTGCAATAATCCGTGTATGTGCACCTCACGCATATTAATACACATGCTTCTCTTTCTAGTAGTTGGATTATCAGTATCATACTCATCATTATTGTTTAGCTGCTGCCTAAGTTCATTAGTCTATTCATTATTGATTCCGAAACTCTGCATAAAAATTATAGTGCCAATAGCCAGGTAGGTGAAGCATTGAAGAAAATGAATAACGAGCCTTAGAATATACAGAATAGATAGGCGTTTGTTAAGGCCCAAATATATGATTCTGTTTTTCTTGTACCCCACTGGGCTTATACTTATACACCAACGAGAAGGGATATTATTACTTTACTTAGTAGAAACATGTTGGCAAAGTATTATTTTGATCTAATTAAATGCTAAGTGCAGAGTAATAAGTTTTTTAATCAGAAAAATATACAAAACGCTACATGTAGCAAAACACAGTGCATTAAAATGACAGCAGCATTTGTTGCAAGATAAAAAATAGTAGAATTGCTCTTTGGGGGGTCAAAAGAAATGAGAGTGAACTACAAAGTTCGTCTTTTTTGGGAAGCAGTTGAAATTTTTTTGACCAAAGAGATTATTAATTCACGTCAACGTCGCAAACAATGATAACGAGGTCACACTGAAAGATTCAAAAGTATGCGGCCAGGGACTAGGCTGATTTATCGAAGAAAAATATTGGGTAGGCCCAGATGTTCTTGTTTAACACAGGTAATAATTTAACTGACAAAGTGACAAGAACACCTTAAGTTATTGTGAGATTCTGAAGTTCTTACTCAGAACCACTATTGAAAGATGTTAATATATATGGCTTCTGGCTGTAACTAAAAACCAATTTCTGTATAAAAGTTTGTTTCCCATGATTAAAATTTATTTTTGTGAGATAATATATAGTTTATATAACCGAGAAGTTAAGCACATGCAGATAATGCACTGACTCCGAAAATGAATTATTTGGGAATGGTCGAAATTTATTTTTGACCAAACTTTATTTATTTTCATGCCAAACCAAACTGGGATGAAGTCAACTGTGTTGATAGAAAAAAAATATAGTACTCATTTTAGTTCTTTCACAATTGCCCATTAGAGTAAAAAATCATTAATAAATTTGAAAAATCTAATATGACATAGCAGAACCAGTACGGTATATGCTTTTACGAGACCCTTATCTTGAAGAATTTGCAAAAATGAAGTTGCCAATGGCAAATACATGGATGAGATGTATTCATTTTGAACCAAAACCAAACCACCTTGCCAAGAAGAACTTGTTTTTCCCACGTGGGGCCTCCTTTTCCGCATGTTGTGGAGGTGGTGCTGGAGAAGGAGATAGCAAAGGTGGCGTAACAAGTTTGACTGCAAGAATAGTTGATGTCATCACATTGATGGATGAAAAAGGTAAAAATTAGTGAGAGTATGTGTTGATTAACTAGCGGAACTTCATTCATGAAATCATGAGTTCAAAATATGTAAACATAACTAAAAAGCCATAATGAATATAAGGAAAGAGAATGAAATGCAACCTGGATTTGGGGAAACCTTGCAAGCTTTAGAACTTCTTGTGTCGAAGGAATTTGTTTTTGAACTTGATATGGCGAGTTCGCGGTCAGATATAGAGCTTGACTTTCTCTCACGAACTTTATTCTCAGTGTTTCCTTCACTTTTTTGTTCACCTATAATTACCAACAATAAAAGAAATACTCTTAACTGTTCACATAATAGAATGCAAAATATCAGTTCAACCAGACATATAGCCTATAACTAACCATATTATAATGTTCAAACTATAAATAACTCCTGTTATTATCTTATTAACAGGGTAATTATTAATTACTCTACCGCGTCCATAATGTTATCTAATATTCTAGTCCTGGTTACAAAATAATTTTGGTTTTATCATGGAACACCTTGTAAGTGTTTCTTTCCATTCTTTTATTATAAATAATAACATTAAAAATGATTAATAATAAATAAAATAATCACATTTTCTACTCATTCCTAATCTCTCTAACTACTACAAAATAAGTTCACTTTTCATTTTAAGTTTTTCTTCATTTTTCTCCTCACTCCTCGTCACACATTTGAAAAGGTATCAGTGGAAAATCTCCTGTTTAATCCTAATATGCATAAAGGAAAATTATGCAGCAGTGAGATTGGAATTGACGTTACTGAAAATTGAAAGCATATGGTCACATTCTTAATTAATTCATTTGGCTTGTCATGATCACACTCAGTCTTAATCCAACAACTTGACAAGATAATATCAATCAAAAAGAGTATAGTCCTAGTACCAAACAAATAGAGCATAGTTCATTAATTGCACTTACTACTGAAGATTTCAGGTCATAAAGAAGTTTCACAGTTCCTTGAATTTTGCAATTTCATAAACAGGAAGATTAACACATCCAGAGGGCCAAGCCCATGCTCATACATTTTGGAATTTGGAAAAGCAGCCCATAATATGTATGAAAAGGTTAGAGTAGATACTTACTTTCATCAGGAGGCTTCCCGTAGTTGTGGTTCAAAGCTTCGACAAAAGAAGCAGTTTTCTGGTCTTGCATCACTTCAAGGAACCAAAAGCAACTTTATTCATTGAACTTAATAATCAATAAAATCACAATAACTCAATTTTAATACAGAGAAATATGAACTGACATTGATCAAATAATGCGTATCTGTAATTTGGGGCTGAGCCAACCAATAACAACTGGACTGCCTCTGCATCTCTTGTCATCGATATTGCTGCTGATGCTTTTAGATTCTGTGTGTCAAGCAGGATACCGGCAAGCTGCAAAAATAAATACAAGCATGGAGCAACACCAAAGTCACATAATAAAACTAAACCAGTCTTTAATAATTTTCAGAAGCATCTTTTGATATGGGGAACAATAAGTAGATTAATTGCGCCACAAATTTGACTGGAAACTGAGATCACCATAAATTTACCAGTAGTTTTTTCAGCACAGAGTTTTGAAGTAAATCATAGGCATCCTCACAGTAATTATCAGTAACAACTGTGCATTGGGATCCAACCTTGAAAATCAAAACAACAGATAAAATTAATTCTAGAATTCATCAGGGCACATTGCCTTGGGATCAAACTTGTTTTTAAAATTAATTTTCTGATTCATCAATAATTGATAATCCAACCTCGCCAGTAGTGCTCAAGACATCTTGTCCAACCACGAGGACGCTCAGTTGGCCAGTCATCAAAAGGCTTTCCATGTCCACCTGTAAACAAATTCAGTGCCAGTTCAGCGAACTAAGCAAAACACATCAAGCATGATCCTAGTAATTATGCGTACAATGTCCCCCAAAGTCAAAACATCTTTATCATAAGCAGAGAGATAATTTCAGTGGTGTCTAATCAAAATAATTATCAAATCATATATCAAATAAACAAAAAGAAGACCTGCAGTTACTTTGTGTGGAGGCATATAAATTGTACATGCATCTGAAAAATGAAAGCTAAAAAGTATGGAACATGTATTAATGTCAAAGTCTTGTCCATGCAAAAAACAACTTTTATATATTTGAAGTTTTACTCCCTATTTTCATAGACAAAAACTTAGACCTACATGGGACTAAAACTTGCAACTTTTTCATGTAAGAGTTAAATCTTAAAATGAGGATAAGGATAAGGGAATAACCTTGAATTTTATAAATATTCTATACCATATATATTATAAGTCGAATAACCCTTTTTCATACCAAAACTACTGAAAAGCCGGGTAAAATCTGAATCAATTTTGAACATTGAAAAGAGGCACCTCATCAGAGAAAAGCAACGAAGTGGCATCAAGACCAGCATGGTGAAAGAGCCACGCAGCCTGCTTCAGCTTCCACATGGAGCTTCGCTTAACATTCATGACAGGTGCCACCACCACGTCACTCTCCTTCTCTCTCTGCCGGTAACCCAAGAGCCAGGCCTGGCAAATGGCAGCCACCATCGACGCCGTGCCTACACCCCACAAGACAAAGACAAAGACAAAGTCAATCACTCTCCAAAGCTCCCACGTCACGAAAAAGAAAAACACTCATCACCAACCGTTGGAAGGCCCAGAAAGCACGATTTGCGCATTTGCATGGGAGTCTCCGGTGGATATTTTCTGCAGCAAAATCCTCTGCTCTTTAAGGAAGCCGTTGAGGCATGCTTCCTCTCCCTTGGCAAATACATGCCTCGGCGCCATCCTTTCCCGCGAGCACGTCGAAGACAATATGGTCCTCCGGTGAGCGGACTCCACGAGGTTCCTGGGCGGCGAAAGAGGAACAGAATCGGAGGGAGGATTCTCCGGCGCAGAAGTCTTGAAGGTTCGCCTGGAGTTGGCAGGTTGGATCCCCCGCGACTGAGGCGCAGCAGAGGGCTCGGTTCGGAAGCGTGACTTTCGAGGATGAGGCTGACGTGGGGGGAGAGAAGTTAAAAGGGTAGAATCGGGAGGAGAAGGAGGTGGGTGTTGTGTGTTATTGTTATTGGTCGGTTTGAGGATGTTAGAGAACCAGTTGTGGACGGTGGTTGCTGGGGAACCATCCCCATCCGATGAAGGTTGGGCGAAAGTGTCGGATTTGTTACGAGTGTGTCTCGCTGTTTTCGACAGTATCTCGTCACTGATCCCTACCCCTGTTCTGTATCTGCTTCATTCACATTATGAACATCATCATTATTATTTGACGTGATTGTCTAAAATATTATGACTTTGTTTGAATATTCTGATTGATTACCTTCGTGCAGACCTAGTTCTAGAGAGAGAGTCTCTGTGGTCCAATGAGGAAAGCGGTGAGGGTGGTTGTGGTGCTGCGAACCTTGGGGACCCTGAAAGACGAGCCGGAGAGCCACAGCGTGAAGGAGAGGAATCCATGATTAGTCGTGCCTCTTGTAGCCACTCCTGCGTCAACCTTGCACTGTTGCTTCTAGTGCTGTCGTCGAACCCTTCGTCGTCGTCCTCCTCCTCGTACACGCTAACACCTGTACCCCCCGTGAGGTCGTAGGTTTTGTTGTCCACGTGATCTACTGCCCCGAAGAACATGTCGTTGATGAAGTCGGTGAGGTCCGGCGCCGGTTTTTTCCTACGCCGTGTCTCCGCCATCTTTTTTTGTAGGCTTAGAGACCCTTTGCTTTCTCTGGCCAATCTTCGATCCATTAGTTGTACCCAGTCGTACGTACTACCTTAAGATTAAGTATGAGGAGAGTAAAAGGTTGGTTAAAGTTTTGTGGTAGGGTTGGGGTTTGGGGTGTTCAGTTTTAAAGATGGACAGAAACATAGTAGAAACATAGAAAACATCAGTTTTGACTGTGGATGCAAAGAATTGGCCGGCGCTGTGGCTGTCTTGTATATATGTATGTTTTATTTTATGGATAAAAGATTGAAAGGGAGTAGAATGAAGATGAGGTTGATTAAGCTTGAGTCAAGTATTCCATGGTGTAACTCTCATCATTGTTAATTATATTGGATGAGTTACGGAATTTGCATGAACAATTAATGTAGTAACAAGCAGAACTTTTATTCAGGAAAAGCCAGTGTGGAGAAACTAAGTGAGAGTCCAACCCCATGACCTCCTTTTCTTGTTTCTCCATCAAATCCTGGACTTCATTTTGAAGATATATTGAAGAAATCCCACTTCTTGGTTGATTATGAAATAGTCAACACTCCACATCTGTAAACGGATCATTGTTGCTTTCTTTTGTCCATTATTGGCAGGCTTCCCTTGCCCACTTTGTTTTTTAAAAAATAATTGAGCAAAACCACAAAAGGAAATATGTTCTTCATTAAAGCTGTCTATAAAAAATTAAATACAATAACCTCGATCTTATCAGCAAAAACAATTGATATAAAATCTTATTTGAGCAACATTAACGTATATGTTCTTTAGCACTGTTTGATAAAAAATATGAAAAAAATTGTGAATTTTTTATCATATTACTTCATTCATTATACGAAATCGTATAGTTCATAGGTTAGCAAAATTATGGTTCTAACTTGTTATATAAATATACAAAATTATGTATATATTACCCAGTTAAAAATAATAAAAGTAATAAAATAAGAATTTTGCGGCTATGAATTTCATTATTAAATTTCTCTCCAAGTTGGTCAGTCTATAACATTATTCCCAAAATAAGTGAGTTGTTTTGTTGGGTTTTTATTTCTGGTCCATAATAGAAAAGAGGTACCTTGGGCTCAAAAGCATTTGTTTACATATGGGCCTACTTTCGTAAAGCCTACTTACACACTCTAAGCGCACATTTTGAGTGGATTAAAACGTTTGAGGCCTTGAATACTTCTATAATAAACTCAATGGACCAGAAAAATATAGCATCAGCACAAAACTAACAATAATCAGCATCGATTACAATTTGGGTTTTGTTATTCTCACGAATCTTTTTGTTAAGTTCACTTAAATCTTTTAAAAAATAATTGGACAAAAATATCTGTTACGGAAATAACTTTTAGTTTTGTATCTTCTCAAGTTTGATTGAGATGCACAATCAAAATGTATTAGCATTGCATATTGTGAAGACACACCTCTTATGCATTTTCGTTTTATATCCAAAAAAATATGCAACGAACCGCCATTGAATTGTATATTTCTATTAAATCTTCTTGAAATGAAAATGTAATTTTATTATATATATATATATATATATATATATATATATATATATCATTCTTATATGAAATGCATTTTCATTCATTTCTATAAGAGAAAAATGTATAAATTCATTTTTTTATGTCATTTACTCCTAGAAATTCTTATAAAAAACTTTTCCAAACTGAACATTAGATAATTTATTAACATATACAACTAAAATATTTATTATTACATAACGTATTTATATTACATATTTTAATAAAGTATTGATTTACATGGTAGTATGTTTTTATTGTATTTCTCGAAAACATTTGTTTAGATAAAATACGTTCTTGTATATATTTTTTAATTTTTTGGCACATAATTAAAATATTTTTTATTATGTATACGATAAATTTTGTTAAAATACCAGCAAAAATTTATTCTCATAAAAAGCATTTATCTTAGATTTTTTTTGAAATAAACGTATGAACATTAGATAAGTTATAAACATATATAACTAAAATATTTATTATTACATAACGCATTTATATTACATATTTTAATAAAATATTGATCTACATGGTAGTTGTTTTTATTGTATTTCTCGAAAAATTTTATATATGATAAATTTTGTCAAAATACCAGCAAAAATTATTCTCATAAAAAGCATTTATCTTAGATTTTTTTTTTGAAATATGAGCATCTAAACGAAAATGATTTAATTATATTATATTGATAGTTTATTCTATATTTTTTTGACATGTGTTTTTCAAACGACTGGCTAGAAAATTTATTAAATATAAGAATAAAATGTATGAAAAGAGAAAAAATATTATAAATTGAGTGTTTTGTTAATAACAACTTCTTCCAAACTATTTAAAATTTTTGTGAAATTGACAAGGATGAGTCTTGGCATTTTTCATTTTCTGAAATCTTAAGTAGATTTGACATTATATTATAAATAAATATACCCTCTAAAGGGGCTAAAGGATGAAAAAGTGGCTTTTGGATTTTGCTATTAGATTGAAGACTTGGAGTACGGAAAGCACACCACAACATAATGTCAAAGAAAGTACTATTTTTTTAAAAAAAATCACTTACTATTCAAGATCGATTTTTATGTCACATCAATACGGTAACATTTTAAATTTAAATTAGAATAATTAATTATATCACTAAAATATAATACACATAAATTTTTGGAGCCATGTTGATCAAATTTAAATTTAGATATATATCTGTATATTACCCTCTATTTTTTTTAATGTGTGCACAACCAATATTTATTCATCTCATATCATATATATTGATTCTCTGCACTCAAATTTAAGAATTCCGAAGTGTGTATTATACATCCCTGTGAAATTCCTTAATCTATGTTTGAGCATTATCCTAAGAATTTGTTTGAATTTAAATGGATGGGAATAGCACGTAGCCTGATTGGGACCTTTTTCCATTCCCTTAGTTTATGTTAAGCGATGAATCAAAGTGACAAAGCCAAAGTGTGGATAGTAATGTCAACCTTCTCAAATTTAAGTATAAAAACAAGTTGTAAGTTTAGTGTTTGGACAGCGTTGGCTTTTCCGTAAGTGTATAGCTCTTCTTTTGCTTACGTTAAGTCCCCAACCCCAATACGCACTTCTTCTTTCCATGTCCCTTCTCAGACATAAGGGGACAAACACAAATATTAAAGATTTTTCACTCCGGAAAGGAGGAACAGCATCTCAATACTAAATATGTTTTTCTAGAAAAATGGTGATTATTAATGTATAAAAGCAGTTAGAAACTATAAAAATGGAAAGATGTGTTCACAGGAATTTTCAACAATGAAAAAGTGATATCAGATAATGTGGGCACTGATATAATCGAGGCAATTCCTTTCGTTACTACTAGAAGTTGGAACTGAAACACTTATATTCGTAGTTTTCATATGTAATACATTATATTATGTTCTTGCGTGTGTCCATCATAAACTCCAAGCACTTGGGTAGAAGAAGAAAAATAAAACAGAAATGACAATGTCAACCAATAAAAACTATAATAAATTCTGCAAATGGCCAAATACACTCGTGTAAACCAACTGCATCAATACAATCACCTGGTGCAGCGTCTCAATGGCCTTTCAAACTGTTCAAAGGATATAATTTTTTTGAAAATTCAAATGATATCTCTACCACTTGATTGTTTCCCCTATTATTTTTATGCTATAGTTTGAGCATCTGGGCCTTTGACTTGTCCTTGCCATTTATCAAAATTCAATTTGTTTTGATTTCTCATTATTATTTTATCAAGATTGGGGTTTATATAAAGGCTTTAAAGTCAGTGCATCCTCACTCAGATTCTAAGAATATCTCTCCAATTCTTAGCTGTTCTCTCAAGTCTCAACTCTTTACCTCTTTTGACTTTTCTATCAGAAAAGCTTGTTAGTTGTTGAAACTGAGAAATATGGCAGCACATCATGGGCTTGTGGTAGCATCACTTCTAATTTTCTGTTTGGCTGGAAGCTGCTATGGGAAGGTTCACTTTTCTTCCCTGAAAAGAACCCTCGATGTCACAGCTTCCCCCAAGCAGGGAGAAGGTAAGTAAAAACATCCCTTATCAGACCACTTCATCAAACTGTATGTGTTAATCAAGAAAAACTGCACAGATTGCTAAATTTCACTCCTTTATGGATTTTGTGAATTGGGTTGTCAAATTCACTGTCCTTTATGTTAAACCCAACCTGGTGGTGTTAACGATTGTGCAGTTCTGGAGGCTGGAGCAGACAAAATCACTGTGACATGGGCTCTGAACAAGACCTTACCAACCGGAACAGACTCTGCCTACAAAACCATAAAGGTGAAACTGTGCTACGCGCCCATTAGCCAAAAGGACCGCGCGTGGAGAAAGACAGAGGACGAACTCTCCAGGGACAAGACATGCCAGCACAAGATCGTGGCGAAACCCTACGACGCTTCCAACAAAACCGTGCAAAGGTTCGAGTGGGTGATCGAGAGGGACGTGCCCAAAGCCTCGTACTTCGTACGCGCCTACGCGTTTGACTCCAACGACGAAGAAGTGGCTTATGGGCAGACCACGGACGCGAAGAAGAGCAGCAACTTGTTTGAGATCAACTCAATCAGCGGGCGCCACGCGTCCCTTGATATCTGCTCCGTTTGCTTCAGTGCTTTCTCCGTGGTGGCCCTCTTTGTGTTCTTCTATATTGAGAAGCGAAAGGGAAAGACTTCTTCCTCAAAGTGATTGAGTCACCACACACACACAAGAAAAACGTGGCAGGTTTTCATATTTCATCATGGTCATTAATAAATCATGAGGGACCTGTTTCTCCCTCTCAATAGTCGGTTATCTTTAGTGCAACTAAATTCCACCACATTGTGGAGCATGATCTCCCCCTAAGCTTGTAATATGAGGAAGAGGGCATGATAATTTTATGTATGTGATTAGGATATCATCATATGAGTAGCATGCTGTTAAAGTAAAACAAGTAACGAGTCTTAAATTACTTGGCCTCGGACCTAGTTTTTACATTTTTTTTTTACCTGTGCAATGAACCGAGACATCTGAAGTAAGTAGGTTGAGAAGTTAAATAGGGAAGCAGTCAAATTTGCAATTTCATTGCACAAAAGAACTAAAGTAATATAACTATTACACTTAGTTAAAGGGTATTCACTTGAGTTGACCACAACAAAGAAGTTTATAGAGAAAAGAATCCTAATAGTTATACAAAACCAATAAAAAATTTCTCAGATAACTCATTTCTGAGGAAACCTCCACCCTTTGTTAATGCTTTTTGAATCTGTCTCGTTCCGAAGCAAGGGAAACACTCAAGTAGAACGTGGTTGATTCATGAACTTGCTATCAGGTTAGCTAACTAAACTAAGTAATTGCACTTCCATTACTTAGAAAGTTAATTCCAAGTGGATTGGACTTGCACGAGGACCACAGTATTCTCCAGTATCAATAAACGAATAGGTGTCTCACAAACATCAACACTTCACGTCATCACAAGTCTGCTGAAGAATTAAAACAAATTTCTGTACTCAGCATTCTGCCTGTACCATAAAGTGATATTCTATCGTCAAAAACTTCAGCATATCCAAACGCATCCGTGCCAGCAGGACATTCCAGGGCAGCTTCAAGAACTCTATGGTGAATTCCATGGGAATCTATGGAATATCCTCCTTTGTGATCATGTCCAGATAGACACAGCTTCACACAAGTGTATCTGCGTATCAAATTCATTACTTCATCATAATTCCACAACAGTGCCTCATTGGATGATGCAGCAGGATCTAGAGGCATATGGCAACATATCACTATCTTCTGTTTCAATTTTGTGGCTTCCTGAAGAACACTACCCAACCATTCTATTTGTTCCTTTCCAACAGCTCCATTGAACATAAGAAACCTTCTTTCAAGGCCCACCAAACCTGTTGGACTGTTCTTGTCATCGTTCGGATTCTTTTCCCGGAGGAATTTCAAGGCCTCCAATGTTTTTGGATGATCTTGAGGCCAGCCAATTGCACTTATGTCATAGCCATCTAGAACTACAAATCTATATTCAGGCACTGGTGAAAAGTCATAGTAAGCATGGCTTCCAAAACTCCGGATCTTCAATAATGGAAGTAACTTACTCCGAGGCAGATTGTAAAGGCAGTGATTGCCAATCAAATGATACACAGGTCCATTGAACATCTCAAATTCATCCACAATTTTCTTTACAGTGATAAGAGATTGATCTTTTGGACAGTATCCATCAACAATATCTCCAAAATTTATCACAAACTTGTGGTTCTTATTAGTATTCCAATCTTTTACTGCTCTCTGCAACACACGAATGCTATGCCTATAGTAACGTGGAACACCAAGGAACGACCTACCATCAGGAATGTCAGCATACTGCACGTCAGATATCAATCCAAAAGAAAAGAGAGGTTGCTTCCCCTCTGCGGAAATTAGTCCGTTAGCAGAACCCATAGTGTATGTCTCTACTCTCCACAAGCTCCTATCCAAGATACAGCATAAATAATGTCATCAAAATAGGATTTTCGATGCACAGTCTATGATAAAATAATGTGTATGCTCAATCCCAAATAGAAAATTCATTCCATATACAATTTACGAAACTTTTTTGAAATGATACCAATTTAACAATTTTATTCATTTCACAAGACACTTTTGATAGGATTTGCAAATCAAGTGTCAAAACGGGGGATACAAAAACCAATTATCTCAACCTATTAGTAAACTAGTCTATGATTCAACCTTAAGTTTCAATTTTTCTTCGTATTAAATATTATATCAGTATCAGAAAATTTGGAATCATGGAGTGAAAGTATAGAAAGAACATGACGTTTTCTACCGGGAAAGAACATGATTCCTCAACTCTATATTTTCACACTCGAATTTTTAAATCCACCTATTACCTTCATCCTATTATCTATCACTCTCTCTCTCTCTTGCTCTCTGTTTTCTCACAAGGTGTATACAGTCTAAAGAGGCTGAAAAAAAATCATTTTTCATCATTCCCTCTATGCAAGTCCACCAGTTTGAGATGAGAAAAGGCAATCTTAAATTTTCGGGCATAATAAGTACAGCTGTACCCTCAATAATCTGGCAACAAGTTTCAGACGATAGGAAAAAGAAGAGAAATGGCCTAAAAAGATCACAGTACAGAAACTATAAATAAATAAAAGAAATACAGAAATTGCTGTAACCCGGTAACACACTCAGTTTGTTTGATCTCACATTACAGATTCCATACAGTCACCTAAATAATTGTATGTATATGAACACAAAACAGGCAATGTAACAGAACAGATGACCTAGATTGAATGGAGCAACCGAAATACATGCACGTTAAATTTGTATAAATAAGATGAGAAATATACATTAGAAGAAAATAAAAGCGAAAGAATTGGCTTGTACCTGTTATAGGAAGGAGAAAAAGTGAAACAGAGGTATAATGTGAGAAAGAGAGGTAGTAGAAGGAATGTGGAGGTTGGAGAGATTGGATTGGAAGTGGAATGAAGAAAGAAGATCGCGAGTCCTAACTCTCTGGGGTGTGAAAACAGAGAGACAGGGACAAGGACTCACGTTATTGGGAATTGGGGACGTAATGTAATATAAGTAAGGGCTAAAATTGTCGTTTGCAGTTGTCACAAACACGGGACTACAACCGATTCACGCCACCTGTCCTGTCTAATATTACCATAATTAATAATAATTATATTAATTACGTTTACTTTGTTTCTAATTATAGTTCCTAAAAGCTGTTCTTACCTTTGTTCAACTTATATATTTAGTTTAGTTTTATGTTTAATTTTCAATATCATGCAATAACTTTATCACATCTATAAATCTATAAATATAATTCAATTTTAAAATATTTCTTTTCTATTTGTAAAAGTAAAAAATGTGTTTCATTTATAAATTATTGCTTCAACATATTTAAATTTTAGATAATAAAAACATAATATCTGTGTCAATAAAAAAAATTGTCTTCATGTTGAGTCAGAATTTGTAAGCGTTGACGTGATAATTTAAGGGAATATAATATTTCAAAAAGTAAAAAGCTGCACTAATAAAGGCTCCAAATTTTGGAAAAGGATCTGTAAATATGTCTCTATCTGAGTGATGTTTTTGTTTTGAGTCTTATGCATAACATACAAAACAAGTATTCGCTGTTTTTTAGATTTAAAATATACATGAAAATACATATTAAATACTGATTCCTATTTATTTTATTCATACCAGTGGAAATAAAGGCTTATGACAACATTTTTTGTGTAATGATAAATATAACTAAAATTTTTAATGTAATTATTATTTATAATAAAAAATAAATATCTAAACATAAAGATAAAATTATAATAAAAATATATATAAATAACTAAAAAATATTTTACCTTTTTATTAAAAATATTTGTAATCTTTTGTAACAAATATTAATTGTAAGTAGGCTTTTGTAATCCTAAAAACTAAAAAGTTGATTAACAAAAATATTAAAATAAAAATAAGGAATCAATCCATTTTGCTGATAATTATAGATAAATAATATGTATATTTCTCTTTCATTAGGTGATTGAGAATTTTAACTTTAATCTTAAATTCAAAATAAAGATAAAATAATTTATTTTAAGAAAATTATATTTATTTTCAAAATCGAGAAAAAAATTATGAATTTCACTTTTAATTAAAAATTATAATTTCATTATCTTTTATTTATTCATTTAGATATAACTTTATGTTTTATAGTTATTTATGTTGTTATTGTTCTAAAAGTTAACAAAGGATCACTCTAAAGAGGGATATTTACAAGGTTACAAAGCATAATAAATTAATTGTCAAAAAGAGGCCAACAATTTCATGCACACCAAACCTATTTTCTTTGTAACCCACTCAAGATATATAATAAGTGTATTATTGTATAAATCTTTATCATTTTTACAATATCTATACATTTGCTAAAACACCACTTTAATCTCAATATTATGTTATTACAATTAATTATATCATTCAATTAAGAGTGGCCAAAAGTAGCTCAGACATGGAGAAGGCGAACGAATTGGGTCTGAAGGATGCGTTATAATCATGTGATAATGATATTAATTTAGAAACTCAAAATTGTGGTTCATGGTAGACCACAGATCATGCTAATTCACCTTTAAATCCATCCTGTAAAAACTTCAAATGCCTATCTAAATAAGCATTTTGTCTTATATTACTTTGCACACTTGAACTTCAGAACTCCTGTAGCATATTTTTAATAAATAAAAGGAGAAAAAAAAAAGAGCAGATGTCATTTCATTCATTTCTCTGTATTAATATGAAACTATATTATGTAATCTTTATCTAAATCATTAGATATTAGATACCATACAACAACAAAATCTTGTTGCATTGTAATTAGCGTGCTCTGACCTAGCTTCTGCTGCAGTTGCAACTTGGAATTGCTCACAAAATAGAAGCACAAATTTGGTTCTTCACATGACATTATTATTTTTCAAGTTTATCAAATTGATCGTCTACTTTCTCGAGGGTGAAGAATCTGGTCAACGAGAATCTCTGGAAGCTTTTTAGTAGCCTGTGCAAGTATCAATACGTGAATTGAAAGCACATGGTACATGTGTCACTCAATAATATAGGAAATATACCAAGAAGCTAACCTGGAAGTTCCTCATGTGCAAAATAGGCTCACATCCAACATCTGCCACTGATTTACCATTGGGTGTTTGCAGCTTAAACCGCTCTGCCTTGTATGCAGAAAGGATATTTTCTTCATCAGGTAGGTTATGGCTAACTTTCAGGAGTGAGCTGAGAGAATTCATCTGAAAGGTTAAAGATACAATTGGATAAAGCTTCCAAGAAAAAAATTTGAAGAAAACTAGTTAAAATCCAGATAAAACCCACCTCTATGAGAAAAATGATAGAACTGAAGTCTTTCATTACATTTTACCAGTAAACCTATAATGACCTACCTACCGATTATAGTCATGTATTCAACTGCTATTCAAGATCTTGTCACTCTACGAGCATATCTCAAAATGGTTATAAACTGAGCTAATCATATATAAAACAAATGACAAACTCTACCTTCATGTATGGACAAGATGCACAGCCACCGTGAATGGAACAACCCTCCCCGCTAGCTATTCCAGGTACAACGGGAAGTATGATATCACCCACTTTGGCAGAATGAACACCTGAGGATAAACTTGATTTTGTTTCTGAGATTGAGTCGGAAGAAACTGGAAAGACTATTTCAACAGTAACTTTTGCTTTCTCAGAAGAGGACTTCGCAGGCTCCAACAAACTTCGAACTGTAGCCACAATTGAAGTCACCATCCCAGATTCTGTTCCTAGAACAAATTGGAGATGATCGTTTATATTTCTATCCAAAGCTTCCTGAACCCTATCCTTTATGAAATCCAAAATATTCTGAGTGGAGCCTACTACGCCCATTCCCCTTCTCTTTGCTTCCATTGCCAATGAAAACATCTCTCCAGGAACCTCCAGATGAGCAGTGAGAAACGCATCACAATACATTTCTTTTATATTCTCCACAACTTCATGGCCAAATAGATGGTGAACAATGCATGTTCCATCCTGGCATCAAGTCACAAAAGCATATAATCATGAAATGAAGTACAGAACCATAGATTGCTAGTACTAGCCAACTACAATAAAAACACATAAACCAGCAGATGATAAGCTAACACAAACCATATTTTAGGCAAGGAAAATTGAAACTTTTTTAAAAAATTGCAGAAATCAGAAAAAGGCCACAATAGTGTAAGTGCAGGCACTGACAAATTTCTCTCTAGTCTGACATTGCATAAACCCAAAACAGGAAAAAGAAAGATGAAATTATTTAACAAAATATATACTAACTTATGTGAAAGAAATTATGAGAGGGAAATGTACAATAAGAAGAGATATCATACTAAGTATATCATTGCATTTGGACAAAACATGTAGAACAAAAAGTTTTCACTACAAGCCAGCATCCCTAACTCCCTGTTGGCATCAAACGATGGAAAGAGAGGGAGAGTACAATGTAAAAAGGTGCTTTACTTCCTTGTTAGCATCCATTCATATGCACATAAAGGGTGAAAATAGAGAAGAAAAGAAACACAACTTCCCTCGCACTAGAAGAAATATGAATGTTCATTTAATCGATTATGTAAAAAACATGATCAATTATGTCGTAAATATTTTATTGAAAATTTATGTTCTTAATTATTATAGTAATTTAAAAAATATATTAAATTAAATAACAAATAAATAAAATTATTTCCTTTTCCATTCTCTAGCTTTCCATCATCTAATCCAAACACAATATCTCAATAAGACGGATAGACACAACATGTAAATGGCGCACATCTAATTCCAAATGAATTAGATTCTTTCCTAGCTTCTCACAAAAATGTGCTAAAGATCTTACCTGAAAATAGTGAAGTCGGGGTAGTAATGACCTAATAGAGTCCTGACTGTGCTCAGGATGTATTGCAGCAATCTCTTCATCAGTCATCTTTGCCATTTGTTGGAACAATTCTTTAATATTTGCACCCATGTAAGAATCAGGTCCATACCATATGCTCAAATCTGGAACTTGAGCAAATGCCTGCATAAATATGAACCAACATACTATTTAAAGAAATGACTAAACGTGCTGGGTGATGATCATCATATGATGCATTCATATGACCATTACAACATCAAAGAGGAATAATAAAGGTTTGTATCTGACCAACCTGTAAGATTGTCTGGACAACATTTGATGAAGTACAGGTTATTGTAGGCACAAGCTCATGAGCAAATGCTTTTGTCTCTAACTTAGTGTTAATGTATATGACATGCAAAGAAGTAGACCTCGAAGCAGCTGAAAGATATTGCATATAAGTAGGAGTAGCTGCAGCATCAGCCAGAGAACAGCCAATTTGCTCATTTGACATCCTATACACACCAACCTGCAAATAAATATCCGAAGAAAAATTAAGAACTAACAGATACCAAATTTTACTAATATAGTTTACCGCAGCACTTGATCTGCTTCATACAAACCACCCACCAATGTTTATAAACAGGAAACTTTACTTAATACAGTCCATCTTCTAATCATCCTTCACTTATCATTGCATATTTCGCCTGCTGATGGTTATCTTCAAAACAGAGAAGACAAACAAGAGAAATGCATACCTCACTAAAACCGGCTTGATCAAGGATGGCACGCACATTTTCTGACATAAAATCCACACCTAACACTGTTATGAATTGGCATCCAGCTTTTGCCATTTTAACTGCAGTATCTGCCATGACCAGTGAATCAGATATATGGATATGTGGCCACTGCTTCTGAGCAGCAGTTAAAATGCCTTGAACCTCAGGATCCATGTAAAAGTGTGCAACAACACCAATGTTATTCTCCTTCAGCACATTGACTAGTTCATTAACTTTTAACTCATTAGGGAACAGATATTTTGCCTGCAATGAAGCTAGAACAAAATTAGGAGAACAATGCTGTCAGATCACGATTCCAAGAAATTAGGGCATTTGTGGTGGGTATAACCATCTATTATGATGTGAAGTAAACATGTCCTTTCAGAGAAGAACTAGTTGAATGGATAAAGTAAGCATGGTGACATAATGTTTTAAATTGAAGCTCATTAGAAACAAAGAGGGAAAAAATACTAAAAGCCCAAATTGTGTGGACTGTGACTAACAAGTTAGTATGTACAGCTTAACAGTACCTACTTCACCATCCTTGTTCCTTGGCTGATATGTCATGCACATTGAGTGTTCAACTTTGACAAAAATCTCATAAAACCAAAGCACCACCAAAGAAATGCACAGGAAGTTTTTGGCACAGTGGGACTTTCATTAAATACAGAATTTGTATGCACAAAAAGTGCCTTACAAAGATCTTAAGATGATGATGCTTTTCAATACAACTAATTAATACTGAAGATACAACAAGTAGAAAGACAGCTTAGTGAAACATCCGAGTCACAATACAACATTTTGTCTAGTTGATGTGTTGGATGCACAGTACAAGAAATTTCGAGGGGAAGAAAGGGAAGAAAGGAAGGAGTGAAAAGGTTGGGGGTAGATAAGGGCCGAAGGAAGAGGGAGAAAGAAGAAACGAAAAGGAGAAAGAAAAAGTGGGACATTATTTAATTTATTGAGTAATAATGATTAAAATTTGAGTCTTGCTCATCTGTCCTTTAGTGTTATGTGACAATTACTATTGAACAGATATTTTCCAATAGTTAATCTATTAAAAAATCAAAATCACTTTGGGAAATACCACCATGTATCCAACTATAAGGATACCATCAAACAATATGACAAAATACACTAAAAAAAGTCCCCCTCCCCCCTTCTGTGGAGGATCAGATTCTAGCGAAGACAGAAGGAAGCCTGCACTCACTAGAACTTTTCACAATTCTTTACTTTCTGGACGGTGTAAGATTGCGTTAGACAGTAACCACTCCCAGCCCCAGAAACAACAAATTATGGAAGGAAAAAAAAGAGGAAAAAACCAAAGAAACACAGCATTTGTGATGGGATGAATTCGAGAAATTCAGAATTAAAAAAAAAATAAACGGTGCTAACCTGGGCTTCAGCGTAGCTACCCTTGGGAAAAACCCCATCAGAGGTAATAACCAAGGAAGGAAAAGGCTCAAAGGGAACCTTCCCTTCCCTCTGAGCCACCAACTGCTTGGTCCTCTTCTGCATGCTCACAAGCACGTTGTGCCACGTGTTCACCCTCGAACGCCCACTCCCTCCCGGCAACTCCACATTCAGACCAACCAAATCGTCGGTGCTCACTTTCATAACCCCGTCCGGCTCCGAACCATCCAGCACCCAGACCAGACACGCGCAGAACCCCCTCGTGATCTCCGAATCACTGTCCGCCGCCAACCGCACCTTCCCCTCCTCGTCGATCCCCACCTCCACCCACACGCGCGCGGTGCACCCCATCACCCGGTTCGCGTCTGTCCGACTCGACTCCCCCATAGGCGCCATCGCCGCCGCGTAGTTAAGCAGGCGCTTCATCCGCTCCCTCGGCTCCCCCAGCGACCGGAACTCCGCCGCGAGGTGCTCGAGCTTCGACGGAACGACGAGCTCCGAGGCAGTGAGCGCGGAGCAGGAAATCACGGGGTTCAGTTTGACCGAACTTGAACGGCGTGGGAGGCATTTGAAGGGTTTAATTAGCGGAAGGTGTTGTTTGAGGGGTTGGAGGATGAAGGGTTTTGGGTTGCGTGAGGTTGAGAGGAAAAGGGAAGTTGAGACAGTGGTGTTCACAGTGAATACGGCCATGGCTAGTTAGCAGGAATGCGAGGGTTGAATTGGAGCGGAAGAGTGAAAGGGTTAAAATAACTGCAAAAGTGGGAACAGTTGAGAAGAAACAGCACGAAGAATCCGCGAAGAGCCCGAACTGGATGATTCCTTGAAGTGCATATATAGGTCCCCCCAATTTGTCATTGGTTGCTCTTTTTTCGGTTCTTGCATCATGTCGCTGTCATGAGAGCTTAAACACTGATTAGAAATACTAATAACGACAATTTTGTCGAAAAAAGAAAGGTTGAGATCAATACTAAGTAAGATTAGTAGTAGGATATTTTGCATAATGTTTTCTAGAAAATATGAAATGCATGTTCCGAATATTTTCTTATCAGGCAGAAGACAAATTCTATACACGATATTTCTCTCTCGCTGTTTCGCGCACTCGCATATCTTGTGAGCATCTTGGAGAAAGTTGACACGCCATAATACCTGAAAATTACGTAAGAATAAGAATAAATAAACTACTCAGATTATTTATTTAATTTTTAGAAGTATCGAATACTTATCAATTTAGTTGTTAAATGAAAATTAAGAACCAATTTAAAAGGTTTTTAATCATTGAGAAATTGTTTAATGTAATGTTTAACATATCTTAAGATTATTTACATGTTGTTTTTAATGAATTTGTGTTCCTTTATTAAATATATAATAAATTAATTATAAAATATTTTAAAAATAATCTTATAAGTAGTGTAGAGAATGATATATTTGTATCATTATTTTTTTTAATTTATTGATGACTTAGAAAAGATAATAGAATGAAATTTAAGTAACCAGTATCAAATGTTCAACTATATTAAACTAAAATATTCTATTTTTGTATTTTAGAAACTGTAGGTACGTGTTTGGTTGTCCCCAAAGTATGAAGAAGAAGAAAAAAAGAATTGTGAGTTTAGTAGTCTGAGTCCGGAAAGAAAGAAGTGTTTTTGATCGGAGACGATAAAAATAGTAAAGAAAAATGAGTTGTCTAAAAATAGTATTTTTTGGTTTAATGTAGAAAAGCCAAAATCAACTTTGAATTGCGGTCATGTCATTGTCAACTCAAACCTTTGTAAAATATGATGCTTATACCATTATCATGGAGAATAACTTTACAATTATGCCCCTTGGGTGTAAGAAATTCCAAAGGTCACAGATACTAATTTCATTATCAAATAATAACATATAATTAAATTTTGATATAAAATTTGATATGGATTAAACGGAATAAATTAGTATTAATCTTAATATTTGATTTTATTTATATTAATAGAGTAAAATATGTATTTTTTAAAATACTAATATTTACTAATTATTTCAACATAAAAAGGTATAAAATCTTCTTTATTGGAAAATCCACAATTTATTTTTTAAAATTTACTTTATTTTAAAAAGAATATATGTATAGTGTAATTATATTATAATCATTTTAAATTTAATTATACTAATATAACAATTATATATTTATATATTTATATATTTATTATAAAATTAACATTATCAGTAGTATTATTTACAATAATTAAATACGGAAGTTTTTATATAGTGTTATGAATTTATTAAAATTATTAATATCAATAATATTTATATTTAAATTAAATTTTTAAAAATCTAATTTTTAATTATTTAAAATATTAATTAGTTTTTCATAAATAATTATATAATAAATAATAAAATATATCATTATATATTTTTTAATCTTGATAATCTCATTAACTTTTAATTGTATAATATAATCTAAATTTTTATGAAATAATAATATCTCCTCTTTACTATATAATATAGGATGAATATTTATATGGTGAAAGTATTAATTTTTGTGGTTCTTCTGTATACAAGAACTTGTATAGAGTTTGAATGGATTGTATAAATGTATAATTAATATCATATTCTAAAATTACAGTAACAATTTATTTGAAGTAAATTATGTTTGAAAAATATATACTTTCTATTTATTTAAGTTTATAATAATATTAAGCATTATTTTTAAAGATAAAAATATTGATTCAGAAACGTCCTTATATATATATATATTACAAAAATGTAATTTATGTATTTTTAAATAATTAATATTATTTCATTTATTAATTTAAATCTAAATAATTAACGTGAAAATAAATAATTTTTACTTATTAATCTCATTAGTTAATTTTTAATTTAACATAACAAAAAATTAAAAATTCTTTAAAAAAATAAATATATATGTGTTTATAATTATGCATACTTAATCAAGTAGTTCTATTTTTAAATGAAATTATCATAATACATATTTTTTATTTTCAGAATATATGTATAAAAAATAAAAATATTAAAAATTTAAAAATTATACAAATAAGAAAATAAAAATATAATAAATACAATAAGGTAAAATGAGATAAAAAAATAAAACTGATATATTTAATGTTTTTCAATTTATTATATTAAGAAAAAAATTAAATTCATTTTTATTTAATCATGATAATATATATTAATAATAAAATATTTTTTTAAATTAATAATTATAACTTTTAATTATGAGTGATTAATTTTTAATTGTTATAATAAATTTTTTAATTATAAATAAAATATTTTTAATTTTAATTAAAAGTATACTAATAAGAAAAAAATATTTAAATTTAAGAAATTAAAACTATATAATAATAAAATGAAATTATGTGTTAATGAAATAATGACATATATACTTTAAGTGTATCAATAATTAAATTAATTAGTATAAAGAAAAAAGAAAAATGAAACAATTGATTTGTATTTTCAGTGTAGATGTTAATGTTTAGTAAGAGTATTCCACCACCTATTTAATTAGAATTATTAATATAAAATAAAATAAATGGTTAAAATTAAAAATTAGTAAATATATTTAATTATTCTAATTATTTTTAATTTATCTTTTAAGTATAAAATATTTACTACCTTATTTCATTCTTAATTATATTTTAAAATTAAAAAATATATATATAAACTATTTAATTACATCCCAACGAATACAATATACTACAAATTACTTAACATAACACTCTACAAACTATCTATTACTAATTTTTATGTAATCTCCATTTTTTATAATAAATATAAAGGTAGGAAGTAACTCTTTTTCATTTGTTATTATTTATATTTTTAAAGTCGTATAACAATGAAAAATAGAATATTATAGTTGTGAGATATAACAAATTATTTTCTATTTTATCTTTCATAATATTTTTAAGTATAGATAAATTTTACAATGAAAAATATCAATTTAGAAAAATGAAAAAGTTTAAAGTATAATGCAGAAAAAAAAATAGAAAACAAAACTAATATACAGTGGAGAGAGAGGTACATGTAAAAAAAAAGTAACCATCCATATTTTAAATTTTAACGGTTATTTTATTTTATATAGTTAAACTTGTTATTACAATATAATTTTAATATAATATACAATAGATAATATATTTAATATTTTAATTTTATAATAAATAAAATCATATAAAATAAAAACAATATATACATTTATTTATAAGAAAATATAATAAAAAAAATACATATACATGATCACATTGTCTCCTGCTAGTTATTATAGGAAAAATATATATATAAGTTGCAGTTTTGAAGTTAATGATGTGTATTTAACCTTACATAGTATATATATATATATATATATATATATATATATATATTTATTGTGAATACATAACTTTTGTTGATGAATATGAGAAGTTTTTTCATTTTATTTTCCATTTTTCATACATGAATTTCAATATGACATTAGAGTTTTTTTTTAAGAATTATGATGTGCATATTTTTTATTATTTTTATTTTTCATATTTTCTTAAAAATATATGGATATTTTGATAATTTAATGTAGATAGTTCTTATCATTTGGTGAAAATTCTCAAATTGTTCTTTCAACTTGTTATTGAACAATCCATTTATAATTGATGGAGTGGCTTAATGATGATAACTTAAGTGGTAAAAACAAAGTATAATTTGTTGGTGGATCATTCATGTAACCTTCACCAATAAATCCTTTTTATGTTGTATAGTAAAGATGCAATAAGAAAGTGCTATCATGAATCATATATTCAATTTTGATTTCCATTAGATAAAACATATTGTGAATGAAAAAATTTATTAATATTTGAAAAAATTTGATTGCAAGGATGTTTGTTGTGAATTCCAAATTTACAATATGAAATTCTATCATACAAAATTGTTATAATCCATAATGAATTTTAAATTTTTTTATTAAATATGATGTACTATTATTCACACAATGTATATGTAATTTTTCTCATATATAATTTTTTTTTATTGATATATTCTTATTCATACAATGCATTTCAAAGAAAAAATAATTTAAGCTTACAAGTTTACTTGGTAGAATGAAGAATCAAATAGACTATAACTCACTTAAAAAAACACTTTAGCAAACTTATAAATACTAAAAAGTATATAACCAAATGATATTTTTATCTTCGCTTTATATTCTTTATTTAGAATTTTCAATATAATGCAACTAACATAAAATAAACACTAGAAATCCAAATAATATAATTATGTATTTTAGGATAGTATTTAGTTTTTGTTATCATAATAAATACATAAAGATTAAATTCTTTAGGATTTAGGGTTCAATTGCATGGAATGGTTGGTAGGAGTAATTATATTTATTTTCTGATAATGAGTTTAATTAGTTTTAACAAAAAAATGAATTGTATTTCTTTTTTGTTATTTTTTGTTATCTAATTTTATGTAATATTTTTCTTTCTCATGAATATATACAATTTGTAATGAACAATTAATTAATTATATGAACAAACGTTCTCTTCTTATCTCTTTTTTTCTAACTTTTGAAAATACGATATTTAAATCCTTCTTTATACCTGAATTTAACATTTATTGATAATATGAAATTTTAATCCTTTTTTATACTTAAACTTAATATTTATTGATGAATTTTCGTCGTGATAAAGTGAAAAGAATGACTAAATTTATATATATATATATATATTTAAATTCTAAGAATTAATTCATTAATTCAAAAGTACTGGGACGAAAACTAAGTTTAACAAAAAATATAAGAAACAAAAACATATTTTTTCCTTTTATATTATTTTGCATCTTTAAGTTTTTGTAATATTTGGTAACCATTCTCCATTATTCTCTAGTTTTTCTTCTTCTTTATTTTCACTTTTCTTTTATATAAATGTCATATTCTTTTTCTCTTTTGTATCACCCTTTTCTTTTCTTTTTTATAAAAATTGCATCCATCATTAATTTGATTAGAGTAATGAACTAGTATTGAATTAACTACTCATTAATTGAACTATATGAGTTGTTATATACTAAATATGAGTTGTTATATACTAAATATGTAAATTTATACTAGACCTATTATATCATGTGGTTTTTTTAATAAATGTCAACAACATATCTTTTAGACACACATGTTACGTCTCTTTTAATTCCTGAAAAGGAGTGGATATCTACCTTTAAAAAGATAAAAAAGAAAGAAACCATAAAAAGATTTATATAAATTCATGTTTAAACCAAGATTGAATATCTTCAAAACGAAAGATATTCAATAAAAAAAACTTGTTATAAATAAATATTCTCTAAATCTCTTCATATTTTGTAACAAAGTAATTTATTAGAGTTAAAAGAAAACTTGTTATGTATAGGTATTTTTTAAATTTCTATATAGGTATATAAATGTTTTTTAACACTATCTCTCAAAGTTTTCACAATGAAACTTCTCTTAAAATATATACAACACATCCATAAGAGTTTGAAACTCAGTAACATATACAAAATTGTGTTTACAAATCATAAAGGTTGTAGAGCTTGTATGAGATAACCCATAAATGATAAGAGATGGATTACTGTTAAGTGGAAATTTTTTAATAAAATTTAGATTTTTATTGAACACTTAATAATTGAAATTTCCTTAAACCTTAAAAAATAATAATAACATTTTTTAATGGAGAAAATTTATGTATATTTATATGCAGAAACAAATATGAAACAAAAGAAAAATTAATGAATCAATAGAACAAAGAGAAAAAGTTAGAAGGAATAAAGCACAAAAATCAATGAGTAAAACCAAACTAACATTTGGGGTATTTTTTCTTAAGTAAGCTATTTTCACTTGACTATTTTTGGTCAAGTAAAAGTTAACCTGATTTTCACATATTTAAACAACCCAAAAGCTCTTGTATTGACAATTCCATGGGTGAATATCAAGAGTGCTTTAGAAAAGAGTGAAAAGGAGAAGAAATAGGTTTTGAATTCGGGTATGAACTGCTCATAATCATGAGTAACTAACTTTCCTTTATATTTAGATTTAATGTAATTTGTCAAACTATTTTATATATATATATAATATTTTTTATTCAGTGTTAATGATTTAATCATGTTCTTAATGCGGATGAGAATTGATGACTTATCTTTTGATATATGATTTAAGGTTATGTAGGAAAATTAATTTTAAATCCAATTTGAATTGAATCATCTTATATGTTTGAATAATAGAAATATATATATTTATTGAATTAGTTTTGAACATAAATGAAGGATATATGATAATTTGAGGAATCAATTATTATAATTTAATTCTTATAAATTTTAAATTAAGGGATTGATGTAGAACGAAATTTGAAAACCTCAATAACATTAAATAATTGATTACATAGATTGATAATTAGACGATTAGAGAAGATAAAGGAAATTTGATCTTAATACCATTTCATAGAGCTTTCAAAATGGGTGGCCCAGTCTGGTCTGTCCTGGCCTTACGGGGCAAGTTAAGAAAATCTAACAACTTGACCTAACCTACATTTTAAAATTGAACCATAAATTTTGGCCTAACTTGACCCTATGTCGGGTCAACATACAATTTTTTGTCTAATTAAAAACTAAAAGAATTATAACTATGTCTATAAAAAAATTATGATATATTATTGTTCAAAACTTTTAAGTTTAATTTCCAACAACTAAATGGATTATAAATCAATATCACATATCTTGCCTAATATTATTTTTTTAGTAGTAACCATCTAAGTTTGTATAAAACTGTTCATAACAGAACAACACAAAATGAATCAAGAAAAAACATAAAACGTCATACAAAAGAAATATTACAAGATATATCTTATCCAAAATAAGGAGAAAAAACACTCTATCTAACAAACAAGAATAATGCAACCTAATGTTAAGTTCAAATTTGTCTTTCTCTACAACACCATAAAAAACCTAACTTTTATAAGTATTTGTACGCTCGTTCCCTACCATTTTTGTTAAATAAATACAAGAATTAAAGCACCATAGTGAAAACATAAAATAATTGATTTCGTCATTTATCTTGTACAATTCCCAAATATGAAAATAAATATATTGAATAATGTTCTCTTTACACATCTCCTTTGCCTTAGTGACACATTTATTCCTTGTGTCATCTACACTCATACACATAAGCTCTATCCATAAGATATATATTCCTTGATATAATATTATTTGAAACAATGTTATTAATGTCTCTCATATTTATAACATAATATGTGTAATTAAAATAAAATAAAAATAAAAATAAATTAATATAAAAAATGGATCAATTCATTAGTTTACAGATTAACCTGACCTTAACACATACGGGCCTTGAGCCAAACGAGCCAGGTTAAAAAAAACTATTTCTATTTAAGTCATTATTTTTTAAATCTCACATTACCTAAATCATAGACTAGTCAAACTGACCGTTAGATCAAACCTATTTTGACAACTCTAACTTTTTATTATTGTTGTGATATTATTTTTTTATTATTTATCTTTTAATTTAACTTTATTATTAAATTCTCTTATAAATTAAAATATAATTTTTTGTTTATATATTTAATTAAAATAAAAAAATATTATAATTCATATTGAATATTACAAAACTTCTTACAAATACGATATTCATAAATGCTATATCAGTAGTTGTTGAAAATATATTTCAAAAATTGCTTAATAGTTATTTGAATACACATTTATGTAGTTTTCCTTCTTCACTTTAAATCTTCTTATAGATATTGATAAATTTTCATTAATAAAATATTATGTCCTACAGTTTCACTTCATAACAAACAAGAAATTAAGATGTATATGTTTAAACAAGTCTTTCTAAAAAGTTTACCTCAATTTTTCATAAATGTTTATTTTTTATATAAATTTAAAAGTTTAATACATCTTTAAAAAGTTTACCTCAAGTTTTCATAAATGATTATTTTGTATATAAATTTAAAAGTTTAACACATTTAATTGGATTTAGTATGCTAAATTTATTATATTTTCACCATTTTTTATTAATTACAATAAATTGTGCTCGTTAGTCATACTCATACAATAATATGACATTTCTATATTTTTTTTCTATAATGAGATATAGATATTATTTTTGGTTAATTTTTTTTTATTGAATTCTTGATATTAATAACTTTAAAATGAACATATAGGTGGCTGGGTTTGAAATTTCCTACTATTTTCTTCTTTTTTGTAAGTTAAGACTGATATGATGAATTTTTTATTTCACTTAATGTTAGAACATTTATAATTGGATCATTACTTTACTCAGAACCCATAACTAAGGCCCAATTTGAATCACTAAACAAAGGGGAAATTCTTCCTGCAATTCCTTATTTTTTTCTTGCACTCCTAAAAATATCAAAATTACTCTTGTGATATTGGAATTTGATTTTTGAATTGACTTTCAAATTATAGAATCTGGAAGGTAAAAATATTTATGAATTTTAAAATCTGGAAATTATTTTTTTGATTTTCGGATTGTAAAATTCGAAAGACAAATTTTTTTATTAGACTTTTGGATTGTATAATTGGAAAGTCATGTTTAAGTAACAATTTTTTTTTTAATTACACAAATCAAAATTTATTTTTAAATTTGAAAATGACTTCTAAATTATGTAATCATTAGTATAATTTATGGAAATCAAAATTTATTTTTAAATTTAAAAATGACTTCTGAATTATGTAATCATTAGTATAATTCTAATTTATGGATTGTATAATCCGGAAATTTTTATCAAATTACATAATAAAAAAAAGTATAAGAATAATTTAATAATTTTTATTATTTTTCTTGAGATACAGGAAAAAAAGGGTGGAGTCAATGACCCTAATCAAAGTTTATAAATTCTCTCTTTGCTTTTTTTTCCCGTTTCTCTCTACTTTGTGTTATGTTCATCACACATTCTTCATTATGCTTTCTGCTATGGAAATTTGATTGTCTAAGATTAATTTTTTACTACGATTCTTTGATTAATGGGAGGTTAGCTATCAAATCGCTTGAATTTGTTTATTGATAAGATTCAAAATCAATTTAATTTAAGGAAAGTTATTTGACTAATTCTAATTCAATAAAAATCCTGAGTCATTATTAGTAGGAATTTCGCTTGGATTGATTTATCTCTTATTATTAAATTTAGAATAATTTAAGCCCTAATAATTAATCTTGAACCTATGGATATAATTAATCTATTTGAAATCAATTGTTTAATTATTCATTAATTGTGTTTTTGTGTTTTAAGTCCGTTTATGTTTGTATTATGTTATAATTATTAAACAAATTCCCTATATTTCGTTTTTGTTAATAATTGGTAAAATATTGAATGTGTTTGATATAATGTTGATATATAGTTGATTCTGTAAGAAGAAACGAAAGTTAGATATATTTTATTATTAAATGAAAATTCTTTGAATGTAAGTTAGTGTCATCATGCATCTGAAAGTTCTTATTAGTGCATTTACTAGGACTCAAGCACAATTACCATGGGAAAAACAACAAAATCTTAGAAAACATTTTTCTAGCACCAGATAAAAGTGGAGTCTTGGATCACTCAAAAAATAAGAAGGTTACGTATTTGGAAGATGTCGGAATTTACTGAAAAATACACAATGGAATGTTGCTCTTGTTGAACCAATATGATTTTCTCACAAGAAAATGGTACTATACTAGAGATTTAGAAAACTCACTCTATTACTGTGTTAAGATCGATGTCTTCTTTGGATCTTTAGATCAGTTTATATTATGACAATGAACTGCTTTAACGTTTTCTGATAAAAGGGTTGACAGAGAACAGTTTTATCGATTATCATATACACTCTCCCTATGGTTTCTCATTGATAGAGGGAGATTGAAAAAACGGAATATGATGTGCAATTGTATAAACTACATAGTATTGACAACTCTACACATCTTTTTATTCTATTTAAATTTAGTTCAATTTTATAAAATTGATTCGTAGATGAAATTGTATACATATAATATTATATTTTGACATTATTGTTAATAGTGATGCTTTCAGCTTGTAGACTAACACAAAAATTGAAGGTATTTTGAAGAATCTGATTGCCCCTTTTGCACCATGCGTGGAGATTGGTTTGCCTGGAACTTTGATTGCTGATTCAACATCTGTTAACCTATTTTGTTTTTATTATTTTGGATTTGAATTAACGTTCTAATATATGATATTTATCCGAGTGTTCATAGTATGTATACGATCTTTTTGCTGAATGCTCACGCAAGTATATTCCATTTCCATGGCCGCATTCATGGATTCCACCTTTCTTTCTGTTATGATCAGCATCAGCTACCTATAATCACTATTGACATTTTATATCGATTAAATATGACTCTCTGCATTTTGAAAAACGATGTAGATGGCTGTGACGTAGAAAGTATGTGACTTTTATTCATAAAATTATAAAAGTGATAAGTTTCATACTTGTTTTTCATCTTTGCATTGCTCTAATTTCTACATATTATGATTTAGCTTTAAATTTAATGTTTGAAAGTAGAATAATCCGTGTTCATAATTTTGGAGTTAAATAATTATTAGAAAATACTTTTTTATCTTGATTTAAGTTAAATCATTTAAAGATATTAGTGGCTAAGAACATAATCATAAATATTTAGTGTTTAAAGTAAGAATTAATCTAGATAAATCAAAAAATTGGTTTATTGATATTAAATTCTTAAATAATAAAAAACAAATTATCTTGGTTAATTTAAGAAATAAAAATTAGTGTATAACTACATGCTTCAACAAGAAAGTGCATATTAATGATCAAATGAGATTAATCTCAGTTCTTAATCATATTTAAACTTCTCAATTAAGTTACTCTAATTTAATGCATTAAATTATCTCTTTAAGTATGTCTACTTAGTATATATGAATGTAAAACTTAAATCTCAATTAGAAATTAATTATTACGAGAACAAGAAACTTTTTTTAGGTGTATTAGTGTTACACTTGATTCAATTCATTTGGCAAGAAATCTCATCACAAAGTTTCATGTTCTAAGCATCTGGGTTAATTTTTTTTAATTCATGATCTAAGTTAATCCAACGGTTAACACAAAAATAAACGCGACTTCCCTTTTTGATGTTTAATCTTTAATTAAATCTAATTATATAATACATTCATTTAGCCTAAACTAATCTTGGTTAAGTAAGAAAATTAGCCGCTATACCAGTTAAAAACTTATAAACCAACTCTGAAGTTTATGAGTTAAAATATAGGAATTGAAAAACTAAAAAATCAAGGTGGGTTTAATAAGTTATTTTGATTAACTAACTAGCTTATAATCTTATCTGAATTTGATAAATTTTATTGTTCTTCCAAATTCATTAATTCTTCTTTTATTATCTCTGAAATAATAACCTTTCCGTCTATGTAATTCAATCTCAGAGTAAGTTCCTCTTAAAACTGAATTTCTGTGATCATATAACGTGAATTTCATACATATTTTTTGGATAAGAAGTGCAATGGTTGACTTAACTATCTTAATATTATATAGTCGATGTGTTTTCACTTTGTAGATTAGTATAAAAATAATTGTGGTACTGAACCTGAGTTTTGTCCATTTTAATGATCCAGCATGCGTGACGAGCACAAATGATATTAAAATACCATTCGGTTTTCATGTGTGTTTTGGTCGCTGATTGACGTGTGTCCATGAATTTTATTTTTAAAATTACAGGTACCATGTGAAACCAGACACACCAGAAACATACTTCTTGTAGCATTTGGATCTAGAGAAAAATATGCACGGACACCAAATATTTTAAAACACCCTTCCTCCACCTTTACGTGTAGCTGTGCCAGAAAACCATGTCATATTTAATTTTTTTAAAATCAAAATTATCTTACTTTTAGGGCATAGTGTAGGTAGATCTCCAGCACAATTTTTAAATTTGAGGTACATCTACAGTTAACGTTTCATTCCAAAGAGAAAGTATTTCTCTCTGTTTTAACATTCAGGGTTACATGAATTTTATTTCAGAACCATAGTTCAACTGTTTTCCCCACAGTCTAAGCACACAGCCATTGTTATTTTATCAGTAACTTTCTCGAAAACAAAAGAAAGAAGAAATGAAAAATTCTGGAAGGCACGATCTGTCAAGGTTTAGGAGAAGGGTATTGGTTGAAGGAGAAGTGGAACCTTCTTGTTCACAGCGATTCCATATTTCTCGTTCATGTCAATACCTTGAGCTGCTGCATCAGTTTTAGGCAGCTTCCAATCGAACCAATAAAGAAGATTAGCAAGTGCATACTCAGCTACAGTGATCCCAAATGTAATTCCTGGGCATCCCCTTCTTCCACCACCAAATGGAATAAACTCCAAATCTTGTCCTTTGAAATTTACCTGGCTGTTTTCAAATCTATCTGGAAGGAACTCATCTGGTCTGTCCCAAAGTTCAGGGTCCCTCTGTATGGCCCACGCGTTCAACAGTACCCTTGTCTTGGCTGGAATATCGTACCCTCTTAGTTTCACAGAAGAGGTTGTTTCTCTAGGAAGCAAAAGAGGTGCAGGTGGATGCAACCTCAAAGTTTCTTTCACCACACAATTCAAGTAACTCATTTGTTTCACATCATTTTCATCTACCTCAGCTTTATCTCGGACCACTCTTCTTACTTCTTCCTGAGCCTTTTCCATGGTATTTGGATTCCTCATGAGCTCCGCCATAGTCCATTCCAAAGTCGTTGAAGTTGTGTCACTTGCCCCTATAAACATGTCCTGAAATGATGGAAAATGGAAATTAAACCTCATTTTAGGTGATTAATTTTTAGAAATTACCTGCCTCGGTTTAGTTTCCTTCAATGTCTAGAAAAGGAAATTAAGAAAGGAGAAAACTTATAGTTTCTTAAAAATTAGTGGAAGGATTATGTGAATATCAGAAGTGAAACTCTTGTTGAAAGAAAGACTAACCACTAGCATTGCTTTGAGAATATCTTGGGAGAGATGGAAACCAAGCAAATCGGTCTCTTGAAGTTGAAGAAGGATATCCAGAAAGTCTTTCTTTTCGGATTCGATACTATCCCTCTTCTTCATCTTTTCTTTATGTTCTGCAATTACCTGATCAAAGAAACTATCTATCGAACTCAGAGTGGCCTTAAACTTGGAAATTTGGCCCGTTAGAACGTCAACCCAACCCAACGAAGGGAAGAAATCTCCCACGCAGAAAGCTGTGAACTGAGTCAGCAACTTCCTTCCAAGCTCCCCGAAGCTGTTACTACCATCGGGAGTATCGTACTTTTGTCCAAGAACACACCTTGACATTATGTTGTTGGTGAGTGCAATCAACAACTCACTCAGGTTCACAGAGGCTGTTTCCCTCGCACACGCTTCGCGTATCGCACCCAACATTGCTGCGACTTCTTCAAAGCGGATGAATTGCAGCGACCGCACGCTTTTCAAGCTCACAAGCTCAAGAACGCACACCTTCCTCTTCTGTCTCCACTCTTCGCCGTAGGGGGTGAAAGCCACGTCCTTGTAGCCGTAGAGAAAGATTCCGGCGGCGGTGGCTTTTGGCCGGTTCATGAAAACGAGGTCGTGAGTTTTGAATATTTCTCCGGCCACGTCTGCGGATGAAACGACGAGTGTTGGGACCTGCCCCAGCTGGAGCAACATGAGAGGGCCATGCTTGTGAGAGAGGGCTTGGAAGGAGCGGTGCGGCAACGTGCCAAGCTGATGAAGATTTCCGATGAAGGGTATCTTGGGTGGGGATGGAGGTGAATTGGTTTTGGTTCTTCTGGAGAGTTTAAACACGACGAACGCGATGCTGATGAAGATGCAAAGGAAGGAGAAGTAGAACGTTGAATTTTGGCAACATGGTTGTGGATTTGATTCGAGAGCCATTTTCTTCTCTGCTTCCCAGAAAATGACGAAATGCACCGGCCACACCCATGGTGTGTTGCGTGATCTTTATAAAATAACTCCCTTTTTTAATGCATAACATAGTTCCTGTTTTATAATCTTGGTTTTCGCATTAGACTGTAAAAAAATTAAATTCAACTAAAAAATAGTTAATTCAGCTATTTTTATTTAAGACTAAACTAAACTATTTTTAATTTAATTTTTAAAAATTAAATCAATAAAAAATAGTTTAGTACATTATTTAAATAATCATAATCATCAGTAATTTATTCTTGAGATCATTAATTCTTTTAACTGAGTTTTTAGTATACTTTTTTTATCAGTAAGATTAAATTTAAGCTGCAAAATCGTTTGGTAAAAATTATTTTAATTAAAAAATATTTCAATAATTAATAACTACGCGGTGATAAAAAAAAGGCAACATTCTATGGTAAAAAATTTACTTTTTCAGTAATGATTTGCCTTTTTTTTTTTTCTAGTTTTCGATATGTATATTAACTTATTAGATACACTTTAGTAGGCATACATTTGTAAATGAATTTATATAAGAATTTGAATTAACTTACTTTTCGGCATATAATAATAATAACGTAATTTAAATAATTCAATTTCTAAAGAAAAAATAACTCAATAAAAAAATAAAGAACGCAATTAACTAAACTTAAAAATAGTTCCATTCACTGAATTGTTTCTTAATTGAGTTTAATTTGAATAAAATATCTTCTACTTCAGCTTAGTTTTTATATAACTTTATAATTAACATAAATGAAAAGGAATATGAAGATCCCGATATATTAATAATAATATTAAATATATATATATATATAGCTACATCGTTACTTTAATATTAATAATATATCATAAATCTTTATATTAATATATATTATTTTGTTACTTTGTAAGAGATGTATAATTAACTATTTGTTATAATAATAAATAGAAATTTTTCACATAGTATTAGGTATTCCTTTTCTTCGTGTTATTATTTTTCACTCAATTTTTGTTGTTTTTAATATCAAGAATTATATTTCTCTCATCTTAAAATTGGAAACGTTCAAAACATACTCTAAGTAAAACTCTTTCATATTAAAATATTAAAATAGTCTTCTTAAATCCTTTATTATATTATCATATGTTAAAATAAGTTAGTCTTAATTATTAATGTGGGAAAAAATTTAATCTATTTTTAATGTTAGGGTTTTCTAATGGGTCTACGCTATTATCTTTAATAATATAGTGCATATGATTCTTGAATTTGACGCAATTGTCATAGAAGTCTAAAATAAATCGCATGATATGTTTTATGGAAACAAAAAATTCTATCCTTGTAACCCTTAAACAAGATTTTTCTCATAAATCCATGGAAGATTTCACTAACACCTTTTCGTACTATTAACGACTCAAAATGTTAATGTTCTTCAAATAGTTGACAGGCTCATCGAAATATAAAGTGGTAAAAAAACAATTATTTGTCAAATCAATCTCTTTCCACCATTTTAGCAAGCTCGATCCATGCTCACCTTAAGAAGAGAACTTTTTCAAACAAGTTGTTATGAAGTCTTCTTTAAGAATAGTTGTACAGGAATTCAATGATGTTGATAGTCACTCTCTTGACCCTTACCCTCCAAACTGTAACACTAGTAGTGACATGAAACATTAATATTGTAATAACAATGGTAAAAATTGCAACGGCAACCATGGTAATGTCAAAGGTAGTGGCAACCAGACTAGTGGTATCAATGGTAGCCGTAGAGGTGGATAACAACAACACAACCAACAATTGCAACAACCTTGGATGGATAATGGAAAACAACAATTGTGGTCATGGTATTACATGCCTTGGGTCATTCCCATGTCCTTATCCCACCTTTTTTTGTGTCAGACCCAACACAACCAAGGCAAGCCATTCTCACTTCTCCTTGTCTCATCTCTCCTAGTGTTTTTGGACCACGTCCACAAAAGCATTCACCCTCTGAACACAACCCACTCCAAAAAACATTAAAGGAATGACACATACTCTTGGACTCACTCCTTCATATGCAAACTTGTTTGTGGATACTATAGCCACTTCTTATATAACCTCGATCAAGGTAATTTTTCATCTTATTTTGATTTGAGCAATAAATGTGGCATAATTGTTAGAATGGTTTGTCAATTCCAATTCATAGATATGATGATACAAACTTGTTTCCCCTGCACCTACCTTTTTCCTTAAAACATGTCCTTGATGTTCCTGTACTCATTAAAAACTTAGTTTCAATTAGGGATTTCACTATTGATAATTTCATTTCTATTAAATTTGATTCCTTTGGGTTGTTTTGTGAAATATTTTCATATGGGGATGTTCACTATTAATAATTCCATCACCACAATAATTCCAAACAATCAAACTTCCTCACCATTCACATTTCAAACTTTAAAAGATTTTTTATGTCATGCAATGGTTGGGTCATTAAGGAGCACCTATTTTTGACTCTCTAATTCGAAAAAATAAATTAATTGAATGTAATGAAACTTATAATTCTCATGTTTGTTACTCTTGTACTCTTCACCCATATTAGCCCTGAATTTGCAATGGAAGATTTTGGACAACTAAGATATTTATTGGGGATAACATTCACCATGTCAATGGTCTATTTTTATCTCAAAGAAAGTATATTGAAGATAACATAAAATAGGATGACATGTCATTTTTCCAGTCCAATCCCACATTAATTGATACTAAACCAAAGTTGAGTTCTCATTTTAGCACTCCGTATGATAAACCTTCTCAATATTGCAATATTGCAGGTGCTTTACAAGATCTTAATTTTATAAGACTTTACATTACTTATGTTGTTTAGTAGATTTGCTTATTTTTGAATAATCCGATGATGCAACACATGCATGCTCTCAAGTGCATTATTTGCTATATTCAAGAAACTCTTCACCATGACTTACATCTATATCCATCCTTGATAACTAATCTAATTTCTTGCACCGATGAAGATTAGGCTGGATGTCCAAACATCAAACACTCGCTATCTAGTTATTGTGTTTTTCTTGGGGATAATTTGGTCTTTTAGTCCTTGAAATGACAAGCTACTTTATCACAATTTAGTGCAAAAGTCGAGTAACCATGGGATGTAGTATTTGAATGTTATTTGCTATGCAACTTTCTTCTAGAGTTCTAGTGTCTTATTAGAAAGATTGTTGACATTTGTGTCAATTTGACCTATGGTCAATTCGAATCCACTCTTAAAAAAGCTTTCATTATATTATTCCATCAAATGAATGAGATGAAAAACTTCTATATAAAGTAGGTTATGATCAAATCCAAAGTGGAATTGACATATTACAAAACTTCAATAAACTTCTAAATATATTTCATGAATCTTTCAAATATTTTAAACTACGAATTGATTCCAAAATATTTTACATTAATTATAAATTGGTACTTAATTTTAATATATGTAACTTGTAAGGTCAAGACCTAACTCAACTTGCTTAAAGAGACTGACCCAATTCAAATTGGATTCAACCCAACTTGATCTGACATGAGCCTACTCAATATTGGTTGACATGGATTTGATCTTTATTGACCATATATGGACCCGACTGTTGTTCAATTAATCCAAGTCCCAAAACATCCTATCAAAATTTTACAACAGAATTTTCATATTTGAGTATAAATGTCCTTCAAATCCTGTTTTTTTTTAATCTCACAACTCTATCAATTTATGAGAACAAACGAGAGAGTCTTATTTTCATATTTTATTCATTACCAGTACATTTGAAAATAGACAAAAGTACACATAACTAAAAATAAGACTCACTAAAGTCTGTGGACTAAATCAGGAACAAAGATTGCAACAAACTTACAACAAATTCTAAATTTTAGGCTTATAAACAAGTGTCTCTACTTAAAAATATAGATTAAACAATAAAACAGATAAATTTTGCTGATGAGAATCCACAACAACGATCACTTACTAGAATTTTAGAACTTAGAAAGATGGAAAAATTACTGGTTTAAGATAAAGTGGTGTGTTCCTAGAGACAACAAGCCCGAACGTCTCACTCATATCTATATCTTGTTTAAGCTTATCAGACTCAGGTAACTCCCAATCGAACCAATAAAGAAGGTTGGCGACAACATACTCAACAAAAACAAGTCCAAAATTTATTCCCGGACATACTCTTCTCCCAATACCAAATGGAATATATTGAAAATGTTGACTTCTATAATCAATTTCACTGTTTTCAAATCTCTCTGGAATGAATTCTTCGGGACTTTCCCAAAATCTAGGATCCCTATGAATTGCCCATGCATTAACATGTACCACTGTTTTTGCTGGAATGTCGTATCCTTTCAATTTAACACTAGATATTGTTTCCCTTGGAGCCAAAAGTGTAGCAGGTGGATGCAACCTTAGAGTTTCTTTAATAACACATTTCAGGTAATGCATTTGACTGATGTCACTTTCTTCTATATTTGATTTATGTCCTACGATTTTTCTCACTTCTTCTTGTACTTTCTTCATTATGGCTGGGTTTCTCACAAGCTCTGAAAAAACCCATTCTGCTGCTACTGAACCTGTGTCACTTCCTCCGGCGAACATATCCTAAATCATATAAGAAAATATTTTCTGAAATTGGCTAATGATTGACAGAGTGGTTAAAGATTAATGAAGAAAAAATTATATATAGCCTATATTATTTTGATAAGAGAAACTAAAAAAAAAATTAAAAAATTAATTACCCAACTTAAGGTTAAACTTTGCAAGCATAATAATGCTACACGGATTAGTAACAATAGCGCCGAGCAACAGATCTCAGAAAATTATTTTTCCTTTAAGGTCATGTGATGAGAAATCATGAGAGAAAGTAACATATGTATTAAATGATGCGGGTGAGAGGAAAAGACAGAAATGGAGAGAGAGGTAAGGTAAGTAAAAAAAAATAGGATCTGAAAAGAGTTTATATGTGGCTATGCATGCCTGTGCTAGTTAATTTATGAGACCGTAAAAAAATTAAGGAAACAGATTAGAAAAGGATACCAGGAGAAGTGATTTGAGGTCATTTTTGGTGATGTCAAAGTTAAGTTTGTTACTCTGTTGAAGTTGGAGCAGGACATCCACAAAGGCTTTGTTTTTGGAGTGGTCACCTTCCATATTCTCCGTCAAGTGCTCCTCAATTGTTTGGTCAAATAAAGCATCCAAAGCATGAAAAGTGGCCTTATATTCCTGAATTTTTCCGGTCAGAAAATCAACCCAACCCAGCAAAGGGAAGTAATCTCCCACAGTGAAAGCTGTAAGCTGAACCATGACATCCCTCGCTAACTCTTTCACTTTGCTGTAACCATCGCTGGTGTATTTTCGTCCAAGAGAACAATTACACACGAAGTTGATGGATGTTGACATAAGCATTTCGCTTAGATTTACATAGCACTCATCACAGGAGCTCACATCACGCAGCTCATTCACCAATTTGGCAACTTCTTCTTCTCTGATTTCATGAAGTGATTGAACCGTTTTCATGTTCAGAAGTTCAAGGACACCTATTTTCCTTTTGTGTCTCCAGTTTTCTCCATAGTGTGAAAAGGCAATGTTAGTACATCCATAGAGTAAGATTTTTGCAGCAGTGTTCTGAGGCCGGTTGGAAAAGGCCATGTCAAGCGTTTTCACGATTTCCGTGACCACCTCGACAGATGAAACCACCAGAGTTGGATTCTGCATCTGCCCCAACTGCAATAACATGATGTCACCATATTTGAGTGAAAGGTCTCGAAGAGAGCGGTGTGGCAGTGTGCCAAATTGATGAAGATTGCCAATGAATGGTAGTTTTGGTGGTGATGGAGGCAAATTCAGTTTGGTTTTGGATTTGGTTTTTCTTGCGAGCTTAAACACATAAAGGAGGCCGATACAGAAGAGAAGATATAGATAAAAGTTAGAGAATAACATTTTTTTTTTCAGTTGCTGGTACATACACCACTTCCACTCCGGACACAAGAACAAGTTCCCTGAAAATTTATAGACACAATGGCAAAACGGGTGACCCGTTAACTACCATGTGACTTGAAATTTCTGGCTTACCCGATCAAAAGACGGGTTCGCATGTTAATCCGATACTTTATTTTTTAATTTTATATTTTTAATTAATTCTTTAAAAGAAATTATTTTAATATATAATTTTAAATTATATTTATATAAATATTTTAAAAAAAAATTATTGATGAATTAATATATCTAAATTAAAATAATTATTATTTTTAAATGATAAATTACTTGATTATAATTGATAATTAAAATTTGATTATAATTGATAATTAAAATTTAATTTGTAAGTAGTAATATTTTAAGTTATAATATTATTATATATTTATATTTTGTAAAATAATATAATAAAAAGTTAATATTTTGAATTATTTTTTATTTTATTTTTAAATTAAAAAAAATATATATAGATTACTTCGTCTCATTTTATTTTTAATCCATTAAACTAATAGATTAAGCGAAACGGACTAAAACTGGTTGGTAAGTTGAAACCCAATCCACTAAATTTTGATGGGCGAACTGACTAACATGTGGACAAAAGCTCACTTGTGTCATGTTTTTCACAAGCTTTTCACTAACTAAGACTATTTTTTTATAACTTTCATATGTTTTTTAATTATGTAGGTAAATATGAATAATATGAGACTCACTTGATTCTTTTACTATTAGAGTACATTTATAAAATTAAGAATTTAATTTATATTTTAATTAAAAACTTTATTCAACATTTTATAATTATTTAAAAATATTAAATGGGTGTGAAAAAGTGGTGTCAAAATAAGTCTTTTCTAATATGTATGATTTATAATGAATTAAAAGTTAATAATTATAATAAGAATAATAATTATAACTAATTTTCTAATAAGATTTTTTTGTATAAATAAATTTAATTTAATGATATTAGAACTAATTTCTTAGGTGATATATAATTTATTTTTATTATAATATTATTAAATATAATAATAATAATAATCATTATTATTAATATTTTTATTATTAAAAAAATATTTATATTGTTAATATAATTTTATTATTATAATTGGTATATTTAATATATTATTATAAAACATATGATAAAAGTATTTATTATCTATACTTAATATTTATAAAATATTAGTTATAATAATTAAAATAATAAAATTCATATTAAAAATATATTTTAATTTTGTGTGATATTGAGTAAAGAAATAAAAAAAGAAAGGAAGATAAATAAATAAAAAATAAGTGAAGTTGTTAAATTAAAAAGAAATGAGAGAAAAATGGTTTTATTTATTTTATAATAAATTTATTTACAATTGATTATTATTTTAATATTAATTTTTAATTATCTATTACTATAATAAAAAAGAGTAAAAAAACAGAGTGATATGTATGATTCATTATGTTGTTACATAAGAAAAATTTGGTAGAAGTGTAAAAAAAATGTTGTTACAGAAACATCTAAACTGCCCCCATTCCTTTATTTATCTTATTTTCCATCTTTCCAAGATCACAGTCATGTATGATGTGACAAAAGGACTACGGGTTACACTATAGCATGCTCATTTATCACGACTTCCCAAACTAAGATGAAAAAAGATTCATGAAATTTTATGTACAGTAAACTCATTCAAACTTTTTAGGAAATGAGATTCACTAGGTATGCACTCAACAAAGTATGGCCACACCACCCATGACCGGATCGTGATAGTTTTGTCTATATATATGTGGATGTGTTGATGGGAGAATCTTCCTTTTCGTGTTAAAAAACATTTGAAAAATGATAATATCTAGCAGATTTCAAGATTCATGAAGTTTCCAATTGTTATTGTTCATTATATGTGACGTTGTGCAAGTGAGTTAAAACACCTTTATGCCCTGTATTCAAGAATGAGATAACCGTAGAATATAAAAATAGCATGAGTGGTATTGCAACTCGTACTTAGTGGTGTAAGCACTTTGCCTCATGATAATGGAAGAGACCAAATTATTGCTTCTAGGACCCTCCATGTGTTTTCCTGTTGTGTTATTATACTAAAGAGAGAAAAAAGTAAGTGAGAAGAAAAAGATAAAAGTGCATTATCTTATTTCATGCATTATTATATCATTAGACCAATAAGTTCTACTTTAAGATTGTAACTTAGCCAGTTAGTTTACCAGAATTGATACATTGTACAATTAGAGCTATTAATATAGATTAATATAGGTATGGTAGTTTACAGTTGACAATTGATATATTGTATAATTACAGCTATTAATATAGATATGGTCCTCAACGTGTCACCTATAATTTAGATGAGGTTAAATTTAAAATAATAATAACTTAAATAAAAAGATAAAAAAATATTGTTGTGTTAAAAATTGTAAATTTTAATTATTATATTAAAAAATTTTGAACTACTAAAATTCATGATTCAAGAATGAAGAATTCACAAAGGTTTCTCCTTCAAATTGCTCTCATTAGCGTGAAGAAGAGAGAACAGATGAAGTGCAGAGGCTTGGCAGGAGGTGGCCATCCTGCACTGACACACGTTGTCGTGCACCGCTAAACGTCGTCAAGCACCACCACACGCGGTTGAGCACTGCCATATCATATGTCGTGCATTGTCAGGGAAAGGAGAAGGAGACTAAGAGGAAGGAAGAGACGTTATGGACCATTGATCTTAAACAAGTAGAGATTGCATTTTTGAAGGTTTTGTCCATCATCATGGAAACACACGGATTGGTAAATAAAATTAGTGATAAGCTACATCTCAGCCTTTCAATTAAGAATAATATATGATTTATATTTTATTTTAGGAAGACATACATGTTTGTATCAGTTAAAATTAATTTAAATAAATAACAAAAATAAATAAAATTAGTATTAATCTATTATAAACTAACTTATAAATAAAATTAATATAAACTATGTAATCACTAATTTTATTTTTAATATTTATTTAAATTAATATTAATTTAACTAACTCTAATTTAACACTAACACTAATATTTTTTATTTTTTAAAATAATTAAAAATAGTTAGCATTAGTCTAAAGTTAATTAAGTCAATTTTATTGATATCCATATTATCCAATATTAAAGAAACAAAAAATAATTAAATCAACTTTATATAATATTAACATTAATATTTTTTACTTAAAAGAAATTAAAAACAGTTAACCTCAATTAAAAATTGGCTAAGCTGTCTCTTTTGATATGTCACATTAAGCAACAAATCCTACTACATGATACCTAAATTATTTAAGAATAATTTAAATTTTTTTAATTTATTTTGTAAAAGTAGACTATTAACTAACTTTAATAATAGGTTTAATAAGTATTTTAATTTTAATATTTTATAAAAATTTACAATATTTTTTAAGTTTATTTTTTTTAACTAAATTTTAAATTTTATGAAAATTTGTCAATATGATTTTTTTAAAAAAATTTACAAATTGTAGTGTTTATATTTATACTATTTTATTATTATTCATATATGACACGAATTAACTTAGATGTATCACGTATCATATAATTAACGCTATTATATTTAATCTAACAGAAATATCATTTTGACATATTTTAATAGAATTTGGGACTTAATTAAAAAAAATAAAAATAAAAAAATATTACAAATTTTCTTATATATTAAACCTTTATAATATAATTTGACCAATATTATTATTCAGAAACAAATTTACCCTGTGTATTAAAGGTCCGGTAAACATTTTTCTATCAAAATATATTGAGAAACAAATTGATGAATAAATACTTTATTAACCAGGAAAATGACATTTTTACAGTAGCAGGAAGATAAATATAAAGCAACTTTAAAATAATAACTGGACTTAGTCAACCTAAACATAACCTAGATAAAATAGGTAACCGACTCAATAAAACATGATAAACTCAATAAGCAGAACACACCACACACAAAGATGACAACAACTATCAATTAACAAAGTTTTAGGACTTGGATGGAAATGAATAAGCTATTGGTTTAAGATAAAGTGGTGTTTTCTTTGAGACAACGAGTCCAGACATCTCACTCATATCAATGTCTTGTTTAAGTGCATCAGATTCAGACAACTTCCAATCGAACCAATAAAGAAGATTGGCAAGAACATACTCAACAGAAGCAATTCCAAAATGCATTCCAGGACATCTTCTTCTCCCAAAACCAAATGGAATAAACTGAAAATTATGACCTTTAAAGTCAAGCTCACTATTTTCAAATCTCTCTGGTAGAAATTCTTGAGGACTTTCCCAAAATGAAGGATCCCTCTGAATCGCCCATGCATTAATGCATACCATTGATTCTGCAGGAATATCATATCCTTTCAGTTTTACATCAGACATTGTTACTCGAGGAGCCAAAAGAGGAGCAGGTGGATGCAACCTCAGAGTTTCTTTGACTGTGCACTTCAGGTAACATTTGATTGATGTCGTTTTCTTCTACATTTGATTTATGCCCTACTACTTTTCTCACTTCTTCTTGTACTTTCTTCATTACGTTCGGATTTCTCACAAGCTCTGAAATAACCCAGTCTAATGTTACTGCAGCCGGATCAGTTCCTCCAACGAACATATCCTAAGATTATAAAAAATAATTGACGAAATCAGTTAGCTTAACAAATCTAATTTTTTTCCTAAAATACTACTCACATTTTTTCTTGTTTTTATTTAGATAATTATTTTAATAAATAATACTCTCCTCGATTACAATTTTGATAAAATAATTTCGTATTTTATTAAAAAATATCATATTAATCAAAATTTAAATAAAAAATTATAAAAAAGTTTTAAAATATAAAATTGAAGAATGTTTTATAAACAAAAAGATAAATGGTTTAATAAAATTAAAAGTTATCATATACTTACATATTGTTGCGAACACATTATTTAAAATATAAATAAATAAATACTCATAAAATATACAATTAAATTTATGAGCCTATTACCATGCTTACATGTTATCTTACTACGAATATAAATAAACACAATAGAAAGGATAAAGTATTATTTTATTAATAATATAAAAGAGGGAAACATTTATTTTAAAATTAGAATGTGATGAGGAAAAGGTGGTGATACATGTATTTGACGAATTTAATATACTATTGCTGGGGTACTTCATATCCAACCAACCCGCGTGGCTAGAAAGATATAATTAAGAATGCAATTAAAAAAGCTTTTATACTATATTCTTTTCGCATCCTAACTTGGTTTGGTAAGAAACACTTCTGATTAAGTTAGTATAATATAACTTTGGGAAATGATTCCATCACTAAGCAATATATAACTTGAGATAAGATAAATAATACATTTATAAACTATATAATTTGAAGAGGGGAGATACGAAAAAAAAGGTAAATGTTAAATAGATTTTCTGATAATTTTAAAGTGAGAATAAAAGTATTTGAATCCATATATTTATGTTTACTTTTAAGATTACTAAATTACTTCCCTTATAGTTTTTTATGCTACTAATTAATTTATGACTGTTTTAGTACGGTCATTTTGGATGATTTTGGTCAACCCAATTGTTTGTCACATTCATAAATGACAGAAATAAAAAATAAAACCTAATTTTTTATGCTACTAATTTATGACAGTTTTAATATGATGATTTGGATGATTTTCTCAAGTTATTATTATATATTTAATTGATATAAGTTAAATGTAGAAATGTTTATATGACATGATATGATACGTTTATGATTTTTAAAAATTTACTATGATGTGGGGGACGAAGAAGATAGGTTGGATATGTATATTTGAACTCTGATTGCCTTTTGCCATGCTTCTCAATTGTTCTAGCACTGACAACATCAAGAGTTGACAACAATTATTGTATACAGACAAGCAATGATTAATGTTTTATATGGATGGTTATGGTTGGTGGAGGCAAATGTTCTCTTATAGATGGCCACAGCCTCTCAATTACAATTGGTTAGTCACAGATGAAGACGAATTTCATATAAAATCAGAATGTCGTTTCTTCTTTGTCTATAATATCTTAGACTTGATTGTGTCGGGAGATCTTTTAACTTTTCTAATTTCTTCTATTATCAATAAATTTCGACCATTTTTTATATATTATTGTATATTTTTTTTTATAAAAAACTAGTTGACATAAATCAGAAAGAGTATCTCCTTTTCAATTAAAAATATTAATAGATACTTTAGTGTAACTGAAAATAACAATATTATAAAAATAATTTTAATATTACCTATTATTTTTTATTTTATTACAAGTGTTCATCACGGTTAATGTTTGAAGTAAAATTCAATTCTTATATTTATTTGGATTGGTTTGCTTTTTTTTAATCCAAATCAAATCAATATATTGGTTTTGGTTCACGAACATTACAGATTTATATATTTTTTCAAAGTTGTGATCTTCACTTATATATATATATATATATTATTATTCAGAGTATTCCAATTTATATACATAAACCTGTTTAGATTTATTTAAAAAATGTATAAAAATTTATATAAATATCCATGAGATATAACATGACTCACACATATTTCTATCCTTCTAAAAAAATCCAAACTTGAGATCCATTTAAATTTTTTCCCACTATAAAAATATATTATTTTCTTAATTACTCCAAACGGTATAATATTGTTTTACTAAAAAAAATCAATTTATCAATAAAAATTTACTAACGAAAATAAATTGTTACAAAATCATATATTATCGATGAAAACTATCGATAGATTGAATAAATTCAAGATAAATTTAACAATGGTGATTTTTTTTATTCAATTGGAAAATTTGCTACAATCTAACATAAACAATTTCAATCAATACTACTGTCGGTAAATTATGCTTAGAACTTTCATAAAAAAATCCATTGATAATATTGTCCTAAATAACAAAAAAATATTAAAAGTAGTTTTTATGTATAAAAACTTAAATCATACGTACAAAATTATTAAACTAATAAATTTTATTGGATTATTACTTTTAAAAAATAATACTAACTTTATATAATTATTTATTATAAAACATACATGAATAATTTTCTATAATAAATTGAAATAATATTTAAAATATTAATTTAATTATTTTATGAATTAAAAGTTAATATATTTTGTATTCTAATTAACTAATAAATATAATTTAATTATTTATTGAGTATAAATTTAAATTATTATTGTCACAAAAATTTATTTTTACATAATTAATAAATTGAATTTGTTAATTTAAATATTAAATTATTATTTCTAATATAACCTTAAAATTATTATTAATAAAATTAATTAACCATATTTTACATTTATTAATTTTACATTAACATAAATTTAAAATACAAATGATAATAAATATTTGGTGAGACTTTTTCAAAGTTTTGTATGAAAAGAAATTAAATGATATTTAATCAATAAAGAATATAATTTTTGTAGTAATTTAATTAATAATATTTTAATAATTATTATATATAAAAATTAAAATTGTAAACAAAGTATGGTTAATAAACAGGTGAATTGGTTTTGAAAAATAACCTTTTAATTTTAAAAAATAGTTTAAAAGAAATGCATTTAAATAATAATTATTATAGTATATATATAAAATAAAAAGAATTCAAGATAATATAAGTAAGATCGAAAAGAATGACACAATTTTAGAATAGTTTGATTGTATTTGAATTTATATATAATTAATCTAAACAACTTAGCTTATTTTTCAGTATGATATTGTATTATCTAATTACAAAAACGTTTGATTCTATTTGAATTTATATCTAAATAATCTAAACAACTTAGCTTATTTTTCACTATCATATTGAATTATCTAATTTCAAAAACTCATGTAATTAGAACAAAGAAATACAAATCACTCAACATCTTATTAATTATAGAATTTTATGTATATGTTTCACATTTTTTTATTATATTAACTAAGATATGAGTAATGGAGAGATAAAACAAGAGCTATAGTTGCAAGCATTATCAATATCACCTTCAAATCCACACATCATAATTTATCTTTGCTCTGCTAATATAAAGTTGTTTAAATAACAAATTTTAAAGAAATGTTAGTTTAAGAAATAAAAATAATTTTAAATTATTATTTATTAAATAAATTTAAATTATTATTTATTAAATAATTTTAAATAATAAATAACAATTATGATTAAAAATATTAATTTAATCATTTTCAGTAATAAAAAGTAAAATAAATTTTTTATGATAATTAATTAATAAACAGAATTTTTTATTGTTAAGTGAGTTTTAATTTAAATTATTATTATTCTTATAAAATTATGTTTAAATAACTAGTATGATACGTAAATAATAATAAAATGATATGAATACAAACACTACAATTTGTAAATTTAAAAAAAAAAATCATATTGACAAATTTTTATAAAATTTAAAACTTAGTTAAAAAAAATAAACTTAAAAAAATATTATAAATTTTTATAAAATATTGAAACTAAAATACTTATTAAACCTATGTATATAGTCCACTTTTACAAAATAAATTAAAAAATTTTAAATTATTCTTAAATAATTTGGGTATCATGTAGTAGGATTTGCTGCTTAATGTGAACATATCAAAAGAGACCGCTTAACCAATTTTTAATTGAGGTTAACTGTTTTTAATTTCTTTTAAGTAAAAAATATTAATGTTAATATTATATAAAGTTGATTTAATTATTTTTTGTTTCTTTAATATTGGATAATATGGATATCAATAAAATTGACTTAATTAACTTTAGACTAATGCTAACTATTTTTAATTATTTTAAAAAATAAAAATATTAGTGTTAGTGTTAAATTAGAGTTAGTTAAATTAATATTAATTTAAATAAATATTAAAAATAAAATTAGTGATTACATAGTTTATATTAATTTTATTTATAAGTTAGTTTATAATAGATTAATACTAATTTTATTTATTTTTGTTATTTATTTAAATTAATTTTAACTGATACAAACATGTATGTCTTCCTAAAATAAAATATAAATCATATATTATTCTTAATTGAAAGGCTGAGATGTAGCTTATCACTAATTTTATTTACCAATCCGTGTGTTTCCATGATGATGGACAAAACCTTCAAAAATGCAATCTCTACTTGTTTAAGATCAATGGTCCATAACGTCTCTTCCTTCCTCTTAGTCTCCTTCTCCTTTCCCTGACAATGCACGACATATGATATGGCAGTGCTCAACCGCGTGTGGTGGTGCTTGACGACGTTTAGCGGTGCACGACAACGTGTGTCAGTGCAGGATGGCCACCTCCTGCCAAGCCTCTGCACTTCATCTGTTCTCTCTTCTTCACGCTAATGAGAGCAATTTGAAGGAGAAACCCTTCAGGGTTTCATTTTAGGTGTGCTTTTCAGTACCATAAAATAATAGTGGGGCTGGCTTTATCGTTTTTTTATTTTTTGGATTTTGTTTTGTTATTCTATAGATCCGTTTTTATTTTTTCTTTTCACCTTTTTGTTTCAACATGGGTTTGAGTCAATTTATTTTCTGATTTAACCTCTTTTTTAATATATATAACATCATTCTCAACGTTTCTTTTGCTAGAATCAAATGGCTTCAATATGGCCCACGTTCCAGTAATTTTTTAATTAAGTGTTTTTTTATTCAAATTATATAAAATAATAATGATAATATAATTAAGTGAAAATTAACGGTCTTTATAATTAAATAGTAATAATTAGATATGATATTCTGCTAATTTTAAAAGTTAAAATATATAAGTCATGCAAATTTATTATCTAAAATATTTTTTTAAAACAAAATTAAAATTAAAAAAATGTTTATATATATAAATTCTTAAATTGATTTTTGTGCTTTAAATTAATATTATAGTAATATTAAAATAAATAATATATTAATTGGATGTGGTATCTTCCTAATTTTCTGAAAATTTTCCCCAAAACACATAGATTCAATCATACGAGATATTAGGTCGTACTCTTTGGTTGCATATTACTACGTCACATATTAATATAATAAATAGTTGTTATGAAAAAAATTTATGGTGTATTTGATAGGAAATAGAAAAGTGAAATTGGATAAAAATTAAAATAAATAAATTAAAGATATGTAGTTAAAAATTATAATTTGATAAGCGAAAATAGATCAGTATAAAGTTACGCTACTTTTAAAAGTATATTCTCTATTTAATTTCATCTTCATTCATTCCACCTATTATTCACTTACCAAAGAAGGTAACAGAGAAAACTTAAAATGTGTTAAACAAGACAAATTGTAAAAAGAGAAATTTATTAATCGGTAAAACGAAGATAGATTTAAATTTTTAACTCTCGTTAAATATTGAACAAATTATTAGATAAATTTCAATGTTTGTAAGAATAAAAATTAATTATTAAATATTTAATTTTGAAACAGTAATTAGATTTGACTTTAATTTTTTTATTAATGTTTAATTTATTTTTAAATACTAGCACAAAAGAATAAGATTTAAAAAAATTAGTTGTTTATCTTTTTTATTTTACAATAAAGTATACACCACCAATTATGTAGATTAAAAGTGATACTAGAGTTACATAAACTTCAACATTCATATTTATAATTTTTAAAATAACAATAACAAAAATAATACAACAATTATTTTAAAACTGGATAAAATACCTTTTTTCAAATATTTGTGAATTTATTGGATTAGAAGCCTTACTCTTCTATCTAATATATTTATCAGGCAATTACCACAAAAGGTAAGGTTGTTTTAAGAGAAAAAAATCATTTAATTGTATTTATCGTTTACAATTTTTTAATTAATTATATATTGTTAAAAATATAAAAAATAAATTACATCTTTTATAAAATTTAAGTGATTTATTGTTTGTGTCGATCAATTGTTTAATAAATAATTTTTTATTTTTTATTTAATTTCTCGTTAATTAATATTTATGTCTAGTTAAAAAGGAAAATTTTCTTATTCAAATAAATTGATTATCTTTATTTTAAATCTTTATATTTTTTATTTTAATATTTAAATTTATATCATAATAATAAAAATATATCTTTTAATCATATTTAAATAATAATAATTTTTTTAAAGCTTATGTTTAATATATATATATATATATATCTATATATAAATATAATTTTTTTGAAAATAAAAAATCTTCTAAAAATTTTTCAAATTAAAATTTTTGATGATAAAATTAAGATTAGAAATTAATAGACTGAAACTTAGATAAAGATGAAAAAAAAATATTTAAAGTGCTGTATTATATATAATTTAAAGATTTTACATTTAAGTGAAGAAAAAATAAATGGAATCCTCTTTTATTAGGGATAAAGAAGACAAATTATGATCAATACCTGCAAAGAATATTCTTTAAATTAATTAAAATATTATTTATTTATTTTCAAAATTTATAATAAACTTAAAAAAATAATATTTTTTGTGTAATGAAACTTTAAACCACACTAGTATAAAAAAGTGAGAATATTTCCTTCATTTTGAGTAGGGGTGGCAAAACGGGCCAGCCCGGCCCGTTTAGGCCCGCCCCGCCATGAGTCCGCCAAAAACGGAGTGGGACGGGCCAGTCCGCCATAGTGATACGGGCTAAAATTTCTAACTCGCTCCGTCATAAGGCGGGCTGGCCCGCTTATATTTTTTATTTTTTATTTTTTTGAAAAATATATTTTTTGGATTTTTTATTTTATTTTTTTTATCTTTGATTTTAAATTGGACTTTTTTTTTCTTTGCAACTATTTTGTTTGTGTCCAATTTAAATGAATTTTTGTAATTACAACAATATATTAAAGATGTATATGGTGACATGACATTTAAAAAGTGCAAGCTAAAAGACATAATGTTTATTACAAAAGAAATTACAATCAGTGAGGTGTTGAAGGAACCCTAGATATAGCTACTTTCCCAAATTTAAAGAGAATGAGTGAGAGTAAATGAGGTGTTATATTTTTTTCGCGGGCCAACGGGCTGGCCCGCCCCGCCCGCCCCTGGCCCGACGGGTTGGCGGGCTAGACGGGACGGGCTAATACGGGTTGGCGGGTTGAAAATGCTAGCCCGCCCCGCCTATATGCTGGCAGGCTGGCGGGCCAGCCCGCCGGGCCCAACCCACTTTGCCACCCCTAATTTTGAGGATGATACACATACAATTGACACTAATTTCCAATAACGTGTGCTTAATTGAGTATATCATAATCAATTTGTACTTGATATTCATAGGTATTATACAATTAAGGAGAGAATAACAGAATTATTAATAGTAAAATATATTTTATTATAAAATAATAAAATGATTTATTGAAAGTTAAAAGGTTAATTATATTCATGATATATATATCTCCCTTTATGATAATGAATTTGTGGATGGCATTTATAATAAAGGTGTGATCGAAGTAAGGATGGAGAAGAAGAGGATTATTGATAGGACAATATATTAATTTGAGTAATTAAGAAAATGAATTCCACAAATAAAATGGAATACTGGAAAGGAAGGAAGAAGATGACAGTAATTTATTAGAAAGATTGATGAAGGGAGAGAGAGAGAGAGAGAGAGAGAGAGAGAGTTGAAAGCAATTTAATCACAGGAGCACAAGCAGCGGGAGACGAAGCCAACACATTTGCCATTGGAATGACCTTCTTTTTTACACTCATCTATGCAGTGGGGAACAATCCAGCATACACCCTTGAAATTGGCGCTTGGTTTCCAACACCCATCATCTGCCTCTGCTCTCTCCACCGCCGCACCTGATTCATTCATTCCATTCACACAATATCATTGTTAGTTACACTGCTATTTCATATTACACATATATCTCTATGCATCTTACCAGCAGCCAAGACCAGCACCAACAACAACATCAACCCTAGTGTTCTCCTCTCCATGCCAGACAAATTCTTCAAACCCTAACTCTTCTCTTTTTCTTTTTGATTCTTATTTTTCTCTTTGCAACTTCCTTCTTTATATAATCCCATCTCCTTCCTCTCATTAATTCTTATATTAAATATGTTTAATATTTCTCTTTTTTTTTAAATACAATAAAAACATGTATTAAAACCAATTTATTCTAAAATCATCCACAATTGGCGTTTATTTAATTAACAGTGCTTTACTAAAAGTCTCAAGACTTCACATTTCATTCCTATTAAAGTGCTCCCAAATAGTCAATATTTCCTTTATAATTGTTTCTTAATTATAATTCTCTCTTGTTTATATAATAAGTTTTTTATATATTATTTTAAATTTAAACATATATAGTATAACTTTTCTTTTCAATTATAACCTTTTTTCTACTTTCATCATTTGAAAATTGTTTAAGGAAAGATTTAATAACCTTATTTCTACTTTCATCATTTGAAAATTGTTTAAGGAAAGATTTAATAACCTTATTTCTACTTTCATCATTTGAAAATTGTTTAAGGAAAGATTTAATAACCTTATTTCTACTTTTATCATTTGAAAATTGTGTAAGGAAAGATCTAATAAGTAACTTATTTAAAATACAAGAGTGAAATGTTTAGCTTTATTTTATAAAATAAAACCCTAAATACGTATTATAAAATAAAAAATAATGTTAAATCATTAAATTTACAATTATTATTTTTTAATATTTAAAATTATATTGAAATAGAAGAATTAACTTGTTCTTCAAAACAAAACCTTAAATTACGGTTTTGAAAACTATATGAGACTGATTCAACGGATTCAATCGAGAACAGATACATAAAAAATTGGATGTGTTATGATCTAAATTTAACCAAATAAAATGGGTTGAAAACTAGTGAAATTTAATGAGATGAGTTTGAGATGCAGAACAAGAGCTTTCATTTTTGGATGCATATATATTTAGTTATGTGGCTACATTTTTTTTTTATAGTATTAGTAGATGATATCATCTGTATAATTTTTTTAAAATTGAAAAGTTTGAAATTTGTCGATATACAAAAAATATCAAGTGTAAATTATATTTTTATAGAAAATAATTAAAATAGTATTATGTGTCATCTCATAAATAATTTATAGGAGTTTCATATTTAAATTTTATTTGATGTGTCTGTTATTATTTTTTAACGCATGCTTTCTCCATATTTTTTTGAAAAAGGATGTCAATCATTTTATTGAAAGATTCTACTTTTCTATCCTGTATATTGACTTTTGATATAGGTATATAATTTTATATTAAATATTTAATTTAATACTATTGGATTTTTGTGGGGATACAAATACACCAAAAAAAATTTAATTATTTTTTATCATATGTTGAATTATAATAACAAAAAAAACAACAAATATAAATATTAAAAGCATCATCTAGCTAAAATGTTTATATTGTTGTTCTCAGTACAACTTGGTTTAATCTTTTTATTAAAGATACACTCGAACTAAACATAAAAGTATACATGATTATGTATTAAAGAAAACAAATTCAAATCAATTTAAGTGGTTAGACTTGAATCGATTTATATAGTTTTTAATTTTTTTTATTTTATTAAATATTTTTTATTCTTTACATTTTTAAATAAAAATATAATAATATAAAATATACTACTTAAAATATGATAAATATATTGAATTATATACAACAACTACAAAGTTACAAAATTGAACAAGGAAAAGATACATATCTATTTCATTATAAATCTTTTTCTAAATATTTCATCTATACAATTTATTTAGATTTATAAATCAATTAAAAATTATAAAACTTAGTTAATGTTATTTTGCCTAACAACTAACTTCATCCTTATTGTACCTAGTCAATCCACTTGTATATATATCTGACTATGTTACAATTAAACTTTATCTAATTTTTATTTATATATATCAAAATATTTTCCTCTTATCTTAATCCTAATATGGTAACACTCCTATTGATTAACAAAACATGGTCACTTTAATTTTGCAAAAAAATTTAGATTAAAATGTATAACTTATTATTATTATTATTATTATTATTATTATTATTATTATTATTATTATTATTATATGTTTTTTGAAAGTATATTATAGTTCAGTTTCATTTAGATTGACTTTTAAAATTTAAATGGCAAATTAAATCGAACCACACGATTCTTTAAAAAAAATTCAAACCAATAAAAAAAACTTTTAATTTTCTTTCTGATTATAAGTTTTATATTTCTTTGGATAGGTTGGATATTAAACATCTCTACTTTATATATTAAAAAGTCATTTTGATATATATATAATCACACGTATTATCTTATATATTTAGTACTTATTAATTAAAATATATGTCTATACTATAGTATGATACAAACAAATATTCTTATATTTATTTTCTTTACAACTGTTTTTTAATTAATTCTCTCTTGTTTATTTACTTAGTTTTTTATATGTTATTTTAAAATTTAAAGATAGTATAACTTTTCTTTTCAATAAAATTTTATTTCTACCTTTATAATTTGGAAGTTGATTATTTATTTAAAATTTAATTACTAAAACTTTGTTCTATTTTTGAAAAAACACAATAAAAACATGTATTAAACCGAATTTATTATAAAATCATGCATAATTGGCGTTTATTTAATTAAAAGTGCTTTATTAAAAGTAATAACAGTTGACATTTAATTCATTAAAGTGCTCCTGATCGTCAATATTTCCTTTATAATTGTTTCTTAATTATAATTCTCTCTTGTTTATATAATAAGTTTTTTATATATTATTTTAAATTTAAACATAGTATAACTTTTCTTTTCAATTATAACCTTATTTCTACTTTTATAATTTCCAAGTTTTTTAAAGAGAAAAGGTATAATAAGTAACTTATTTAAAATTTAATTATTAAAAATTTGTAAATAGAATAAAAACATGTGTCAAAACGAATTTATTATAATTGGCGTTTATTTAATTAAAAGTGCTTTATTAAAAGTCTGAAGAGTTGACATTTAAGTCATTAAAGTGCTCCTAGTCAATATTTCCTTTATAATTGTTTCTTAATTATAATTCTCTCTTGTTTACATAATAAGCTTTTTATATATTATTTTAAATTTAAACATAGTATAACTTTTCTTTTCAATTATAACCTTTTTTTCTACTTTTATAATTTCCAACTTCTTTAAAGAGAAAAGATATAATAAGTAACTTATTTAAAATTTAATTACTAAAAATTTGTAAATAGAATAAAAACATGTGTCAAAATGAATTTATTATAATTGGCATTTATTTAATTAAAAGTGCTTTATTAAAAGTCTGAAGAGTTGACATTTAAGTCATTAAAGTGCTCCTAGTCAATATTTCCTTTATAATTGCTCTCTTCTTTATATAATAAATTTTTATATATTATTTTAAATTTAAACATATATAGTATAACTTTTCTTTTTAATTATAACCTTTTTTCTACTTTCATCATTTGAAAATTATCTAAGGAAAGATTTAATAACGTTATTTCTACTTTTATCATTTAAAAATTGTGTAAGGAAAGATATAATAAATAAGTTATTTAAAATCGCATTGAAAATACTAATTTAAATTGTATATATAATAAGTTTTTTATATGTTATTTTAAATTTAAAGATATCATAATTTTTCAATTATAACCTTATTATACTTTTATCATTTAAAAGTTGGTTTAAACATTATATGAAGAGAGGAAAGATATAATAAGTATCTTATTTAGAATCCCATAGAAAATAGAACAGTGAAATGTTTTTCTTTATTTTATAAAGTAATACCCTAAATACATATTATAAATAAACAAAATGAAGTGTTAACTAATTAAATTTATATTTACTATTTTTTAATATTTAAAATTATATTGAAAATAGAAGAATTAATTTTTTTTTCTTTGAAATTAAATCTTAAACCATGATTCTAAAAGCTGTACTGGACTGACTGGTTCAACCTGGTCAAACTAAGAAGAGGACTGGATACTAGTATCAAAGAGTGAAAAAATTGGATGTGGTATCTCTAAATTAAACAATAATTTTTTTAATAAAAATTTATGTGTATCAAGTTGTTATGGAAGGGAAGGTACATTAGAAATCCGAGTACACTTGATAGATATTAGATGAGTCTTATTAAGAGAGAATTTTATAGTAAAACAAAAACCAAACATAAGGTAAAAGAGAATAAAAAAGATAAATTTTCTATGTTACCCATTGAACTAAGGGTTTAGGTGATTAAACATTTGAGATTGAGAGTTAAACATTTTTATGTTAACATGTAAATAATAAATACAAATATTATAAAGAAGTAAAACTAATCAAATTTGTAACCCAAAAAATATTTGACTCAATGGAATTGAGGTTTGTGTTTCTTGAAATGCAATATTTGAACCAAACCGCGCAAAGTGGAAAAATGTATAATAAAAGATAATATCTTGAGCATCTGACTGAATTTTGTGAATTTAAAAAAAAAATTGAATAATTGAGAGAGAATAAAAGAATTGTATAGCGAAAGAAAAAAAAGAAGGGTTGCAAAACTAAGGACGAAAAAGAATAATAAATATAATTTTTTTAGGTTATCTAATAAATTATAAATGTTTAAGTAATTTCAAACGAAAACGAGTATGAGAGTGAGGACGGATATGGAGACAGGGAGGGGCAGATATGTACATACACATCCCCATCCTATACCCAATTTAAAAATTTGGGTATTAATCATACTCATATTCATACTCACTCAATATAGAGATTCCTGTCAAACTTAGACGGATTCAGTTAATACTCACATAAACGTGTTCATTTGTTGTCCCTAATACTAATGTGATATTAGATTGTTATATATATATATATATTCAAATAATACAAATTGTGTACATGTATATTTTTATAAATTTTCATTTTTGACTTAGTGGTTATTTTTATTTAAATAAACAAAATAGAACTTAATTTACTAAAAATAAGTATAAAATTAAAAGAAAATCAATAGATAAAAAATTGGCTTTAAACTAATAATTTATATCTTGCATTGATAGATTACAAAATGTTATAATTGATATTCAAGACTCATTTTATAGTTAAAAAATACTAGTCCAAACAGTACAATTTCATAATAATTTAGTCTACCGAGTCATTTACCTTTTCATATTATAGTTACACAATGATTGTAGATTAGGACTATTTCTAGGAGGATTTTGTTTGATTTTTAAAAAAAAAATACATATACAACAAATATAAAAGTTATATTTTGAATATAAAATAGTCCAAACTAAATCAAACGATTTTGTTCAGATTTGCTTTTTTGTATAACTTTTTATTAAAATCGTATTATCTTTTAGAAATGACAATCCAATGTTATATTATGTATCAATAACGTAAACTAATTTTGTTAATTTCTTACATGGGATTGGTAGTTGGTTCTGCATAATAAATATTTTATTTATAGTACTTTTGAATAAGATTACTGTCAATTGTATGTAAATCTTCTAGTGTATCTTAGCAGGGGTTGATAATATCTTTTTAGTTGACAATGATGTCCGCTTCATTTAACTTGTTATATTTCAAAATATCTTTAGTTTTGAGCATACTTCTCCATATATAGAAAACACCATTTTTAACATAAGAAGTTGGTTTATTGTATTAAAATCTTTATTGGATTGGAAGACAACATGTTGAATGCAAATGGTCTAACAAATTCAAGATTAATTTTCATCTTTTTATAGTTTTGTTTTGAGTTTCATGTTTTTTTTATATCTTCTTATGTCTAGAAGTCGAAAGGGTGAAGACTATAAATGATAATTTTATCAAGTATAAGCTTACTAAAATTAAATATTAATTATTATAACTCCATATAATATGAGGTATTTCAATACAAAGGAAATTATTTGCATGACATGAATCAACATATTAAATGATGTGGAGTGAGTGCTCTGATCTAGATGTAGAATTATGCATAGAACAACTTACTACATCACTATAATGAATATTATAATGGATGCATGCATTGTACTGGATAATATAATTGTTGAAAAACACATGATTTCAATTTTAAATGATAATGGAGGGGGAATGATGTCTCACAAATCAATGTATAATCATTCTCATTTTAATAACATACTTACAAAAAATAATACATCTTCATAATATAGAGAGAACTATATATCACAACTTTTAACATGATTTAGTATAACATATTTAGCAAAGTTTTGAGTATAAGAATAATGAAAATTAATTTGTGTAAGGTTATAAATATTTTACAATTGTATATTTATTTTCATTATATAAAATTTTTGTTTTCAATACTTAATTAATATTCATAGGAACATTTAAATAATATTGGGATTTTATTAACTATTTTTTATTCATGTTAAAGTATTATTTATTATGTTTGTTAAAAAATTATTTATATTAAATTAATATTTAATTATAATAATTAAATTAATTTTTTAAGTTGTAAGAAAAGTGAGATATAAATGAAAAGTTATAAAAATTTGGATCGGTTACTAAAGTGTGTAGTATTTAAACAAAACCTATAAAAAGTTAATATAACTAAGGTAAGGAATAATCTAAAATTAAGTAATGTAGGGAATCAATATCAGGAATTAAATATGGTAGGAGAGATAAAAAAAATTAATAGCACTAGCCGTCATAAATACCTAAAAACCATATTTTCCTATTCAGACGGGTGTTTTTGTCGAAAACCGTGTTGTAAAGGTTGAGGAAAAGAATATGAACTTATAGGTAGGTGTAAGGAAGGTACTTAAAATTTACATTATATTTAAAATGTGATGGGTTCTTGTAAATTGAAAAATTATAATATAGCTTCTAGATTTTACTTTCTACAAATTTTATTAAAATGACATTCAACTTATTAATGAACTGGACATGCAAAATAAAGTTAAGAAAAATTAAAAAAAGAAATATTTTAATTTTTAATTATTTTTATTAGACTTAAAATGTTTTAAAATTGTTTAACGTTTAAAAAAATAAAAATAATTTTCTGAATTAAATATTAAAATAATCTTTCAAAAAAAAATTATTTAACTCTTAAATTAATGGAAATAATATTATTAAACATTAAAAATATTTTTAAAAACCATTAAAAATATTTTTAAAAACCATTAAAAATATTTTTAAAAAGCATTAAAAAGTTAATAACTGTTCACTTCTTAAATTAGTAGGAATAGTGATCTGTTAACCAGTTAAAAATCATTGAAAGGAATGAGAACAATGCTTAATGTTAAAGAAATTAAAATCTATTAAAAAAAATTAAATCCATTAAAATGAAATTAAAACACATCCATAACTGCATTTATAAAAACTTTAAAATCTACAATTTTACGTTTTTTCAGATTTTACTCTACTATTTCACCAATTACACTATATTACAATTATAAATATACTTTAACACGAAATTGAAACTAAAAATCGTAGAATCTTACCATTTTAAAAGTAAAATCTTGATTTTTACGTGCAAGGGCTTGGGAAAGATAAGGTGAAGCAGGGATACAAATCTATAAGGTGTAATATTGGAGAGAACACAGGTCAAATATAAGGTGTGATAGAGAGAATTGAGAGAACACAAAGTGATATATACTAAATATATAATATTAGAGAGAGGTAAGATGAAATTCATGAGCACATACATCCCTAAAATTTACCATCTTTTGAAATTGAAGTACACAAGTATCTGATCCAAATGCATAGTGATTTGCTATAATAAAAACTTTAGAGATGATACTTAATATCTATATTAGAAAGTATATATTATCGGTTTAACATTAAGTGGTAGTTTTCTTGAGACCACGAGTCCAAATATCTCACTCATATCTAATGTCTCAGTTTTAGGAAGTTTCCAGTCGAACCAGTAGAGAAGATTGGCCAACACATACTCAAGAGAAGCAAGTCCAAAATCTATTCCAGGACATCCTCTTCTTCCCATGCCAAATGGAATAAACTCAAAATCATGACATTTAAAACCAACTTCATTGCCTTCAAACCTCTCTGGTACAAACTCTTCAGGGTTTTCCCAAATTTTTGGATCTCTCTGAATTGCCCATGCATTGATATATACCATTGTTTTTGCAGGAATATCGTATCCATTCAGCTTCACGCTAGATATTGTTTCTCGAGGAGCCAACAGAGGAGCAGGTGGATGTAACCTCAGAATTTCTTTAATTACACACTTTAGGTACTGCATTCCACTGATGTCATTTTCTTCTACCACAGATTTATGTCCCACAACCTTTCTCACTTCTTCTTGTGCTTTCTTCATTATGGCTGGATTTCTCACAAGTTCTGAAATAGTCCACTCTATTGTAACTGAAGTTGTGTCGGTTGCTCCAACAAACATGTCCTAACATTATGAAATACAACCTTTTTATGAAATTTTGTCAACGATTTATACATTGTTTAATCAGAAAAACGAAACACTTGAATAGCAAGTCTGCAGTTGACAATATCCAAAAACAACCATGAATTCACGTTTAAATATTCGGATCCAATAAAAAAGAAATATCCAAAATCACAAATGAGTTATTGGAACATTCTCACCATTGCTTGCGCCACTCAAGGACAGTACAAACTGGTTGTCACCATGTTGTTAGAGAAGGTTAAAAACGAAAAAGAAAACTCTCGGATGAGGAAGAAAAGACCGTAAATGTATTAAATTGCTTCATGTTTCAACTTATTTATAAAAGACTAATGATAACCAAAATGTCTGTAAACCAACTTCATACTATTTAATTAATATTTTATAATTATTTTATTCTGTATTTGATTAGATGACACAAATTTATTAAATATCATTTAAGTGTAAAAATGTTACTTCTTTTATTTTTAAATAAGAGTTGTTTTAAAAAAATGATTTTATTTTTTTTTATTTGTCTTTGTAAAGTTTAAGATTAAATTAATTATTTTTTACTAATCATATCTTTACTTTTGAAAATATTAATAAAAATTAAATTATTCTTCTTTTTAGGAGACATTAAGTGGCCTACTGCTTATATCAACTAATTACTTAATAAATAATTTATTATTTCTACCTTTTCATCTATCTTCTCCTTAATCAATAAAATATACTGTATTTAATTTAAAAAAGAAGACATTAGAGTGAAATTATAAAGGAAATAAAAAAAAATGGATACTTACATAGAAAAATGAAAAGAAGAGTTAACAATTATATTATAGGGAGAGTTAAAGACTTATTTGATAACACAAAAGATGATATTAAAAAAGTAATTGAAGATTCTCTTGAAATTGAAGAGTGATTCAATATACAGAGTAAAACTGATAGTGATATCAAATTTTTGTGAGAACAAAATATTTTTCAAATTTTTGTGAGAACAAAAATATTTTTCAAATTTTTGTGAGAACAAAAATATTTTTTAAATTTTTTAAATCAAAATTTCTGTTAGTGAAAATTTTAAGATTAGAAGTTATAGTGGGAAACTTATTTTGACAGAGATGAGAAAATAAATATGAGAATTGAAAAGTTGTTTTTCTTAAGTGGAAAGAGAATAGATTGAATACCCTTTATTACAGAAAGAAAGAGAGTACACATTCTTTTAAATGATAAGATGATGACAGTATTATTAAACAAAAAAATAAAAATTTATTGTAAATAGTAAAAATTACTACTTTTATTGGTTTCTATAGTAAAACTTCAAACTACTCATACAGAAGGAGTATATATGGTCTGACATAGTATATTTATTATTTTTTAGAAAAAAAGCTTGGTTAATAAGTCTGTGTGACTAACTTTTACAATTAAAAGAGAGATAAAAAGAAGAGAAAAATCTATTACAACATTACCCCCATTTTTTAGTGTAATTAGTAAAAGGAAATGGATGATAGAAAGAAATTCATAACTGTTATAGTAATTAAAGACAGAAAAAAAGAGAAGAAAATATGATGGAAAAAAAGAGATAGTAGTTTTTTTTTGTAAAATCAAAATATAAAATACATGATAGAGGTTAAACAATTTGAGAAATGTGACAATAGAGATAAAAAAAAAAATTGCTTAAACAATTTCTAATGAAAGTAAAATATAAGAGCAAAATGAGCAAGTAAGAGAGAGATAGAGGTTAAACCATTAGAAGTGCTTTGACATCATTTGTGGTGAGCTCAAAGTTCCGCGTGCTATCCTCTTTAAGTTGGAGGAGAATATCCAGGAAGTTTTTCTTTTGGAAGTGCGTTTTCGCCGTCAAATGTTCTTCAATTGCTTGATCAAAAACAGCATCTAACGCTTCGAAAGTGGCCTTCAACTCTCCAATTTTTCCGGTGAGAACATCAATAAAACCCAATTTAGGAAAGTAATCCCTCACAGTGAAAGCTGCGACTTGAATCATAAGATTCCTCACCGACCTTTTCACCCTTCCGTCACTATCTCCCGAATACTTCCGTCCGAAAGCGCACTTATATACCATATTCATCGAGGTTGACGTAAGCATCTCACTCAGATTCATGTAAGGTGCATCACTGCAGCTTGCTTCACGTAACTTGTCCACCATCTCTGCAACTTCTTCTCTTCTGATCAAACTAAACGATCGCACCATTTTCATGCTCAAAAATTGGAGCACGCATATTTTTCTTTTCTGCCTCCAGTCTTCTCCGTAGACTTGAAACCCAACGTCTCGGGCTCCATACAACAAGGTTTTCACAGCAGTGTTTTGTGGTCGGTTGGAAAAAGCTAGGTCATGAGTTTTCGTCATTTCCATGGCCACTTCTGCAGATGAAATCACCAGAGTTGGAGTTTCTCTCTGCCCCAACTGCAACATCATCATGTCACCGTACTTAAGGGATAGGTTTCGAAAAGATCGATGTGGCAGTGTGCCTAACTGATGAAGATTGCCTATGATTGGCAATTTTGGTGGTGATGGAGGCAGATTCAAGTTGGTTTTGGATCTGTTTTTTCTTGTGATCAGTTTAAGCAATATTAGGACACTAATAAAGAAGGAAAGAGAGAGATAGATGGTGGAAGAGAACACTCCTTTCATTTGCTCATAAGGCCACTGTTTGAGAGCCATTTTTCTATCTTTTGTTCAACTTCAACCGCATCGGACAGTGTCAGAGTTCGTCAACATTTATAGGCATACGCAAGTGTTTTGTTGCTGTTTTTCTTTTCTTATTTGCATGTTATGTTACATTTATCTTTTTTGGGATTGGTAGAAGGTTCAGTGAACAGATGGAAGATGTTTGATAGCAATGCTTATAATAAGCGATAAGATCTTAAGAATGGAGCTCAGTGTCATGGATTGGAAGTTTGTGGGCTGTTTCAAATATGATCGATCCATTGGTTGTCGTCGTATTTGACTTCTACTCGAAACAGATTGAATTGAAAGTTAGGGTCCTGTACCACAAATTCTTTAAAATATATGTATATATTTCAAAAGTATATTTAATTATATGAATATTTTTTTAATTTTATTTTTTTAATCAATATTTTTAATTGAATAAATTAACATTATTATATTTTTACACATTAAACTATTTATAATTAAAATTTAATTTGTAACTCATTCAAATTATAATATTATTAAATATTTATATAATTCAAATAATATAATATAAACTTGTAATTTAAGTTATTTTTTATTTTAATTTAATATGATATATAATTTTTAAAAAATCGCGTCAGTCTATCCGTCAAATTAAAAATTATTTGTGCTGATATTAGTTATATATATCTAAATTTTTCATATGAATTTTATAGAATAATATGCTTTGTCCCCTAAGTCAAATTAAATACTCTGTAAACTATGAAGATATTTATATTTATATATATATATATATATATATATATATATATATATATATATATATATATATAAAGTAATATGAAAATAGTAGTCATCAGCTAATATATTTTTAAAAATTATTCTTCTATAAAATTTATATGAAAAATATAGATATAAAAATCACATTACATATTTTAATAGTCTTTACATAAGCTTTGAGAGACGTACCAACGAAATATGTTCTTAATGTATTAATTTTTATTTTTAATATTATTAAGAAGAATAAGAATAGATATTGCATATAATATTATAATTTATTTAAAAATTATAATTCCTTATTTATTTTATAATATATGAATTTGAAATAAATATAATTCGTTAAATTTTCATAAAAAATATTATAGCATATTAGAATTACATATTTTTGTTTATTTTAATATTGGAAGAATTTAATTAATATAATTATTATATTTATTTAACTTATTATATTTAAGATAATTAAGAACAATAAGTATGCCACTAATTAAATTTTTTTTATTAAAATAATACTTTCTTAAATGTAATTTATGAATGTATATATTATTTTTTAAAAGAAGTAATTATGTTTTTAAACTAATACTATTTTTTTTCATATTAAAAAATTAAATAGATAAATTTATAAATTATTTTTCAAATATAAATATTTTTAAAGAGAATATATTATTAAATTTAATATATATATATATATATATATATAATTTGTATGGAATTTTTTCAAATTCAATCATTAGGGAACTTACACCTACGATTTTTGCTGAAAAATTATCTGCAAAATTTTAATTTATGAGAAATTTATTTAGGAATTTAAAATTTGCTAGAAATTTACCTGCAAATTTTAAATATGCAGTAAAAATTACTTGAAAATTATTATAGGATTTTTTTGCAAAAGTCTTACATGCAGATATTTTTTACCAGTAATTTTATGAGAAAGTTTTAGGTGGTTTTCTGTAGAAAATTTCTTGGGAATATTGAATACTAATTTTTTAAGTAATTTATCATCTGCAAATCAATAAGAAAATTATAAAAAGTTCATTTTTTAAAAAAATTTATATAAAATTTATAAATATGAAAGTTTCTAACCAAAAGTTTTTGACAAAAAAATTAAAATCTTTAGCATTTATTAAATACCTGCCCCCACCGAACTTTATAAAGTGTTTGGTTGGGGGGTATCGGTTAATGGAATAGCTAAAAAAGAAAATTTACAAAAGAAGAAACTAATTAAATATTAAACAGTATCGTCCATCCATGACTTTTATCACCATATTTAGTTTCTTTCCTTTTTTTCACATCACATATTAATTATCCATAATATATTTTTTAAATTTATGAGGTAAGCATGTTTACGTAATAATATATCATATTTATTATTTAATGGTTTAAATTGAATTAATTTTTACTGAAGTTATAAAAAATATTTGATTATAATTAATTCAAATTATTATTATATATTCTGAATGAATTAATCGATTTTTTTATAGTTAAATTTTATATTTATTATCATTAATATATAAAAATAAAAAGGTCTGGTAGTCTTCGTTAAAGACTTAAGTATTTTTCTTTAATATTTTCTTTTACACAAAAACCTTCTTTTATTTATATCTTCATAACTTAAATGGAAGGATTTTGAAAAAATTAAAAATAAAATCAATCTTATTTATTGAATGATTTCTACTTCCCTTTTTGTTTTTTTATTATTTTTTTAAAACATTTTTTATAATAAAATTAATGATTCAATTTGAAGATGATATTTTCTGAAATTCATGAATTTTTAACTTTTCTTTAAATATTTGATTTTACACATTATTTCAAAAATCCTTAATTTTTAAAAAAATAACAGCAACATACTTTTTTTTTCTGAAAAGAATCATACAATAAAATAAATTCATATTGAATATACTTTTGATTTACAGTGAGATAACTGAGATGTTATAATTTATTATTTGCATCTCTTCCTATTTTAAAACTTTATAAATGGCATAGCTTTTCCCTAGGAAAATATGTCATGATGGAGTTAATTTCAAAGTTACGTTCGAGATTTTAGATCAACAAATACTGTAGGAAATTTATAATTAGAGATTTTATATCAATTAATAATATAAAAAAATTATAATTTATATTACTTGACAAGATAATGTAAAAGTCATATAAATGTTATATAAATGTATCTTAATATAAAAAGGTGTATTGGAGATTTTATATGTAAAAAAATTATTGTCTATAAATAAAATCTTATCTAAATATTGATTTTATAATATTAAATTAAACATAAATTCACTTAAAAAATATTTTAATAATTATTTAACATTTTCTTGAAACTTGCTAATCGCATATGCTATGGGAGTGTTTTTCCCTACCATTTACTCGCTATGTTTTGATTTATTATCTTTTACTCACAAAAAAATTAAGGTAACAAAAGCACTTGATTCTTTCCTTGTTCAAATTCATTATTATTGTCAAAATCACAGCAAATAATTATTTCATTTTAACTTTATACAAAATATAACTATACATCATAATTAAGGAGATTGAAATTCTAATTGAATTAATTAAACCATTAAAATTTATATACATTTTATGTCATTTAATAATCTGCAAATTTCATATTTCTTTTTATTCATTATGTAATTTTGAAAGTTTTGATATAGGGATTGATTCTTAATTACATATTTGATCTGAGTCTATTGTATCTTTATTTGATCTAAGTGGATATTGATTAATTTACTTGTGTTTTTGAGTTTTAATTTCTCAAATTAAGAGGATTTTTTCATCTTAAAAATATTCGTTTCTCTTTTGTAATTAATCTTATCATTTTTTTGTTGTTGAATTAGTTTTAATTTTAATTATATAATTAAATGTGACATGAACATGACTTAAATTATATTATCTAAATTTTGAATTTATCTAAAATTTTATTTCAATATTTTACAATTTTTCTATTGAAATTTGATTTAAATTTCAGTTTAACTTTTGTAAAATATATTTTTTACATTTTTAATATAGTGATGGTATCTAATAATTCATAATTATTTTTTAATTGATATCCGGAATACATAAAAAAATGATTAAACTAAAATGGGATAATAGATTTAAATAAATTATCAATATTTATTTTATTTTTTTAATTTAAGAGTGAAATAGTTTTTTTATAAATTCATCAATTAAGAAATTAACTTTAATATATCACATCGAATTCATTCACAAACATTTTCTTTATTTTTTAATCTCTTTTACTTAATTCAAACAATTTCATTTTTTATTTAATTTAAACAATTTCACTTTCCATTTTTTTTTCTTTTTTTATTTATTTAAATTTATTTTTTGTATTAGAGATTTCAAATAGATTAAAGATAATATCAATTTAATATATATAAGTGAGTCTAAATATCATTTTACAATTTGGTTTTATAAAATTAAATTAAATTTAAAAATTTAATTATTAATAAAAGGACTTATAAATGTTAATTTAATTTATATAAGTGGATAAAAAAAAGCCTATACAAATCCATTTCTTAATATCATAATCCAATAACTCTCTCACACACACACACATATATATATATATATATATATATATATATATATATATATATATATATATATATATATTCTAAAACTAAGTGGACGGTAATGATTTCTACCATACACTCATTATTCTAAGAAAAAAATTAGAACATTAAAATTTAATTGACTATATATATGAAAATGATTACATTCCTAAAACTAAACATTCTATTTTTTTTGTTTGATAACTATGAGAGTTCGTGGGTATCCATAGAAATCTAACAGTTTTATTATTGTTGTTATTTGGCGAACGATTGAATGACAATATCAGGACAGCAATTATAAAAAATAAAAATAGAGAGAGAATTTTTCGATACTTTAGGATCATTGAATTTATCCAATATTATTTATAATGAAAAATCAAACATAGTCATAACCACAAGGTATTCGTGCCTAAATTTATTGTCTTCATAAATTTGACAACACTTCAAAGGCTAACCTTATTTATAGCAACACCACACACAAAGTAAGGATAACTTGCAACAACAATAACTTTAAGAAGAAAAAGATTTAGAAGTGGCTTAAAATGAAAAGGTTTTTGGTTTAAGGTGAAGTGGCACTTTCTTTGAGACAACAAGTACAAATATCTCATCCATATTTATGTCTTGGGTATGTGTTTCCGGCAACTTCCAATCAAACCAATAAAGAAGGCTAGCTAGCAAGCATATATTCAACAGAAGCAATGGCAAAGTTCATTCCAGGACAACCTCTTCTCCCAAAACCAAACGGAATAAGCTGAAAATCTTCTTGGTTTTTAAAGTCAACTTCACTATTTTCAAATCTTTCTGGAAGAAACTCTTCAGGACTTTTCCAAATTTTAGGATCCCTTTGCATTGCCCATGAATTGATATATACTGTTGTTTTTGCTGGAATATCATATCCTTTCAGTTTCACGTCAGACATTGTTACTCGAGGAACCAAAAGAGGAGCTGGAGGGTGTATTCTTATAGTTTCTTTGATCACGTACGCACTTTAAGTAGTGCATTTTATTAACATCATTTTCTTCTACTTTCGATTTATGACCTACAACACTTCTCACTTCTTCTTGTACTTTTTTCATAATGGTTGAATTCCTCACAAGCTCTGACATAGCCCATTCTAATGCCGATGATGTTGTGTCATGCCTCCCACAAACATGTCCTAAAATAATAGAATTTAAATTTTCATGAAATTTGTTTACATTTGATTAATTTATCAAGGAAAAATAAAAGATTGTCATATAAAGTAAAAAGCTTTTAATGTTATAATTAATAACTTCAAAAACACACTTTACAAAGCAATTAGAATGACTAAATTAAAGATAATGCTTTGTCAAGAGATTCCAAAGCTTAACGATGAATAACACCATATCATTCTAATAAAGGTTCCTTGAGGGTTTGTATTAGAAAAATCTCAACGGTCTATTAAAAAAGCATGAATTATTCCCACCTTTTCCGAAGAAAAACCTTGTTCAATGAAATTATCAGCATCTCATAAATGGAAATGAATTTAATGCATGGTTACCTTAAATAGAACATTTTGTATATCATAGCATAGAATTAGCTGAAATATATAGAATAATTTTTTATATGAATAATTGAGGTTACAGATTCAACACAGAACAAGAGATTTTATTTCTCAGAAAGAGATTTTCTAAATGTGTCTACTTTTTTTTTCAAAAGTTAAACATAAAAAGAAAATAAACCTAAATTTCGTAACTTCTATATATGTTTAAGGTTAAACTTTTACAAGTGTTTGTTAGGTATTTCATCCCAAGTTTAATTTTTCTGCTTCTCTTTTATTCATTTGTAGTGTTTGAAACCTTACTTTTTAGAATAAATTTAACTTTAAAAAACTCTTTAGTTCACGCAAAAAAAGTTCAAATGTTCCATATATCCAAAATGGTCGTCCACATATATATATAGTTAGGGGAAAAAAAAGGAAAGAATTGATAGGTTTATAAAGAAATATATGTGATAAGGGAAAATAGACAAAAAGTACAAAACAAAGTTTAATAGATGTAAATTATGAGAAGAGATATTTGTATATCGATCATAATAAAAACGTTTAGAAAAGAATGAACGTCAAAACCATAGAATAATATATGTCAACTTCCAACACTAAATAGAATATAAGAGTTTGTTTTCTGTCCTTGTCATTTTTGTAATTTATTGTTAGATTTGACAAACAAAATACATCAGAAAAGAAAAAGGACAAAAAGAGCACCACACTTTGCATTACGGCGTTTATTCTTTACACTCTTAATGTACCTTAGGATTGAGTGAAGCAAAAAGGGAGACCGTGGAATAGCTTGCGTTGGACACTACATGAATCAAGTTCATGGCCATGAAGTCAAAGGTTAACCTTTCTTACCAAAGTTAGGCGCCACTAATCTTGCGCCCGGAGCCATCTCCTAGTAGTGCTCTATGTTGGGTGCAGATGCCTCATGTTTAGTTCCACTTGGACAAAGAGATACATTATAATTGCTTGTGTGTGCATGCATTCTAAAGCTAAATGTCACTTTTTTGACGTAGCAACTTTAGCTTATTTTTTCCTGTCTCTTCGAGGAGGGGATTTTTGTCGGGTTTGATCGGAAAACATGCATTCTATGTTTAATCTTTGTGGATTGATGAATCATAGTTTGATATATTTGATTTGTTGAGTATTGAAAAATATGTTGTTATCTAAAACTGAAGCAAAATATTTAAAGAAATTTGTATCTAAGAATGAAGTTTGACTTATTATTAGTTGTTTCAAACTCTTGTTAGTAAATGCAAGTTTGTTTATTAAGTTTTTGAAAAATTGATTTTTAATAAGGAAATTTAAGTTTATGCTACAACTATAAGGAATGATTTAATTAGTATAACTCAAAAGCACACTCAAAACAAGAAGAATGGACGTTAATTAAAAAATAGTATCGATCTTGTATCATACAAAAAATATGCTAGCTAATAAGTTAAGGTCAAATTCTATAGGTAAACGTTAATAGTGTCGACCTAGTGAACACTAACAGCGTCAACCAAGCGGATATTAATAGCATTGACTTAGCCGACATTAAAATAAAAAATTATTCAATACCTTTATTCTCATATAAAAAATACATTTTTAAACAAAAAATAAACCAAAAACACTAAAAAACTAAAACAAAAGAAATAAACGTTAAAAAGTAAAACTTAAAAGGATAAACATTAAAAACAGAAAATTTCAAAAAAAAATTAACATTAAAAAAAATAAAAGAGATGAATGTAAGGAGATAAGTGTGGATAATGAAAATGAATATGAAGAAATGAGTGTAGATGAATGAAATGAATGTGTGGAGATTTATACACAAAAGTGAGAAAAAACTTTTTGCTATTTGATAGTTAAATTTATACCTTTAGATTAAAAATAATCTATAGTTCATTTTTGATTTCATAAAAACACATGTATTCGTAAGATATAAATAAAATTAATATCAGTTTAACGAACTTTAACTTAAATAAATATTTAAGATAAATAATATTAACAATCATTATACTCACACTAAATTTATTTATATTTTAATATTTATTTCACGTTAACGTAGACTCAACGAATGTTAATGTGAATAAATATTAAAAAAATATTATATTAGCGTTAACCTAACAAATACTAATTTAAATTTTATCTGTAATTATAACTTTAATTTCAAATGCTATGAACAAATTTTTACATATGAAAATATTAAGGGAAAAGAGAAATAAAAAAAATAATAAAAGTGGGTTTTTTAATATGTTAAAATTAGTGTGTGTTTAAAGAATAATTGAGAATCGATTGAAAGAACTAATAATTAATTGAAATTTAATTTTTTATTGATTTGAATTTTTTTCAAAACCATATTAAATTATTGTTTAAAATTTTAAAATTAGTCTAAATTAAAATTAATTATTTTAATATTATTACTTTATTTATATATGAAATATATGTATGTAAGAAAATAATATAAAATATCTAACTTAGTTCATTATTATAAATATGTATAATTGAATAAGTAACATAATATTTTTAAATATAAATTCTAATAATATAAATATTATATTATTAATCTTGAACAAAATATTAAAACAAAATAAAATGTTAGTATTAAAAGAAAATAATATATAATAACTATTTTTTAATTTTATGGAAAAATTTGTTTTATTTTCCTTTCTTATTTTGTTTTCTTGTAGAACTTTGCACGGAAAGTTTTATTCAAGGAAACCATTTATTAACACTTATTTTTTATAAATTTTTTACCGTATCACTTATATACTTAAATTTTTCTTTTTATCTTGTTTTCTATTTTTCTAGTTGCCAATATTTCAGTATATAATTTTTGTCTATATTTATAATAGGAAAACAGATGTTTAGTCAAATTTTTGCATAAGCATCTTTTCGGGAAAAAAAAGAATATATATATATATAAGCTAAAAATATAAAAAATGTATGATAAAATTTTAACAAAATTAGCTTAATATAAGTTAATTTTAATTTATGATAAATTTATTCTTTTTTAATTTTTTTAAAAGACGCTTATGAAAAAATTTATTAGAAAAAAAATAACTTACTTCTGTTACTTTTTCTTTTCTTTTCAACCTATAAACTAAAAAAAAGAGAAATTATTTATCATTATTATATGATATAAGGTCACTATAATATCTCACCGTAAGGGTTGATGTGTCTTGTAAACTTCTTTTTCGTATAATGTGTATAAATTACTTTATTTACTTGAAAAGGAGTTCACAGTAAGGTTGAGACTAACACTCAAACTTTAGTGACAAGTTATCAGATCTAAAAATTCGGCAGTATTGGTGCTGTTTAATTTTGACAAATATAAGTTATGTGGTTCCATAGAATTCCCTATAAGAGTTCCTTTTAATGTTGCTTTCAAAGCTTAATTTATATATTTTTCAGTGAAGTTTACACTACATTCAACATAGGAATTCATTATCACGTTATGTTAATAATGAGATATAATAAAATAATTAAATTTTATTAAATATTTCTATATATGAGTGGATTTCGTCATATTTTTTGTGAATTTTTTTCTAAAATTTCATTTGTGAAAAAAGTTTTTCGATTTTTCGATTTTTCGATTTTAAAGTTTAACTAATTATTTATAGGAAAAAATTATATGACGATAAGCATTACTAATATTTTAATAATATTCTCCATTGAATTGCAACCCTAATCCACCACTGCATATATATGTAGACATTTCTGCGTGAGTAGTTGGTCTCAATAGTCTATTAAGTGGAAGTAATTTGAAATTTTGCAATGTTAAGACCTGAACGAATCACATTAAAACAGTACTAAATTAAATAATCAAATGGAAAGAGTAATACAACCACTGCGACAGCTACCTTTTATCTTACTTGCTACTTTGTCACCTTCGCATGCTAGAAAAAAGATTCTGAAGCAATGGTGAAACAACACGTTTCTAGGTTTATCTTCGGATTGTTTATTATAGCCACGGTCTCAAGATTGATAGAGGAAAATAATTTCTTTTACATATTATGACATTTCGTCTTCGTCAAGGATTTGAAATAAATAGGATCAAACTGACAGATATAAAAAAATAATAAATCATATGTAAAAAATGAGAGAAATAAAATTGTAAATACAAAAAATAAGTATTTTCAGTTCATCAACTGTTATTTAATAATAAATACACTAAATGTTAACAAGTAAAAGATATATAATATTAAATAGATAAACAGTTAACAATTTTTTCGAATATGTGAGACCGTGTTAACCTATCTTTTAAGAGAATGAAAAATTTAATTTAATTTCTAAATTTGTAAAAAGTGAGATCATTACATTTTACTATTATTAAAGAATATTTTGCTATTAAATTATAGCAAACATTCAGAAAATAAATAAAATTTGTGGTTTTTGAAATATTAAAATTGCCGTGTTTTATACGTTTAGGTATCTAATTCTAGGTTTACCCTAATATGATAATACTAATATATTTACGTTGATGGATATATCCTAAGAAGAAGTAAAAAAGCTCTTGCCATTTTGTCAAAAAAGTGGGTAGCCAACATGACTTGTGTCCATTATTTTGATTATTTAAATAATGCTACATGCTATATCTCATATTATTAAGTTTTTCCAGAGGATAAGGAGGGAGATTTACTCCTAATGAGTTAATCTAATTTTATAGTAATTATTTATTACAGACACCATATACATATATAGTAATTTATGATAATCTCCTTTTTTTAAAAAATCTTTAATAATTAATCACATAACTTTTAATTATTAAATTTAGAAAAATTATTTAAACAATTTCGATAAAAGGTACTTTTTTAAGTAGTTGAAATTAATAAAAAGAATTTATATTTTAATAATTAATTTAAAGAATTATTAAATAGATAATTTAAAATTAAAAATAATTAATATTGTGAGAACTTTAAAATTTTATAAATAAAAAAATTAAAATTAACATAAAATAGTTAGGTATTAAATAATTTATTTTATATATTTTAGAAACAATTTAATTAAAATATATTAATATTCAGTCAAGAATAATTAAATATTTTATTTAATATTTAGAAAGAAGCTATAACATAAACATAATTTAAATTAAATAAATAATTATTGTATATTAATAAATTAATTCAATAACAAAAACTAAAAATAATATTTAAAAATAAATAAATTTATTAATTTTTATATTTACAAATGTTTTAAATAGTTTCAACTTTACAATTTTTAAATATTATGATATTTATAATTGATCAAACTTTAAATTTTAAATTAAAATTTTCTATATTATTAATCATTTTTTAATTTAAATTATCTATTTAATGATTATTTAAATTAATTATTAAAAATTTTATTTTTTTCAGTTACTTAAAAAAGATAACCTTTTCTTTTATACAAAATTATCTAAATATTTTTTTTAAAATTTAATAATTAAAAATTACATTTATTAACTATTACAGTACTTTTAAAAAATATTATCAATTCCTATATTTATATATTAATTTGTATTAAATTTTTTATAATAATTCTTAAATACAAAAATTAAATTTAAAAAATATATTTAGTTTTTTTTTTTAAAAAGTAATATTCAATTTATTCATAATTATTTATTTTATTAATTATTTTTATTTTGAAAATTGTTTCATCTTATTATAAAAATAAAATTAAAAAAAATCTAATCTAGAATTTAGTTCTTGACAAATTCCATTTTAAATATTTTTTTAATTATTAATTGATTAATTATATTGAAAATTAAACACGTTACAATAAATAGTGCTATTTTAAGAAGAGATCTTATAAAAAAAAGTTTAAATAAATTTTTGTCATTTGTAATTATGTATCACTTTTATTTTTTATAATATTTTTTTGGTGAAATACGTGATTTATTTTCTTTCTATTTGTATGATTTTTGTAATAAGAAGTTGTCACATGACAACATTTAGACATTATTATATGAACAAAAATAGAGAATTTAAATGACTACAAATAATTGTTTATATAAATAGATATAAATTGTGATGTGACTAGTTACTTTTTTCATTAAATCTTTAATGTGATAATGGAACAATTAAATATATTTTTAGGGGGGGATTGGATTTAGGTTTGTTACGGATGGGTGTGTTTCAGTATCTATTTTTATTTTTAAATTAAAAAATTATTTTTATTTTTATTTAATGATATGAAAATTTTATTTTATTTTTATTTTTATCAGTTAATTTATATTTTTATTGTTTTAAAAGTAAATTCAATAATTTTTTATAAAAAATAAATAAATCTCAAAAAATAATTATGATATTATTAGAATTTAATATCAAATAAAAAAAATTATAATTTTATAAATCTTTAATAAGTATACATATATCATCTATCATTTTAATTATAATTATTTAAAATAGTTATTTTTTTCTATTCAATTTGATCACTTTTTCTTAAAATTTTGTTCTTAAAATATTTTTTACTTCTGTAAAATTAATATGATCATTACAATTTATAAAAATAATTAAAATAAATAAATTAAAATTTATGTTATTTATAAACTATTTAATAAAACATATTATAATAATATTTAATTTATTCATAATTATTTATTTTATTAATTATTTTTATTTTTAAAATTGTTTCATCTTATTATAAAAATAAAATTAAAAAAACAAAATCTAGTCTAGAATTTAGTTCTTGATAAATTCAATGTTGAATTTTTTTAATTATTAATTGGTTAATTATATTGAAAATTTTAATACGTTACAATAAATAATGCTATTTTAAGAAGAGATCTTATAAAAAAAGTTTAAATAAATTTTTGTCGTTTGTAATTATGTATCACTTTTATTTTTTATAATATTTTTTAGGTGAAATACGTAATTTGTTTTCTTTCTATTTGTACGATTTTTGTAATAAGAAGTTGTCACATGACAACATTTAGACATTATTATATCAAAGAACCAAAAATAGAGAATTTAAATGACTACAAACAATTGTTTATAGAAATAGATATAAATTGTGATGTGACTAGGTACTTTTTCTATCAAATCTTGTAATGTAATAATAGAACAATTAAATATACTTTTAGGAGTGGATTGGATTTAGGGATAGTAACGTATGGGTGCGTGTTGCATTATCTTATTTTTATCTTTATTTTTATTTAATGAATATAAAATTTTGATTTATTTTTATTTTTATCGGATAATTTATATTTTTATTGTTTTAAAAATAAATTCAACAATTTTTTATAAAAAATAAATAAATCAAAAAATAATTATAATATTATTAGAATTTAATATTAAATAAAAAAATTATAATTTTATAAATCTTTAACATGTATACATATGTTATATAATAGTTATTTTTTGCTGTTCCTTAATTTGATCACTTTTCTTTAAAATTTTATTCTTAAAATATTTTCTATTTCTGTAAAATTAATATGATCATTACAGTTTATAAAAATAATTCAAAAAAAATAAACTAAAATTTATGTGATTTATAAACTATTTAATAAAACATATTATAATAATATTTTCATAACACTCAAGTGTCTAATGATTTTTTCCAATTTAAACGTGTAAATTTAATCTTTAAGAAGAGAGGAACAGAAAAAGAAAAAACAAAAAAAGAGACAAAATTTACCTGAAACTGAAGTTGATAGGATAAAAATAATAATCTTACTCTTTAGATCACAGTTGTGAACTTTGATTTTGAAAGAGATGATTAGAGATTGAGAGTTTGGAAGAGAGAAGTGAAAACTTCTATAGAGTGAAGATTGGAAGGAGAAGTCATGAAGAGAGAAAAAAAGAATATAAAATTTAAAATTGATTATTAAGATAACATAAGAAAAACTCTAGAAATTTTTTATTTATTAATATTAACTAACAAATCTCTTTTTTCTAAACAAAATTAAGATTTATTAAAAAATGTTACTAACTCATTAAATATCATTTTTAGTACCAATAAAAAGTTAAAAGTCACTCATAATATTTAAATTAAATTTTATTTTGAAACATAATTTTACAATTAATTTAATAGAGATATATTAGTAATTTCAAAAAAGGAATGAGTATTAGGGGTGACAAAGTGGGTTGAGCCTGGCGGGCCGGCCCGCCAGCATATAGACGGGGTGGGCTAGTATTTTAAACCCGTCAACACGTATCAGTCCGGCCCGTCTAGCCTGCCAACCCATCGGGTCAGGGGCGGGACTGGGTGGGCAAGCCCGCTGGCCCGCGAGAAAAATATAACACCTCATTCACTCTCACTCATTCTCTTTAAATTTGGGAAAGTAACTATATCTAAGGTTCCTTCAACATCTCACTGATTGCAATTTCTTTAGCTTGCACTTTTTAAATGTCATGTCACCATATATATCTTTAATATATTGTTTTAATTACAAAAATTCATTTAAATTGGACACAAACAAAATAGTTGCAAAGAAAAAAAAAATTCAATTTAAAACTAAAGATTCAAAAATAAAATAAAAAACTCAAAAAAAACAAAAATATAGGCGGGCCAGCCCGCCTTATGACGGGACGGGTTAGAAATTTTGGCCCGTATCACTGTGGCGGGCTGGCCCGTTTTGCCACTCCTAATGAGTATTGAAATGAGTATGAAAATTAGAACGGGATGGATATCTACACACTCGTCATCATTTCCATACTCAATTTAAAAAATCAGATATTCTTATCCAGTTACTACAGGAATTTCCCGTCAAACTCATAGTAGATTTGATTAATATATGCGGGGACGGATTCATTTGTCATTCTTAATTGGATTGGATTGCAGTTTAGGTATATTCTTTATTCAATAAATATCTTTAAGGAATATCTTTTTTTTCGAATCCTCTCACAAGAATGAGACGAGATCAGTTCTTCAAGTTGTGCCTTTTGAAAATGAGTTTATAGGTTATTAATTGGATTAAAAAAGAGGTTTTGGTAGGACTTTGAGGGTTCCCCTTTTATAGGCTTTGAATTTTAGATCTATTTCACGCCAAAATTAACATAAAATATAACTAAACTTCCCATATTTGTTTGCCTTTTGCCCCAACTCACCACCATTGACTGCTCCGTTTCATTTCATCATATATAATGGAGTTTGACTTATTACATTAATAAAACTAAACGTCTACAAACATGTATATCGGGGTCATAAATTATGCAATAAACAATTATTTAATGTCATATAATACTCACTTCAAAATTCACGCAATTAAAAAAAACTCACAATTTATATATTTTTAATCTTAATTATCCATAACAAAATTTAATGATTAATATTAATAATCACGGTTAGGAGTAAAAATATTCGTCTACTGAATACATTCTCTGTATAGAAATAACTTTAATGTTTTCTCGCTAAAACATGTGTTTATTTAGAAAAAGATAGTGTTAATTATATTAATCTAATTTAGTCTATCCTCCTTTTGTAATAGTTGAACTTATATTAATATTAATTTACCTATACAAAATTAATTTGTAAGGTAAAATAGGTGTAAAGTTTCGATTTACAAATTTAAAAAACTTATTAACATTTAAGAAGAAATAACTATTTAAATATGATATGAATTTTGAATAGCTCTTTATTTAAATCCAACAAATAACAGAAGTGCCCATTGGTGTTAAAAATAAATTTGACTGCATAACAAGAAAGTGATCGGAACATATGCACAAGAAAACACATTATCATGATCCATTCTACGTTGAAATAAAGTAATATAAAATAGTGTCTCTCTCTTGTGTGTGAGGTTGTGACATTTGAATGAAGAGTTTGTTGGGGATAGAGACGATGGGCGGTGGCAGTGTGCGTAGAGTAGTCCCCCACCTAGGGTTGGATTGGACAAAATGTGAAAGTGGGGGTGTGTGGCTGGAAAACAAGTTCCACCACCAACATATTGCAACCCAAGAAGTCTCACCTACAACAATTGGAGAAAGATTCACGCACTCTCCAACCACACTTATACCACACCTTTATTACTTTTTAATAAACCCATTTTATGTGATATGATAAGTGTTCGACCGTCAGTTTTAATACTCAGTTATCCGTTTATCATCTTTCAAAACAATCATAGCATTTTTTTTTTCGATACTCTCACTACATTCTAACATCTTCAACGTTACATAACAAAAATTTTAAAATGTTAAAGAAAAATAAAAATTATGTTAAGTTTTTTCTTTCTTCAAATATTTTCATCATGATATTTTTCCAATTAGCGAATAATATATCACGCTGAGTTCTCTTATAAGAAAATATCACCCAAAATGAAAATAACTTAAAATAGGAATCGAGATTTTAGTAAGCATAAATTTAAAATATATAAATTTTGTTTAAATTTTAATTTTTCTAAACTTTCTCTATAACAGGAGTATAATTGCTGTTTTTCGTTGATTTGGTTAAACAATAAATTAAGTTAAATCAACTTTTGACATACAAATCTTTCAATCTAAAACGTAAATATCAAATTGACAAGTAACAACAAAACTTAACTACACGTTCAATTATTTTTTTAAGATTCAATACAAAATCAATTGATACACCAAATTTATTATAAATATATTTAACAATTATATCTACTTCTCCAATGAACATGAATATTCAATAAAAATTCATATGTTTTGGAGTTGATAACTTTCACAAATAATATTAAAATAAACTTTAGAAGAATCACTACGAAGATAAAACAAAATAAATTATTATAAATTAAAATTGTTTAAAAAATAATTTATTTCAAAAATAAAAAAGTTTGAAACAAAAATAACTTAAAATGTAAATTTCTTGAAAGATGAATCACTTGAAAAAAATATTTAAAAATAACTTGCTTGAAAGATAAATTTGCAAAAAAATTAAATGGTTGAGAATGTAAATTTACAATAAAAGTGAATGTATGAAATTAAATTACAAAGGATATAATAGAAATTGATAAAAGAAATCAACAATAAAAGTGATCCAAATTGCCATAGACATTTGTCTTGTTTGTGAGAGTATTAATTACTAATACAATTTATCACACTTATTTTTAATACAAACAATCTATTTATGCTTCTTGTCATTTCATTTGATTATTAAACCAAATAAATTAAAATAAAAAAATTACATAATAACTATCCACTCATGTTTCATATTTTTTTCACTATGTTTATCATGAGTTGTCAATATGTAACTACTAAAAATGGTCCTTTATAGTTATAACTTCTATTCGATATATTTTTCTTAATGCTTTAGTCTTTTGCAATTGTAATCTCCTTTTGATATATTTTTCCTGATGGCTTGACCTTTTATAGTGATAGTCTCCTTTCAATATATTTCTCTCGATAACTCGATCTTTCATAGTTGTAATCTTATTTTGGTTGAATTTCGTTAATAAGTTTACTTAGTAGTTGTAACTTATTTTCTATTTAATGTCATCGATGGTTCCATATGTACACGGTCTCAATTTACTTCTATAGAAAATTTCTCACTTTGAATGTCTCTCGATCTAATTATATCAATAAGTTCATACTATAATATTCAAAAAGTAAACATCCTTCTTTTACTTATAAACATTTTCCATATTAGTTTTTTTTATATTTTCTCTCTTTATCAATACTTTTTCATCGACACCTCTCTCTTCAAAGACATTCACTACCTATTCATACCTTAAACTTTTTTATTATCTGTCTTCATACTCAGTTTCTATTCTTTTCAAGATTTAAAAAGAACTTAACTCTAATACCAATTTTCTATCTTTCTCTCACTCATTTGTCAAATTTTTAATGTTACACCAAGGTATTGTTGTAATTATAGAATATAAACTTAAGGAGATAACAAGATAAATATTAAGTTAAATTCATTAGATTCTTGATATGGGTAAGTAGTACATTTCTTATATTAAGGATTTAATTTTTCTTTCTTTTTTTCTTTTTTTCTTTTTGAGTTTTTGTTTAAAGGAAAGGTGGTTTCAATGTAGGGTCTGATAAATTGGGTTATCATAAGTACAATTAGACAATTTCATAAGTGTGTGGAGAAGACTTGTTTACTACCAACCAATTAGGCATTTAAATGTGTTGAATATGATTAATCATCTAATATACGACATCCAGCTTATAGTGTTTGATAGTGGTGTTTGCCTATAAGATCTATTTTCTTCTACACGAGCATTTGAGCATGAATTATATTAGATGATTTTTTATTATAGAGTTAATTAGGTCATAATTACCTATCAAAATATATTACCACCAATTATTTCCTCACGTTATCAAACCAACTCCAATTCAAGCACACATGGAAAGTGCTACCAAAATCTAGAATCCATGCTTCAAAGTAATCCAACTTATCTTTATCACAAACAATAGACAATCTTTCTTTCAATGACTATTTTTTTTATAATAATAGCAAATGTCTCTAAGATTGACTTTGTCTTACCTTTCTTCTTTCTTCTTTACCCCTTAGCAATATTATACGTTATCAATCCAACTAACCCACTTTGTCTACTCTACCAATTACCTTATGTTGAATCTCTCGGTCATAAAAGACTTCATCTCTTTTAGCATGATTCAATACTTACCAATGCTTAAATAATTAGCAAAAGCATTGGACAAAGGGAGAAGACTGACTAGAAAAATCATTATTAGATCTTCATCCTCTATTTTCACATTCATGTGCCTCAACTCTATCGAATTACATTCATCATATTAAGATGCTCCTTTAGCAACGAACCCTTCTTCATGAGAAGTCCAAACAACCATTTCTCAAGAAATAATTTCCTACAGATAAACTTTATCATAAAAACTTCTTCACCTTTAACCAAAACCTAGAGTCATTTTTCACTTACTACCTCGTAAAGAACTTCATTAAGAGAGACAAAAGAATTAAAGAATGAGTATTCTCCTCTTTAATTTTCATAACTTACTCCTTCGAATGTGTAGTCAAGCCAAATAGGAGTGTCTAGACTATGTTCTTTCAATAAAGCACACATCTTAAAGGTTGAAGTTGTTTTTTCATGTAAACTTCTCAATGTTGATTGTTTGGTCATCTTCTTTAACATCTTCTTGAATATTTTCTTCACACACAAAATCAAAGGGGGTGATCTTGATTAGGGATCGACCACCAAAGGATGTGGAAAGGATTGAAACTAAAGCATTGATACTGGTTTGATGGGTATTCAATAAAAAAGTTAACATAAAAATGTGTAAGAAGCACTACAAGGTTTAGCACATGTTGACCAAAAATGTATAAGAAAATATCAAAGGCACACGACAAAAAAAATGTGATATATCTATAAACTTGTTCTTAATGAATACATACAAAAATAAATATGCAATGATTTACAAATAACACGCACTCCAAGAAAAAATAGAGAATTACATAATTGATCAATACGGATTGCAAAAGTATGCATGATTCTTTATTTTCTTATTCTCTTGGTTAGTAAGACTACATTACATATAAGTTATTTATAATGTAACTAAATCTATAATAAAATAGAAAGTATTAACTGACTAGTAAAATTAATCATCTAATAATCACTTAAGAACATAAACTTGAGCTACAAAAGATTGATGTTGCAAATAGGTGAGACGCTATAAGCCATAAGTTGTGCATTTAGATTGTCATCCAAGCTTATTGATGAACTAGGAGTAGACATAAGGCATATTCAATGTATGTGATGTGTAATTGATGTGAGATTGTGCTTGTTTTTGAATGATATGCTAGTTACACATATTATATGTGACATTTGTATGATAGTATATTCCCCGTAATTGATGTATGGTGAGGGGTATAAGTGATAGTATTGTGGCCTTAAGAGTTGCAGTCTATATTTAGCATGAAACTCATTAAGAACAAAAGATATCTTATGTTTTTTGTAATGATTATGTAGATTAAGACATTAAATAATGAAAAATTATAAAAAGTTTATTAAATAATGAAAAGTTACAAAAAGTTTATACATCATGTTGTTATAAAGTATGTGGCATAAATTATCCTAACGTAGAAAATTAAGGATAAATTTTCAACATCCTTCTAATAGGCCAGGTGCTAATTTTTTGTGGAATGTTTAATAGAAGTCTTGAAGAAACTTGAAGAAAATGTCCAAGTGTGAAAAATTACATTATTCTATTAATATATAATTGATGATTCATATATTTTTAGATAAAAGTGACTCAACTATAAATTGTGATTATACTCTAATTTGAGAACGTGATATGACTAATATATATTATATTTTATATATATATATATATATATATATTTAGAATTCACTTACTAAAAAAATAATTAAAAAAAATTACTCTCAATCTTAGTCTTCCAATTTGTTTTAATTATATTGTATAAAATAATTAATAGTTCTAAAAAAATTTATCTTTATAAGAATTTATTTTATTTTATAAAATACATACATTTTAATTAGATATAATTATGATTATAATAAGATTATAGTTAAATATATTTGGATGTACTTTTATAATATCGATATTATAATTGATAATTTTACAATAATTAAATATAATTTATAAATTAAAAAATATGTATTTAAAAATTATTTATATAAATATATGTTTTATCATTTACTATATAATTGTTTATAAAAATTCAATAATATTTTAAAGAATTAAATTTATATTATTAAATTTTAAATTTTTAAAAATTAATTAAAATATAATTAAATATCGCAAACATTAATAATTTTAATAAACTTATAAATTATATTAAAATTTTATATTTAATTATTGTAAATAATAAATCAATTATAATATCAATGTTATATATAAATTCATCCAAAAATATTTAATTATAATTTATTATAATTAAATTTTAAATAATTATAATGCATTTATATCTAGTTAATATATATATATATATATTATATATATAAATTAAGATAAAAATTATTATAAAAATAAATTTTTATCAAAGATGTGATATTTATAAAGAAGGAAAAATTTTATAATTCTTATATTAGTAAAGTGGAAAAAGAGAATATGGAAAGAGATGTTAATAGTTCTTAAAAAAAATTAAATGCACATTTAATTTAATAGATTTAAAAGTTCATTTAAAATAAATTAAAAGATCAAGATTGAGACCAAGTTTGACATATACTTATCCAACTAATATGACAAATTTAGATGGGGAGCTACAATAATCACTTCAAGAAAAAAAAAACAAATAATCACTAAGAAAATGAAAACATGTTGGAGAACTTGACTTAAGATGAAAAGGCTTTTGGTTTAAGGAGAAGTGGAACTTTCTTGGAGACAACAAGTCCAAATATCTCACTCATATCTATATCTGGTGCACCATTTTGAGGCAACTTCCAATCGAACCAACAAAGAAGATTAGCAAGCACATACTCAACTGAAGTAACTCCAAAATTCATTCCAGGACATCCTCTTCTTCCGAAGCCAAATGGAATAAACTGAAAGTTTTCTTGGTTTTTAAAATCAACTTCACTATTTTCAAATCTCTCTGGCAGAAACTCTTCAGGACGTTCCCAAAATTTAGGATCCATTTGCATTGCCCATGCATTAATATATACGGTTGTTTTTGCTGGAATATCATATCCTTTCAGTTTTACATCAGACATTGTTACTCGAGGAGCCAAAAGAGGAGTTGGAGGGTGTAACCTTATAATTTCTCTTACTACACATTTTAGATAGCGCATTTCATTCACATCATTCTCTTCCACTTTTGACTTATGACCTACAATTCTCCTCACTTCTTCTTGCACTTTTTTCATTGTGGTCGGGTTTCTCATAAGTTCTGACATGGTCCATTCTAATGTGGCTGCAGTAGTGTCGGTACCTCCCAGAAACATGTCCTAAAAATAACAGATGAAATTTTCATCAAACTTTTAACAACTCACTCATTTGTCAACAAAAGAAATATAAACATTCTCAATTGTTAACTAAAAGCTTTTTATATTTATCAACTTCAAAATTAGTATAAATATTTAAAAAATGATAGAGACAAACTTGACTTTCTCTAATATCATTTCAATACTCTAAATGTTGGTCCATTACTAATATCATGTCATATTTTTTTAATAACTTTTACTGTGGGTATCATTACTTAAACATTTAATGCTTAATCGATTTTAATCCTTCCATCTAACGTCTAAAGATATAAATACTATTTTCTTAAAATATAAAGAAGTGAAATCGTTTTTAAATTTGAAAAACAATTTGGATTAACTTTATATTTACATACTACAACTACAATTAACGTTTTATTAAAATAAAAATGAAAGTTTTCCCTTGATGAACAAAGATCTAAAATATGTCTAAATTAATGTCAAAGCTGAATGCATGAGAATTTTTTATATTTTATGAAAAATGTTTATAAATTTACATAAAAAATAGTAAGAATTTTTTTTAACTTTTATAATAAAATTATAGAAAAAATTTCATTAAATATAAAAAATTCTAGTAATACAAATAAATGGACTGATAAGTTGCATGAAACTTTGTAACCACATATTATAGTGAAATAGAAGCAATGCAGTCCACAATAGATAAATACGTACGTCACATGGCTGTTATTACATGGAAATAAAACTATCCAATCTATACATATTTTAGAACAGATAATTTTATTTAAATATATAATATATTATTATATATAATACGGTTATCATATATGGGGTTATATATTTTAATTGTTGAAGTATTATTTTTTTATATTGTATGGAGCCATATACACGTGTAACTGTGTGCTAGATAGAGACTAAGGAAATAAATTTGTTAACAGTGATATAAAGATGGGGAAAAAGATACCGTAATAAGTGCTTTGATGTCATTTCTGGTGAAGTCAAAGCCCAGCGTGTTATCCTCCTGAAGTTGGAGGAGGATATCCAAGAAGTCTTTCATTTTGGAGTGTTGACCTTCTCTTCTCGCCCTCAAACGCTCTTCAATTGCCTCCTCAAATAAAGTATCCATTGCTCCAGCAGTGGCCTTGTATTTCTGAATTTTTCCAGTGACAACATCAACCCAACCACACCAAGGGAAGTAATCTCTCACTGTGAAAGCTGTGATGTGAATCATGGTTTCCCTTGCTAACTTTTTCACTCTGCCGTGACCATCTCCTGCAAACTTCCTTCCAAGAGCACATTTACACACAATATTATTTGATGTTGACATAATCATCTCACTTAGATTCACGTAACTGGCATCGCTCGAGCTTGCTTCACGTAGCTTGTTCACCAACTCCGCAACTTCTTCTTCCCTTATGACTCGAAATGATTGCACCCTTTTGGTGCTTAGAAGTTCAAGCACGCATATTTTTCTTTTCTGTCTCCAGCTTTCTCCATAGAGTGAGAAGCCAATATCTGTGCATCCATAGAGTAAGATTTTTGTAGCAGTGTTTTGGGGTCTGTCCGAAAAGGCTAGGTCATGAGTTTTGATTATTTCCGTGACCACATCTACAGATGAAACCACAAGGGTTGGAGTTTGCATCTGTCCCAACTGCAACATCATTATATCACCATATTTGAGAGAGAGATCTCGAAGAGATCGATGTGGCAGCGTGCCAAACTGATGCAGATTGCCGATTAATGGTAGCTTTGGTGGAGAAGGAGGCAGATTCAGATTGGTTTTGGATTTGGATTTTGACCTTCTTGCAAGCTTAAACAATAACAGAACACTGATGAAAAAGGAAAGAGAGAGATAGAAGGTAGAAGAAGATAACACTCCTTCCATTTGCTCATAAGGCCATTGTTTGAGAGCCATTTCTTTTTGTTCGACCACATCTAGCCTTGTCAGACTACATTTATAACCATACATGTTACATGGCATGACTATCTTTCTTCATCAACAAAATATCATTACTCTTTCAACTTACATAACTGAGATGTAAACTTCAAATAATTTTACTAATATTTATTCCTTTTTCAGGGTTTAGTGATAAGATCGGGAAATTTGAAGTTTTATGGGCAATGTTTGAATTTTGATAGAGTTCTCTAGATGATTCTAGCCCCACGTTACCGATAAGAGAATTTCTTTTAAAATGATTTTTACACACATATACTAAATTTAAAATTATATACGTTAGAGCATCTTAATACAAAATTTTATATTATTTTTTATCAACAAAAATAATATTTTAATATAAATTTTGTAAAATTAAATAAAATTATCTATATAAATAGTTAATTTTTAAAATTTATGTTTTCTCAATATTTTTATTAAACTGTTTTCTTATAAAAAATCATGCAACAATTTTATAAAATATGTTTTTAAAAATCATGCAATAATTTAATTTTATCAAACAAATATTTGAAGATTTTTAGTTCTAAGTATAAATTTTATTAAAAGATTGAAGGAATGAATAATTTTAAGTTTACGATAACAAATGTCAACAGTTTTTTTAAAGAAACCGTCACATGACTTTGTTACTATTTTTTAACAAAATTGTTAAAGTCATGCTCTCTAAAGACTATTTCAGATTTTTAATTTTTTAATAAATTCTTAATTTAGTTTAATAAATTTTTTTATAGAAGTTTTGTTTGTATAAAATAAATTTTAATTTTATGAAAACAATTATATTTTTAATTTATTTATTTATAATGTTGAGGTTGTATTGTTCGAATTTTCTTTTTTTATAAATGAGGTGTTTATTCAATGAGTATTTTACAAATTTTGATGAATTTTTTTACTGGATTTATGCTTGTCACGTTTATTTTAAAAAAATAGAAAATATAGGAATACTTGAAATTTATGATAGAAATGTAATAAAAAAATTACTTCCAAATTCCTTATATGAGGATGTCTCGCTAGTTTCGTTTCTCTTTTTATGGTTTAAGACCACGCCCTGTTAATTTACTTCAATTACATTATAAATCATCTGTTAAAATATTTGTTGTAGATTAATATTAATCAAATTTAATAATATTTTTATATCATTAGTTGATAATTAAAGTATTATTGTCTTTAAGTGAATCATTAATATTTGAATAAGATTAATAAAATTGATTGAGAAAACTATTAGTAATTGCAAATTGAAAAGTCCCTTCCTATTACTGTTATTAATTAGGAGATAATAAATACATTTTAACAATACCCCTGGAAAGTGTGCAGAGAAACTCTCAACATGGATTGTTGTTCTGTCTCAGTCAAATGATTCTCATGGAATTGAATGCAAATTTTAGGGTTAATTGCAAAATATTTATACTAGAATTTGAAATTATAGGCTAATAAAGAATCTTAATGGTGGAAAAGTGTGTTAGTCGCAGAAGCTGACCTGTGAAGTAAAAAATTATGGCGTTTTAATAATTTGGTTTGTATATTAAAAAGGAGACAACGATAAGCTACTCATTTACAACTTTCATCATTCAAAATAATAATAAATTATACAGTATTATCAAACTTACACATTGTATATTCGCTTATAACATTTTAATGAAGCAAGTTAATTAATATATAATCAAATTAAATGTTTATCCATGTTAAAATCTATTACCATCATGTTTATGGAGACTCGTCACATTAAATAATTGATTATTGCATTATTTTCTACATTGATTAGAGTAACTAAAATTATCCACTCAGATAAAACATAATTCTCTTTTACACAACAAGTTAAGTCATATCAATCTTCCTTAACCCTCACAACTTTATATTTTTTTAAAAATTAAAATAGTCATTTAACACACATTCCTAGATTTAATATATTCCCCACTAGGTAGTAGTATTACTTATTTGATAAATGCAATATCACCTTATGTCATCAACTTCAAATCACATCAATTTATACTTCACTTAAATTTTTTATACAACATAACTCATTTAATAAAATCACACAAACTAAATTAAATATATAATTTAATAAATTTTATTATATATATAACAACCATATTCATTTAATTAAATGAATAAATTTTAATGCTTTTAAATTTTTATTTTGAAATTTTAGTTTAAGTGAAAAAAAGTTATTTGATTAAAATAACATTCTATTAAGAAAATATATTTTTCTTTAATTGTGGACCTTAAAATTAAGATATATATTTAAATTAATTTGAACATTGGAATGTAATTAATAATTGTTTTAATGGTTACAAACATGTAACCGACTTTTATTATAACTTTTGAATCTTTAAAAAGTATTTAATATATTTATGTCAATGTATTCTATTTTATATTTTTAGATTATTCTGAAAAATATAAATGTTTTTTATAAATTTGTATGCTTATATATTTATTAGATTTGTTTCTTTTAACCATTTTATCCTCGTTGTATATGTGAGGAATTACGTGTGATGTTTTAAGAAGGTTTTTTGTGATTTTGTAAAGTATTTTAAAATATTTTAATCACCCATTTTTGTTGATTTTTAACTGTTTTCGAGTTTTTATATGTGAACGTATATTAAGACCTTTCAAACATCTAGGGAGTGCTGAAAAAAAAAAAAAACATGTAGGGAGTGATATAAGCTTACGGAATGGAATTGTATTTTCAACAAATAAATTTAATTTAAAAACGACACTTATTTAGAAAACTAGTTTTTAAGTTACCCCTTTTGGAATCGGTCTTATGTCCAAAATAAATTTAAGTGTACTTCATTGTCAAGTTTTATTTTTACATTTACTTAAATACTTTTATTAATTATACTTTATTTTTTTTCTACTTTATTCTATGGATAACAATGCGGGCCACTGATCTTATTTTATCTATCTCATATTTCATCATTAAAATTAACTTGAAGCATAATAAGATTAATTTGTTATGCATAATTATATATATAAAGTAAGAAAATAAAATAATTATAAACTTTAATCGTAAATTTAATAGTATTTATAAAAACAAGTAATTACTACAAAGTATAATAATTAAAAAATTAAAAATTTATTATTTACTATAACTAAATAAGGAATTATATTTGTAAATATATAATGTTAGTGAAATAATGTAAAATTATTTAGATATATTTAACATGCAAATAATATTATATAACAATAAAATATTAAAAATAATTCATACAAATTATGAGACGAATCGATAGCTTATTCACCTATTTTTACTATTATATCAATAATATTCTAATATAACATTAAAACGAAAATATTTTATAATACCATGGCGAAACTTAATTTATACAAAGATAAGTTCAATAACCAAAATTTATTTTTTTATACAAATAAATTATTATATTTTATTAGCAAATCAATCTATCTGTATAATAACTTTAATATTTATAACTTTCGAACTTTTTTTTGGCTTAATTTAAAATACTAATTTATTACTAAATTTCACGTCCTTTTAAAGTTTATTATTACATTTCTATCGGAATGATTAATAGCCCAACCTTTGAATGCTTAAACAGGGTGAACATAAAAAAACGTTTTTAGTTATATTTTTCTTAGTTTTTGGCAGAATATGGTACATGCATACCTGGTTTTTTAAATATTTAAAAAAAAAATATTTACGAAATAAATATAATGTGGCCTCAGCTACATGATAATTGAAAAGAAGTAGCAAAGCATGTGAACAAGTCCATTAAAATAATGAAAGCGTGATTCATGACCAACGCATGGATCTCAAATGTTAGGTTTGAATTCTATTTAAAAAATTTGTGGTTTTTCACTTCGCAAACTACATAATTAATATTGTGCTTAGGTCAATGTATAAAAACAATATTTATTATTATGTGTTTTTAAGATGCCTCGTTATTCTTTTAATCTTATCATCACATGGTTAGGTTTTCATAAAAAAATCACCAACACATTCTTATTCATTAAGATTTTAGAGGGTCAGCTATTTTATTCTAGTTTTGGTTTGAATGTCCACTCTTTTAGTTCTAACACTTTTTTTTAAATATATTTTTGTGCGTAAAGCTGTTTATTTAAACTGCGTGACTCAACTTCCTACTGCCAACAAATACGTCTGAAACTTTAAATTTAAAGTTTACTTGTGTCTTCATCTAAATAATGCTCAATCTCGAGAAGCATCTGCATCCTTCTTCTTCTTTTTTATAATTTAGAGGACCCTACAACTTATTTTAATTAGTAGGTGCAATTTTACTTTATTTTTTTAATATTTTTATTTTTTTTTAAACATTCTAAATTTAAATATGTAAAAACAAAATTGTAATAATTAATTTTAATATATTTACTAAATTGGCTAGTTTTGATTGCTCTAATTTCCCGAATAATACGACAACAGATTCATATCAGTCCGACACGACAAAAAAAGCTGTTATTTATTTATGCAATAAGGTGACAACTGAGTCTCCCACCTACCCGATAGCAATTTGTTTCCCTTGTACACGTCAAAACTTCGTTTCACATCTTCTATCTTTAAAATATTCTTTTAATAAATAATGAAATACAGGAAGAAGCTGTAAAAATACACATATACCACTTCTTTATATAAAACCCTCAAAAATAAGAAAAAATTCAAAATAAAATACGTTTTCTTAAAATTATCTTTAATAATAAAATTTGAAAACAAATTTAAAATAAATAAATAACTTATTAATTACTCGGTCATGGTGTTATATTTAATCAGGGTATCTCATAGAGATAAAGACAGAAATCACATTCACTTGGAAAGGTGGCCAATCTTAGAAAAACACAAACATGAGAGTGAAATCCCACACAATTTATAAACATGGGTGAAATTATTCACTCATATAAACCACACAAATATATACTCGGTCATAAATACTTAATTTAATTAAATACATTAATGATCTTATCTCTAAAAGCATGGTGGTAGTATAATATCACATTAAACTCTCACCTATAAAGTAGACTTCAACTACATTGAATTGGAATATAGACTCTCATAATTAAATTTTAACTAGAATAAAATAGTATACTTGGTCATGATGGTCTCTCATCACATAAATATTTAAAAAATTTCTTAAATTAAGGTGTAAGACATAAAGATCTTACATTCACTCTCTAAAAAAAATATAAATGAAGCATCTATACACATTAATACAAAATAGACTTATTACATTCACTGAATTACATTACTTCCAAACCCAACATAGATATGATAAGTGACATAAAAAACTTACTTATTTTACATCAATTAATCGCATGTTTATAAAAAGGTAATTCTATGTCAATATAAATCATCAAAAGACATAGATGATTTTAAAAATAATTTATCTAAATACTATTTTTTTCAATCAAATTTCAAGTGACGCAAAGATAAAAAGAAAAAAAAATTTACATCAATTTAGTGGTATTGATGTAGAAAAAACTTTTTACATTGCAAATCTTACATCTTGCAAATTATGCATTAAAAGGGACATCATTATATTTCCATTGGAGAAGTAAAAAACCATAAATAAAAATGATATTATAAAGTCTTATTATACGTCTAACAATTAGTAGTACATTACAAGAATGATACATTATATTGTACCAAGTTTAACATAAATTTATGTTTAACAAAACATATCCGAACATAAATTTACGTCAAACTTAAGATAGTTCAATATAAATTTGGATGTTTTTCTTATTTATTTATCAAATCAAATTTTTATATATTAAAGTTTTAAGATTTCTAATTCAATATAAATTTGGATGTTTTTCTTATTTATTTATCAAATCAAATTTTTATATATTAAAGTTTTAAGAAAACTGACGTAAAGCTGCATTGAAATAGAACAATTCCAATATAAAGTTATGTCTGGTAGTTATTTTGATATATATTTTCATCTTTCATATTGTCTAACATAAAAAATACTAAAAATATCTGACATGAAAACTTATTATATAGTAATATTTTGTCAAAAAAAATTGTCATGATACTTAAGCTATATTCACTTTAAAATATTTACATACTTTTTTATCAATATATCCATAATTCTTGGAATTTTTTTAAAAAAGATATTATAAAAATTTAATATTATAATATAATCCAAATAAAATTATATAATAAAATGTTACTATGAATAAAATTAATATTTAAAAAAACGAATAAGTTATATAGTATACGTGTAAACAAAATAAATTTAATTTAGTAAGAAATAGATTTATCAAATTAAACTTTAAATAATTACTCAATTAATAATTTATTCTTAAAAACATTGTTTCTGAAAGAGTAGAAAACTGAAAAGCAAAAAATTGAAATGTTAGTTTCTTACTAAAAGTTTGTAGATTTCAATAATGGATTAAGTTGGATTTCAAAAAGTGTTTGTAGGAGGCTGAAGAGAAATTAGTTAAAAGTTTTATAGTAGATTTAATTAATATGATAGAGAAAATGTGATTTTATATTAATATATTTAAAAATTATTTTATAAAAAAAAATTAAAAATAATTTAATGTAAAAAAGTAATTTACAAAATATAAAATAAAAACATTATAACTTTTAATATATAAAAATTATATTTTAAATATCAAAATAAATTATTTTACTTAAAATTAAATTTTAATTATTTAATTCATTTTATTTATTAATTATTTTAAAACTTATTATTATTACTTATTTATTAAATATAATTATTAATAAAAAATAATTATATTAAAAATATTATTTATAATAACATAACAAAATATAAATTATACATATAAATATAATATACTATTTATCATACAATTATTAAAAATATAAATATAAATTATGTATAAATATTAAATTTTATTATATTTACAAACTTCTGTTGTATTTTTTTTCTGGAAAAAAAAGGCTTAAATAGTTCAATTTTGAAATTATATATAAAAATATTGTATCACGGTGTAAAATTAAAGTTAATTACTTTTCGTTGTTTTTCGTTTTGAATTAAAATTTCACTTAAAAGATAAATTTAAAAATTATAATATCTGTTTTATAAAATGAATTTTGTTTTAAATATAAATTAAAATTTATTAACACTTCAATCAAATTTTGTATTTTTTATATTATTTATATTTTATATATTATTCAGCATGTTACTATGTTTCTCTCATTTAAAATTTGTGTGATTGGATGATATAAAACGAATTTGTACTTCTCTATCAAATAATTCTACAAATAAAATGTTAGCTTGTTCACATGAAAGTATAAAGGGAAGGGTGGAGGATTATTCTAAAAATCTTTTCCTTTAGCGCGACATTAAGTTGTCAACCAATGTATTACAGAGGAGGACAACTAGCATTTGATGGAAAAGTTCTCTATAGAGAAATTCAAGAGTGTCCTCTTTCACATGAATACATAAAAATCTTATTGCCAGAAACAAAAGAGTATAGTTTTAGTTATGTCATAGAGGCTCTAGAATAAACTTATCTCTTAGAGAGCCAAGTCCTATCTACAACAGGAAGGGAAGTCCTAGTCAAAACAGTGGCTCAAGCGATACTGACTTATTGCTTTGGCATCTACCTGTGTGAGAAGATTCAAGGATGATAATGAACTCTTTTGGTGGGGAGCAAGGAAAGTTGACAACCAAACAATTCACTAGATATGCTGGCAAAGGCTAACAAATCCAAAAGTCTATGGTGGACTTGGCTTCAAACACATGTATGGTTTTAACCTCACTAGGGAAACCAGGTTGGAAACTCATTATTACCAAGGGAGTTATTGGATGTTCAGGTGGGTCACAAACCATCCTATTCATGGGGTTCTGTTAGGGCAAGGTCATCGATGGAAGATTGCAGATGGTACACATATAAGTGTCTGGAGTCAACCATTGCTCAGAGGTAATGACAAAGGGTGGTGCTTAAAAATTCTGATTCCATGCAATAAAAGTCTGAAGGTCATTAACTTATTACTTGTTGAACAAAAAATGTGGAATGACAACATCACAACAACCACGTCAGTCATTCGTTTATATAATAGTGTAACTGAGGATGCAAGGACATGGACAAGGGTAAGGGTAATAGAGAATAAGAGTTTTTTATTCATATAACAGAAACATACAAAGCTGACTATATATAGAGTCGGGAAAACAAAACAAACTATTAATAGAATCAATTAAATTTTGAATAACCACTAACATTCCCCCTTAATTCAGAATTTCTACATATACAACACTCACCATATCTCTTAAAACACAAAATCTATTAATCTTCAAACTTTTCGTCAAAAGGTCAGCAACCTGCATCTCAGAGTGTAGTAATTCAATTTCACATTGTTTTTACTAACTTGATCTCGTAGAAAATGAAACCTAGTCTCAATATGCTTTGTCTTGCCATGTGCAACCGGATGCAATGCCAAATTAATAGCAGGTTTATTGTCTACAAATAATTCAATTGGTCTCTTCAAATCTATTTTCAATTCTTCCAACAGATTCTTAAGCCAAAGAGCCTGGCATGCAGCATAAGTTGCTGCAATGTAGAGCCTAGCATGCACCATAAGTTGCTGCAATGTATTCAGCTTCGCATGAGGACAAAGCTATCATAGGTTGCTTCTTTAAGCACCAACTAATACGAGCACCTAGAAACTTGAACATATAACCTGTTGTACTTCTTCTCTCAACCTTATCACCACACCAGTCTAAATCAGAAAACTCAATTAAACTTGTCGAGTCAGCTTCCTTCTGCATACCTATTTTAGGAAATAGCACACTTTTACATATCTAAGTATTCTTTTTACTATTGCCAAATGAGAAACCTTTCGATTTTCCATGAATCTACTAACTAGACCCACACTAAATGTGATATCGAGTCTAGTATTGCATAAGTATCTCAATGACCCAACCACTTGCTTAAATTGTGTACTTTCAAATGACTTTTGAGTATCATCCTTTATCAAGCTGAGTCCTGTTTTTGCTGGTGTTAAAGTTGAATTACATGTTACATATCATATATCCTTAAGAGATCAGTAGCATATTTCTTTTGACGCATAACCAAACACCCCTTAGTTTCTACAATCTCCATGCCAAGGAAATAGGTGAGAGTTCCCAAATCTATTATATCGAACTCAGACTTTAAGAACCTCTTAAAGTTTTCAATCTCTATTTTATTGCTCCTAGTAACTAGGAGATCATCAACATATAAGCATACCAACAACATATCTTTCATTCCATTCCTTCTGACATTTATACAGACCATGCTTAACAAAAAAAGAGTCAATTATCTTATTCTAAGCTCTTGGTGCTTGTTTAAGACCATATAAAGCTTTTTGCAATTTAAACACTTTGTTCTGAACACCTTTGATCATAAAACCTAGTGGTTGTGTAACAAACACTTCTTCTTCCAAAGTTCCATTTAAAAAGGAAAATTTCACATCAAGCCGGAATAATAGTCATTCTCTGTTGTGAGCTAAAGCTATAACAAGTCTGATAGTTTCTAGCTGGGCTACTGGAGCATAAACTTCATAATAGTCTAGGCCAGGCCTTTACAAGAATCCTTTAACAAGTCTAGCTTTCTGTTTGGCAATGGTCCCATCAGGCTTCAATTTCAATTTAAACACCCATTTCACATCTATGGAGCGTTTGTTTGGTGGAAGATCGACAAGCTTCCAAGTGTTGTTCCTCTCAATAGCATTCAATTCTTCTTTCATAACATTCATCCAGTGAATTTGTTGTAGAGCTTCTTTGTAATCAATTGATTTAGACCACCATAAACGCAAGATGAGCAAACTCTCGATCTACCACTTCATCTTCTACCATGGTTAATTGGTTGAACACTTCTACTTCATAATCATCATACCGTGAAGACATTCTTTTGTTTCTTTGAGGCCTTTGATCTTGAGTGCTTGTGGAACATGAACACTAAATTCATTACTAATTTCAACAGGGTATATAGCCGGTTATTGTTATTTTCTTTCATAGAATCATAAGAGTTAGTTTCATCAAAAATCATATCTCTACTAAAATGAATCTTGTGTGTCAAGGGATCATACAATCTATAGGACCCAGTAGAGTGATATCCTACAAATATCATAGGTTTACTCTTGTCTTGCAACTTTTTTCTAGTCTCATCAGGAACATGTTTGAAACATATTGATCCAAAGATTCTTAGATGTTTTACATTAGGTTTTTTCTTGAACCATACTTCTGCAGGAACATAATTTCTTAGCTTCTTTGTAGGACATTTATTCAGTATATAGATAGATGTGGACACTGCTTCACCCCAAAGAGAGAAGGGTAAATTTTTCTCTTTTAACATACATATAGTCGTATTCATAACAGTTCTATTTCTTCTCTCTACTAAACCATTATGTTGAGGGATATATGGAGCAATAATTTCATGTAAAATACCATTCTTTAACAGTGTTCTTTAAATTCATTAGAAGTGTATTCACCTCTTCCATCTGTTCGAAAAACTTTAATAAACTTCCCACATTGTTTTTCAACCATAGATTTAAAATTGATAAATACTTTAAACACTTCACTTTTAGTTTTTATCAGATAAATCCACATCATTCTACCAAACTCATCTATGAAGTTCACAAAATACTTGTTACCTCCCAAAGAAGGAACTTCCAAGGGCCCACACACATCTAAGTGCACAACACCAAGCAAAGTTGTGGCTCTAGCAGCATGTTCAGCCTTGAAAGGTTGTCTTGATTGCTTACTGATCAAGCACTTCTCGCATATCTTTTCAGGAGCTTTAATCACTAGCAGTCCTTTGACAAGACCTTGTGACTGTAGTTGACTTAAGCTTTTAAATTCAGATGACCAAACCATAAAGAGCTCTCATATGCAAAACTCACATATGTTAAGCATTGGTTCTCAAAATCTTTAATATATTCCGCTGGAAGGTTCGATTCTTGGATGATGGTACTTTAAAGATGCTTGATTGATTACTATCAAACAGCTCCAGAAATCCATCCTTCATTTCCACAGTAAAACCTTTTTCCAGCAATTGTCCTAAGCTCACCAAATTGCACTTTTTTCCAGCAATTGTCCTAAGCTCACCAAATTGCACTTCATAGCAGGCACGAATAACACATCTCTTATGAAAATAGTGCCCCCATTTACTTTCCTAAAAACCACATTACCAACTCTTTCAGCTATAACAGTATTGTGATCTGCAAACTTTATTGTGTTCCTCTTGTTGTAATCAAGGTTAGTTAACTAACTATTGTTGCTAGTCATATGGTTGGAACATCCAGTGTCTATGTACCAGATTTCCGATTCTACACATACAGTTTCATTGCTGGTAATAGTCATTAAAACAACTGTATTTGAATTTAAACCTTCACCATTTTCAGATTCTTGCCTTGCTTGAGCCATATGAACTTCATTTTTGTAGCTCTTGTTCCTTTTAATTCTAAAATCTTCACTGGCACACTCATTAGCAAAGTGACCCTTAACTTGACAATTAAAACAACGAATATTACTTTTATCAATTTGTTTCTTTGTTCCCTTGAATTGTGATTTTACCGACATCTTCACTGTTGAGAAATCTGATTGCTCTTTGTCAGAATTCACGTCATCTTGAATTATTGATGATTCTCCAAACTTACAATTCTTGTAAGGCTTCTACTTCGCTTTTCTTTTCCAGATTTTTCCTCTGTTATTACATTGTTGGTTAGAGACAAGTAAAGCATGATCATTTGTTTTAATAAGATTTCTCTCATTAAGTCACTGTTCATGAGCCTCAAGAGACCCTTGCAGCTCTTCAATCTTCATCATTTCAAGATTCTTTGATTCTTTAATAGCTACTACTATGTAGTCAAAACGAGGAGTTAAGATTCTTAAAACATTTTCAATCATAGTAAGATCAGTAAATTTTTTACCACAACTTTTCATTTGATTCACAATACCAAAAAGCTTTGTAAAATAATCACCAACCTTTTCTTCATCTTCCATTTGAAGAAGTTCAAATTGACGTCTCAAAGTCTGAAGCTTGACTTTCTTAATTTTTTTGTCCCCTGCACATGCTTTAGCTAGAATGTCCCATGCCTCCTTCGATGTAAACAACACTAGCAATTTTCTCAAAATGCACAAAATCAAAAAAGCATAGTCTTGCAATCTTTCTTTCTGTTCTCATTGTAAAATTGTTGTTGCGTCTTAGAAGAATTAACTTTACACTTTTCATATCCATTTTGAACAATTTCAAGAACATCTTGAAAACCAAATAGCGTTTTCATCTGTACACTCCATTTGTCCCCGTTCTTGCCATCAAGAACTGGTAGATTTCCAGGAATATGATTATTGTTTATGGTGATCGTCAAAGAACTTGAACAAATCAAAACACACAAAAAGAAGTAAATACTCAAAAATATAAACACTCCACAAAATCTCATGACTCAACACAAAACACCTCAACTCTTGGAACGTGAGACTCTTGATACCACTAGAAAATAACAATTTTTTATTCATATAACATAAACATACAAAGCTGATTATATATAGAGTTAGGAAAACAAAACAAACTATTAATAAAATCAATTAAATTCTGAATAACCAATAGGGAAACTAACGGTGCATACGAAGTTTTTATGCAGAACTTCATTCTCAGTCAAATGCAGATGAATTAGAGTTGGTTTTTGATTTGGAACTTGGAGGCGCCCAGTAAAAATTTTGTCTTGGCACATTTGCAGGGACATTATCTCTACGTTCAACCAAATTTATTTGCAATTTGTAACCAAAGGTCCATAAGATTCACAAAAATCAATGAGTGAGTTCCATTCACACTTCATTAGCCAGCGTGCAATGTATTTGTGGAAGGGCACAATTGGTTAACATGGCCAAAAATTTTCAGAATTTGTACAAAGGAAGCTTCGTTATTTGAAATCAACGTCACTCAAATTCTTCGGAATAAAAGACAGTTGCATCGTATAAGATGTCATTACTTGAATAACTGATTGATTTAGAAAAGGCATCCTGCTACAGAAAGGGTCCAAGCTTTCCAGCTTCATTATAATCATTGGTCTATTTATTCCATTTTATGGCTTAAAGTATGCTTTTTGATATAAATGGGCACTAAGACACTTGTAGAGATTCTTTTTAATTTTGAAATCCTAAAGCCAACTTCTTTGGTTTCTAGTATTCTAGTGAGCATTTTTAGAGAACAAGATTCTAGTCTTGGTAAGATTAACCTTTGAACATAAAACATAAAAAATGGTTTGAATTATCTCTACTTTATTAAGAGACACTTGCTAAATAAAGTTATATCATTTTCAAAATCAAGATGAGAAAGCATAAGATCACCTTTGAACAAACATAATGGATCCCAGTATTTATCGTCAATAGCTGCATGAATAAAGATGAGATAAATGTTCCATGTATATCACAAACAAATAAAGAGAGTGGACCACGTTGTATTATAAATAGAAATAATAAAGTTGAATAATATGTAATTGTCTTAAGGTTTACGAGTTTGTTAATGTCAAATCTCTCGTCTCCCTAGTGTATCTCCTCACATGATCCCAACATTGATAAGGTTTCTTCCACGAAATCTCTTAATCTTTTTTTCTAAATCACAATGAATGTGTTGAAATTCTCAATAATGCATGAAGGAACAGAAGACTTGATATAAACATTACTCAGTTGGAATTTTCGGCTACCTTACATGACTGAGAAAAGAACCGAGATTATATGCATCTCCATTACAGTATCACATGGATAAATTGCAAAGACTATTGAAAGACAAACTGATACCAGATGTATCAACACCAGTGTAGCCTTACGTATCTTTGAAGTTTTTATATGTTCAAAGCTCAATTCCACTATGAGTTTCCAAAACCTTGAATTCAGAAATCAAGTTCGTTAAAAAGATTAAATACTTCTTACCAGCCCCCTACAATTCCATGAAACTAAAATCTCTGATCCGTGGGCTCATTAATGGGATGCAATGCTAGTGAATCGTGAAGATCATCCTCTCATTGTACATTACATATGAAGTTCTTTATTAGAAACATCTCTTGTTAAAACCTTCCTCATAAAGAGGTTTGAATTATCAGATGTTTTCTCTAACTTTTAAAATTCTATAATAACAGTGATTCTTACAGATATGAAGCATATTTACATGTATAATCAGATGAAAAAAATAAATGATAACTCTAAATTTTAAAATAATAAAGGAGCCCGCAAGTTTCATATCAAGGTACTTTCTTTGTCCTTTTTTTTCTAGTACATGTTTACTTCTTTTCTTTGAAGTATGTTTGTTTTAGAAAGTGAAAGGGAAAAAAAAGAGAAGAAAATATAATTTTTTGAAGTTATTTGGTAGAGAGAAAGGTAAAAAACTCTTTCTTCTTAATTGGTGCATACAAAATGGAAGGAAAGAAAACTAAGACAACATGCGTGAAATAACATAAATTTTTCTGATTAAAGAATGAAATATAATAATTTTTTTCTTTATGACTAATACTTCTTATATTTAAAAAATGTGGAAAAATCCATTTCACAATCTCAAGCACATGAAAAAGAGGTGGTAATAAGATCAGATAGAAATGAGAAAATAGAACAAGTCAGCAACATAATAACTCGAAACATGGTTAAGTTGTAAAAATTCAAAATCTAACCTTGTCCTCAATTGGCCTAAACCAACCCAATTTTTTTATGTGCAAAGTTCAAATAGAACATAATAAATTTAAGTTACGTTTTTGGCTAGATTTATTTTTATTATTATTTATATATCTCATGTACTTCACTTTCAAAAACGTTATTATTATTACAAATTCACGATTGATAAACTAATTTAATTATTATATTTGTTAAATTATTATAACATCAATTCAAAACAATAAAAATTCATAATTAGCCCGCAAACTGATATCAAATTAATTATTATTATTACTTTCAGTTAATTATTAAAAGCATTAACAATATCGTAAGTTTAAATTGTGTTTTGATAAACCCATAGTAATTAACGTGAAATCATTCATAATATATACTTCAACAGATAAAATTTATTTAGCCTCGGCATCTTCAAAAATATTAACATGAAAAACAAATATAATATTAAATAAAGTAATGATAATATGATAAAAACAATTATTTCATTAATTATTCAAAAAAGGATATTTAAAAGTAAATTTTATAAACCAAATATAAAAATAAAATAACGTAGAAACTACTGAAAATGTGATTATAATGTCAAAAATAGAAACACCTCCGGTCATCATTACCTAACCTTCCTACCTTTATAAGTTTCAATAGACCCGAATGTCAAAAACATCCTGAAGCGGCTGCGGATGAAGCTGAGCAGAAAGCACGCGACATTTAACTTCCATAGTAAGGATAAGTAAAATTCGCGAACACAAAGCTCAACTTTTCACCATAACATTAGATCATATTTTTTCTTCTGTACACTGAATTCAGATTCATTCAAAAATTCCCTAAATAAAGAGAGAAAAGCTGAACAACCACACATCACACAAATGTACACATCCTTGGGAAGGTCATTGAAACAATATTTGAAGAGTATTATCTCCTAAAGTGATCTCTCATAAAGAAGGGATATCTAAGAGCTTCCTTGGCTGTAAGTCTTTCAGAGGGATCAAATCTAAGTAATCCTTGCAAGAGATGTATGAGATCACCTGCTGAATGATCTACATGCTGCATTACAAGATTCTGCGTATATTTGGGGAGAAAAAAGTGCTGACAAATATCAGTATACAAATAATTCAAATTGCTTTTTAAATAGTACACTGAAAGTGAAAAATTAAACAAACCTGTAGCCTAGGAAGCTTCATTACAGCTTTGATACTCTCCCTCGAGGTTGCACCCTCAGGCCAATCCAATCTACCCCTCCTAACATACTTCTCAGCACTTCGGCTAAACATTTGCAAAACAAAAATACACAATCAATAATTAAATAAAGGTTGAAACAATTGAAAGTTACCATGGTAAGTCACTTACTCGACTCTCTTCAACATGTGCTGTGGTAAAGGACCAAGTACCCTTTCCATCATAGCAAGATGTTCTAAATTTTCATGAGTCTGAAATAAAGCTTCGCCCTGTAATAGAAATTCACAAATTATAGCATCAAAACTAAAAGATAGATAATGGTGCTTTGTATAAACATTTTGAAAGGTCCAAACTTACCGTGCATAACTCAACCAATATACATCCTACACTCCATATATCACAGGGATAGCTCCAGCCAAGTCCTAAAACACCAATGCAAAAATCAAATATTTATAAGACATATTACAGTTACTATAACTGTCAATGCTCTACGTGCACACACACAGTTAAGGCAGACACTCTTTCCACAGATTTCCATGTAACATACCAAGGATAACTTCAGGAGCTCTATAATGACGAGTTGATACAATGTAAGTCTGATCTTCCCGCTCGTAAGTGGTGCTGCCGAAATCAATAACCTTTATGGCGCTAGATTTGGGAACTCTCTTGAAATAGGTACTTGGGGATCTAGATGAACTCTGTAAAAAAATACATTGGATCCAAGTGATTGATCAACCAATCTAAGCAAAATGAAATATGGCACTACAATATTTCAACAACAAAACAAAAAACTGTCCTCACAAATTACCAACTATCAGAAGTGAAGTCAATAAGAACAAAAATTGAAGATTAAGTCCAATATCCGATATAGATTAACATTAGCAAGGTACACCAGTATTAAAGTATAGTGCTACCAGTTCCATGAACACGGTTTGTACAAGTTCAAAACAATTCCGAGTGAAAAAGAAAAATACCTTGTAGTCAGGCACTTTGACATACTCTGGTGAAACTAGTAGTATGTTTTCAGGCTTCAGGTCAGTATGAATCATACGCAAATCATGCATGACTGCAAAATCATAAAATAATATGATTAGGACGTTAAAATGGGTGACAAACAACAGTCTGAGTATATTGAAATTATAACATCTATTGTCATTAACAGTTAATTATATATAATAATAAAGAATACAATGCGAAACACGGGGAAAAATAGCTCAAAAGGAAGCTAGTTCAAGTAAACTACACACATGCTATACATTCCAATAGTTGTCTTCCAATCTCACGGACAAGATCAATGGGAAATGAGCGATAATTGTTTTTCCGAAGAAAATCGTATAAGCTTGGTCCAAGTTTCTCAAACACCTGTTAAAACCATTTAAATTCATCGTTGTCTTAACCCCCAAATTATTTGTAAATTGGGGAAATCATTCCATCACAAATTAAATACTTACAATACAGATATGATTACGATAGTCAAACCAGTTCCGTATTTGCACACAACTGCAAGGAATAAACTCATTTAACCAATGCAATGGAATCAAGGATTTCACACTGTAGTTTGTTTGTATTAGCATAGACGACAAATTAGATTAAATCTACTTACCGATTGCCACCTTTGTCATGTTTACCAAGCTGTTGCAGCACCTCAATTTCTATCATGGCTGCTTCTCGATACTTCTTTATCCCACGGACTATTTTAATTGCAACCATTTCCTTCCTTTCTCGGTCCCAGCATTCTAAGACCTGCCCAAAAGTTCCTTCACCCATTTTGCTATGAATCTTATCTGCAAACATATTACACAAAATATTAACAATGCAAGCCAAGACAATATAGTGAACTGTAACATCCATTTGAATATAAATTGACCAAAATGTTTTTCTACCTTAGGAAATAAAAACTTAACATAAAAAAAATTACACCTGAAGGAGGAATAATTGGTTAAGGTATTAAAAATTAAAATACAATATGTCCACAATTAAAAGTTAAGGGTGTGAGCATGAATATGCATGTGAATGCTGAGTTTCGCAAGCAAATTATATACTGACTTGACCTATATATATATATATATATATATATATATAAATGTAAATTTCTTAATGATGGTAAGTGTAATTACAGCGAGAAGTTAAATTTTCTCCAAGCGCAAACATGTAATGTCCATCTTTGTCATCATCTCGCCAAGGGGGAGAACCATTTTGAGCAACTGCCTTAACAAATAGGGAACAAGTGGTATGTTCTGAGGGACCCCTTGAAGGAGCATAGCTTGAAATAGCCCCAACATCTTGTCCACAAAACAATCCTACCTGAGCCTACACACAGCCATCCATTCATGCACCACTCAATAGTTAAAAAACAAAACTCCATCCCACTGTAATTAAGGAAACCTACGCTCTCACCACCAACTCAGAATAGAACCAAAAAATATGACATTAATCAAATAAACAAGGCTGCTGAAACAAATTAATTATCCAGGGCACGTCAAAAGAAAAGTCAAATATTGAAACAAATTTCAACTTTTCACACTTCAGAATAAAATAAACAAGCAATTAATTTTACAAATTCCCCTTATGTAAGGTTTCGAATATTAGATATTAAATAACAGATCCCTCATTTACAAATGATTATTTCCAAAACTATCACACGAAAACGAACGATCTGGAGAAGTAAATCACAAAATATAAGTTTGACAAAAATCTTGATAGAGATGTGAACACAAACAGAGAATCGCGTCGATAAAAGTCATACAGCAAGAACAGAGACTGTAAGAAGGATATCAAACTCCATTCTTAAAAGCGATAAAAACATCCTTATCCATCAATCCCAGATCTATGCACATACAAATCATAAATGAAACCGATTTACCACAGAGACCACAGAACAACGCAAAACATTAGTAAAAAAAAGTCAAAAGGATTAATATAACCAAGATCAACTTGTTTACCGACACACAGTTACGTAATATTGAGAAAAAGGGCAGAACATCACAGATCCATTAAATAAAACAGAAAAAATCGTCACACAAACCCTGTGAGACGAAAGAAACGTTACCTGGTTCAAACATACCTAATCTACACATATTCCACCAGATCTACAGGCAGAAAAGATAAAAAGAACAAAAAAAGAAAAGGAATTATCAGATCTGAGCTTTTAAGATGAATAAGCTACCTTAGGGACCTCAGGAATGTCCCAGCCCAACCTCGCTCTCTTTCTCGGGCGCCGATCCATGTGAGAGTGAGGAAACTCAAAGACGCGTTCCATCTCCATGATTGGAAGAACTACGAAAACTTCAGAGAAGAGAAAGATTAAGACGAAAGAGAAAATATACTTTTGTGCAGACAGAGCCTCCGCTTCTGAAACCCTAATCTCGATGTTAGCCCAATAATAACAACCAACCGTGGAGGCGGTTCATATGAAATCTTACCGTCCACGTGTCCACTCCATGGAGCATCTTAATTAAAGGGTTGGATCATTCTATCAAAGTAAACTATGGTTGAACTAGGGTCAGCCTTTTAACCATGATTTGGTCAGGTTTGGTGGAGCAGTGCAATGGAATAAATAATAAATAATTGCAAAGATTTAGGTGTGAATTTTTTTCTAAAAAAAACTTTTACAAAACTCAAATCAAATCCTTTGTGAAATATTTACTAAAGCATAACAATTTTTTTTCAGTTCTAAAAATTCGAAATTCTTTATTCAGTTCTGAATAATATTCATTGTCAGAGTGAATTAAATTAAAATAATAAGATCATTAATTTAAAAATTGTATTTAAGTTGTATTAAAGTAGCTAATTAAAAAAACATTTAGCATTTTGTTTTATTATGTATAGTTTGTTTTTTTTTCTCGGTTTCATATTGTAAATGTTGTTTACATGTTTTCATAAAGTTGTTAATGAGGCCCAAAAAGGTAAAAAAAAATCATGGAAGTTGATGGTTGAATTCATCTCTATCATTTAAAAATTAATCTATAGTGATGAATAAGAGTATATTTAATGTAATTTTTTTCTTTAACCTAATCATATTTATATTTTACCTTTATTATATTTTAAAATCACAACACGACGGTTTAATAATTAACTCTGTTATATGTTCAAATATTTCAATTATACAAGATAAACAAAATCACCGCTTAAATAAATGAAAATGTTTTTTTCACAATAACTACATTTTAATAATTACACGCTACAAACATTAAAAAATCAAGAAGAAAATGCGTAGTGGAATAATAATAAAAGAAATAATAGAGATAAACTGTTGTATCACACACACAAAAATAACTTCACTTTTTATATTAATTAGTAATAATACGTATGATTTATTTTAAAATATACATAAAATTAAAATATCTTATAAAAAAAACACAACACGAGTCAACAACTACATTCACTAATATAACGTATTATTGTGTCACTACTATTTTATTATAATATATCAAAAATATTTTTATTATTTATATTTAACTTGTAATATTCACATTATCTTGAAAAAAAATGTATAGAATATCTGATAATATATATATATATATATATAATCATATTTATAAGTATTAATGATTTATGGGATGAAATAATATATAATTAATTCAAATATCTTAAATATTTAAATATTAATTTTATCTTATATTAATTAAATAAATATGAAATTGTGTAAACATTTAGTAACATATTTCCCTTGATAGATGATATATTACAAAAATTTAAGAAAGGCCATTCCTTTTAAATATTTATTGTAATTTATCGTATTAAGATTTCAATTTTATATAACTAATCATTGTTATATAGTTACATAATTAAAATTTTATTTAAAATTCAAGAATATTATTATGCAAATAGCCAAGTGATTAAAACAAATATTTTTTTCTCAACAAAACGAACTTTTCATATCATGTGTACTTAAACAAACCTATAAATAATGACGAAAAAGGTGTACATAACATAAAAAATTGGTTTTCTATGATACTTAAAACCAACATTAAAATTTTTTACACTATATATCATGTACCGATGTAAAAAAAGTATATTTTAGCTGTCATAAATATCTATACTATAATAATAAATTTAGATGAATAATTTCACCAAAAATGAGAAGTAACTTTTCTAAATATAAGTTTGATTGAATGTTTTCATGACTTCTATTAATTATGATTTTTTAGAACCATAATCTAGAAATTATATGATTATTTGTATCAGACAAAATTTTGTTTGGATAATGATTTAATACAAATAATTGTATTTTTTTAGTTAAATTTTTATTTTTGTTTACTAAAGTTAGTTTCCACCTCCAAATATAAAAATGTTACTAATATAAAGAATGGGTTAAAAACAACTGCCGCAAAAGTTTATTTCCTTTTTAAAAAATCAAATGTTGATAAACATATTTTTTCAACTTCAAATCTCCAACCAACTAAAAATATTATCTCTTCCAAATTATTAATTGTTTGATTATTTTCCAACATTTAATATTTTCAAAATTTTCCATTTGATTTTGATTATTCTTCTCAGATCAGATTTTATAAAAAATTTAGCAAACGATATTCAAAATATGTTTGCTAATTTTTTTCTGCAATTCACACCAACCCTAATTTTTTTTTAAGTCTACCACATTGAAAACAATCTTACTCAACTTTTAATCTCAGATGAATATTCTCAAACCAAGAATCTTAAATTTTAATGCTTAGTTATAAATATTAGTTTCAGTATGACAAGAACTTTTTCATATCAAGTAATTCCTCTGAATAAAAAATCATAAAGATGTAACATATAAGGGATAAGGACGACTAAATTTTGATTGATAAAAAATATTCTTAAAAATATTTATATAAAACTATTTGCAAAATAAATAAATAAAGGATATATTTCTTATAAAATTTGATGGTTTGTCTCATTAAATAATAAAAATAGTACCGTCCTTTATTCATTTAAAAAATTCAACTTGTAAAAGTCAAAATTCTTTTACCTATGGAAAACTTAACTTAAAAACATATTTGAAAATATTATTCTTAGTAATATTATTTTTTAAAAGAAGCAACATTGCCACCTTATAATTTAGGAAACTAGAATTTAGTCTAGCAGATAACAATATTCTGAACTTTATCCACTGCCCGTTATTGAATTGAAGTAAAAGGTTTAGTTGTTGTGTCTATTATAACATTATGGTATAAATTTATCCTAATTAAATATTTACAATTTTGAACCAATAAATAACCATTGTTATAGACCTAATATAATTATTTTTACATGAGTCTCTTCACATGCTTGTTACCATATGATTAGTCTTCAAACAAATATAAAAGAAAAAAACAAATAAATTAGGCCATTACTTCATATTACATTCATTTTCCTATATAAAAGAACCTAAATTATTTTTAATACCAATGTTATATTATATACTTTTAAACAAGTACAGAAGCTTCCCTCATATTTGAACTCTTATTTTGAAATAAATCATTCAGCTAATAATTTTATTACCATGTTCCATATTTAATTTTGATTATTCTTATTACTAATAACGGTATACACAAACACCATCACGAACTCGGTTTTACGATAACCAAATCTCACCCCCAAGTAATCTCTTGGTCTTGAAATTAGAACTTAAGCCTCTGTTATTTAGACTCGAAAACCACAGCCTGCTTTCTGTGTTTTAAAGTCATCATTAAAACTTCACAAATAGGGTGTCGCGGGAAGCAAATTAATTCCCCTCGCACGGAAACTTGTATTCGCCCATAGAGGTCAGGAAGCAATGTGTCATACCCATAATCTAACTTCATCCCCATAAGAATAGTGTATCTTTCTTCTGTACATTGAATTCAGATTCATTCGAAATTTTCCCTAAATAAGGGTTTTTCAGCATAGCCCCGGAGTGAGGAAGGCTGCAGAAAAACCAGCCATCACACAGATGTGAGTTCCTTTGTACACATTCTTGAGAGGGTCAATGATGCAGTGTGTCTTAGAAAAGTGAATTATCTCCTAAAGTGATCTCTCATGAAGAAGGGATGTCGAAGAGCTTCCCTGGCGGTAAGTCTTTCAGAAGGGTCAAATCTAAGTAAACCCTGCAAGAGATGTATGAGATCGCCGGCTGAATGATCTACATGGTGCATTATAAGGTTCTGCATATATTTGTCGAGAAAAAATTGCTGATTAACGTCAATATAAATAATTCAAATTGCTTCACGCAGCGAAATCAAAAAGTGAAAAAAGAAACAAACCTGTAGCCTTGGAAGCTTCATTACAGCTTTGATACTCTCCCTTGAAGTCGCACCATCAGGCCAGTGCAATCTACCCCTTCTAACATACTTCTCAGCATGTCGGCTAATCATGTACACAACAAAATACAACTCAATAATCAAATTTAAATTATCAACCCATTGAAAGTTCACATGGTAAGTGACTTACTCGACTCTTTTCAACATATGCAGTGGTAATGGACCAAGTACCCTTTCCATCATTGCAAGATGTTCTAAATTTTCATGAGTCTGAAATAAAGCTTCGCCCTGTATAAGAAAGTAACAAATTATAGAACAGAAACTAAAAGATGGATAGGAGCGATAAGTGTAAAGGTTTCGAGAGAGACAAACATACCGTGCATAACTCAACCAATATACATCCCGCACTCCAAATATCACATGGATAGCTCCAGCCAAGTCCTAAATCACCATTGCAAAAACGAAATATTTAGCAGACATAAAGCCATCAACACAAATGTCAAGGGTCAAAATGCAAACACGCAGTTAAGGAAAGCATTCTTTCCACAATTTTACAGTGTGTATATGAAAATGTGTATATTTATATTATATACCAAGGATAACTTCAGGAGCTCTATAATGACGAGTTGATACAATGTAATTCTGATCTTCTCGCTCATAAGTGGTGCTACCAAAATCAATAACCTTTATAGCACTTGATTTGGGAACCCTCTTGAAATAGGAACCCGGAGATCTGGATGAGCTCTGTTAATAACACAACGGATGTCAAAGATTGGTCAACCAATCTAAACAAGAAAAACTATTTCATTTTATGTTGTCAATGCCCAACTCGTTCTAGACTGACATTAAAGATTCAATCTTGTATAAATCAGAATTTCCAAGGTACACACTCATGCATGAAATGAACCATTATAGTGCAATCAGTTCAAGGAACAGAAGGTGCAGGAAGTCCAAAACAATAAAGAACCACGTGTATGGAAAAGGAAAGCACCTTATAGTCAGGAACTTTGACATATTCTGGTGAAACTAATAGTATGTTTTCCGGCTTCAGGTCAGTATGAATCATCCGTAAGTCATGCATGACTGCAAATTCATAAAATAATTCTATTAGAAAGTTATCCAAGCGACACAAACAACACATTCCAGGAGTATACCAAATCTATTTGGCCATTACCAATTAAACATATAATAGTATGTAAAATAGAAAGACATGGAAGAAATAGCTCAAAAGGAATCTAGTTCAAGTAAATACTACACACATGCTATACATTCCAATAGTTGTCTGCCAATCTCACGGACAAGGTCAATGGGAAATGAGCGATAATTGTTTTTCCGAAGAAAATCGTATAAGCTTGGTCCAAGTTTCTCAAACACCTGTTAAAACCATTTAAATTCACCGTTGTCTTAACCCCCAATGTATTTGTAAATTGGGGAAATCATTCCATCACAAATTAAATACTTACAATACAGATATGATTACGATAGTCAAACCAGTTCCGTATTTGCACACAACTGCAAGGAATAAACGCATTTAACCAACGCAATGAATTCAAGGACTTTACATTATAGTTTGCTTGTACTAGTATAGAAGGAAAATTAGATTAAATCTACTTACCGATTGCCGCCTTTGTCATGTTTACCAAGCTGTTGCAACACCTCAATTTCTATCATGGCTGCTTCTCGATACTTCTTAATCCCACGGATAATTTTTATTGCAACCATTTCCTTCCTTTCTCTGTCCCAACATTCTACAACCTTCCCAAAAGTTCCTTCACCCATTTTGCTATGGATCCTATCTGCAAACATAATAAAGAAGTATCAATAGTGAAAGCCTTAGGACATAAAGAGTTTCTTTCCAAAATGTTTGTGACATAAAATGTTCCTTCATCAATTTGAAACATATAATTCCAAAATGTTTTTCCACCTTGGACCACCAAGATCTAAAAATCTCATAGGAACTTCATTAGTTAAGGTATTAGATATAGATAAATTAACTCCACATTTAAAAGTTAAAGATCTGAGGATGCATATATATTAGAATGCTAAGTTTTTCAAGCAAATTATTACAGCTACAAAATTCGTAAACTACTATTTAAACATGATATATATGAATGTAAATTTCTTAATGATGGTAAGTGTAATTACAGCGAGAAGTTAAATTTTCTCCAAGCGAAAACATGTAATGTCCATCTTTGTCATCGTCTCGCCAAGAGGGAGAACCATTTTGAGCAACTGCCTTAACAAATAGAGAACTAGTGGTATGTTCTGAGGGACCACTTGAAGGAGCATAGCTGGAAATAGTCCCAACATCTTGTCCACAAAACAATCCTACCTGAGCCTACACACAGTCATCCATTCACGCACCACTTAATAGTTAAAATAACAAAACCTCATTCCGCTGTTATCAACTCAATTAATACTCTCACAACCACCTCAGAATATTACAAAAAAATACAATCAGTTTAGTATCGAAACAAGATAAAACAAGCAATTCATTTTCCAAATTCCAATTACATCAGGTTTCAGGATTGGATCTTATATATAGGATTCTCTCTTTATAAATAATAACTTCAAAAAGTTTATTGAACTATTATGAAAATGAACAATCCAATGATATAAATAAAAAAATGTAAATTGATGACAAATTCTTGATAGATACGTAAATACAAACAATGATTCACGTCAACTAAAAGTCACAAGAGCAAGAACAAATGGGAAAGAAGCGCCCACAACAACTTGTTTACCGACACCCAGTTTCGCATGTTAATTAAAAGCGCAAAACAGAACAAATCCTCACAGAAATCCTATGAGACAAAAGAAAGCATTATCGACCCAAACATATCTAATCTGCACACATTCCACCAGATCTACAGGCAGAAAAAGATGGAAGCACAACAACAAAAAGAACAAATGATCAGATCTAAGATTTTAGGAAGAAGAAAGTACATTAGGAGCCTCAGGGATGTCCCAGCCCAACCGCGCTCTCTTTCTCGGGCGTCGATCCATGTGAGTGTGAGGAAATTCGAAGACGCGTTCCATTTCCATTATTCAAAGAACTATGAATACTTCAAAAGAAGGGAAAAATCAAGATGAAGGAGAAATATGTTTTTGTGAAGACAGAGAGCCTCATCTTCAGGAACCCTAATCTTGATGTTAGCCTAAAAATAACGTCCATGGAGGAGGTTAGGATGAAATCTCACCTTCCACGTGTCCAGCGCATGGGAGCATCTTGGTTAAAGGGCTGGATCGTGTTGTCAACTATACACTACAGTTAAATCTGGGACAGCTTTTTAACCATGGTTTAGTATGGATAGGTGGATTCTGTTTTTTCAATAACTCATCACTGTTTTAAAACTTTATCTTAAAACAACCTACCTGGAAACTTAATTCAAGTCTGTTAAATAATTTTAACATATAATTCGAACTTCGTTCTACACACTAATCAATTATGTTCAATTTCTTTATTAATGTAATAGAGTCAGAAATTAAATAAATAAATTGCAAGTATTGAGTGTAGATTTTTTGTTAAATTCATTTTTTCCTTTTATATTTTAGTCATTCAATTTTAAAATAATAACACTTTAACTTTTTAATTTTTAAAATTACTCTAGTGACATTTTTCTCGTTTATTGTCATGAAAATGGTTGTGAACACCTAGCATTTTTAGACTATGAATTATACCATCACTAATATCGGTTAGATGAAAAATAGATAATATTAGCGTAATTTTTTAAACTACTATTAACGAAATAGTTAAATTGAAATGATTAAATAAAAAAAATTAACCTTCTTATTTTAAGATGGAATGTATGTTGCTAAAGATAATATTGCTTTAAATTTGCTAAAGATAATATTGCTTTAAATAAAATTAAGATGCAAATCCTCTATTTATAAAATATTTCTATATATACAAAATGTAAATATAAAATTCATCATAAAAATTATATTATTAAAGACTCATATAAAATACGAAAAAAAAATACCTATTATAAAATTTGTACTAATATTATAAATTTCAAATAAATGTTATAAAATCCTGTATTAGAATATTTGACATCATAAATTTTAAGATTCAACGTGTAGTATAAAATTATAAATTACAGAATAAAAAATTATCTTGTTAGCTTAAATACAAATTTTATATTAAATAATTTAAAATAATATATTATCAGATTTTATTAAAATAGATGAGAAAGATAAATATCTATTGAGCACATAGGATATCATTTATAAATGAAAAATATATATTTAATATTTATCTCAAAACGGATGATATAAAATTATATTTACTTAACTTATTATAAATATAATTAATTTTAGATTTTTGTAATTATTTAGTAAATATATATGTTACTTGATCATTAGAATTTATTAATAAATTCAATTTTGATATCTTTATATATAATTATTTCTCAATTAAAGTGATAGTTAATCTCGATATGTTTAGTTATTTCGTACAAAATTGGATTTAAATTAATACGAAGAGTAATTTGATTGTCACATATAGATGTCATTTAAGTAACTTCTCGAAATCACAATTCTTTAAGTATATGTTTAAATTACATAAGTTCATGGATCAAATTATTATCTTATGTTTTGCTTTATGTTCTGCTTCTATACTAGATTTTGCCACAATATCTTGTATCTTGCTCTTTCAATAAAATGATTACACTTGTAATGTCATTTGTCTGACTTGTTTGTATCAATGTTTTATGATCATCTTTCCAAATCATTCCTTATTAAATGTTTTTAGTTCCTCCATCTAGATTTATTGTTGCCACCCCATACTGAACCTCATGTTTTCTAACACCAAACCCATGACATCTACTATATGCAAAATAAAATGTTTAAACATCATCTTCATGGACAAACTCTAACCCTATTATGTTTTCAACACACAAATCTATACAACTTTTATATGCAATTGCATTTCTACTACGTATACGTTTCTCAACAACTTTATCACTTTCATAATCTCATTCATCAAAGTTTCTATTGTTACTATAACTATCAATTTCTCATCATCCACATGTATAAAATGACTGACTCTTCCTTCATTCTTATCCATATGCATTTATCACAAACATATCCATATCAAACTCACTACACATGTGTAACACAAAAATAAACACACAATGAAATCATAACACTACAATATTTCGGTCTTTAAATATGACAAATGATACATATCTAACAAATTTCATTGTACCAATAAAAATATTGCTCACAAATAAACCATGCAAAACAAAAATTTCAAACACAAAATACTTATAACAATCATGATATGGAATTGTGAGAAATAAAAGATAACACAATAATGAATTGGAGAAATCACTTAGGCAAATGCATGAAAATATTACCTTCAACTTATGAAAACCAAGACAAATATGTCTCTCATAAAAATAAATGATTTCACATAAAAGGACACCAAAATATTTCTAAAAAAACATATCCCACAATAATTTTCTCATGAGTTACATGGTGTCAAACTCTTTCTCATTATTTCCACTCATATAAATGAATCTAAATTAATAAAAATATTTCTCAAATTCCATCTTCACTTTATCTAACATAAAAAAATGTCTCCTAAATTCTTTTTTTCACTCTATCCAACATCACGCTAATAACTAAAAATAAAAGTTAATAAAAATTAATTATTTATTTATTTTTGTAGAAAATTATTAATTCTATAAAAATATTAAAAAAAATAAAATACTTGTATTAAGGAAGATGTTTAGAGTACATCATAAATTAAATTATTTAATTATTTATAATAAATTATATTATAATTATTTTTTAATTAAATACAATAAAAATATGAAAAATACATTTAACTGACGTAAGAAATATTATGTTAAACAATTATTATAATTTAAAGTTTGTTGCAAAAAGATATTTTTTTACAATTTGAAATCACTATTCTAAACTCGTTACGTATTTTACAAACTTTTTAAAAAATCTAATATTCTCCCTACCCATAGAGTTATTTATAGGTTTGTGATCATAAACTTTTATTTTCAATTGAACGATCCTAGCTCCATCCTAGGTGTCAACTTTTATAAAAAAAGTCAATTATAAACTTAATTTTGATTGTGATCTTTATTTTTTTTATTTGTAATTTTGATAAAATTCTCAATTCTCTCTCTCTATATATTAATTCAATTAATTAAATTATTTCTTAATTGTACTTTAATAAATATACTATGTTTTAAATCTATTTGGATCAAAATAGTATAAATAAAATGTTTGTAAAATTTACATAATTATCAAAATTTCAAAATTTAGATTATATATAAACTTAATGTGATAAAATTATAATTTAATTCTAATTATAATATATGGTCAACTTCCTAATAGCAACAGGACTGAACCGACAGTATTACTTTCATAAATTTACAGAAGAAGTGGTTAAAAATCACACTATTAATTGTCATAATACTCAATTAAATCAATATTAATATATTTTACAATACAATACATATAATATAAATAAACAAAAACACATATAAATTAATTCAAACTATCTCATTTTCTAATTTATAAAGTCGTTTTATATTTTAAAATTATCGATAATATAATTATGAAAAAAAACTAAAAAAAGAGAACATAACAGAGAACAAAATAAAAAAAAAAGATGACATCCAAAAGTACAAAAAGTAAAATCTTATCCTTTGATAAAGTCTGCGCCCCATTAAAATGAGTTTAATCCACCTGTTGGTTCTCACAAAACTATGATTTTAGTTAATATTACATGTTTTTTTATTTTTTAAATATATTTTTAATTTTTAAATTTAAATTTTAATATCCCACGTTTAGTTTATGTAATTTATAAAACATTTTTTTAGTGTTTTATTTTAAATATAATTAGAAATTTTACTCATATAACTCAATTATAAATAATTTTTAATTTTATCATAAAATATTGAATCATATATTTATTTTCTTTAAGTAGTATTTTTGAAAATATTTAGAAAGTACTGGATACAAGAGAACTTTTCAGGAACTTGGATTCTTTTTACATTTATTTTGATTTTTAAAAAGTAAAATCATCAAAAGAAATAATGTCCAAAAACATACAAAAATTAAAAATTTTCAAGTTAAATAAAATTTTTACGGCCTTAAATATGCAATATTTAAAGAATTTAAAGTTATATTATATAAAGTTAATATAATTATAACAATCACTTTCCATGTCAAAATGGCCTACTTAATTGACTTATATTATGATTAGAGAATGAAAAATAAAATAAAAAAGTGAAAAGAAAAGAGACTATATAATATAAAGTTATTTGAATTAAAAAATAAATATAAAATAATGAATGATTTTCTTAAAATTTGATTGATGTGATGGAATATATTTAATTGTGTATTTAAAAAATAATTAAAAAAATAAAATTTTAAAAATAATTTTATGTAAAACAATTTTTGAAAATGTAAATTAATATTGAAATAAATTTTAAATAATACTATAAAAATTTAATAAAAAGTTATATTTTGAATAAAATATATTTAAATAAATTATTTATAAGATATTAAATATTAAATCAATTAATTTATTTTATTTATTATTTAATATTTTTATTCTAATTATTTATTTTTATAACATAAAACATATATTTATGAAATTAATTTTATTTTACTTTATTGATCATTTATTTTATTTATTTATTTTAGTATAATATAATTATTAAAGTAATTAGTAATCAAATATCATTTCAATTATCCAATCGCAAATCTTCATTCCACAGCTAGTTTAAGGTTACCTTTGTTTCAATTTTCCTAATATTAATATATAATTATCATAGTTAATTAGTGTAAAAGTTTACTTTAATATTTATTATAAACTGTATATCATGACATATTTTGCACTCGTGAAAACACTACTAATATCTTTTATTAATATTTAATCTATTATTATTATTATTAATAAATTAAATTTTACGTGTATAATTATTTTAATTTTGTTTTTTTTAATTAATCTATTTTTTTATATTTTAATTATATAAATTTCATGCATATATTTTATCTAATTTGTTATATTTAAAGTATTATGCTAGATTTACCGAATGTATATATTACAATTTTTCAAACTTAAGATAAATTTACTGAATTTATGTATAAAATTGTTGTAAGTTCAACCTATCTAGTTTATGAATCTAAGTATAGTTTATAATTAAGTTCATTTGTACAATTAGTTAGTTTTTTCAGTTTCATGAATTGTTTCCTTCTTTTATTTTTATTCTAAAATTTTAAATTGTTTTTTATATTTTTTTTCTTCATTAGTTATTAATAGAGAATTAATTTTGAAATTTGAATTTATAGAATTAAGATGTAAAAGTGAATTTGAGTTTTTTACATATTATTTAATATTTTTTAATTTATTTTTCTTTTTTCTAATCTATATACAAGTAAAATTGAGTTTTTAACATATTGTTTAATTTTTTGAATTTTATTTTTCTTTTTTTAATTTTAGATTTATACTTTATAATATTATTTTTTATTTTTTATTTTAAAAGTTAAACTAGAAATAGATCGAATCTTAATTTAATAATTATATACAAATTATATTAAATGATATTTTGATTTTACTTTTGTTATTTAATAATATTTGTTCAATTGAATCAATTAATTGAACTGGCAAAATATTCAAAACTTGGATGTGAATTTTGAATATCTGCATTAACCTTTCACCAGCCTTTCATTTTTTGAATTTTATCTTTATTAATATGTTGTGTTTTTAATTCTAAAATTTCTTAAATTAATTGTATAGAAAAATATTAAAGATTGAATACAATATACATGTATGCTATTAGAATCAACTTAGATGGTGTTCTATGTTGCAAAATTTGATAGAAAAGTTCAGTGTTTTGATGAAATATGAATTTTGATTCGTTAAGATAATAATGTAAAATCAGAATCATACATAATTAACTGAAAATAGATTTCTGAATTCAAATTATCAATCCTAACAACTTGTATATTTCAAATACAATTTCTTTCCTCAATGAGAATTTTAAGTATATGCATATCCAACAACACACAAATTCATTCAAAATAACATAATCAAAGTTCTAAGAAATACACGATAACGTTGTCCAATCATCCAAACATTCAACTAGAATCAATTATATGTTTTCAAACTTCTTTGAATGAAACATCTTTTAAATCAAATTACTAATTTACTCAATATAATTTCATCCAAACACAATAATAAATAAAAATAACATTTAAACACACACAAATTCCAAATTTTCAATCTGAATTTAAATATTTCTAAAAACATAGATAATTTTTCTTATTTAAAAGTTGTTTGTCCACAAAACAAAAACAATTCCATGATATTAAAAAAACAGAAACACATTTATACACTTTGATAACTTAGAAACAAAATAATCCAAGCTATCAAAAGATAAAATTAGAAGTTAAACCAACTAACAAAACCACTTTTCTCATATGATTATACATCTTAAAAACTCAAAACGTTGATATGAAAAACCATAAAAAAACAAAAATAAAAAGATATATAATGTCAAAGTAACTCACTTGAAAAGAAATTATAGTAAATCAAAATCGAAAGAGACTATTGGAAACTAAAAAAAAATAAAAAATGTAGAATTTCTTTTAGAAAAATAATGAAATTTATAACATAAATAATTAGACAGTTCATATTGTATTTTATATACCTAAATATGATTTAAAATTCTAATTTTTATTCTTTTAAAATCATACTACATAAAAAGTCCGAATTTTACAAATATGATTTAAAACTAATAAATATTTGTGGAGATATAGAGACGTATTTTGAACAAGTACTTGAAGGATAAAGGCATGACTTAATCAATAAACTATTAAAAGTTGAATAGAGTGCTTTTTTTATATATTTCAAGATTCCAAGTGAACCTTACTGAATAATATCACGAACTAAAGAAATCTATTTAATAATGCTCAAAGTTGAAATACAAGAACTGAACAAAGTACATATACTTTTTAAAAAAAATATCAACAGGTCGTAATCTTGCGCTGTGATTATTGAAGTTTACATTATAGCCATCTCAATTAATAAATAATATTTGGACTTTTATATCTTTGATGTTTTCTCTTTTTCTCTTACATTCAATCTATAATTTCATAAATTGTTATTTTATTGTAATATTTAGTTTATATTTATTTTTCTTATTATAATATAATATTAAATTTATTAAAAAAATGGATGTGAAGTGAATCCATCCAAAAATGTGAGGCTCGAAAAAATTTGTCCACAATATTTCTACAGGAAGTATTGGCCTCATATATCATATAATATTCAAGTCTTTATGCAACACAGCAATACCAAAAGCAATGATCTCTTTGGTAGTGTTTTCCTTCCTCACGCTCCTTTTGAACTTTTCATTGATGAAACATTTGAGAAAGGCTTCTGCAGAAAAGAGACGGCTACCTCCAGGGCCAAGGAAACTACCCTTCATTGGCAACCTCCACCAGCTTGGAACGTTGCCCCATCGATCCCTTCAGCACCTTTCACGTAAGCATGGACCTCTCATGTTCTTGCAGTTGGGTTCCATACCCACCTTGGTCGTTTCTTCGGCTGACATGGCTAAAGAGATCTTCAAAAACTATGACTCAGTTTTCTCTGGGAGGCCTCTACTGCACGCTGCAAACCGCCTAGGATACGGTTCAAGCGTGAGTTTCGCGCCGTACGGCGAGTACTGGAGGGAAATGAGGAAAATCATGATCTCAGAGTTACTGAGTCCGAAAAGGGTTCAATCGTTTGAAGCTGTGAGGTTGGACGAGGTCAAACTTCTGCTTCAGGCTGTTTGTCTTTCTCCTTGCCATGTCAACTTGACTGAACTGACGCTTTCGCTGACCAACAGCGTTGTCTGTCGGGTTGCTCTTGGCAAAAGGGACCCGGGTGCAAACGATGCAAACAAGGTTCACAAAATACTTAAAGAAACGCAGGAAATGTTGGGAGGATTCTTTGTGGTTGACTTCTTTCCACGGTTGGGGTGGCTCGACAAGTTCAGTGGCCTTGAAAGCAGACTAGAGAAGAATTTCAGAGACATGGACAGTTTTTATGACCAAGTGATTAAGGAGCACCTTGATCACTCTTCTGAGAAGGCAGGAGCAGAGCATGAAGATGTTGTGGATGTGCTGCTTCACGTTCAGAAGGATCCCAATCAAGCCATTGCCATCAGTGACCACCAAATCAAGGGTGTACTTGTGGTGCGTTTATGAATTATTATTATTATAGTAGTGAAATCATCCATTCATCATATAACCTTCCTACATTCTTCATCCAAAAACAGAAGCTTAACAACTAATATATTAATATTTTTATCATTTTTAACTTAAAAATATATATCATTAAAATGAGTTTTAAAATAACTTTTTTTATATATCAAATTATCATTTTTATTTATTTTTTACCACCTTACTTCACATACATGCAATAATTACAGACATATCATATCTTAGTTCATATAATAGTCATTATATAAGATGTTAATTTGTTTATAGACATATCATATCTTAGTTTATAATAGTATTTTTTATGAGTTACATTTTGTTATATTATTTTAAAATCTTTTTATTTATAACTTTTACTCCAATTGAATGATATTATAAGACTGACGTTAAAATCAATGTTTTATTTTGATCCGGTATCTCATACATTAATTAACTATAATATTTATCTTTTATTTAATTGTTGATGTTTATAAAATTAAATTTAAAACTTTTGACTTCTTTTATCTCATGTGGAGATGTCCTTATTTTAATTTATTTGAGGATCACTATCTCATATGATTTTTAAGACTTACTAGTCTTGTTTTAATATATATAATATTTATATTTTCATTTATACTTTACTATAATCAGAATTTTTATAAAATAAAAAATAGTTTTTATTTTTATAGTGTTATTTAAAATTCTCTCATACCATATTATAGGTTTCGATAAAAACTTTTGTTAGGTGTGAAATAATGATATTGCTTGTCATTATTTTTAGAAATTAATGACATATAATGAGTAGGTAGGGCAGCACGTGGGAACACTAATGAGATATTTAATTAAAAAAAATAAGAAATAATAATGAACTTTTAGCTTATTTAATAATGCAAAAATAAAACACATTTTTTGTAATGCAAAATAATATATATGTAAAATATTAAAAACAATTGTTATTTTGATAGTACAAAACAACTTTATTTTCTCCGCTAAAAGTATAAGTGGAGATAAAATCAATGATATGATTGATGGAAGAAAAGTAGGAGGAAAATAATTTTAGAAAATAGTAGCATCATTGTATTATTTATTTATTTATCTTCTCTTTCAGCCCATCACAATTTTGATTTTATGGTTTATATATTTTTTGTTTACTAATTTATTTTCATCTAACCAATTTCTCTCTTCTAAAAAAAACACGAAAGTGTCGGTGTTGATTTTTATGCTTCCTTCTTTTTCAAAGTATTGTGGTGTGGAAAGATTTGACTCAATTCATTTATCCTTCCTTGGTCTGGCGTTTCAAATAATTTCAATCATGTGTTTTTGCCTTCACGTATAAAGTTAAACTCACTTTTTCTAGACTTATTTTGTCTGAATGGATGGGATTTTGAAAGAGTGAAAAGAGAAGAAAATAAAAAAATAAAGTGAAAGATGAAACTATTTGAATTAAGAAATAAAATAAAAAAAATATTTTGTAAATAATTTAATTGATTTGTTAGCTTAAGCTAATTTTATAATTGATAAAATTATAAAATAGTAATTTTATTTTGAATTAAAAATAAATTTAAATAAACATAATAATTTATTTTTATATTTTAGTATTTTATTATTATTATTATATAATTTTTTATTTTATTATCATTATTTTTTATTATTTTTTATTATAATTTTTAATATTATCTTATTTTTTAATATTTAATTATGTTATATAAAAATAGATAATGATATATAACATATATAATAAAATAATCGATGTTATATAATATAATTAATATATTGAAATAATCAATTATAATTATGTTATATAATATAATTATTATTTTTTTAATTTTTTTCAATTCTACTCATAGGTTATTTCATAAAAATAGGATATTTCTTCTACATCACTCAAAATTCATCCATGTGAAAGTAAATAGTAGATTCGTAGAAACAAATAGAATATTAATTAGAATTAAGAAAAAAAAATAACTCACTGTAACTTGTAATTCAACTGAAATTTGAATAAACTTGACTTCTAATTGAAAGTAAAAAAAAATTATGTTGATACAATGTTTAATAGAAGATAAAAATCCAAAACAATCCATAACATGCCACTTTTGATTGTTAGTCCATAGGCTTTCTTTTCATATAAAAATGTTGTACAACTGAAGGATCACTCGTTACTGATTAATCTGATATAAATGATAATTTTTCTGATTGGAAATCTATGTAGGACATCTTTGTAGCAGGAACTGATACTGCTTCAGCAACAATGATATGGACAATGTCTGAGTTGATTAGGAACCCGAAAGCAATGAAAAGAGCACAAGAAGAAGTAAGAGAAATGATCAAGGGAAAGGAAATGGTAGAAGAGATTGACCTCTCAAAGCTCTTGTACCTCAAGTCAGTTGTGAAGGAGGCACTGAGACTCCATCCACCTGCACCATTGCTCGTGCCAAGAGAGACTACAGAGGCTTCATGATCAAAGGGTTTGAGATTCCTGCCAAGACGAGGGTGCTTGTTAATGCAAAATCAATAGCAATGGATCCAACTTGTTGGGAGAATCCAAATGAGTTCTTACCAGAGAGGTTCTTGGATAGCTCAATAGATTATAAAGGGCAACACTTTGAGATGTTGCCATTTGGGGTAGGGCGAAGGGGTTGCCCTGGAGTGAACTTTGCCATGCCACTTGTGGAGTTAACACTTGCAAATCTTCTGTTTCGCTTTGACTGGGAACTGCCTCTTGGATTTGGAATAGAAGACTTGAATATGGAAGAAGCAATTGGCATAACCATGCACAAGAAAGATCATCTTTGGCTGAAAGCCACTCCTTTTCACGAGTAAAGCTTTTCTTCTTTTTGTTCAATGTTCAGTCTTAAAAAAGGTGTCATGTTTATGTTATATAACTTAAGAAATTAATATATATAATTTTGTCGTTGAAAAGTATGATAAACGTTTTAATGTTGGAAAAGAAGAGCCGGAAGAGTTTAGGTGGAAGAAAATGTAATGACGTGGCTCTCTCTTGATCATATTGGTGTAAACATCTATGTGTGTAAAAACAGATTATGTCTACTTGAGAGATCTATGATTAATTGAGGTTGATTGTGATTTTCATGCTTCTTGTCTCTTAAGAGTGGTTGGACTGTTTGATTGGTTATACTCTGCTACAAGTGTTTCCAAGGTTGTATATGATTTTTGAAAAACAAAGAATGCTCTTTTGGGAAAGTGAATGGATGAAAGGGGCAAATAGTGTTGAAGTAGACCTTTCTTTACTTCGGAGGAGGATATTTTTGGGATCTCTTGGCTTTGGTCTGTAATACTCAATTAAGAAAAGGAAAATGGTCTTTTGGAGATTGAGGTTGTGACTATAATTACTCAGTTCATTTGGCCTATGTCACAATATAGGGTGAATTATGTTGATATTAATCCTACATGAGAGAGATCTCATTTTTCTCAAATGCTTTGGAGATGTGATGCATCGTTAAAGGTCTTGGTGTTCTCTTGGAGATTATTGCTAGATTAGTTGCCAACAAGAGTAGCTCTGCATATTGGCTCCTCATGGATTTCCGGTTCTCTTTGAAATATTAATTAGTTTATGGTTTATTGATGTTAATCAGAATCTCAGCTAAAAAAATGTTTTCCTTTGAAGTAAGTATATCAATTTAGAAAACAGTCACATTTCAAGAGGAAATTATTAAAAAATTCAGTTATAAATTTGAGTCTTACTTGAAAGTTAAGTAAGCTGTGAAGAAGATATTTACAAAAATTATTACAAAGTTGACTTATTAATCCATAATTAATTAATGTAATATACATTTAAGGGAAGTGGTTGAAATGTGCCCGCCATGTGAAATGTGATGAAGGCCAAATCATGGCTTTGTTTTGTTAGAGAAAGTTGAAAACAAAAGTTTAACCTTTTAAAAAAGTAAATGGATCTTCTTGCTGATTATCTGATTAAGATTATACATGCAAGAGGAGGTGGGAGGGGGCAATGATTTCATTAAATGGGTTTTACCAATAAGTTCCAGCACCATTAGTCCAATTAATTGCATCCAACTAATATGCACATGCAATTGCTTTTAGTTGCCAAAATTATCTAAGAAACATATCTATTCCCGTGAGTATTAACAAACAATAAAGGCATTCTGATCCATGGTAGCTCCGCAATGGCTTCAGGAGGCAGACAATCTTACAGAAGACTGAAAAATGAAGAAGAATTGGACGAAGAGATAGGAGAAAAAGAAGTGAAAAAAGCAAGGGCGTGGCTTAAGTTTAGGACTCTAGCAGGTAGAAGAAGGCCAAGGCTTCGTGTTGCAGCATTGAGAAGATTTCTTAGAAAAAGAACCAAGTTTCTCTCTAAATTCAGGGTCCCCTGGCACAAGGCCTTGAAGAGATTGAAGAATGGACAGAGTCACATGAATGATCTCTTTGGAGGAAATTTCTTGTTAATGCAGCCAAATCTTGGTCCTTTCTATTGCGGTAAGAAACCTAACATGGGTCATGGCCAACCATTATCCACTACCATTGTCTGAGAAGTGTTTTCTGTTTTCATGGTATAGGAGAATTTATATTCCTGTTACTCTTTTCTGTAGCCACTTAGAAAAAGAAAGAACATAGGTGATGTAATTCGGCACAGAATGAATACTGTTTGTAAAATAATTCTATAAATGATAAATATTAGAGAATCATATGGTATTTCGGTCTTTCCGATCATGGTACAAAGAAAAGAAATTTCATAAAGTATATTTTCACTATCGAGAATGGATAAACTTTGTTTGGTGGATCAAAGTTATTGTTGGAACTATTTATATAAGTTTTTAAAGAATTAAAGAGGGATACATTATTTTTACTAAAAACTCTAATTTATTACTATATTGAGTTATTTAATAAAATTAGTTTCATATTTATTTCTCTGAAACTTTTATTTTGATTTATACAAAGCAAATCCATACACTTTCATACGAATATTTTTGTGTAAAGTTTGACTAAAAATTATTTCCTAAAAGTACTGTTTTATGAAAATATTACTTTGTAAAAAGTAAACCAAACATAACACAAATATATTTTCCATCTTCAACTTCACATTTCTGATTAAGTAACTATTTTTATGAATATATTTGTTAAAGGTAAATATGTTTTTAATCTTTAAATTATTTGTTAAAATTATATTTGATTTATGAGGCAAACTTTAAATTATTTCTTCTTTATACTTTATAAACTTGTGCAACAATTTTTTAATGATATCTAAGAATTCTCTTTTATCTTTTTATTTTTCTTCTTATAGTTTTCTATTTCATTATTATTTGTTTTTTAAGTCTTTTTCACTTTTTTTCTTTCTATTTCTTCTCATTCTTCTGTTTAAAGATGTTTTTATTTGCTATCGAGAATAATTTATACCTGTTTATAAAAAATATAAGGACAAAATAGGTTCAAAGTTTATCTTAGGAACGAAACACAAGTTTATCCTATTATAAAATGTATGTCTGATACCTATTATCTATCCTAACTACTATTACACTAACTTTAATCAATTCTAAGATGCAATATCTTAATTTCACGTATTTTTACTACTTTTTTAATTTTTACAAAATTCATATTATTTTTGTTAATTTTATCATTTAAATTATATATATATATATATATATATATATATATATATATATATATATATATATATATATATATATAAGGATGATAATGGGAGAACCATGATGTATAAATTATTTCCTAATTCAGTGTAAAAAAAATACAAAACAAACTAACCATCTCTATGAATCAAAATATAGATTGACTCACACTACCTTGCTCCTTAATGAAATTATTAATTGGAGTAATTTTTAATTTACTTTAAATATGGATGTATTTTATTATTGGTTATAAGAATTAACTGTTAAACATTTAATTTAGCAAATTTAAATTTTATATTCAAATTAACATTATTAGATTAAAATCATTAATCATAATTTTCAAAATACTTTGGCTATGAAAATTTATTCAACTATTTATAAGAGTCTAAGCTATATCTCTTAAGGCTGAGCAAAGACGCATTTAGAATTTGAACATATTTGAATTAAATTTGTTTTGTTTCGGACAGCTTTGAGTGAATCGTTGAGATAAAATGGATTAAAAATTTTGGGTTTCAAATGAGTTGTAGTGGGCAATTGAATCTTAAATCCACCAACCAAATTTGCACTATTATAGGAAAATAATGTATTGACAATTATACTTCGCAACCTCCTTCTAATGATAAAATAGTCATTAAAAAACAAAATTTTATATAAATAATAAATGTTAATTGATTTTATATGATTTTATAAATGGTTAAGATATCATTAGACATAAAAAAAAAACTGTCATAACTAACATAAATGACACCAAAATTTTAATACCGTAGTAATAGAGGTGCATCCAATATTCTGTAACACTTAAAAAGTATAATTGAAATATAAAAAGATAAGAAGAAGGTGTTGCATGGATGTAATTGAGGGGTTCATATAGTTTTTTTTTTTTCAATACCAACCATTATCACTCGTTACATAATAATTATAATTTAATATCTCCAAAATACACCACTTTTCAATAACTTCAAAAGTTTAAACTTAAAAAATACTAAACAAATTGCCCTAAAAAGCAAGAAAGAATTCAAATATTTTAGCTACTTTGATTTTTTTATTCTCTTCACATCAAGCAAAAAATAAAATTTTTTAAAGTATATTTTTTATGTGTCATATCCTGTTCTCAAATTAAATAGGAAAAAAATTAAATATTTGACCAGATATATATTTTTAATTAGATTCGATTTCGAATAGGTGAGATTAAATTATTTATCTAGAAAAGTTACAAACTTTTTTGGTTTTCGTTATCATCCGTTAAAACTAGTTAATCTTGATTTCCAGACTAGTACTTAGAAACTCGAAACTCAGATAATCATTTTAGTATAAATATATTTTTTAAATTAATAAGTTATACATAAATCTAGAAATTAATTTATTTGAACACAATTTTAATTTTGTGAACCTAATATAAATAAAAAATCGTTTAATCATATTCTAAAAAAAATCATTTATTGATGTTTTCTTCACCGGTCACTTAATTCTAAAAAAATATAAAAGAAAATTAGTAATAATTAATATAAATATATTATTATTAAAAATATTAAAAAAATTAATGTAAAAATATAAATAATATACGTATATATATATATATAATTAACGGATAACAATATTACAAAAATAAATATCATTATACTCATGCTTATTCCTTTAAAATAAATAATTAAAATACTTGTATTTAAATGTAGATATAATAGGGATGATTTTTATTTTTCAATTTGTACTGCTCATCACAAAAATTGTCTCAATAAAGTATAAAAGATCTTATAATATTATTAATAATTATTTATAATTTATAATTTTAGGTGTATGTTTTTCTTATTTTAGCTACCTACATAATTTTTTATGTATTAATTATTTTATTGTTATTGGAAGAAGGATAAAGATATTATAAATCTAATATAATTTTTTTTCTTTTTTTCTCAACGAAACAATCTTAAAATATTATCTAATTATATTTCTCTTTTTAAAAACCAAACAACTGAAATTCTTTTACGATTTTTGTATCAATATTTTCTCCTCTACCATATTAATTTGTTTTACAGTCTCCCATCAGTTTTTAGCCCAATTTCTTGCTCTCTTAAATAATTGAATTTAAGGAAATGATAAGAAAATAGAAATAAAAAAATAAATGTTAAAACATGTGTAAATCAAATGAAATTGTATATTCAAGAATTAAAAAAACAGGTAGGAAAATGATATAATTATTTTATTCATTTGATTTTTTTTAACTGTATATTCAAGTTCACGGATTATTTATATTTATTTGGCATACGTGAGATGGAGATCAGGCATCATGCATCTGCAAAAAAATGATACTTTTGGATGTTGTCAACTATCAACCGAACTGCTGAAATCGTGGTTGCTATTGTGAGCAGAAAAGAAAAAACGATGTTGAACCAGTGCCACGCCTTCTTCTCTATGCTAGCTGTTCTTCCCTTCACCTAGAATTGAAACAAAAATCAAGCCCCATGTAATAATAATATATATGTCCAAGTTTGACTAACTCTAGTTGGGTAACTAATTCGTTAGCTAAAGCTTGGTTCTGTGCATTGTATGTGTAACTATAAAGTAACCTTGATGAAGACCATGCTGGGGAACATGAAGGTGAGAGGAACGAGTGAGAATGAGCCCAGAAAGTTCACAAAGTCACCCATAAAAGGAAATGCTGCAGCAACGAAGGTGTTCCCAGAAAAGAAAAACGCACGTAGGAGAAATAGGCGCTTTAAGTTCTCCCCTGAGTGCATGGCCTTGTCGATTTCTAGGAACTTTGTATCCAACGCCTCCAGAATTGGTGCTACAAACATCTGCATTTTTTAAGACACAAAAGACGCCCTTCAGCTTGTCACCTAATTAACCATGTAAACCACTAACGGTAAAATATGTTACATACATGTTGGGAGACTATGGACTGCAAAAAGACAATGGCATTGATGAGGACATTAATCCATTTGGGACCACTTAGGTTTTCAGGAAGGTATGCCGACACCGCAGATCCATAAGCCCAATATCCCATTACGATAACACCATAATAGAACACAGCTCCCACTGTATATTGTAAACTCAGGGCCTTCCTCATGTTCTTCACTGCTGGCTTACGTAGAGTGGACTGCATACACACATTGTTTTTGCAAAAGACAACTTCATAATCATACTATTAATTTATAATATGCAGACACACAAGTATCAAACCCTATTTTTCTATTGGTTGGGTCAAGACATTGGACATTAAAAAAATTATTATTATTTTTAAATAATTACTTCTATTTTAGATGATATCATAAGTTTGTTGTTTTTAAAAGTAATACCAACAACGATTAAATGAATGTAAGAAATTGTTTCATTACTAAATCTAACATGTTGATCGTCTTACAACCTAAATCTTATCCGAATTTTTAAACTAGTGTATATATATATATATTAAGTGTGTGTGTGTCGGACCACATGTTAAGTTTGCGCGTGAAACTCGCCTTAAAACATTCTAAGTAAGTTTATTTTTAGTAAGTTCGCGTCCGTTCCACATATTCCGTGAGTTTGTGGGTTGACGTGCATTTAACAAAAAATAACATAGAAAACTGAAAATGTTATTTTAAAATATAAGTGATTAATTATAGGTTTACATATCTTCTAATCCAGTATAAGAGTAAAGTGCAGAACTATAACTAGAAGGAAGAAAACTTAATATATTTCCTAATTCTTAAATAAATCTTAAGCTATATAAAAAAAATAGGGAATAATATTTTTGGGTTAAAATGGTGATAAATGATTAGGCTGAATTTGTAGAAATATATGACCTGTATCTCTGGGAGCAAGCCACTAGTGTTGCAGACAACGATAGCAGAAATGGCACCAAAAGAATTAAACACCTTGCTCACTTCACTGCCACTGATGTCGAAATCCCTGTTCGAATTTGATTTCCCTACCAACCAAAAATATTGGTGGGGGCGGGCACAATTTAACATTATGGAGGAGAACAATATATTTTAAATGCGAAAGTCTGATTCTTAGTGACCATACCATCTTTAACTAAAACAAAGAGAAGAAATATTATATATGTGAAGGTGAGGGCCGCAGAAATTCCCAACCAATTTTTCATGGCAGACATTGTTGGGATGGAAAAGGAATAAAAGAAGTAAGCTGCTCCTGTTATCACTATGTAGTATTGGAGCCTCAAGGGAGACTCACTAAATTCCGAGTTGATTTCCTGCACAAAATATCAATGTCTTTTTTTAATCTTAATATTTTGAATTAGTTTCTCTGAAAAATGTATGACAAAGACTACAAAAAATATCTATATATATCAGAAGGACAACTTTTAATAGAAACCGAATAAACTAACAAATGAAAACTAAAAAAACATTATACTAAGACTAAAAATGAAACGTATTTATAATACATATAAGTCTATATACCTTAAGTGCCTTGCCTCCAAGGAGGATGAAACCCATATTTCCAAGAAGAAGGGTCAAAAACTGGAAAACCCAGGTGATGTGGTACATACCCTTGCCTTGACAAAGTAAGAAATAGTTGAGTTAAAATGTATAACATATATGAAGCAAAGAATATGAAAAAATTACCATAAACATATCCCATAAGGTCTCTGTATCTGATGAATCTGCGATTATCAACGAAATGAAATCCTGCCAAGAGCCAGTTTGCATAGACGGTGTAGAGACCCACAACAAGAAGGCATATGGTACCCCAAGTCCAACCCAGTGGCCACATGATCAGATTGGAAAAACTTAATATCCACCCACAGTTGAAGGTTGTAACCAGCATCAACCCCACTTGTTGCCACGAATCTGCATCTCGTAACCAATTTCATCATGAAAACAAAAAAAATACAATCTCAACTCCAAAGGGAACTTGCCACTTAAAGACTTCCCCCACCCAAACGTTAGTTCACTAGATAGTATAAGGGAGTGGATGAAGGGTGTATATATGTAGGGATAGTTTTAGAAAGTTAAACACCCCAAAAAGTTAGTTCACTAGATATATCTATATACATGGTGAGTTACCGCGGTCAATAGTATGAGCAGTGGCGAGGCCAGAATCATCGTTTTGGGAAACCTTTTCTTGACCTTGTTCGATGTTCAGAGTGGCTCTTCCTTCTACATCCATGGCGAATTCTAGATCTCTGAAAACAAAACAAGATTTCGTTCCTTGAAAGATTATAACTTGGTATTAAAATTTATAGAAGTGGAATGAAATAATTTGTATAAATAAGACCGTTTGACAGTTCCTTAAATGAAAGTGAATGGCCTATTAGCAAACAGACGAACATATTTTATTTTTATGAATTGTAAGGGAGACCCATTGATTTGAAAATGAAGTCCTTTTTCAAATCTTTGATACAATTAATACAGGTGGAGTATCTATTAATTTTATTAATAATTACTTTTCTTTTATAAAAAAAGGGCTTCATTAATTATTTTTTAATATCTTTATAATCTTATTTTTCTCATCCATTATGTATACCGACTCAGAGTCACCATATTAGTTAGAAGATATACATGAATCCTTGATATTGTTTTTAGTAATAAATTGCATGATATATGACTGATTGAATTTTTCTGTATATCTTTTTTTTTTTCTATATTATTTTTTTTATTAAATTGATTTGGATATTTTTGTTTTCTGGAGTTTTGTTAGTCTTTACTTCAACTATTTTTATTTTGGTATACTGTATATCTTGACATGATTTAATATTTATATTATAACTCGATCAATTCTTACCTAGTAAACATTTATTAACAAAATCAATATAAATTAAAGTATTTCAAAATTCTGTAGAATAAATATAATAAGTTTACAATAAATATATATTATAATTAATTATATTTTTTATGTAAAAATTAATGAATTTTGACTTAATTTTTTAATTTTGTCTTTATTTTATATTCATCTAAAATTTAAAGCCATCGTTATTTGTCCCAACAAAATGATCAAATTTTTACTTTATTTCTTGCAAAATATTTTATAAATTTTTTCCAACAAAATTGAAACAATTATATATGGACATGTAAATAAATAATAATTATTTTAACTATTTAGAAAAAAATTAAAAATATTACATACTAATATGATTACTGAATGGGTAGTGTAACCTATAATGATGATTTATTTACCTTTTTATATATAACGGTTAAAAGTGTTTAAGAACCAGAAACACTAATTTTACAACACTATGAATCATCCAAACTACACAAAAGTTTATAAAGATCTAAATAAAAAAATCATGAATTTTTCGAAAATAAAATATATTAGGTCTTGCTTTTATTTATTTTTAAAAATGATTGAATGAAGATATATTATCGATATCAACTAATTTTACACCATTTTAATAAAAAAATATTTTTAATATGTGTTTAAGGTAATTATTATATATCGTGAGTTTATATATTAATTTAAGATTAAATGATAACACTGTTTTTATAAAATATGTATACCCTGTTTTTTAATAATAATATTTTCATATTAAAACTATTTTTATTTAAATTATTGGATAGAAGAATGCTAGATGGAAAACATGAGAAATGAATACTGAAAATGACGATGATGAGATAATGTGAGAGCAGTGTTGGATGATTTCAGCTTTGACTACACATTTCACCAAAAATACCTTTCTGAAAATTAATCAAAATTGTTTTCATGAGAGTGTAAATAATACAACTGAATAACACCAATACTGAGAATCTAGAAGATGGCGTAGAAAAAGTTTGAAAGATTAGGCAATAGCACAATTATTGCATGCCCTAGTCAACTGTATTTGACTAATTCCCTTGGATTGGATAGACGCTATTACCTAAACAAATAAACAAATGTAAATTATTATTTAACACAATATTTTATCTTATACTATAGATTCACTCAACCTCCTTCACTCACGTAAATATATTTTGGGCAAACTATATTTTTGGTGATTCTAAATTTTTTTTTCTTTATTCTCTATTTTTTGTGATATCCACAAAACTCAAAAATTTGATTTTAGTCTAAATAAAATAAAATATTTATTAAAAACACATTCTTTTACGTGTTAACGTATTTTTGGTTTCCAATAAATCCAGTCAATAGTAAAGGGTACTCAAAAGAGTGTAGTATAGAAGCATCGAACTTTAGGAAATGATTTCATTCTTTTAAGAGTTGAGCGAGTTGATTGGGTATCTGATTCCCAGTCATATTTTACAATTATATGATTTTACAATTACTGTCAGAGCAACCTTCGAAAAAAACAAGGAAAATAGGTAGAAATTAAACTTAGTTGCCTTTTTGTCTTTTTTTAAAGTAATGCAGAGGATTTATGATAGGGTGATACTAGCACCGTGTGCATAATTACCAGTGCACCAAATAAGAATTCTACCAAACCAAAATTTTAACTATCTTGCGGGTAACATTTCTACTTCGTATGTAGAAAAATTCATCCATGTCTGTCTACAAATCTCCGGGTAAGTAGACCCCACCCCCATTTTTTGTCCTTCTTTTCTTCTTTCTTTTTTCTTCAAAATTCTTTCTTAAGTATTAGTTTTTCTCTTCTGTTCACCAATTTTCTAAATTTGTGAAAGCAACTTCTTATAGTTTTTAAAAGAGATTGCATAAGTTGAAACATCACAATATATACTAAATTGTGTAGCCAAGTAATATAAAACTGCATTTTATACGGATTAGGATAGACAATATGGTTAGATTTGGGATGAAATTTTGTTTCATAAAGATGATGTTAGTTTTACATATATGTTAATTTTACCTATCTTATCTAAGGATCGAGTTATCACTTAAATGATGATGATTAAATTAGGTGTAGAACAATGTCATTTGAATAATTAAGTAAATGTTTAAACAATAACATTTTTTACTCAAGTTGGAAATTGGAGTAAGAGTTAAAGATATATAATATCAATTTTATCTCCTTTATAAGTCTCATTATATAAGTAATGCAAAATAATTCAAGTTTTATCTTTTTGTCGCTTAAATGATATAGGTCATTACATAAGTGAGAATAAAATTAAAACAATTTTTTTTTCTTCATAAACATATCATTCAAATGTTGATATGATGTTAAAGGGTATGGTATATCTCTCAAGTAATAATATTGTATCTTGAGTAAGAAATAATTAGTAAATCTTTCCTTGTTTCAATTAATGATGGTCACTCAAGTAATATTTACTTATTCAAACAACATTATAATGATTCTCAATGTATTTTATATTTAAAATAATCTTTTTGTATATAGAAGTGTTAATGATATAATTGTTTATTCATGGAGACATTTATATGAATATATTTTGTAAATAATTAAAATTGAGTATATTATGTTTAAATTGGATGAAATAATTCAAATGATTAGAATATTAATTATGATTAACTATGGTTTGTAATATTAAGTACAAGAATTTGTTATTGAAATTAAATATTCTTAATTCACCTATGATATAAACCATATATTTAATAATATTAGATAATGAGAAGTTGATAAGAGGTATTACACTATTACTTCAATTATTTTTGCAACAATGGACTTAGTCTAACTAAATGAGTTTAGGTTTATGTGTAGACAAAAAAAACTTAGAATAAGTTAAATGATAGTTTTTAATGAAATATATTTAATACAAGTATTTTAGAAGGTATCTTTCTATTTTATATTCACTGAATTGGAGATAGATTTATGGAATAAAATTTCTTAACTATTTATCCTTCTTTTGATTTTTTTTATGATTTTCTACTGCAATAGAAGTTATTGTATGAGTAAATGATGTTTCAGGTCCTTATCATAAGTTTGGAAGCATGTAGGGAATTATAACCTTTATTTGGTGAATTATATAATTAAAATTTATAAATATATGTATATAGTATATAGTAATATTTTGGTAAGTAGTATCTTAAATACATTATATATATTTGAGGGAAATGGTTTTATAATGTTTCCTTGTTATAAATACTTATTTAATTGAGTTTTGTTATAAATTTCTATAAACATATTATTGACCAATTATTGTATATAAACAATTAAAAATTTATCACTAGATGAGTCACTAAACTTATATGCCACTCATTTTATTCTACTAGCTAGTAACCTAATTGATTACACTGTTTATTTTATAATCAAATTTATTTAAAACCTATTTTAAATTAATTAGTCAAAGAATGTAATATGTTGTAAATAGTTTCTTCCATAATTATTTTGTAAATTTTTAATTTTGGCATGCGAATAAAGATAAGCTGTCTTGATTCAAATTATTTATTTTCATAAATTTCTTTTTAAATTCTATAAGTTTTATCTCCTCAGTTTTTTTAATGTAATAATATAATTCGCTTTAATTTATTTTTATTCATTCACATGAATTTCATTTAAATTGAAAACACCTCTTGAAAAACACATTTAGTATTTTTTTATGTACTAGAAATCTTGTTTAAAAGGTCAATATTCTTAGCACGTTTTTTATGACGTAAGCGTAGGCACAGTTTTTTTATAGGAAAACCTTTGCACACTTAAACCGCCAGGTATAATTAACAAATTAATATTATGAGTAAACTTATTTATTCCACTAAAAAATAAATACTCTTATATGTATGCATTTCTGTCACGTCTTATTGTCTTTTATATCTGTCCATACACACAAATTTCAAAAGTGAATATGCAATCGTATAATATCTACTTTCACCATTCATATTTTTAATATTTTTTTTTCTATCAGAGTGATGCTACCGTGGACCTGATGGCAAGGATAGCAAAGAGAGAAAAAAAAATTGACATTTTACTATATCTCAATTATTATTTTCCTAGTTTGTTCTAAAAATACAATAACATAATGATTCATAGAAAGAACTAGTCATGTTTTTATTATTTTATTATTTATTATTGTTAATTTATAACTCACTTTTAATATTTTAAATGTATTTCTTAATTTTTAATTTTATAATAAAATATAAATTATTCATTTGTCCATTATTAAATTATTTATAACTAAATTATTTATAACTCAAGACAATGTTTCCATTGTTCATCTTAGATATTGTAATATGTATGTATTTCATTGAATGTGATGGAAAGTTACATAAAGATCATGATGAGAAGAAGGTTGATAATACATCATTCAAATAAATTATTGGTAATTTAGTGTATCTTATGCAACTAGGTTAGATATAATGTACTATTTGATTAAGAGGTATATGAAGAATTTTACTAAGTTACTTATGATTGTTGCCAATATAATTATTTCTAATTTATAAGGAACTGGTGACTTGGACTTATATTATAAAAAAACTGAAAGAAGTGATTTGATTGAATTTACAGACAATGATTATGCAGGTGATCTAGATAATAGAAAGAGCACATGTGATGTGATTTTGTTTTTATACTTGGAACAAAAGTTTTTTTAAAAGTAACCCACTCTTACCTTTTACAGTACTAAAGTTGAGGTTGTTGAAGTTACAATTTCTGCTTGTAAGTCATGGTTGAGAAAAATTCTTGAATAACTACAATTGAAACAAACAAAGGCTATTACAATTTTTTGTGACAATAATTCAATAATTAAATTGTCAAAAAATCTAGTCATTCGTGGAAGAAATAAGCATATTGATATGAAATTTTATTTTTGTAGAGATCTTTGCAAAAAAAGGAACTATTGATCCACTGCAAGAGTAAAGATCAAGTAGCTGACATATTCACAAAGACTTTGAAAATAAAGGATCAAGTAGCTGACATATTCACAAAGACTTTGAAAATAAAGGATCAAGTAGTTGACATATTCACCAAAGCTTAAAAAGATTGTGATTCCTGATGTTGTCACACTTGCATGGTATCTCAACTATAAATTACATGAATACTTTAAATTGATATAAGAATATATCAGTTTAAAGAAAAGAATGTTAAAAAAATTTTTAATTTGAATAAATTAAGTCAGTTACTACTAATCCAATAATTAGATGTTACTTTTAACAAGTTTTTATATTTAATAATTTTTATTATTCAATTGTTTAGCTTGTAAACTTAATTATGAATTATATGAAAATATCAAGAATCTTTATAATGTGTCTATTTAAGAAATTATTTGATTCTGAATAATATATACAAAGAAAAATAAAAATACAAAGTTAAAGTTTAATATATTTTCTTATTGAAATATAATTATATGACATAAAATTTAAGATTCACAATTTTAAATAAGATTTATAAAAAAATATTTTTTTTTATTTTAAATAAAATATTTAATTATAAATTAAGTCTTATAAAATTTTGGTATTAATAACAAATTTAGAAATAATATAAGATAGTGAGATTGATTAAAAATTAAATTAAAATTTCAGATTAATATAAAGTTTCAAACACTTTTTTTAGTAAAATAACAGTGAATGTTCATTTCATCTTTTTGATATTTTCCAATTGAAAAGGAGATTGAAGCAAATCTGTATAGTTTTCCAGTTAAAATCAATAAATAGCTTGTTTTTAGTAAGACACATCATGTGAAACATAAATTTAGTTGGCAAAGTAGAAGGAGTCATCATAATTTACTTAACACTTTTTAAGAATATTTGTGGCCGGTTCCCTTGGGTTTGACTAAACTTGTTATTAAATTAAAACTATGAAGTTTCACTGGAATTTTGTAATAACCCAATTAAATTGCAGGTTATGTTAGGTTAATCGAGTTTGAATACTTACATATATTTAATTTAAAAAAATAAAATCCTAAGTTCCATAATAGAGAATATTTGTGATTGATTTGTTTCATATTCTTAAGTGAATTTGTTTTTAAAATATTTAATTATTTGTGAGGTTAAATGTTAAACTTGAGTAGAATTAGAGAAATAAATTAAATAAAAATAAATTTATTTTTTTAAGTTGAATTTGAATAAAGATATATGTTCTTAAATGAGTTAGTTTTGATTTAATTGAATGAAATTTTCAAAGTTATTCTTGCATATGTATATATAGAGAGAAAGAATTATATTTAAGTATTATTTAAGTAGTGATATTTAATTTGTTGTAAAAGTTTAAATATCTAATTGGTTGTTTAAATGATGTTTTTGAACACTCTAACATTTATATGGTGGTTTCAGGAGAGAGATTTTATTCTAATTTTCTCTCCATTAAAGGTTTAAGTACTTAAGTAATAATTTGAGTGTTTGAGCAAACTAGGTTTTATGTGAAATTTTTCTTCTCTAGATCAACATTGCTTAGGTTTTTTGTGAAAAAAGTGATAAATTACATCGCTCGAATGACCAATGTAGTGTTTAAGCAAGAAAAATGTCAAATTAATTCTTTCTCCTCCTAATGAATATTGTTCAAGTGAAGATATCTTGTTCAAATGATATTTTCTAGTGGTTAATGTATATTTTAAGATATTTCATTATCTCACTATTATATTAGTTACATTTTGGTATATTATTCACACATAATAGACAAGTTTGTTTTTGAAACCATTGGTGTTATATAATAGTGTTTGTTTTGTAACTTGACTTATAAGTAATGTAAATCCAATTTTCACCAATTAGATGTATTTTAGAATTTGGATATTTACTCCAAATTCAATTATGATGAATCATATATAGAGATTAGGTATTTATTGCAAAGCATGACAAAATACATATAAAAGCATAATGTTTTCAAAATCAAAGTTTGTCCTAATTGTTTTAAGGACATCATCTTCTAAAATATGATAACTAAAATTGTTTCAAATATCTATTACACTTATAAAACCCAACTCATTATTCAAAATACAATTATAAAATAGTCATTACAATCATAAGTGTGGTTGCAACAAAAAAGTAAAAATAAAAAAGAGGCATGATATGCAAATGATATCACAAGTGTAAAATTTTAGAGTTGGTATAAACTCCAATGCTTCAGTTGGTTGGGATTTTAGTAAATATTGGAACAATTGAATTTTAGTTGCCTGTCTGGCAAACTTGGAGCAACTTATGGCAAATCCAAAACAACTTCATCTTATGAAAAATCTAGACTAACTTCATCTTGTGCAGACTCATACTACCTTTATCATATGTCAAAATTGGACTAACTTCATCTTATGTCACTACATTAACTTTCCTAACTTTTCTTTTTTTTTTCTTTCTTACCTCATCATTCTTATATGATTTTTGGTTATGTCGTGAAACACCACACCTTTAACATTTGATATCTTTATATTTTCTCATGAGTCTGTGTTGTCTACAATAGTATCAACACCCTTTTCTTTTGAGTTTTAGGTTTCCTATCTTTTTCTTAACTGATGGTGGAGTTAAATGAGCTTATTTTGTCCCACTTTAATATTATTGGTTATGTATGAGATGAATAAAATATTCATACATCTAGTTATATGCTTTCATTGTTAGACAAACATCACCTAAGAACTTCCAATTTTTTTAACAAGAGTATTACATACTTTCTCACATAATATACATGTTAGGAAGATTAACCAAAGTTAAACAATACTTTAAATGCAATTACAACACTAAAAACTTCACACCAACTTGATGTTGAATCATGTTTATAATCAAAATAAACATCAATCTCTCTCATCAAATTTACTAAGCAATTACTCAAGAGCACAATAATATCAAAATCATCCACAATATGGTGAAATCCATCATCCATATTCTTCCTTGCCATGACAAAATACATGTTTACAAATACATTGTACTTCTTACAACAACCAACTAAGTCTTTCATAAACAAGTATTGACATGGTTCTCATCCAAGTTTTTCCATGAACAAAACTACTTTTATTATGCTCTAATAGACCAACGTTGTTCCTAATGAACCTTCCTCCATAGTCCAACAAAAAAATCATTATGCAAACAACACACAATTAAATTATATCCTTAATTAACTTAAATGTATTTTTCAATGTGAAACTTGCTTTGCATAAAATTTTAATTTATCACCATACATTGAATAAGAACATGTTACTCATAAATAACTATTAACAATAATATACAACAAACCAATCGACCAATAAACATATACATAAAGTAAAGATACATAAATTTTGTCATCTAAAAAATAAATGAGTTTCACAAAAAGATAAAAATAATTATTTTAAAACAAAAAATGTAATTACACATACCTTCACATTCAAAACAAAACACGATTTCATAATGTGTTAAAAAATGTAATTACACATACTTTCACATTCAAAACAAAACAGATTTCATAATGTGTTCTCTTCTATATAAAGTAAATATTTTTAAGCAAAATTTTTTCTGCCATACTATTTTTTCAAATAATTCAAATTCTTCTCTGCTTTAAAATTGTTTAATCAATAAAATTAACCTAAAATAATTAAAAAATAAACTTATTATTTAACTAAATAACTTAAAACTCATGAATTATTATAATACCCATAAATATTATTATTACCACTAAACGTCGCGTAATTCGTCATTTAATTATTAATAAGCTCTTACTAACACAGGAACTATGGTAAAATACATTAACATACACCTTTGTTATTATCATTTTTATATATACAGTTTTGTTATTATTATATACACGTTTTTGTTTTAGTGAGGATATGTAAACATATGGACATTTAATTTGAAGATTCATTTGCATGAAATTTTTATTAAAAAAAACGAGCGCACTTACTAATAATAATTAAGGAACAATGAGTATTTATTAAGAAAAAATATTCTAAATAAACTTTTTCCATTAAACCAAAAAAATGGGGGTTATTTTGGTTGTATCGTACAACCTACGTGCACCGAAACCCTCCACTTCTTGTGTTCAATTATACCCCTTATCCTCTCTTTTCCTCAATTTCTCTCTGCTTTGCTTCTGTCCTTCTGCGATGTCATAAACTCTATCCATGTCTCTGCCTTTCTCTCTCACTACCACGCCTTCCTTCAACTCCCTAACAATGGCGGAATCCTGCATTCTCTCTCTCCCTTCTCTCTTCCGCGCCAGAAACAAAACCCTTTCTCTCTCAATTCCCTCCAAGCCCCTCAGCCTCCAGCTTCCATGCTCCAATTCTTCGCTCTTTCCCCTCACCACCAACACCGCCCGCCTCCCCTCTCTCCTCACATTCGTCGCCCAGACATCGGATTGGGCCCAAGAAGAGGAGGATAACGCCGTATGGGAGAACGAAGCGGACGCCGTGTGGGGAACTGAAGAAGGTGGCGATGACGGCGAGGAAGAAGTGACCGGAGGGGGTTTCGCTGAACCACCCGAGGAAGTTAAGATCTTTGTTGGGAACTTGCCTTATGATATTGGTAGCGAGCAATTGGCTTCGCTTTTTAAGGAGGCTGGCACCGTTGAGGTTGCTGAGGTGAGTGAGTCCTTGTTTATGTTGGTGTTTTGTTTGATTTGAGGTTTCCAATGCTTGATTTCAATGTGGGTGGCGATGGTTTCAGGTCATTTATAATAGGGTCACTGACCGTAGTCGTGGCTTTGGATTTGTCACCATGAGTACGCTTGAAGAGGTTGAAAAGGCTGTCGAGAAGTTCAGTGGTTATGTAAGTTGTTGTGTTGGTCTATATTTTGTTCTTTAGTTAGAAGGATTGTAATTATGGTCCAATGTTCAAGTGGAAAACTGTGTTTGAATTTGGATGTTTAATGGTGAGTGTGTAGAATTATGGAATGGAACAAAGCTATTATTCTATTGTTTGGATAATTTTTTGATGGAACAGTAGAAAGATTGGGCCTATCAACCTGGTGTGGTATATTCCTGATTGTCACTATGTAGTCAGAAGTTTGATTCCTTGGTCCATGTCTATGAAATAACATCTGTTGAGAGAAGTTAGTCTGGGTGCTTTGAGGTATTAGTTTCTGACTCTTGTCCCGAAAATAATCTAAGTTCACTAAAAATAAAGTGAAGGGGAAGATAGAGTAGTATTGGATAGAATAGGATGGGATGTGTGTCATACTACTTCATTCCATCTAATTTTAAACAATCCAAACAATGGAGCCCAGGAGGCTAGGATCAGTCCACTCCACTCAAATGTGACACGTTGACAATATTCCAATTCTCAATGTTAAGATCCCAGTGTAAAAGTGTGAACAAATGTGTCCAGGGTTGGCAAATTATGGATCCTGAATTGCATGTTAGTTTTACACTACTGTCTCCCTCCTTCTCCCTTTATTTTCCCCAACTGAAATAAAATTTGGGGCGAACGTGAGAAACTATGATGATTGACTTGACTTGTGTAGACAAGAAGGGGAAAAAGAATTAATAATATATTTGCTCTCTTTGATTATCTGCAAAGTAGTTAACCTAAGACATTACAAGGTTTGGCCTATGACTACTAGGCTCACTGAACATGCTTGTTCTAATTATGCTTTGCTCTCATTATAATAAGTGTCTTCGAGATTTAAATTGTGGTAAGGAATTGGTACAAATGTTTAGACTAAAACTTGTAATGGATAGCTTTTACCTTGTGTCATCTGAATATCTTCTTACTTCAGTGTCTACATACATCTTAAAATTAGGACCTCCGTGCAATTATATTTGAAATATTATTGTATGTAATCATAGACTGTTGTTTTTACTGAACGGTTATGCTTTAATTTTATTCTCATTAGATTTTATATGAGTATGGATCCTTTTCTGCACATACAAAAAGGGTGTTTCGACTTAGCAGTTTTTCCAAGATGAAATGTGTCTTCTGAGTGACATGTCCTTTGCTGGAATAAGCATGCCTACTGATTTTCTTCTCTAATTGTTTTTGTTGTGGTTTCTTGAGTTGTTTTGGATCTTATCCATTTTTTCTGTGACAGGAACTAAATGGGAGAGTGTTGACTGTTAATAAGGCCGCCCCAAAAGGAGCACAGCCTGACCGCTCATCACGCCCACCACGAACCTTTAGTTCTTCTTTAAGAATCTATGTTGGCAACTTGCCATGGGATGTTGACGGTACTCGGCTGGAGCAACTTTTTAGTGAACATGGTAAGGTTGTGGAGGCTCGGGTGGTCTATGACAGAGAGAGTGGTCGATCACGTGGTTTTGGCTTTGTCACAATGTCCAGTGAGACTGATGTGAATGATGCAATTGCTGCTCTTGATGGTCAGGTAACACGCAAGTTCTTTATTACTTGATCACTGGTGGTAACTTTACTAGGACTAATTGTGTGTTTCATTCTTGGTAGCAAAATTCTGATATGGTGGTTCTGATATTATTGCAGGACTTGGATGGGAGACCAATCAGAGTGAATGTTGCTGAGGAAAGGCCTAGACGCAGCTCCTTTTGAGTGGTAACTTGAGAGTAATATTCCATGTCCGACTGATTGAGTTCCCTTTCAATGGTTTTGTATACAGTGTCAATTTTAACCTTTTTTGGCAGCTGGTTTCATATTAGATTTGCATAATGTTATTAATTCGATGTCCAGATGAAAATTATTTAAATTTACAATTCCAACTCTAGGGGTTTTGGAATAACTCTTCATTTTTTTTTCAACCATTTTGTTTGCTATTGATGCTCGAAAATATAGATGTTGTCCCTTAGCTTAAATCTTCTGGTAGATAGAATTGATGCGAGCATATTTAAGACTGACTTCTAATGGTTACACGTTTTAGTGTAAAAGAAATTACAAGCACAGAGAGATCCACTTCACATTTCGCTTTGCATAGGGAATTCTCGTATTTGAAGGATCAGGTTCTTCTCCTTCCCTTGCGGCACAATAACTGACCTAAAAATTATTACGAAATATTTGGAGTACCGAGACCGACAATGTTAGGTTTCACGAAAAAGGATCGTTAGTGCAAAACTTGGTTCAAAAGTTCCAGACACATGCATGATTTTTCACTAAAGTCGCGTAAGAATGAATATTACAATAATTGAACTTTTAAAATTATAAGATAAGTATGGTTTGATTGGTAGAGGGCCTTAGGTGCCAACAATATACTGATGTCTGACAACATTGCGATATCTGTTCGTGCTTTTTTAAAAACCATAAAAATAAAAGAGTTCATCAAAACCATAATAAAGAGCCTATGGTCCTGAAATCAAAATATGTAAATTAATTTGTTTCAAAATTAACAAAAAAACTTTAGTCTTTTTTCTTAGCCAATCGGTTCTACCTTATTCATTTTGAACCTTGAATGAAATCAGTTTTAGGTAAGGATATCTTTGAAGACAAGAAAGAAAAAAATTAAATTAGTTTCTTTTATAAATCAAAATTAATTCATGTGTAAACTAATTTGTAAAAGTTCATTTATACAGTTTTTCCAAATGTTTATTTTCAATTTATATAGGAAGAAGCGCACTTTTTTCTTTGTTTTTTCTTTTCTTGAAGTGCTTATGAAGAGAATTGTTAAAACAGATCCATGATCAATTTAGTTTCAAACTGTAATGACTAAAATTGATGATCAAAGTAATTAACCCTAACATCAAAGACTAAATTGACTAATAATGGCTAACTTCAATAATTGAATGAACTAGTGATATCTATAATTTGTGACTAATTAATATATTACTTTATAATTAAAGTCTAGACTTTTTATAACCAAACTGAATACTATTAATGCATAAAAAGTAACAGCCACTTCCTTACCAATTTTAACAATCACAGCATCTTAATCTCTCTTCAACCAAGAAGCATTTAACATGTCTCACATGCACTGAATTGATAAGTTAACGTTCTACCTATTCCTTTCTATCAAATTATCCCAAAAATATACTGTCTTGTTTAGAGTTGAGAGTTTAAATTGTATGTCAAGCCATCAGAAATATCGTGGTAATAACTTTTAAGATACAACGAATTTGCCATATATAACAGTTTGTGATTAGAAGACATTATAAAAACTTTGTATACTGTCAGTCAAATGTTTAAAAAAATTTACCCAAAAAGTGCACAATACAAGACAATTGTTCAAGTTTTCGACTCAACCACTGTTACGTAGAAAATAATGTTTTATATAGTACTAAATAGCGCCCGAAAATAGATTCAGATTTCAGACAACGAACGAGAATGTTGGTGTAATTATTACTACTATTTTGAATTATCAACATGAATCATTTGTTTTAGGGCAAGAACAGAGCAGCAACTTCAGTTATACAAATTCTTACAGCATGTGGTACAGACAACCAAAGCCATTCCAGACATCCATTTCACTAACCACGCAACTGAGCTTCTCTGCTAGTGAGAGGCACATACCGAACAGAAGTCTCAGTCCGGATACTGATAGAACCATCAGAGTTCTTATCCACGACCTTTAAATCTTGAAATACGTTTCCAACAGGAATAACCATTCTACCACCCGGCTTCAACTGGTCAATAAGTGGTTGGGGAATTTCGGGTGCCGCTGCTCCAACATGAATGGCATCATAAGGAGCAAAATCAGGCCAACCTTGCCTCCCATCTGTCAAACACAGCAATTACTCAAATATTAGAAATTATTGATCGGCCAACTTGACATAGCAAATTAATTAACTGCTAAAAAAACTTCAATAACCATGCAGCTAACATCACAGAACAGAGGAAAGAGTTGAAGAAAGTGAATATGGACATTCACAATCCACAATATCTAGGAGAATGACAACATGAATGCTTATGAATAAATTCTACTTTCAGTCGATGTTGACTCAATCACATTAAACAAATTCCAAATCCTGACCATCAGATTACTTGAGTTGATTCAATCACTTCAAACAAATCTCAAATCCTGATCATCAGGTTATGAATTTCTGTTTAACTGAAGGACTCGTTAAAGTTATTCAATCCTTTACTTCACATTAAGTCTTCGACACCCATATCTAACAAATGGACTAGATCAAACTGTCATAGTCTATTACATCAAGTGGAATTATATTTGTGTTGTGGGAAAGAGTTTCAATGTTCCATATCAATGGAAATCATAGAAATCGTACCACCACCATGCACAGAAAGGGAACCATCTTTCAATGGTTGAGCTGCAGCACTTTTTTTAATATTCTCAATTGAAAAAGAAACCAATTCAGGAATATGTTCCACGCCAACAGCACGGCCTTCGGGTCCTACCATCAAGGCAAAGCATCCAGTCAGGTATCCCGTTCCTGCGAAGAGTCTAAACTATGAATAGTTTCCATCAAATGCAGAGAATAAAGAGAACGAAGGCATTGGAAATTCTGAACGAAGACCATCATTTAATTGGGTATAGCACATAGGACCTAATAACATTTCCACATTGAATTGTGATTATGCAAATCTGAGAGAAACCTAATTGTCTAATCAATAAACACAGTCAAGGTTTGACATTATAAAATCTCCACATCCCTCTATAACTTCATTAAGGGAAGGAAACGAATCCACTATTTTCAGCACCCCCTTATTATTACATGACTTGTAAACAACAAATCAATAAACAAATAGTAGTGAAATAAAATTTATTCCTAATAAGTAAGAGTTTTTCATTTCTCTTCATAAATTAGAAAAAAAAATAGAGATAGCTCGCATGAAAATAGTTCATAGGCTATACCAGAGCCAACGTCCAGAGCACGCATCCCAGGTTGCAAATTCTTCTCCAGCAACTGAAGGCACGTTGCATGCATATGTGGCGCAGATATAGTAGCATTGTAGCCTATCGGCATAGGACTGTCAACATAAGGTTGAAGTCCACCAGGTACAAACAAAGCTCTATCAATGGTCTCCATTACTTCACCTACCCTTCTGGAAGTAATAATTCCATAACGCTGCAAATTATCTACCATTCCTTTGTTCTCGTTCAGGGCACTCCCAGACCAGTATTGCTGTATTTTTATTTTTATTTTGCAAAATTATAATTACTTTAGATTATTTTTTGTTTTAAATATTACAGAAAATAAGCGGACAAACTAAGAAAACACAAACAAGTAGCGTCCCGTTATTCCTTTTATCTGAACATCAACCCTACGGTGAACAAGCAGAGAGAACCAAAGCCTAAATTTATGGTATAAAAACAGAAAAATTCCAGAATCATCAATTCAGATGTGCCCGGTAGAGTGGTTCGGCCTCTAAATGAGGGAAGCAGTTCATACAAATACAACGTAATTGGACATGCATAACATTGATCAACACTAAAAGGAAGCACAATAGCCAGCCACTGTAAGTTATAGATACGGAAGACGATGTTTATACTCCTAAACGAGAATTACCAAAAAATTCCATTTATGAGCATGTTCAAAAATTCAAACAGAATAAGTTTACACACCACTCAAGGAGCCTTTCCTCTAGTAATGTAGTTGAACGATAGGAAAAAATTCATAATTTCTGTATTTAGTTTATAAGTTTAATCAAAGTTGAGAGCAATAGAAGGATTCGACGTAAATGAGAGAAGAAAAGATAGGAAGGTGTTTCCGTCGGTGAAGAACTATTCTCGACGATCGATCGCAGTGATAAACAACTAAGAAAGAGATAGGGGTTACCTCCATCTTATAGAAAAAAGCGTTCCCAGGAGCAAAATTAGGGTTCAGGGATCAGTAAATGGAACAGGTTGAGATGATGTTTTGTGTTTAAACAATGTTGGTGTTTTTTTGGGTGTCTTGTTCAGTTGTAGTGCTGCAGTTCCGTGTAGTTGGCATGCTGGCATCTTTCTTTTGCCACTTTACTTCACGCGCTTGCTCTTCAATCATTCGGGTCCGTGGGCTTTCTTTATTTATTTTCGTAGAAATATTGGGCTTTATATAATTTGGGCTCTCAGTTTTCTTACATCTCCTGTTAGTCATAATTTTTCTTTATTTATCCATTCATGGTGCACTTATGTAGGAAGGACAAATATCAATCTTTAAGTAAAATGAGGGCCCATTGGAATTAAATGGCACAAGGAAATAAAAAGCAAGAAATTTCTACATCTTTTGAAGTAGCAACACCTCTGAAACACTGAGAATTAATTATAATATTTTAATTTTAGGTTTTATTAAGTTTGATATCACTTGAAAATATTTTATGCTTTTATAGTATTTCGACCCTTACCCTTATTAAAAACGGCTGAGTTGTAATTGTTTTTTATCCCCTTCTCTTTTTTTGAACATTTACATTACTTCTTCTATGCTTATTATCAAAATGCAATTTCATTAGTTGTGCAAAAGGGTCATTTTTCCAATTAGCAAGGTAATATAAAATCAATTGGAATGATAGAATCATAATTCCCTATTAGCCTTCATTATTGTTGTAGAAATATAATCTAACCTAAATGAATTGAACTTGTCGTAGTTGACTAGTAGTGGATCTCTCTTAGGGTTGTCTAATGAATAGAAAAGTAAATAACAAATTTGTATTAGTTATCAAGCAAGGAGAGGTTGCTTATTAAGCTTGTTAATAACTAGAACCAATTTCTTTTAAGAGGAAATACATATCCTTAAATCAATTATACACCCTGAGAACTAAAGCTAAGATTATATCTTTTGGACTGAAGCTTTTCTCTCAACTGAATTTTAATAATTTTATTGTCTTGTTTACTATTTTAATCATTTTTAATTAATTTCTTACCCTTTTTTCTTCAGTATTACAAAAAAAAATACACTTCTTAATAAACTGAAATCAACTTGTACACTTCAACTTCAAAATTAGTTAGATCAAACGAATGAAGGAACAACTTCAATAATCAGTTTTCAACCCTTTCAATGTCCCTGGAAAGAATTAGTTGCATCTGACATATCTTTGGACCAACAAATCTTAATGTCCTTTCAACTAAATTGATGAAGCGGAAGTAGAAGTTACATATAAGTATTTAAATGCTTTAGAAATCTAAAAGTAACTGAGGAAGAATAATCTCAAGATGAGTTGGTTCAATTTGACTAGCACCCTCCGCTTCAGCAATAGCAGCAGCACGTTGAACAGCCTCTGCATCAAGAGAAAGATTTGTATCAAGGTGATAAAGATTATGAACAAACTTATAGTCAAGACCAAGGAGGCACAAATGCGTTTCTCTTTTAGGATGTATAAACCTGTGATAAAAACCCGGAGAAGTTCACAAGTAAGCTTCAGAGCATTGCCATTTGCTGGATCAGAAAAGATGGAGAAATGTGTAAAACATGCAAATGTTTAATTTGCAACAAAAAAACCGTAACCACGGCGTGACTTGATCACAGAACCTCCACCAGAGAATAAATCCATCAATAGAATGAAAAATAGAGACACGGGATAAATACCAGAAGTTGTCCGATTCTTCTTGGATGTTCCAACTCCTACCTGTAGCCGTAAAACCCAATGCAACAGTGAAGCCAGGGATATCACGTTGTTGAAGAGAATAACTAAAATATTAGAGAATCTAGATTCTAATTACAACATCTCCAATGAGAATTATTTGATGGAATTGTAAAATATAGGTCATATAATTAAACAACTCTTTTTCAGGATTATTTAAACAAATAACTATTAAACAACTTAAAAAAACTACAAATATGTTTCATATCATAATCAGTTTTAATAATAAATTATTATAACTAACTATAAATAATTTTAACAAACAACCCTCATTTGGAAATACTCTTAGGATGCTATTGCTGTTGATAGCACCAGTCAGTAATAGATTACAAAATATACTTTGAAAAACAAGATATCTGTTGAAATAGATATGCAGACATCTCAAACTGAAGACAAATGTAACAAAACCTAAACAGTGAATTCAAGAAATTGAAAGGGAAACAATCAGGGCCAATTCCCTTATAAAAAATTTGGGGAAGGATTATATACAATGTGATATGTTGAAAAAATTACGCACACTCCTTGTATTTCATGCCTGCTACACAGATCTCTCATCTATTACAAAATCCAACAAAAAGCTCCCTTGTGTCCATAAAATAGCTTCACAACTAACTCCAAACGCTTATAAACTGCCAAAATTTCTTAACCGGATAGCACGTTATTTACGTTGAACTTTTGGGTTCATTGACATTCAGGGTTTATATGATCAGAGTTTAAAGTTGCATTTTCTTCAAGGATACAAAAGTAACGATTGAATAAGATTGTGACATGCGTATTCGTGTGTACCAAATCAACAGAGTGAGACAGAAATATGATGTGTAGGAACCTTGTAGCTAATAAAGCGGTTGAAATTGAAAGACCTTACGAACAAGACTTACAAAACAACAAATGAAAAAAGCATAGGATAAGATAGAAGGAAGGAAACCAAAGGTAAGTTTACATTGCTAATAAGTGGATCACTCATAAAGGAAAAACAAATGAAACATACGTTAATAACAGAATAGACCATGGGAATAACCTAAACTAGTAACTAAAAATGACCTTACGTCACTTCACACAGGTATAAATAAGAACATGGACACTAACACGGATATAAATGTGTTTGGCAAGGTTGCTAAAAAGCTAAGGAAACGATGTATCAAAACTAAATCCAATGCAGTAAGCATAACAGAATCCTAATACAAGAGCAGATCTGTTTTTCTATCGTAACACCCGGGTATGTTAGTGAAGTAATTGCAGGGAATGACAGAGCAAAAACAATCCGAATTTTTCAAACTCCCACAACATAACAAGGAGAATTCAGAAATTATATCGTTTTGAAGAAAGAAACAGAAACAAAAACGGTAAAGCATCGAGAAATAGAAAAAAAAAAGATATGAAATGTGAGGAAATTGCGAAGAACCTCGGAATCGGGGGCGTCGTTAGCTTCAAAATTTTCGCGCTCTGAAAATGGGAACAGAAGAAAAAGAAGTCAGTGATTGGACTAAAGTGGGAAGGAGAGGAGGGGAAAGAGAGAAGAAGTGTGGGACCAAGGGCTCGCAGTGTCCAAAAGCGCTTCAAAATGGAATGAATGAGATCCTGTGTAGGCAATTTGAAGGAAGAAGAAGTGAGGTATATAGAAAAATCATTAATGAATTGTGGTGTAAAGAGAGTGGAGGAAAGGGTTTTAGGGCTGTACACACTCCAAGGTGACTTCCTCCATCCTACAGCTATACTCTTCCGATCACCGCCACAGCCTTCGCCACACACACCTTTGGATTTGGAGGGAAGTTGAAGAAATTATCCCCACACAAAGATCACACTCTCTCCTTTTTTTGCTTCTCATAATTCCCAAGCATGACACTAATAGAGCAAGAAAAAATTAAGTATATAAGAAAATAAAAGAAAAATAAGACACATAAAAATATTTATGAAAAGTCACTCACACTCTTTTCAACCAATTGAGCAGGGTAATGATCCTTTTATATTTTTCTCATACACTTAAGTAACAATTTTATAAATTATTTTTTATTTTAACATTTTATTTATATTTATTATTATTACATTAAAGTAATATTAATAAATATAAATAAAATGTTACAACAAAATAATATTTATAAAATTTTAACTTAAGTCTAAGAAAAAAATAGCAACAAACCTCTTTTTTGTACCCACTAAAAAAAACCTGTTTAACATTGTTAGTATTATTTGATGAAGTAATTTTCTTCACTACACCTTATAGGGTTCTTTAGAGTAATGCTATTGAGTAAGGTTTTTAAAAAATGTACACTTCTAATCTTTCTATATTAATCCTTTTTATTTTTAAATTATTTATTAAATTTCTCTTTTATATAAAAAGTAATATTTTATTATATATTTTTTTTTCTTTTCTTTCACTCACAAAATAGAGCTGTATTAAAAAATTATAAGACAAAATTTTCTTACTTTTACCTTTTTATGATATAAGATATTGATAACGATATATAATAATTAATTTTAGGATATTTATTTTCATTGTTACAATACTTGTAATATTTATTTTATTATTTTAATATTAAACTTAAACAAAATGATATTATTTTAATATATATATATATATATATTCAATATATTTTAATACTTGTTTGTGTGTATCTGTATGTGATTAATAATATAAAATTAATTTAAATTTTATAAGAAATATTTAAATACATTCTAAGATGAATAATATAAGAGAGAAAATGAAAAATATAATTATTGAAAGTTAAAATATAATCAAAATTATTGATATGTAAATAAAAAATAATAAAGTAAAAAAAATAAAAAAAATTATAAATACTTCAAAATATATTTTTACAAATTAAATTTATGTAAAATTTTATATTAATTGCATTTACATTTATAAACTACTTAAATATATAATTATTTATAATATAAAATAAGATATTTTAACACTTTTAGTTATGAATTATCAATTTGTTATTTAGTTTTCAAAATATATGGAGAGAGGCTTATGTTTATAATAATGATATTTCAATTCGTTTCTAATATCTTCTATTAAATGATTTTTTTAACATTATTAGTAACATTTGGTAAGCAGCTTTTTTTTAAGTCTCTAGTGTTTTTTTAACATTACTAGAGATGACCTTTTAAAACTTCTTATTCTTTATATTCATTTTCTTTTATTGTTGAATTATTTATTAAATTTATCTTTTAACATTTTTATATAAGATAAGATTTTTATTATAATTTCCCCCCTCATAAAGTTGCATTTTCTTAATTTTTAGACAAGATAAAATTTTCTTATTTTTACTTTATTGCTACATAAGATATTGACAAGATAAATAATAAATATAATTTTCTAGCCTTTTTTATTATACACGACTTATTTTAATTATTATATTATTTTCATTATTTATTTTTTATTATTTTGATATTATATTTCAGGGTAATGATATTAGTAGATTATATGTTTTTATATTACTCTGATTTTAGTCATTGCATTTTCATAAAACGAAATTATGAATGTTTATTAGAAATCCTTTAACTGTCGAATACTTTCTTAATTCATATTAAATTAACTTCACCTTGATGATAAACGTCACCAATCACAGCAACGTAGAAGTAAGAATGATGTTTAAAATAGAACACAAACTAAAGATTAATATTTTGCATTTTGTTTGAATTTTTTTTGTCATAAAATTATGGATTAAACCATATAATAAAATATTTAATCATAAATAATTTATTATATTTAAAATATAAAATTGTTTAATATTTTTCATTTCTTATATTTATTTGATAAAACATTTTAAATATCACCCAAATTTAACATATATATTGAGTGGGTAACTTAAACTTGTTAAATAAGTGCTATGTGGTGGGTATGAAACTTCCCATAATACTATTTTGAATTTTATTTGAGAAATTAATTTAGACTCTATTAAAATATTATGTCAATATCTTTTATATATTTTTTTAAAAATTTATTTTAAACTTCAATTAATTTAAAAGTTATAATAAATTATTTTTTAATTTCAGTTTATTTAATTTATCTTAATTTTCTACTTAAATACACATAATATTTAAAAATTATATTAGAAGTTATTGTAAGTATATTTTGTATGTCATGTTTCTTTTAATGATAATGGAATTTATTTAATCTCTTTTAAAATTTCTATAAAATTTAAAATTATAATTGTTAAGTTTATTTTAATTTTAACTTTTTAATATTTAATTATTTATAATTTTTTTTAATTCTTTCATATAATTTTACTTTTTTACTTTTAGTTATCTATAACTTCGTTTAATTTTCAGTTTAAAAAATATACCAAATCATTATTAAAGTATATTTAGTAATATTATCATTTTAATTACCCTAAGATGGTGACAAATATAAAATAACAATAAATAATAAAATTAAAAATTGAACTTAAATATACATAGACGAAATATAACTTTTTTCAACAACTTTTATTATGTCTTTTTTTTAATAAAACTATTTTATTCTTTACCTTTATAAAAAAAGATAAATTTCCCTGAAACTCTAATATTATTTTTCAATAGAACTATTTTACTTTTTATTAAATTTCATAACTATGTTATTCAGATTATACTTTTTATATATAGCTCATACACTTCTAATTCTTTGCAGTTAAGTTGTCTATCTTTTTCAAAGAATAATAGCTCCCTTTACAAATATAGAGTATTTAATAAATAAAACTTAAATATTATTATTATTATTAAATTTTTACTACATTAAGATAACATATATAATTCTATTTTTATTTATTTGATATAATTCAATATCTTTTTAATTATACTACTGTTTGAATGTAGTATAAGCTTGTATGGGGAAAAATATTTTTTTATGTGTAACTAAAAAAGTGAATTTTCTGTTATAAAGATAACCTTACCGTAATAGGTAATAAAATGTAATTATATTCGAACTCAATTCATATATAATTATTTATAGATTTGTTACATACTTATTACTTATAGATTTGATTCTATATAATTATCTACAAATTCGGTTTACATACCTACAAAGTCGATTTGTACGTAATTATATATAGAAATTACCTACAAATATTATTTGTACTTATAAAATTAAAAGATTCGTAGATAAGTATTATGTTATCTACGAATTTTTTACTGTAAATAATTCATAAATAACTATAATTTATCTATAAATTTCTGATATTATTTTCAAATTTTAACAATAGATAAACACATTTTTTTATTTAATTATCAAACTTTATATTATAAAACCAAATTTTATAAGTATACTCACGAAAAGCAGAAGAATAATAATTATAAATCTAATTTAATAACTTCAATAATTCTTTAATAAATAATTTAGAGTTGAAGTATCTAAATAGATTGACATGTAAAGAAAATATTTAATGGTTTCATAAAAATTATGGAAATGAGATGAAACGACTTTAGCTCTTAGTTCTCCATAGTGAACCTTCAACTGGCTTTATCCCTAACCTCAAGCATAGAGGCATAAGAATTTGTTGTCTACCTTCATCACGACTATGTATAAGTATTTTCCAAGTTTCATGACTCATGAAATCTGCAACTCTTGCTTCAAAAATTGTCGACCATCGGTGTGTTCATCGTGTTGGCCACTATGTCAGTAAGAAATGAGTATTTTAGTTGGTGCTATGAAACTGGGATGGGACCAACCGATCTGACCGCGGTTTATATTTGTAACTGGTCCGGTTATGTTATCAAATCATATACGCCTTTAACTGGTGACATCGTCAATCCCATGTTAAATCGGTCAAAACCAGTGATCAGGTTCACTAAACCTCTTTGAAGTTGTTGTCTGCACTATCTGCACATTATTCGGAGCTATGCTGCTTTAACACCTGCTACTACTGTTCTGCTGCTTTGGAGGTGGCACATGCTGCACTACTATGCTGTTATGGAGGTGACACTACGACTTTTCTTAGCATCACTCTGCATCAAATGGTTTACTGTTGTTGACAATGCAAACACGTGGATGCGCACTAATTCTTCGTGCTTGCATCACTTGAATTAGTGTGATTTCAATTTCAATGGAAGTTCAGAAGGACTCACAAACTAAACTTTCTTCTTTGAGAAAAAGAAGAGAAAGTCGTGTTGATTTGTAACTGGTGAAGATTGCAACATAAACATATAATAGATTATTATATTGCTAAAAGAAATAGGTGTTTTACGTATTACTTGAATATTTAAACAGTCATGAGATTATCGATCATAATCAATTACTAGAGCTTTTTTCCCTTTTGTTATAATAATCAATAATTAATAATAATTGATTAAATTATTTTAACTATTAATTTTTTTATACTTTATAGGACTTTCTGTAAAATTTCCATAAAATTGTTTGTAAACAATTAGCTTTTTACAAAATTTTCAAAATGAATTTTGAAAATTGCACGAAAAATTTCCAGAAATTTTTCCATTAGATATAAAATATTTTAATTCCACTCATTTTTAATTAATTTAAATAAATTTACTTTCTATTATAAATTATTTAAATTTTTTTCATTTTCTTATCTTTTTTCCTACGATGAAACTTGACATATGTTGAAGTTGGGACAAAAGTTTTAATTTTTACTAAATTTATTACTATATAAATTAAATTAAAAAGTCAAATAAAAATATTAGTTATAATACTTTCATTCTGCCACTCACTCGTTCAAGCTTTAGATTTCTTTCGTTACATATATAGTTGTTAAAAAATTTATAGAAAAAATAGTAATAAATTCTTTTTTACAAAATTTATTAAAAATTTGTAGAAAAATTCTATAAAATTTTAATAATGTATATATAAATATATTTCCACTTAATCTCAATACGTAACTAATAAATGATATCCATGATATGTTTCTCAGTACCTATTTCAACTACAGTTTAAATTTTTTTAAAATAAATTTAAATGTTTAAACTTGATATCAACTCAATCAAAACAATGTAAACTTAATTAGCCAGTTTTTATTGGGTTAACTCGTGGATTTATTCATATCTAGGTTCAATTTTATCAAACATCCTTGCTATATAAAAGTTATTTCAAAAGCTAACAACTTCTTTAATATTTTCATTGCTTTTCGCTTTAATAATCAATTAATGCAAATTCAAAAATTAACAATTATAAATAACGTCATGGTTTTTACCATTAAATAATCGTTTTATACAATCTAAAAGAAGCGGAATGTCTTACAAACATTTTTAATTAACGTACATTTCGTGTAATTAATTATATTAATCAATAATTGATTTTTTTTAATCTAAATACATATATAAAGTTTATAAGATATGAATAAACATATTTTTAAATATTTTAAATTTTAGAAACATATGTATAGATTTCAATAAACTAATTTAATATTTTCAAATATATTTTGAAAAATGAATACGAATTACAAGAGATAAAAAAATAAAGAAAAGTGTAAAGATTTAGTTAATTAATTAGTACCGAATGTGTGCATTAAGTAAAGTATTAAGAAGAGTATTTATAAATCAATCGTTAATCAAAATCAAATTAAATTCTAATTGAATTAAGTAAAACATATATGAACTCCCAGAAAGGAGGTATCCCCTCCCAAGTTATTTACATGAATTTCACCTAAATATGAGAGTGTATAAAAGAAAATAATTTTAAGATAATCATTTAAAATTATATTATATATATTTAAGGGTAGTAAATTAAAATGTGTTCGATAAAAGAGAATGAGCGAAGAATAATAAAAAAGAGTATACTACTGGTTTTTTTTTATCAACTTATTTATCTTAAAATTAACGTGTTTTTTCATATTTTTATTTCTTTTCCCTATTTTCACCCACTTTTAGTTTTTATTTATTTATTTTCCTTATATCAAGTCAATCGATAGGAAAAAGAAGTGTTTATAACTCTGAACTGCTTCACTGCAACAAGCAATTCACTACATGACCATCTTTTGCATTTGAAGGAAAGAAAATAAAGAGAAAAGAAAGGCATAAATAATATTATTTTTATTTCAAGAAAGAGAAAACGTAGAAAATTACAGATTTTTTTTCTTCTTTTCTCACTTGTATTCTACTCTTTCGAATATCAAATCCGAGTCCGGAGCTATTCGAACTACCTTTCTCATTCAGCTTGAAAAAAACAGAACTTTTTCCATTCAAATTCAAAACATTGTAACCATTTTTGGAAGAATATTTCGAAAAATAGTATGGTGTAAGAGCTTCTGAATTGAGTGGGAGAGGCGCAAGAAGGGTAAAGAAAGCAAAAAGCTTATGATTCCCAAGGAATTGGGAGGCCCTATGTATAACTATGGAATTCCCTCGTTGATCTCGGAATATGGAGTTTATACAATCCCCCTTTCATTCTCAGAATCACTCCATTTCTTGAACCACCGTCGTCACTACGAACCTTTAAACGTTGGATGGTTTGTTGGTGGTTAGTTGTGTTGATTTGATGCTGCCTTTCACTGTTATCGCGTATCGCCAAGGCTTATGATGGTTCAGCTCATGGTGCTGCTTTTGTTTAGTACATACATTTTTCTTGGGCAATCTTAAATTTTTTACATCTCATATGCATGCTTTGTTGACTTAAAAGAAACTGCATACCGTATCAATTGTTTACGAAACCACAACCGTCACCACATCACTTTTGTTGCATGCATGTTTTTTATGCTGCATTTTTTCGAAACTCTGCACAAATCATTTTCTTCAATTTTTTGTTTTACTTTTTAGATTCCTTCAACCATTCGTCTTACAATACTTGTAGATTATTTATTTAAAGTTCAATATTACAAGTATTCATATCATATTCGTCATAACATCATATATCATATCATTTTAGACGAGCTAATTACAATTTTCCCTAATTATTTTTATGTAATTTACGTGCAAGGGTTTTGAAAGGGAAATTATATCAGTGACAATCCTTAAGTGGCACGAAATGAGAATATGGTTGAGTTCTGGATTTAACTATACATGTATTGCACACTCACACAATTAGTTTCAGAGTTTTGACCTAGCCAACTAAGAGCGTACTCAAAGGGTGAATTAGGTAGGCAGGATCAAGCCGAACCAAACACCTCCCACACTTTAATCTCCCCGTCTAGGCTTCCACTGAATAGCCTAACGACGCCGTTTGAGTCGTCTTCACCTTCCGGAAATGCCACCAACGACTTCACCGGTTTCTCGTGCCCTTCCAACACCGCCTTGCAATTATACCCACTCCTCCCTCTCTCCCGTTGCCAGATCCTAACCGTTAGATCCGCTGATGCACTCGCCAACAAACCCGCCACGTGGATCAGACACAGTATGGCCCCACTGTGACCACTCAATGTCTCCGTCTCCACCACGCCGTTTTCCTCACACCCCCACTCCCACCGGCATATCGCGCCGTCGCAACCACCGGAAAACAACCCTGCGCCACCGCCGTCCAACGCAAGCGCATTAACTGTCGACTTCTGCCTCCCAATGGTGCTCACCAACGCGTGCCGTTTCGCCTCGCAGTCCCTTCTCCAAACCTTGATGCTCCCATCCGCGGACGCCGTGTATACGGTGCCATCACTGTTAACGACCACAGCGTTGATCGCGTCCTCATGCGCTTTGACGGACTCCAAACACCGGAAACTGAATAAGTCCCAGACCTTAAAGCTCTTATCCCACGAAACCGAATACATGAGCCTCTGGTTGACGGCTAAACCGGAGACTGTGTCGCAATGTTGGATCCAGAGCCTGGTCTTGTGGCGGCGCACGCTGACGTAGTTTTGCGGAACGATGCAGCGACGGAGACGGTCGGTGACGGTGGGGAGTGAGGAGAGGAGACGATGTCGTTTGGAGGGGGTGATGAGCCAGACGCGAATCTTGCGGTCTTGGTGAGCGGTGAAGACCCTTGAGTTGGTGAAGGCGATGGACTTGACAAAACCTGAGGCAGGGCTTTGGTTGAAGGCGTCGATGTGGGAGTAATGGGAGATGTCGAAG